>OY757911.1:34747321-35252321 GCA_963585895.1 Sepioteuthis lessoniana
ATTTGAGTTTGGATTGTTCTATTCATAAATAATTCTGCAGGACTTTTACCATGCTGGAGGGGAATACTATGATAGTTTAGCAGAGCTATATATGGGTCAATTGCCTTTTTAAATAATTTCTTAATGGTTTGTACAGCACGTTCTGCTTCTCTGTTTCCTTGTGGATAATGAGGGCTACTGGTGAGATGTACAAAACCAAACCTATCTGAAAAGTCCAAGAACTCTTTTGATGTGAATTGTGGGCCGTTATCTGATATTACAAATTCTGGAATCCCATTCCTGAAAAATACTGATTTGCAGTTATTATCTATACTGCCTGAAGTGATTTTCTGTAAGGGGGACACTTCTATCCACCTAGAATAATAATCAATGATCATCAGATATGAGGATCATTAAATAAGTTTCCAGACTTTTTTCGTATGGGCACTTTTATTCATAGTACACACATGAAACTCTAGTCCCCTTCGAAGTAATCTCCTCCGGCTGCAATGCCCTTGTTGTACCGTTCCAACAACTTCTGGAAGGCCCCATGGAAGTCCTCTTGTGTGAGCATGTCAGTGACCTTCGTCACAGCCTCTTTCATCTCCTCAATTGTCTCATAACGACAGCCTCGAAGCTTAGGGAATAACCAAAAGTCACAGGGAGCAAGGTCTCGATTATTGGGAGGCTGAGGAACTGTTTTGATGCCCATCTTGGTCAAATAGTCTGTTACAAGGATGGAGTTGTGGTCTGGTACATTGTCTTGCTGGAAATGCCACTGACCCAATTTCAAGAGTGCTGGCCTCTTCCCTAGGAATCTCTTCCTGAACTCCCTTAATACCTCAACATAGTAACTCTAACCCTAACACTTTGGCCAATCAACTCTGGTGTATTGACTTCCTTACTCCTCCCACACCTCTCATCATCCCTCACAGACTCACTGCCTTCCTTGAATCTCTTATGCCACTCAAAAACTGATGCTTGATTCATGAAAGATGGTTGAAAAGCAGTCTGAAAGCATTCCATACGTTTCTGTGGCATTTTTCCAAGTTTAAAACACAATTTTATAACATATCGTTCTTCTAAAGTGTCCTCACGTCTAGATTGCATTTTTGAAATTCACCAGCAGTGACAATCAGGCTTTAGTAGGGTGTATTCCAATTCCTGCTGTAGCTGTTCATTTGAACCTGAAATCATCAAAATTGGTCAGTCATCTCATAAGATGTATAGCAATAACATAGTGAATTTTCAAGAGTCTATGACAATTCTAAATGCATGTACAAAATAGTCTGGAAACTTATTGAATGCACCACATATATGTGTCCTTTCAATTCAAACAAATCCATGCCTACCTTTTGCCATGGGTAGTCAGGTAACTTTGTGGGTAGTAGTGGTTCTGGAGGATATTTTCTTTCCTTCTCACATACACAGCAGTTTCCTACTTTTTCTTTCATAGGGAGTGGTAGTCTTCTGGGGGTGGCAATGATTGGGCTATCTAATCCAAGTGTATTTTGTAAACATTTTCTAATTTCTTTCATTTTTTTGTAAACATTTTGTAATTTCTTTCTTATTTTGTAAACATTTTCTAATTTCTTGTAATCCAAGTGTATTTTGTAAACATTTTCTTGTAATCCAAGTGTATTTGTAAACATTTCTTGTAATCCAAGTGTATTTTGTAAACATTTTCTAATTTCTTTCATTTTTTTGTAAACATTTTGTAATTTCTTTCTTATTTTGGAAACATTTTCTAATTTCTTTCATAGGGAGTGGTAGTCTTCTGGGGGTGGCAATGATTGGGCTGTCTAATCCAAGTGTATTTTGTAAACATTTTCTAATTTTTCAAGGCCTTTGAATAATCTTCGAAAGTCTTTTTTGTATCAGTGACTCATTATTGATAGCACTAATTTTTCCTAATATTTTCCCTATATTTCTAACCTCTCAATAGTGGTTCATCCAAATTTTTCCCGACATATAGGTCCTGTTGTGAAGAAATTCTTCCATTATCTAACATAGCTTCTACATGTCCTATAACCTGAATTTCTTTGTGCCCAGGTTCATATAATTTTTTATTCATCTCCTATGCAATTGGGGATTTTTTTCTAAAAACCAGTCAGGGACTACAGTTACATCTGTGCCTGTGTCCAATTGAAAATTGTTGATTTTGCTGCAGACTTTAGTGGTGACCTTTATTTTTGCCTGCCATTCTGATCCTTCTACTCCTTTGACTGAATTAATTTTATCCAGTGTAATTGAACCCAGAAAATCATCCTCTTTAAGCTCCCTAACTTCAGACTTGTTCTTGCAAACCTTTGCATAATGTCCAATTTTTGAACGCTGTCTGCAGGGTACATAAATTGCTGGGCAGTCATTTCTGTTATGGGCGGGAAACTTTCTACATCGTATGCATTTCTTTTCTGTTTTATTTTTATTAGGGTACCTTTTATTTAAATTTTTATTCATTCTGTTTATTTGCATGTCAGTATCAGCACTTGAGGAAATAGCTTTTGTCTGTTGTTTAGAGGTTTTGTGGGCTCTACCAATTTATAAGCACTTGTCAAGAGTGAGTTGCTTATCTGATAGCAGTTTTTCTCTGATACAATCATCTCTAACTCCATCAATGACCTGGTCCCTAATCAGTCTGTCTAATAGTTGGCCAAAATTACAGTTTTTTGCTAATTGATATAAACCAGCTATGTATGTTTCAGTATTTTCTGTTGGTTCTTGTTTCTGTGGGTGAAATTTATAAGACTCAAACTAAACTCATCTTCTCTAAGTAAAAAAGTTGGCGACCATAGTCGAGGGTGACCCGAAGGCTCCCTTTTCAATAGCTTACTACACCAAGGTGTAGGGGAGGGCGCTACTCCTTTCTCTGGATTGCTCCACTTTACCCTTGATCCGTACCTTATAATGCTGAGTGTTAAGCAAGGAGGCATCAAGTACCATTTTTTGAGTCTTTGGTATGACTCGACCTTGGATTGAACTCAGGTCTCCCGGGCCATTGGCGAACACTAGCTGAATATTGCCTCATAGTCATCATTGAAGTTGATTAAAAGAAAATAAAACTTACAGTTCTCAGAAGAAATATATTTCCTTTCAAATTATTGTGTTTTTTTTAATACCTGAAACAGGGCATAGCAGTTTCGACTGGTTTGTTTCATTTCTTTTTGTTTTTTCTTTAATTAAACCTGGGTTAATTTGAATTTCGTCTTCTTTCTTATTTCTTTTTTATATTCCACTTCTGACATGATGTGCTGTTTTGTGCAGGATGTATTTGTGTAAAGAATTATAATGAAGAGAGGGGACTGATATTAGCTGTTAACAATGGCAGCTGCTGACTTTATTATATTACTGGAAGTAAGTTATTTGTGTAAGGAGGATAACTCTACATTACCATTGACAACTAGAAATAAAATATCATGATACTGGTAAATAATCAACATTTATCCCTACCTCTGCATGGAAAAACTCTGGTGATGCCATTATAGGTGGTATAGGAATGCTCCTTAGTCTTTGAGCCTTAAAATCTTTTAATAGCATAGAGAAAATCCAACTGAGAATGATGTGTGCTTCATTTAATGGCAACCCCTACACAACAATCATTTCTTGCTACAGTCCCATCAATGCCAGTGATGAAATGGATATCATCACTTCATATGATGAGCTATCTTCTATAGTTCAACACATCATCGGTAGAGACATGAATGCTTAAATAGGCAAAGACGAAAATAACAAATACTGCTTACACGACTTGTCAAACAAAAATAGGAAATATCTAGCAGACTTTTCACTCAAGAGCAGGCTAGCATGCCTTAATACTAAATTCCCTAAAAAGAAAGGAAAACTATGGACCTACACCTACCCAAATAACTTTCAAGCACAGCTAGATTATATATTCCTAAAGAAGTGGATAAATAACACTTTGAGGCATATTCCTCTGTTGAAGGAGTATTTTCCAATCACAACAAAGATACACCTGAGTCTACACAGAAATAAGAAATAAACTGTCAAAACCACATGTTATGACTGGTCCTCTCTTATCAATAGATGTTGCATTACGTTGGGTTGGGTTTTATGGCATATCAACCTTTGTAGGTTATTTAACACCAAATCCATTCTTATGTAAATAATCAGTTCTATTTAAAACAATTCAGTTTAGCATGAGTACACAGTTTAATTGTCAAAAACATTTCTATTTCAAACTATTTCTTATCAATAGAGATATTACCAATAAATATATGGTAAATGTAGGAAACAAATTTGATGCTCTTTAGGAGATATCTGAAACGCATATTCTGAATGACCAATATGAAAACTTCATCACTGCCCACATAGAAACAGTAGCAGAGTGCATATCAACCAAATCAAGAGCTAAATGTAGAGTTCCATGGGAGCAGAAATTTACTAAGTTTTTTGCTTAGATGTGGCACAAGGCTGAATGAATGGGATACCCAATGAGACTCAAACTCACTCTTGCAGATTTACTTGTCAAGATTACTAACCATTACACTACCTGAGATATTCAAGTTCTATGGGAGTAACTAGTAGATAGGAAAGAACAAGACAATATGAAAATAGCATCCTTACTTAATAAAACTTGGAATCCAACATAGCGATATTTCATTATCGTCTGATTTTTTTTTTCTTATTTACATAGGAGTTTTATTATTAGTGGGTTGTCAAGTTTCTTGCTTTGTAATGATGACAAGTCAGAAAAAATAATGAATCTTTTATTTTTGATTTTGGTATCAGATCAAGCATCATATGCTTCTGCATTAAATATGGAGGTATCATTTGGGAGATGTTTTTTAATCGTTGTTTTTATTGTAAATTGCAGTACATCTTTTTGTTTTCTCCTGCTTAGAGCCATACATAAAGATGTGAGAATGTCTAGGATATTTATCTTTAATTTTCTCTAGTTCTTCTTGGAAAATTAGGGGATGAGTTTTAGTTTTGTGGAATTTGCACAGAGTTAGAATTACTTTTGGAGTCCTTATGTTCCAAGGTGGGATTTTTGGTATGATCGTATTATGTCTTTTTGTTAAATCTCTTTCGGCGTCTTCTTTTATTGTTTCCATTCCAAGGCCAAAAGGTTTCATAGCCTTTTCACTCCTTTAGAATAGTTCCCTATATTTTGGATGGAATGCACCACCATATGCAGGATTAGATGAGCATGATTTTAATTTAACATAATACCAGAGAGCCAATTTATTGCTTCTGATATTTGCAGGTGCTTCATTAGCCTCTGCATACAGACTCTCAACTGGAGATGTTTTGAAGGCTCCAAGTATTAATCCCTGGCCTCTATGGTAGATCAGATTAAGTATTTTAGACAGTTCCTTCTGGCTGATTCGTATATAAAGTTACCATAATCTAGTTTTGACCAAATCAGTGATTTATACAATTTCAGTTGAGTGTTTCAGTTAGCTCCCCACTCCATATAGGCTATCACACATAAGAGTTGTAAAGTTCTACTGCATTTAGCCTTCAAATATTTCAAGAGAGAAATAAAGGTTAGTTTTTTATCACATATCAACCCAAGAAATTTGTACTCATCTACAACTGGAATTTCTGTCCTTTCAAGTTTCAGGTGATGATCGTTGTGTAGTTTTCTCTTATGACAGAAATGGACACAATTAGTTTTAGTTTAAGAGACTCTAAACCCATTTTCCATTCCCATTTGTTAATTTTGTCTAAGCATTGTTGGAGTTTGTGCACAATGGTGTGTATATATTTTGACCTGCAACATATTAGAGGGTTGTCTATGTATAAAGATCTGTCCACTCCAGGGGATAAGTATAAGGTTATTTTGTTTATTTTCATATTAAACAAAGTTACGGACAATACACTACCCTGAAGGACTCCTTCTTCCTGGTTTTTCATATCAGAGAGAGTAGATCCAATGTAGATTTTAAATTTCCTGTCTAATAGGAATCCATTGATAAAGGGTGGAAGTCTGATTTTTAGACAGAGATCACACAGGTCTCTCATTATTCCATATTTCCATGTTGAAAAAAATAGCTGTGAGATGTTCGTTCCTAATAAATGGCTCCCTTATAATTGTTTCCAGGTGGACCAAGTGTTTTGTTGAATTTCTTTTATTACGGAATGTACATTGTAGAATGGAAATAAGGCCATTGGATTCCAGATAACAAACCAATCTATCATTTATCATCCTCTCTATTATTTTGCACAAACAACTGATCAATGAAATTGGTCTATAATTTTGCGGATCTGAGTTGTCTTTTCCTTGTTTTGGAATTGGTATTACTATAGTTTGTCTCCATATATTCAGAAACTTACCTTCTGGCCATAGTTTGTTATATATTTTTAAAAGCAGTTTTAGTGATTCTTTAGGTAGTTGTCTCAAGAATTCGTAATGGACCTCATCTGATCCTACAGCAGTATTATGAGATCTTTTTATAAAGTCTTTTAATTCTCTTGATGAAAATGGGCTATTGTATTTTTTCATGTATTTTGACTGAAAGTTCAATATGTACTTATCTGCATTTTATTTGACTATTATAAATTTTGGTTTGCCATTTTGACTAGATGAATTTTGGGAAAATGTTTTGAAGAGCAAATCTGCTATATTCTTTTTGTCAGTTATTGTACAATTTTTAAATTTTATTGATGTTGCCTGCTATTTCCAGATCATCTCCTAAACTGCTTTTTGTTTAGAGGAGGAATTCAGTTTACTAACATATCTTTACCAGCATTCTTTTTTCACTGCCTTTATCAGCCTATGGGCTTTAGCTCTATTTAGCTTATATTCTATCAGATTGGAGGTGTTTGTTTCTTTTTTAAACTTCTTTAGAGTCGCTCTTCACAATCTGATAGCATTTTAGCATTCATTGTTGAACCAGGGTCTCTTACATTTGTTTGCTGTTAAGTTTCTAGGAACACAGTCTTTTGCTATTTCAATTAGCATTTCTGTGAAGTGCTCTACTATATATTATTTCTGTATGGGTCAGGTATTTTTACATTTTTCCTAAAATATTTCCCAGTTGGCCTTGTCTAACTTCCTGCAGAGTGTTTTTTCACTGCTGGGTGCTTTTGATCAGAATTGGGAAGTGAAGACTACCACATTTGTCATCATATACCTTTCAAGTAAAGTCAATATAGACCGTGGGGTTGCATATAGTTAAATCAATGGCTGAGTGATTTCTGTTTGAGGGGTTGACATATGTAAGTGAGCCATTGTTTAGTAGGTACATATCATTTTTGGTGATGATCTTTTCTAGAATTTTGCTCTTTTTGTTTGTATCTTTGCACCCCTATAGAGTATTGTGACTATTAAAGTCCCCTAATAAAATGAAAGGTTTGAGCAATTGATCAGCTAGTTTCTTTACTTCATTTTCATCAATGAAATCATTTGGTAGAATAAATATTGAACATACATTAACTGCTTTATGCAGTGTGACCTTGATGGCAACTGCTTGGATATTTGTTATGTTTATTTTGCTGTGTGGTATATAGTTTCTGATCAGAACCAATGTTCCTCCAGAACCCCTGCATCCGGAGTCATGGATGTAATTAAACAGCTGATAATTGTTGATATTAATATTGTCATCTTGTTTGAGGAAGTTTTCCTGGAGGCAGATAACTGCAGGATATTCTTGTGTTAATAATAGAAGCAATTCATTGATATTTGTTTTTAATCTGCGACCGTTCTACTGGATTAGTTTTTGACCCATGGTTGATCAGTTTGAGTTTGTGTTTTGGTTTTGAGCAATTCTTGTTTGGTTGGTTTGTTGGTTTGGGATTTTTATTCTGCTATGTTCATTACTTCTAGTACCTCAAATTTGTTTCTGGATGAGAATTTGAAATATTTGTTAATTTATAACATTTTTGTTGTGAAAACTGTGATTCTAGATTCTTAATATGTTTAGTTTTGTTTATATATTTTGCTTTTATTTCTGATGAGAATTTTGGCCAGCTGGTCCCACCTGTATTATTTTCTTTATCATATCATATTTACCAACCCCTCCGCTCGGGCAGGATATGACACAAGGTCATTTTTTTAAGCGGAGTTTAAAAGGTTTGAATTCAGAGTTTTCCTTCTCCTAGACTAGTTGCCTCACCAAGGCTGAAGAACCTAGTCTGCCCTACTATTTACCCATAGCTGGAGGGAGAATATTTGGATTCATACCTTTCCCAAGGGTATTATTTTCTTTATAAGAGCCTCAAATTTTCAGACTGGTATTTTTTAAATGTAAAGCCCATGTTACAATGGTACAGAATTGCACTCTCATCTATGCCGCTACAATTTTCCTAGCCTCAGGGAATGTAATGTTTCTTTTACATTTTACCTCAATTGTGATACTGTGAACTTGAGGTGGTTAAAGACAATAATCTAAAAATAAGGGAAACTGAGATTTCCCAAAAGTAAACATGAAGCTTAAAAGTACTGGCCTGCTTCTTTCTTTTAAGGGACAGAATAACAAGCAATAGTTATGAGCCCATTTGAAGGCTTGGTTTTTAAAAGGAAGGCTAATGAAGAGAAAAATATTCACAGAAGATCGGCTGTTAAACAAAGAGCCTGAATTTTAAGTTCCAGACAGGATGTCTGATATCATGTGATGAAAGGTGTTGTGTTGAAAAGCCACTGATAAGATGACAAAATGTCTGATTTATTTTTGAGATCTCCTTTTTGCCCACTCATCTTAAAAGTTAAATTTGTCATAAAGACAGTTGAAATGACCCTAAGAAGAAGGTCAGGTGAGAAATAGAAAAGGTGGAAAAAATACAGGCACCCTCAGCTGAGTAAAGGTGAGAGAAATAGATAAGAGTAAGTTGGAGTTTTGTACTGATTCTGACTACTAAAAAGGGGTTGACTAATTCCTCAAATATTAAATTGCAAATCTTGAATAGGAAAATTAACTAACCCCATATCTAGTCAGCCTCACACCAGATTGAGGCTCTCCTCAATATAAGCCAAAGATTTTGGTAACTTAAGAGTCACATTCCAGTTGCAACTGAACTTATCTCTCAAGTGACATGGAGTTCAGACCTGGAGCCAGACTTACAAAGAATTTCCTAAGTACTTTGATGAGGAAAACCACAAATCACCTGTCATAAATGATAGAAACTCTGGGAAAAAATTTGTATAACTGTATTTTATCACAGATTTATATAAAACTAGAATTATTTCATATATTGATTGAAGTTGAGTTTTTCATTTTGTGTATATATATATTTATATATAACTTTTTAAAATTCTCTGAACAATCATGCAGTTACCAAGTGACAGCCATATGTCACCCAGCAATACCAATAATGATCAACTCATCTCTCTGTGATCAAAAACACAACATGGCAGAAGGGGTGGATGGTCCTGAATGCTACAGAGTTCATCCAGACCAACTCAACACTCACCAACACTGCCAAAATGTCTCTGAGCAACTGGAACAGACTGACCTTGCCCTAATAGCCAAAGTCCATAAAAGACTCTAAGTGAGGTATGGTAACTTTGTCATTTATATTGGTACCAGATGATTTGTATATATTTGTTGCCATACTTTTTTGTTTATACTTAGTGTCATGTATGTGTGTTTAAAACAGTTGCCATGGTAGCCAAGATAGTTTATATTTGGTGGTGTGTAATGGTTTATACCATGATCTCTTGTATGGTATATAGTATGCTGGGTGATTTTTGTGACAATTCATACAGTTGTATTCCCTGTCACATTTTTCATTTGAGGGGTCTGGATTTTTTTGTCACTCTTTACATGTTAGGTTTCTCAAGCACCTGTCTTGATGGCATTTGGATAAAAAAGAATCCTTTTCTCTGAGAATTTAAGTACATTTTCAGATTATTTGCCAAAAACAAGCTTTCTGAGAATAATAAAATAATGGAGTTGATTAAACATCAACTCCATTGATTTATATGAGGCTAAATCAATACTGGAAGCTTTTGTGTATGTTTCTGATGGGTATTTGCTCAGAAGCCACTTTTCATAATGTCACAATTGGAGGTAGAATGATCAAATAATTTATTTTAAATATGTCCTCAACAACTAACTAAACTATAAAAGTATCATATATATATCATTTATTGGATATTTTTTTTATCAAAATCTGTTAGTTGGTAGGTTGGTTGTATTTGTTTGCACATAATTAAATGGTTTCAATTCATAATATTTTTTGGTACAACTCTGTTTCTGTCAAAAATGACAGAATGTCGTCCATGTTGACATTCTCAAACAGATTGCTCAAACTATTTACCTTGAAAAATCACTTTCAGGTGAGAGCGAAAGCTTTACATTCTATGAGAATGTGTTTAACAGTGTAAAGCATTTGACATGTCAAACACTGTGGTTGTTGTTCCGGTTGGAGTATAAAGAGTGTGTAAGTCTTGTATGACCAATATGCAATCAGGATATTATGACTTGTTCTCTTCTTGATTTTCTGAAAGCTGGTCTTTATTCTCCCAAAGTGGGCTGGATCTGGAAGAATTTATTGTGGATATTATTATTCCAGGGTTGTTGCCATTTTGTGTGAAGGAATTTATTGATTTTGGGTTTCAGGTCAGTATATGAAATCCTAGATTTGTTGGGGGGTCGGATCTAAAGACAATTTGGCTACCAAGTCAGCTCTTTCATTTCCTCTCACTCCAATGTGGCTTGGGATCCAGCATATAAGTATTTCTTTACAATTTGACATTGAGTCTAGCCTACTCAACAGTTTAATGATTAGGAGTTTCTCAAGTATTTTATTTCTTAATGATAGTGAGACAGAGAGTAAGTCTGAGAATATGATAAATTTTGTATGTTTCCTAGTCGAGATGGTGTTGAGAACTAGGTCTATTGCATGGGCTTCTGTTGTGAAGATGGAGCTTTCCATTGGATGAGCTTTCTTGAGAATTGTTTTATGTGCACACTAATTTATCGTTATCCTTGGAACCATCCGTGAAGACATATAGGTGGTTGGGATGGTATTCCAGGATATTGTGAAATTTCTCCTGGTAAGTGCTGGGATGGGTTTTTGTTTTGGAGAGTTCATTCAGTTTGAGGATCACTTTGTTTTTTTTTAATAATCCAGGGTGGTGTTTGTGATAAAGTGCTTTCATGTATGTTATTTAGAGATATTGATTCTTGAAGAGCTGACTTTATTCGAAGGCCAAATAGATTTTTATCTTTTGTTCAAAATATTGCTTGTATTTAGGGTTGAAGATGCAATCATCAACTGGGTTAAATGGGCAAGATTTGAGTTTTGTGTAATATTGGAGAGCCAGTTTTTCATGTCTTAGTTTAAGAGGTGGTTCATTTGCTTCTATGTATAAGCTTTTAACAAGGGTGGTGCTATATGCTCCAAGGGCTCGTCTAAGTCCTAGGTGGTGTATGGTATTTAGTTCTTTCAAGTATATCTTCCTGACTGCCTCATATATAAAGCAACCATAATTGAGTTTTGATCTGATTAATGAGTGATATAATCTTAATATTTCTTTGCTTCCTCCTCAGTTAATGTGTGCTATGGTTCTGAGTAATACATTTTGTTCTCAAGTATTTAATATGGGGAATGAAGGAAAGTCAAAAATGACTCCTAGATATTTGTATTCTTCAACAATTGGGATTTCAGTGTGGTCAGTTCAAGTGGAGTTTATGCTAGTTACAGAAGTGGACACATTTCATTTTTTCTTTAGAAAATTTTAGTCCATTCTCTGGGGTCCATTTGTTGAGCTTATCGAGGCATACTTGGAGTTGTCTTTCTACATGGCTCATATTTCTTGCTCTATAACAGATCAGGAACTTATCCACATATAAAGCACAGTTTGTTCCGCTATTAATCTTTTTTACAATATTATTTATTTTAATATTAAACAATGTGACAGACAATACACTGTCTGGAGGTACACCCATTTCTTGTTTATTTTCTTCAGAGAATACCTCTCCCATTCTGACTCTAAATCTTCTATCTCACAGGAAATTGTTAATAAATACTGGTATTCCATTTTCTAGTCCAAGGTTTTTAAAATCTCTTACAATGCTGTACTTCCATGTTGTGTCATATGTCTTTTCAAGATAAAAAAAAAATGCCACTAGATGTTCTTTATTAATAGAAACCTCTCTAATAAATGTTTCTAATCTGATTAGGTGATCTATAGGGCTTCTTTGACTTCTAAAATCAGACTGATATTCAGTTATTAAGTTGTTTGTTTCTAGATAGTAGATCAATCTGGCATTTATCATTCTCTCTAGTGTTTTGCAGATACAACTGCTAAGAGTGATGGGTTTGTATTTTTTTGCATTTGTATTGTCTTTGAAAGGTTTTGGTATTGGTATAACTGGTTTGTTTCCATATTTTAGGGATGTCACCCCCTGTTCCATATATCATTGAAGATTTGTTAGAGATGATTTATGGATGGTTCAGATAATTCTTTTAGGAATTGATAGTGTATTTTGTCAGGTACAACTGCTGTATTGTGGGCCATGTTGAGGGATTTTTTTAGTTCTGCAGTAGAGAAATGTTGGTTGTAGCTTTTGGTGTTTTTGTTTTGAAATTTGATTTTTACTTTTTCTACTTTTGTTTTGATGATTTGAAAACTTTTGCTTTGGTTTTTGGCAGATGAATTTTGTAAGAAAGTTTTGACTAGATGATTTGCTATATCTTTTTCATCTGTAATCTTCAGATTATTGTGAGTGAGATGTTTGGTAGGAGTATTGCTATTTTTGCCAGTTATTTTCCAAATCATCTGCCATACTTTTTTTGGCTTTGTGTTATCATTCATAATTCTTTTAGGAATTGATAGTGTATTTTGTCAGGTACAACTGCTGTATTGTGGGCCATGTTGAGGGATTTTTTTAGTTCTGCAGTAGAGAAATGTTGGTTGTAGCTTTTGGTGTTTTTGTTTTGAAATTTGATTTTTACTTTTTCTACTTTTGTTTTGATGATTTGAAAACTTTTGCTTTGGTTTTTGGCAGATGAATTTTGTAAGAAAGTTTTGACTAGATGATTTGCTATATCTTTTTCATCTGTAATCTTCAGATTATTGTGAGTGAGATGTTTGGTAGGAGTATTGCTATTTTTGCCAGTTATTTTCCAAATCATCTGCCATACTTTTTTTGGCTTTGTGTTATCATTCATTTTGGCAATGTAATTTCTCCATGTATTTCTTTAGAGTCTTTAATGATCTGGGGGGCTTTGGCTCTGCTGTTTTTATAAGTGTTTAAGTTTTCTCATGTCGGATTTATTTCAAATTTTTTCAATGTTGCTCTGCCTAATCTCATAGCTTTTTTGCATTCCTCATTGAACCATGGTCTATTGTATTTTGTAGAGGTAGGAGTTTTGGGGTATATGTTCCTCAGCTATGTTTAACAGTGTGTTGGTAAAATATAGGATGTCTTTCTCATTGTTTTATTGGCTTCTGGGGTTAGTTCAGTAAAGCATAAAGTTTTAAATCGACTCCAATTAGCCTTTTCCAGATTCCAGCTCAGTGTTCTTTTACTTAGTTTATAGGTGCTGTTTTCTAATAGAATCAGAAAGTGGTCACTTCCACAAGTGTCATCATGTACTTTCCAGTTATAATTAAGAAACAGGTTAGGGCTACATATTGTTAGGTCTATTGCCTGTTGCTGGGTGCAAATATGTGTTTGATTCATTGTTGTACATGCACAACTGATATTCATTTAATATAGATTCTATTATTTTGCCCTTTTTGTCTGTTTTCTTACTTCCCCAGATCTCATTCTGGCTATTGAAGATTCCCATTATAATGAAGGGTCTTGGTAATTGTTCTATCAAATTGTTCAGCCCCGATTCTTTGAGTTCTTTACTTGGGAGAATATATGATGAACACACTGTTACTGTTTTGTGGAGGGTAGCTGACATAGTGGCGACTTGCATGTTTGTATTTTGTATAATTTTGCAGTGTAAGATATTGTTGTTAATGATTACTGATGATCTGTTACAAGGGCTATCAGTGTGCTGTTTGATAAAGTTGTCTAAGTGATAATTTTCAATGTTTATGGTATAGTTGCTTTTGAGGTGAGTTTCTTGAAGGCATATGATTGCTGGATAGTTATTTAGTAATAAGAAGCAACAATTCAGAGTAATTGACTCTTGTTCCTCTGATATTTCCTTGGATTATTTTATTATCCAAAAGTTCTCCACTTCTTATAACACCTTTGCGGGTATTTCAGTTTAAAGATCTTTAGAATTTTTTTTATTGAGTTCTTTTCGTTTGTGGGGTTTTATTTTCAATTTCCATTTCTTCAAATTTATTTGATGTGGTTATCAGGGTGGGCTGTGTTTGAGTAATTCTTTTAATTGGGTTTTGTTTTTTAATAGCAATATCTTTTGTTTTATTTTTATTCAAGTCTTTGTTAATATCGAGAGGTTGGACTGGTGATCTTAGTTGCTTTTCTTTTGTTTATTCATTTGTTTTAGAGGAGCTTTCTTCTGTGTTGGTATCAGTATTTACTTTTGTTTTCATACAGAGCTCAATTTGTTTCATTTCTGTTGAATGCATTCTTTTTAGGGTTTCTTGAAATGTTGGCCATTCATTTGCTTTTAAATTTTAAATCAGTTTTTCTATTAGTTTTTGTATTTATCTGTTGGAGTGCTACTCTGGAGTGGTTGATTTACTTTTTATGGTGCATTAACATATGTTTTTGTTCCCATATAGCTTTCAACAATTTTTCTTGCTTCTGGGAAAGATATATTTTTGGTGTGCTTGATGAACATTATTTCTTTTTCTTTCTTATAAATAGCATAGATTCTTGAAAAGGTACGGTGTTCCTAATGGCAGTTTCCGTATAGTCTGGATCACATTCACCACATTTCCCACACCCTTGGTGTCCTCTGCAAATCTCTTTGTGGTATCCAAATTTTTGATATTTGAAGCACTGCAGGAGAATTGATATATAATGCTCTACCCTTTTTTTTTTTATCATGAAGCCAATTTTTATTTCTTTTGGTATTGACAGTTTCTAAAAAGCCAGAATGTATGTATAGGTCTGTATGATTTCATCATTTTGGCGAATAGTAACCCTTTTGTATTCTTTTACTCACTGTTTTTTAAATGCCATCTCTATTTCTTCTGGTGTTGCTAGCAAAAGTTCTCAACTTCTTATAACACCTTTGGAGGTATTTAATTTTGTGTGTGGATATACTCAACATTTAAGATTATGGAATTTCTCCATTTTTAGTAGGTTTTCCGCGTGTTTTTTGATTTCAACTTCCACTAGTAAGTTTCCATTTTAGAGTTTCTTTACATTTTTTAGATTTGATCTACTCGATATTTTTTCTATCTGAAAAGATAATAGCTAATCTAATTTTATGTCTTGTAATGATTCGATTATAATGAATATCTTTTTGATTTTTTAATGGAAGAAGCCATAATTTGTGCATATTTTTCATTGGCTCTATGCTCCCCCACCCACCACAGAGTCCAACTTGTGTTGGGAATAAGCTAAGGAGGAAACCCATTTGCCCTTGTTGAGACAGGGATACATTACCAGTATACTTATTTCAAGAGCAAAATTCTGAGCCATTGCCAATTTCTGGTTTTAATGTCCTACAATTTAATTTAGCACTTATAAGATTGGGAATTGTTCTGCAAATGCAGATTGAATTATACATTCAGGAGAAAAGGAACATGCAAGTGTTAGGGCATGACAGGACCAGTCAATTGATAGGATCAGGCTTATCCAACCACCCATCAGTCCTCTGCAGAGGTGTAGTCAGCTTATTCTACAGCCCCAGCTGACAGGACAGGTATTGAAAATAGAAGCAGCAAAATTTTAATGATGAAGTACTGGAAATTAGAGAAGGGAGGGTAACCAGATTCTTAGGGGACATGGGACATAACCCTTAAGCAACAGCCAAGGCACCACAGATTCCCAAAACTGTCTGTGTTGATAAAAAGGGTTAGGTTGATTTCTTTAAGCCTCCACCTTTCTTTGGATTCATTTGTGGATAGTTGCTCCAATCAAGCATTGATTTATCTAGCATTTATGGATAGTTGCTCTAATTTGTGATTCATCTTGATTTATCTAGAATTTGGGATTTATCTAGCATTTGTGAATTGTTGTCACACCCTTTTTTAGATAGTTTCCCTTATCAATCATTGATTTATGTAGCATTTGTGTATAGTTGCCCTAATCTGGGATTTATCTAGCACTTGTGGATAGTTGCTCCACCTTCTTTTGGATTTATTTGTGGATAGTTACCCTACTCAAGCATTGATTTATCTAGCATTTGTGGATTGTTGCTCTAATCAAACATTGATTTATGTATTAAAGTTTTAGCAATAAGGACATCCTTGTAATCATATTAGTTAGTGATGATGTAATCAAGAAGGTGCCAATATTTTGGCTGAGGATTATCCATGAAGTTTTTGTTTAATCAGTAGTTGAAAAAGTGTATTGGTGATGATATGGTACAAGAGGTGAAGATCATTTTTAATGCCTTTCCCAGTTCTATGTTTGCCAATGATGCCATCCCACATGGTTTGAATGCAGCTTTCCATGACATTGAAATCACTGAGGATGATGACTATTTGTGCAGGAGAGGGAGCGGAGACATTTGTAAATATAAACAAATATAAAATCGGAAAATAATTACTCCATTTAGAAGGGAGGAGATAAAATATTGCAGAATAAGTTTAGATGCATTTAGTAGGATAATGTACATCTTGGAGAACAACAAAAAAAGTCACTTTGTTTATGGGTCAGATAATAAATCAGAATAAAATACACCTAAGTATTTACTTACCAAAGATACACCATGACAAGGACAGCAAAACCCATGTAACCATGCACCTTGAAGGATCGGACACAAACTTGGTAAAGAATACAGGCAAGAGGAAGAGGTGTAAAACCCATTCTTCGTGAGAGTAAGTCTGAATGGTCAGTGAAAGCCTAAAATGATAAACAAAATTTGAAATTTTGTGGATTGAAATATTTAAAGTTGTTTTTTTTTTATTTAGTCTATAAATTGTATTTTTTAATAAACTCTGAAATTATTAACTTATTTGTGAAACCATTTATATAGCAGATTGAGAGTTTTTGTCTTATACAATGAATTTTTATTGTTTTTATTGAAACATTTTGGCCATTGTATGTTTGCAGTCTTCTCCAGATGTTTTTTTTGCTTTCATTTCTGAGAATGTCTAACCAAAACCTTTATTTAATCCAGGGGAGAAATCTTGTTTCCATTTGTTTAGATATTGAAGAAAGAAAAAGAGCACAACAGACAAAATGTGATAAAAACAAAAATAAAGAGAGAGAAAAAACAATCAATATCTAACAGTGACAAGATTTCATTAAAGAAATGCAGCCAAAAATGGTTTGTTTTTACAATTGGGAATGGGGGTTAATGTTTTGAGATTAAAAAAATCATCCAAATTGAACAACACAAAACTTGAGGAAGAGAAGACAAAGAAGAAATATTTAAGTCTTGATTTTTAACTCAACATTGAAAAAGAATTAATAAAAGATAATCAAAACTTTTTAAACAAAAAAGGTTTCATATTTTTGTTTTTGTCTGAAATTGTTTGGTTGTAAAAGCAGGATAAATGCAATGAATGACTTCCTCTCTATTCTGATTTTTTATTGAAATGGTAATGTAAGATTCAAATGGTAATGTAAGATTCATATGTTCTTTTTAAAAGTCAGAGAAATAGTTATTATAACTGTACCAGAGATGTTTCCAATTTACTCACATGTGTTTGACGACTGGAAACCATATCTTGGGCCAAACTGAGAGAATAATCAGCATAAACCTATTGTAAAAGAAAATGATTTCAAATGACATTCATTGAAATTATCAATTATCACTAAAATCATGACTGCTTCATTATCTACTTTGACAACAATAAACTCTCTTTTTTGTTTTGAAGTCATTTTTAGAAAAACATTTTTAGGTAAGTGTAAAAGTTCTCAGCATTTTCTTTTCTGAAAACCAACAATGGATGCATAATAGAAAAATCATCTTTTTACTAAAAAAAAAAAAAAAAATGCTGGGAACTTAGTACACACTTAATATTTTTGGTGACCTTCACTTAAAATGGGTAAAAGTTTTGGGAGCAAATTACAAAGTCACTAAATATTAATTATCAAAATATCAATCAATTCATAAAACATTTGCCTCTTAATCCCAATTGCAACATGTTCCTATTTTCATATCTGTAATAAGAACTTGGAGTTTAGCTCCCTTAAACCTTTATTGATCATAATGAATAGTTATGACAGGAGTAGTAAAATGGTGTATATATTTACCAATTCCTCTGCACAAGCAGGATGCAGCACAAAGTCAATTTTTAGGCAAAGTTTAACAAGTTTGAATTTAGAGTTTTTCCTTTTCCTAGATCAGTTGCCATACCAAGGTTAAAAAGCCCTGTCTACCCTACTATGTATGCATATTTAGAGGGAGAATAATTGGATTCATATCTTTCCTAAGAGTATTATCATGACAAGAAATGCAAACAGTCTTGCTCAGAGTTCAAACTCATGTTGCCATCTCTATTTCCAATGAAGGTATCTATTACACCACTAACTGCCTCCTAAATAGTAGTAAAACAGTGTACTGTATTTATACAGACAAGGGCAACAAAGGTAGAAATTGGTTTTCATACCCAGTATATATGCCAGAAGTCTGATGGTAGTTGACCCATAAGAACACTTGTTTATGTTGATTATAAGATTACGTTTCTTGATGACAGTCAAAAACCATCAGTTTCAACTTCCATAGGAACATCAAGATTTACCAAACTGATGACTGCATTAGAGATATCTTTTTTAAGATTTCAAAGGCTTTAATGGCAGAAGGAAGTAAAGGAAATTGGGTCATTCTCGTAAGAGGGTGTATTTTATCTGAAAAGTAGATTATCCATTAGGAATAGTGGGTAAACATACCCATGGCTTGTTGCAAGGTAGTCGTAGCAAATCTACCAGTGGTTTTAGCTGTTCAGGATCTGGTGTCATAGTCACCTTACTCAGGATATATCCTAGTAGTCTGATGGTAGTTGAACCATAAGAACACTTGTCTATGTTGAGTAAAAGATTATATTTCTCAAGGACAGTCAAAAACTATTTAAGATTGTGTTTGTGGTTGGACCAGTCATGACAGTACACTGTTATATTGTCTATGTAACCAAAGGTGCCTTGTATGTTTTCATTTGAAATTATTTTGTCAAGAATCCTTTGGAAGTTAGAAACCCCCTTGGTGACCCCATCAGGATCTGTCAAAACTGAAAAAATTGTCTACAAGCTTCAAAAGTTGTATAAGGTTTATTTTTTGGAGCTATGGTTACTTGGTGGGAAGTATTTTTTTTAATCCAATGTGATAAATATTCTGTATTTAGTGATCTCATTTATCATCTCATCAATGTGGGGTACAGGGTATACATCAAGGAGGGTGTACCTATTTATGGTTTGGGAGTAGTCTATGATCATCAACTTTTTCTTCTTATAATTATTAGTATAAGGTGTTATTAATACTTGTGCCTATCATAGAGATAGGCTTTCTTCAATTATCCCTTCTCTCAGCATTCTGGTTACTTGCACTTTAAAAAGGTTTTAATCTTCAATAGAATATTTTCAAGATTTGATGGTCACTGGTTTACAGGATATTGTTAGAATTTCAAAAAGGGAGGGGTACTGTACATTTATGGCAGCTAAGCCGCAGATGATCAGCATTGGTTTAAAAGGGCCTTGAAGGGGAGGTAAATGGCAGAATGTTGTTTGAGGAAGTCATGACCTACTATGACATTGCAGAATAAGTTGGGCATCACAAAGAATTTGGCATTAATATAGTTGGTTTGATTTAACTCTAGGTTAGCCAAAATATATTCTCAAACCTGCATAATCAGTGATTTAACTCTAGGTTAGCCAAAATATATTCTCAAGCCTGTATAATCAGTGGTTTAACTCTAGGCTAGCCAATATATACTCTTGAGCCTGTATAATCAGTGATTTAACTCTAGGCTAGCCAATATATACTCTTGAGCCTGTATAATCAGTGATTTAACTCTAGGCTAGCCAATATATACTCTTGAGCCTGTATAATCAGTGATTTAACTCTAGGCTAGCCAATATATACTCTTGAGCCTGTATAATCAGTGATTTAACTCTAGGCTAGCCAATATATACTCTTGAGCCTGTATAATCAGTGATTTAACTCTAGGCTAGCCAATATATACTCTTGAGCCTGTATAATCAGTGATTTAACTCTAGGCTAGCCAATATATACTCTTGAGCCTGTATAATCAGTGATTTAACTCTAGGCTAGCCAATATATACTCTTGAGCCTGTATAATCAGTGATTTAACTCTAGGCTAGCCAAAATATACTCTTGAGCCTGTATAATCAGTGATTTAACTCTAGGCTAGCCAAAATATACTCTTGAGCCTGTATAATCAGTGATTTAACTCTAGGCTAGCCAATATATACTCTTGAGCCTGTATAATCAGTGATTTAACTCTAGGCTAGCCAATATATACTCTTGAGCCTGTATAATCAGTGATTTAACTCTAGGCTAGCCAATATATACTCTTGAGCCTGTATAATCAGTGATTTAACTCTAGGCTAGCCAATATATACTCTTGAGCCTGTATAATCAGTGATTTAACTCTAGGCTAGCCAAAATATACTCTTGAGCCTGCATAATAAGTAAGCTGGTTTGCCATAGCCCTCTGATTATTACAATGTATGATTTTAAATCTGCATTTTTTGCAATATCAGTTCTAATAAAGCCCTTAGAGCTTCCTGTGTTGACTAGAGCATTCAATTTTAACTCGTTTATTTTTACTAAACCTAGCTGTTTATTCTCCAGCAATGTTTGACGAATATAGTTTGATTCTAACCCTCTGATAAATTCATCCCTTGCCATCAGTTGTTGATTGGAAATTACAGTCCTGATTTAAGATGAGAAATGTTAACATATATTGATGTTGTAATGTGGTTCACTAACAATGTTAGTTTATCAATTTTGCTAATAGATGAATTGTTTTCCAGTGCAAACAAAAATCCTTCGAAGAGTCAGTTCCAATATCGGCAGGCATCTGTAGAATTTAGGTCTGTGGAGTCTAAGTCCAGTCATTCTGGTTTCAAGTACTTATCCATTATTGGTTTGGTTTGGTTTGTTTGGTTTTATAGCATATCAACCTCTTAAGGGTTATTTCATGTCAAATCCTGTTTATGCACATATATCAAGTATATATGAATTGTGACCGCATAATAAGTAGTTTAATATTTTTAGACAAACCAGAGCTCACTTGTTTGCACACAGTAATACTTGGAGCTATTTTAGCTAACGCCAGTACTTCTATCTAATGTTAGTAAGTGTTAAGTGATTGCGAGAATGGAAAATACAACAGTCTACATTTTTGATAGGAGGCCGGTTCTTTTCAGAAAGTTCAATATCTGCTTTGGGTTGATAATTCTAAATAGTTTGTTCATATTGTCAACATCATAAAACCTCTGTCAAATGTTGGTTAGTTTTGTGCATTTAATCAAGATGTGTTTTATAATGTACTGGTTTCTACATGAACATTTGGGGGGAGGCTCATCTTTTAGAATGAAGGAATGAATTAATCTAGTATGTCCAATGCATATTTGAGCAAGAGTGGTTTCTTCTCTTCTGGTATTATTAGGATCCAGGTTTCTTTCTTTTAAAATGGGCTGTACTTGGAAGAGCTTGTTGAGGGGATTTTTCTCCCATAATTGTTGCCATTTCTTTGTAATTATTTGCCTGATTTTCAGTTTGAGGTCAGTATATGGTATTTTTGATTTTTTATCAGGTACCATATTGAGAGCAACTTTAGCTAATGAATCCACTTTATCGTTTCCTAGGATTCCTATATGGCTTGGGATCCAGCAGAATATCACCTTTTTGCTATGGTTTATGGAATCCAGTTTGTTTATAAGCTTGACAATGAAAGGATTATCAAGTTTTGTATTTTTAAGAGATTGTAGAACAGAGATGGTGTCTGAATGAATGATGAACTTTTCCTTGTTGCTTGTTGAAACTAGTTTAAGTGCCAAATTTATTGCACAGATTTCAGCAGAAAATATGGAGACCACTTTTGGGAGACATTTTTTTCAAGATTTTTTTGTGGAGAACTGCTCCACATCTGGTTCCATTGTTACTTTTGGAGCCATCCGTGAAAATGTGTAAGTGATTGGGATATCTCTCCTGAATGTTGTTTAGTTTCTCTTGGTAGGTTAGGGGATGAGTTTTATTTTTAAGGGAGCTTGCTTAAATCAAGGATAACCACAAATTGCTTTAGTAGCCAAGGAGGAGAGCTTAGTTGTATAGTATCATGAATGTTTGTTAGTGAAAAGTCTGTGTCTTCCAGTATGTGTTTCATGCAAAGACAGAATGATTTTATGGTCTTTTCTCTCTGATCAAATAGGTTTTGCTTTTTGGGATTGAAAATGCAGTCATAAGCCGGATTGGATGGTAGTGATTTCAGTTTACTGTAGTATTGTGAATCTAAGTTTTAGAGGTGGTTCATAGGCTTCAGAATAAAGGCTCTCCACTAGGAATGTTCTAAAAGCCCCTAAAACGAGTCTCAATCCCTCATGGTGGACTGTCTGTAATGATTTAAGGTAGGATTTTCTGGCTGCTCCATATATGAAACAGCCATAGTCAATTTTTGAGCAGATTAAGATATATATAATTTCAGCAAGGTGTGCTGGTCTGCACCCCAGTCTTTGTGGGCTATTACACAAAGGAGTTTTAATGTTTTGCTACATTTCTCTTTTAAGTATTGAATGTGTGGAATGAAAGAGAGCTTTTTATCAAAAATAACGCTGGGGAATTTGTACTGGTCAACGACTGGAATTTCTGATCCGTCCAAATTTAATGTAGGGTTGTTATGCATTTTTCTTAATTGACAAAAATGCATGCACTGAGTTTTTGTTTTGGAAATTTTAAAGCAGTTTATCATTGCCCATGAGTTTATTTTGTTGATGGCCTGTTGTAGTTGACATTCTGCTGTACGTACTTATTTGGATGTAGAGGTGATGCAGAAGTCATCAACGAACAAATACTTATCAACTCCAGGATTCTGGCAATTGGTGATGCTATTTATTTTTATGTTGAAGAGAGTTACTGATAGTATACTCCCCTGAGGGACTCCCTCTTCATGATTTTGGATGTTTGATAGGGTTGAATCAATATGGACTCAGAATTTCCTGTCTGAAGGAAAAGCTTTGATAAAGTTTGGAAAGTCTGCCTTTCAATCCCATGTTGTGTAGGTCATTCATGATACCATACCTCCAAGTAGTCTCGTAAATCTTCTCTAGGTTAAGAAATATTGCTATGAGATGTTTTTGTATAACTGCAACTCATATGGAGGTTTCTAATCTGACCACATGATCCATTGTTGATCTTCGGCTCCTAAAGCCACATTGGAAGTTGGTAAAAAGATTATTGGATTCTATAAACTAAACTAGCCTTTTATTGACCATTTGTTCCATGGTCTTACCCAGGCAGCTTATTAAAGCTATCAGGCAATAGTTTAATGCGTAAAGATTATTCTTTCCTGGTTTAGGTATTGTGATGATAGTAGCTAGTTTCCATGATTCTTGGAGTTTGCTACTTTTCCAAATGTCGTTTAATGCAGTAAGTAGGTATTACAAGGATTTTGAAAGTAATTGTCTCAGAAATTTTGAACTCATAAGAGATGTACTCTTATGGATCCCCACACATGGCCGCGCAAAAGCAGGACGACCAGCACGAACGTACATTCAGCAGCCATGTGAGGATACAGGTTGTTGTCCTGAAGACCTACCTAGGGCGATGAACGATAGGGAGGAGTGGCGAGAGAGGGTCAGGGATATCCGTGCTGCCAGCACGATATGATGATGATGTCTCAGAAATTTGTAGTGAATTTCATCTGGGCCTACTGCAGTGGTGAGGGTTTTTTGAATAGCTTCTTTTAGTTCTGATAATGAAAAGAGTTTGTTGTAGATGTCAGTGTTGCCTGATTTAAAATTAAGCTTTTGTTTTTCTTTTTTATCTTTGTATTTGTGAAATTCTAAGTCAGAGATTGTAGAGGAGGAATTTGCTGAAAAGATCTCAGTGAATGTGTCAGTAATATCTTTTATATTGGTGACTTGAGTATTATTGTTAATGAGGCGTTTGAGTGGAGTAGACTGATTTTTCTCAGAAATTTTGCGAATCGTTTTCCAGACTGTGTTTGTTTTGGTGGACAAATTAAGTTTATTTACATAATTTTGCCAACTGATCTTTTTAGCTTGTTTAATGGTTTTCCTTGCCTTTGCTTTGAGCAGTTTAAAAGAGTTTAGATTGAATGTTAAGGGTTCTTTTTTGAATTTGCGGAGGGCAGCATTTCGGATTCTGATTGCTATCTTGCACTCATTGTTAAACAAGGGTTTGTTGCGTCTGTTTGAGTGTGAGGCTTTTGGTATAGTTTCATTTGCTATTGCAATTAATGTTTCAGTGAAATGATTTATTAGAACTGTGCTATTTGGGTCTTGAACCAGCCTTCTATTGCATAAGGTTTTAAATTGTTGCCAATCAGCCTTATTTGTTTCCCAGTAGGGATGTCTGTTGTTGTCATGGATAGGTTGAGTGATTTCTAGTATTATAGGGAAGTGGTCACTGCCAAAAGGATCATCATGAACCTTCCATGTGTAATCCATGTAGCTTGAAGGATCAGATAGAGTGATATAAATAGCTGAGTAAGAGCCAGTAGTGGGTCGAGATAAGTTGGAGATTTGTTGTTTAAGATACAGAGATTGTTGCTATTGATTACCTTCTCCAGATCAGTGCCCTTTTTGTTGGTTTTCAGGCACCCCCATATAATATTGTGACTGTTAAGGTCACCTAGCAATATGTGGGGTTTAGGAATTTGTTTATCAAGTTTTTTGTTGAATATGGAATCATGTGGAGGTATATAAATAGAGCAGATATTTACTGGTTTGTGAAGTGTAGTTTTGACAGCAATCACTTGGAGTTCACTCTTGATGTTGGTTTGCTGTTGGGGTATGTCCTTCCTAACGAGAATAGAGACACCTCCAGAAGCTCTATGTTCATCTTTGTATAGGTGATTACATGACAAAGTGTTTTATATTCAACTAGTTCTAATCTTTGAAGAATGTTTCTTGAAGACATACTACTTTGGGGTTATATTTATTTAGCAGTGATCCGCCCTAGCACTTTATGGTGTCGCCTCCTACAGCTAACAGGTGGCCTCATTGGAGGGGGGGGTCTTACCCCACTGCAGAGGTGCAGTCAGCGTATACTACAGCCCCAGCCAACAGG
Organism: Sepioteuthis lessoniana; assembly: GCA_963585895.1. NCBI lineage: Eukaryota > Metazoa > Mollusca > Cephalopoda > Myopsida > Loliginidae > Sepioteuthis > Sepioteuthis lessoniana. Next base: position 34,772,534 of record OY757911.1, read on the forward strand.
GCAGCTATCCATTATTATGTTCAATGAATTGTACTAAGAACTTGGAGACTGGTTTAGTTTACTTGAGCCTTCAGTGAACATAATAAATGGTTATAAATAGTAAAACAGTATACCCTATTTATACAGAAAAGGGCAACAAGGGAAGTAATCGGTTGTCATACCACATTCCCTGGGTTCCTTTTTTGCTTTTTAATATGGCACAAAATCCTCCAAGTGACTGGACCTTTTGGGAATTATATGGGCTTGTTTTGTTAGTAACATGTTTGGGTTTTCAGGTGTTATGGGAACAATTGGCCAGAAGTATTTTGTCTTGTATACTTTTTATCTCCTTCTTGCAGTGGAACGGTCTGCTTCTGGATGTTAGCTATTAGAATCTGTGGTAGTACAGTCTTGTTTTGAGGGAGCCATTCTGGTGTCAAACCAATCTCTTTATTGTCAGTATCTTTGAAGCTTTGTCTTTTTAAAGAGTTTAATAGCATAGTGTTGTCATTACTATCTGCAGGGTTGAATACTGCTTTTGAGGAGAGTTGCTCCTCTCTTTCCACCAAATTTCTGAGATAAATGTTCATTTGCCACTCACCGGGGTGCTGAACATACACATAGAGTATGTTGGCCTCAAGGAGTTTTACTTTATTCACATGAAAGTCATATCTGTCAAACATGGTTTTTAAGAAAGACAGTTCTTGGCTGTGAGAGCCATGAAGAGAGGGAGGTCCTGTATTTATACAGGAAAGAGTGACATGGGAAGTAATCAGTGGTCTTAGAAATATCTTTGCCAAATAATTGTATGGAATTTTTTAACTTTTAAAGTAAATGATTATATTTATTATTCATTCACAATCCAAGAAAGCTGGTGTCAAAAGTCAAAATAGTTGCATTATAGATTAATTTAAAAATGGTCATTTCACAACTTCCAAGAAGAATTAAGTGCAGATTGAGTAGCTATTTTTTTTTTTTTTTTTTGCTGCTCCATCTTTGCTGTCCAATGCTGTTCCATTTTATTCACTAGCTGTTCTCTTTTTTTTGCTTGGACAAAAATTAACCATAAAATCTTCTTGTGTATACATTCTTTCTTTCTTTAAAATGTCTTCTTTTACATAACTGGTTTATATGGGAATTACCCATTGAACCATTGATGCAAATTAGGACCACTACATTCAATTGCTTTAGGCTAACTTTAATCTAATTTTTGACTTCTAGAATTTAGTCACCTGACTTTAAGTCCTCTAATGAAATTCTTGTTTTCAACAAATATTAAGGGTCACTATATTTTCAATTACACTGATTTGACCTCAGCTAACTTTATGGTTTCTAAGAACAACTGTTTAATTATTTCAAAAATTATCTGCACTTCATGATAAATAGAAAATCAGACTATTACTTAACAATATATCTGGGTTTTTTTTAGAATTAAGAGTTACAATATCCAAGAGTTTGCATTGAACATGAATAGCAAATTTTTTTAAAAAGAATAATTGAAAAGTAAACACTTTCTTCAAGATAGAAATAGAAGCAGATATGTTTAGATATTTTTTTATTTTTCAGTTATGGCTCCTTCTTAAATCAAAATTTGATAGTTATAATTTTCAAGTAAAAAGTGAAATGAATTTGTAAAAGGAATATTTTTTATTGTTTAAAGTTCAGTTAGTAATCATTATCACTAATCTACAAGTTGTTTGGACTAATATTCTCATTCTTGTTATTTTTATTATAACATTTCAACTGATGTGTTTTTCAGTTTATTTCAGGTATATAATTTATCCAACAGGAAAAGGTTCCTTTTATGGACATGTTTGGTAGCATATCAACTTTTGTAGGTTATCTAATACTAAATCCTGTTTATATATATATATATATATATTAAATATATGATTGATAAAAGAATAGTTTGTAGGCAACATTATTTTTAAATGAGCCAAAGCTCATTTGTTTGTACATAAATGGTTTCAAGTATTGCTATGCAATACTAATAATTCAATTTAATATCAGTCTTTTGCTTGCACGTAGTTAAATTGTTTCAAGTGTAGAAAATGATTAAATATTCCTATTTGACCCATACATCAGATCCTAATAGGTACTACCAATCCAGATCAGAGTGGAACTGGGAGTAATGGCAATGAAGGGGTACTTCACATTCCCCAAAGGTCCAGGATTGGAGCCTTACCATCAGATGATTTAGTGTCATATCCAGGAGATTTGGGAAAGGAGGATATCTCTCTGCAGAGATGCAGTCAGCATATTCTAAAGTTCCAGCTGACTGAACTTTTTAATGAATCAAAGTGTTAGATGAATGTGTCAAGCCCAAGAGAAAGTGAGAGTGTCAAAGTTACAGAAAGTTTGATCTACAAAGTTTAATCATGAAATCTTCAAAAAGTTCATGACTAGTGCCATAAACTTGTTTAGGATCTGAATATATTTCAAATTTGCTTTGATAAAAAATTAGGATTCCAAAAATCCTGAGACCATATGGAGTTCATGGTGGTGGATGGTTTCAAGTGCTTGGAATGTAAGATCTTCTGGCTGCTCCGTATATGAAACAGCCATAACCAAACTTTAATTGTATTAGAAATCTGTATAATTTGATTAGTGTCTTTTTGTGAGCCTCTCAGTCTGTGTGGGCTATGGCTCTCAGGAGTTGGATAGTTTAGTTACAGTTGTTTATATGAGGGAAAAAAATAGTTTTGAGTCAAGAGTAATGCTGAGGAATTTGTATTGATAATTTTTGAATATTTAAGTACTGTTTACAACAGAGAGGTTGTGTATTTTGTGGATTTGGCAGAAGTGCATGCATTTGGTTTTGTTATTTGGGATTTTAAATTAGTTTTCCATGGTAAATCTTGATATCTTGTTGAATTTTTCTTTCTATGGTAGTTATATTTTTGGAGCTGTAACAAATGAGGAAGTTGTCAAGATATAGTGATCCATTAATTTCTAGAGGAGACAGGTTGTTATCTTATCAATTTTAATTATAAAGAGGATTACATATTGGATTCTACCCTGTGGTACATCTATTTCTTGTGGTCTTGGATCAGAGAATATATTATTTACTCATGTTTGGAAAGTTTGGTCTTCTAGGAAGTGTTTTATGAAGATGGGGAGTCTGCCTTGTAAGCCAAGATCTTTGAGTATGCTGTATGCCTATGACATGTCATAGGCTTTTTCAAGGCCAATAAAAACTGCAACCAGATGTTTCTTTTTTATGAATGCTTCTCAAATTAGGGTTTCGATGAGTACTAGTTGGTCTGTAGTATTTCATTCAGCGCTGAAACCTGGTTGAAGACTTGAGAGGATGTTGTTTGATTCAAAAAACGTCAGTCTTAGAATGATCAACCTTTTGAAAGTTTTGCAAGAGCGGCTGGTTAAAGCTATAGGTCAATAAATGATAGGGTTTCTGGGATCTTTTTGTCTTTTGAGGAGAGGGATGATTGTGGCTTGCTAAGAGATGTTACCAGAGATCCAGATATTGTTATATATATTTTGGAGATATTTCAGGGATATTGTTGGGAGTTCTTTAAGGAGGGTGTAGTGAATTTTATCTGGATCAATGGTTGAGTTATTGGATTTGGATATTGAGTTTTGCAGTTTGATTAGAGTGAAGAGTTGGTTATAATGTTAAGTATTGTCAGAGGCGAGTTTTATTATGTTTTTTTCTTTGTTTCTGATTGAGTTGAATTTATTGGAGCAGTTTTTGTGGATGACGCTTGAGCAAAATCTTTTGGGATCAGGTTGGCTATATGCTTTTCATTTGTGGCATTTATTTTTCTCTGAGAGGTGATGTATCAGAGTATTGATGTTTTTATTTAATATTTTCTTTATAAAATTCCAAATTTTTTTGGATTGGTGTTGACTATTTTTGAGGTGAAGGTTACCCAGGATGATCTTTTGGTTTCTTTGATAGCACATTGAGTTCTGGCCCTTTGTTGTTTGTATTTGTTTAGATTTTCTGATGAGTGGTTTAATTTGAGTTTCCTGAGGGTTGCTTGAATTTCTCTTATTATGCCTTGACACTTCTACATGAACCTTAGTTTGTTGTGTTTTAAGGATATTATGGTTTTGGAGATAGTTTTCTTGGCTATGGTAATGAGGTTGTTGGTAAAATGTGTTATAGGTCCTTGATTTGTTTTGATTTTTGGGTAAGGTATACTTTTTTGTAGGATTACCAATTTGCTTTTTTAAAATTCCAATGTGGGAGATTTGGAATTGATTGTGGTTCTGAGTTTTCTATCATGATGTTTCCCATTGTTATTGGATAGTAGGTCACTGTCATAGGGGTCTTTGCATACTCTCCAGTATAAATCTATGAAGATTGATGGGTCACTAATTTCCAGTTTGAAGAGAAATAGTTAAAAGATGTCAACCGTAATTAGAAATTCCATTATTTTGAAAGTCTCAGTTAGATCACCTCTCATTTGTCTTTCTAGTAAAGTAGTAATCTCTTCCTGTAATCTTTTATTCTTTTTGTCACTCTTCATTCTATGCCCTAGAATTTTCATGCCTTGATACTGAACCACACGCCTGAATGCAATATTCTATATGAGGTCCTCTTAGGTTTTATATATTTTTGAATCGGCATTTATTTCCCTTGGAATAAAATTTCTAACCAGAAATTATTGGATATTGGTCACTGCTGCAAGGGTCTTTGTATACCAATTCTATGAAGATTGATGAATGTTAAGTCTATGGCAGAGAATGTACCTGAAGATGGATCAAAGAGAGCTTGAGATTTCTGATTATGGAAGCACATGAATTGTTGCCATTGATGATTTTTCAAGAGTTTGACCTTTTTTCTTCATTGTTTTACTTCTCCATATTATACTGTGGTGTTTAAAATCTTCCATCAAGATAAATGGTATAGGGAGTTGTTTCATCAAGTTGTTTAGCTCTTTTTCACTTACCAGGTCAGAAGGTGGGATATATAGTGAGCTAATAGAGATAGTTTTGTGTAAGCTTGCTGAGATTGCATTTGCTTGCAAGTGAGTGTTGATGTTACTTTTGGAGATATTTTTCTAATCAGAATTGATACTCAACCCAAAGCTCTTAGTCCAGTACTGTGTATGCAATCATATTGTTCAAAGTTATTCATATTTGGTCTGTCACTGGTTGTTTTTAGAAATATTCTTTGAGACATAAGGTTTACTTCAGGTATTAATATAAGCAGCTATTGTAATTTGTCTTGAAAAGACTGCAGTTCCATTGGATTATCTGATGGGTATTTTGCTATTTGGTCATGAGTATTTATATAATCTGTATTTTCTGTTTTGTAATAAAGCTGGTTTGGTTGTGATTTTCTATATTTCTTTGTATTATTTTGTATGCCATGGGTTTTATTTGAGGGTTTTGGATGTTTTAGTATATCTTTATATTTTGGATTGTTAAGTGTTGATTCCATTTTGGTTTCATTTGCTTTATATTTTTAGATTTGTTTTTAGGGAGGTTTTCAGTTGGTTTTTGATTTTCTTCTTTGTCCTTTGTTCTTAAAGTTGATCTGTATCTAGTTTTGTAACTGGAGTTTAATTTTTTTGTTAGTAATTATTATGGTGTTGTTTGGTTTGTTGACAGAAGTTTTTCTTTGTGTGTTTGTAAAACAACAGGAATAAATTATGTGATCTTACCTCTTGGGAAATTTCATTGAATTTTGTAATGAAAGCATGTTTCAACCAATCGACAATAACTTCAGCAATCAAAATCATCACAGCATCAGGAAGAATTACAGCAATGTGATCTAAAGGAAGAATAAAAAACAAAACATTTCAGGAATTATCTAGACTGGTATCCTTGTCTTTGTTGTTTTGTTGTAATGTTTTAATCAATGGATTCTCTAAACATCCTCAGATATTTGATATACACAAGTTATTTGGGGTATTCTCCTCCCAGTATAAATATATATATGAGAGGGAGGAAATTTGAAAAAGGAAGTTGTAATAAGATAAAAAATCTCAAGTTTCTAAAAGCAGAATGATCAAAAATACTTGCCACAATTATCAGATAGGGTGGGGATAATTTAGAAGATGAGCTTCACCATTAACAATATGTAGGCATTTATTTCCCTTTACCACATGAAACTTTTAGTTACAGTAATAGTACTCTGAATATTCACTCTTTTTTTACTCTCTCTCTCTCTCTCTATATATATATATATATATATATATATATATATATATATATATATATATATATATATATATGAGAGAGAGAGAGAGATTGAGGTTAATTTTATAATCTTGCCTTTTCCTTCAATAGAAAATTCACAGATGAGATTGTTAAAACTACAGGCTGACATCAATGATCAAAACAGAAAAAAATTAAAATCCTTGTCTAAATAATTCATGCATGGAATAAAAAAGGCTATATAAGAAAAACAACTGTTTGGCATGAGTTGAACAAAAATTTACTCTGAGCAACAAAACAATATTAAATACTGTGGTGTTTAAAATCTTCCATCAAGATAAATGGTATAGGGAGTTGTTTCATCAAGTTGTTTAGCTCTTTTTCACTTACCAAGTCAGAAGTTGGGATATATAGTGAACAAATAGAGATAGTTTTGTGTAAGTTGGAGTTTTCTTTAACGGTATATCAACTTCTGTGGGTCATTTAATGACAGAAAGGTTAAATTGGTTTTGTTTTTTGTACATGTTTTAGGTTTTAGGGCATGAGTTTTAGTTATGTTTTATTATATTTAACTTGGTTTTTGATGAAGAGGTTGGTTTCTTTTAGAAAGTTTAAAATTTCCTCTGGTTTGGAGTTTTTGAAGAGGTCCTTTAAATTATTTATTTGGTACTGTTTTGGGTGAATTTCTCTAAACCTGTCACAGTTTATGAGAGTGTGTTTTACTGTGAGAGGTATTTTGCATGTGGAACATACTGGGGGGGTCTTCCCCTTTCAGAAGGTGTAAATGGGTAATGTGGGTGTAACCAATACAATATCTGGAGATTATCACTTCTTCTTTTCTATTTCTTCTATAACATGCTGGCCATTCATCTATGATGTCTTGAATATGGTGGAGCTTGTTCTGTGTTTTATCATCCCAAGATTTTTGCCATTTCTTAAGTATAAATTTATTAATAAGTGGTTTTAGGTCGGTGTATGGAATTTTCGTATTGGATATATGTGTCTGGAGTGTTTTTTTTTTCAGCATTGTCTGCCCTTTCATTTCTCTGTATATCAATGTGGCTAGGTATTCAAGTAAGAATGATACTATTGTTTTTAGAAAAAGTGTTCATTTTATCTAGTAGTCTTTGATGAGAGGAGTTGATGAATCTTTGCTCTGTAGAGCTTGGAGAACTGATTTGGAGTCTGAACAGATGATAAATTTGGAGGATTTGTGATTTGCTATAATGTTCATGGCTAGGTCAATAGTTATGGCTTCTGCACTATATATTGATGATTCATTTCAGAGATGTTTTAACAGTTCTTGGTTTTGGAAGACAGCGACACAACCAACTTTCCCAGTTTGGATCCATCTGTATAGATGTGATGGTAGTCTGGGAAGTTGTTTTGGATGTTGAGGAAGTTCTCTTGGAAGGTGATGGGGTGTGTTTTGGTTTTGGAAAGTTTGGTTAGGTCTAGCTTTATTATTGGTTTGTTTATGGTCCATGGTGCTGTTTTAAGGAGGATTGTATTATGTATTGTTTTGAGTTGATTTTGATTTCATTTAGGAGGGTTTGAATTCTTAGATTAAAAAGTCTAATGGCCTTTTCTTTATTTTCAAAAAGGTTTTTGTAACTTATTTCTGTGATGCAATTATAGACACGGTTTTGGAGGGATGAAATGAGTTTAATATAGTATTGGAGTGCAAGTTTATGTCTTCTCAAGGAAAATATTGGTTTCTATGTATAAACTTTCAATTGGTGAGATAGTGAAGGCTCCTAGGACAATACAGAGTCTCAGGTGATGGATAGTTTCGAGTTCTCTAAGATAGGATTTTCTGGATGCTCCATATATGAAGCAGCCATAATCAAGTTTTGATTGTATTAGACATCTGTATAGTTTGGTTAGGGTTCTCAGGAGTTGGATAGTCTGGTTACATTTGATCCTCAGTTGTTTAATGAATGGGATGAAGGATAGTTTTGGGTCAAGAGTAATGCCTAAGAATTTATATTGCTGGGTTATAGGTATTTCAGAGCCATTTAATGTTAGGGTGGGTTGATTATGCATTTTGTGGATTTGACAGAAATGCCTGCATTTGGTTTTATTGCTAGAGATTTTAAAATCCTTTTTAATGTTCCATTTTAATATCTTGTTGATGCATTATTGCATTTCTCTTTCTATGGTCACCATGTTTTTAGAACTGTAACAAATGAGAAAGTCGTTGACATATAATGATCTGTTGATTTCTGGTGGAGAGGCAGGTTGTTATTTTATTTATTTGAATCATGAATAGGATCACAGATAGGATACTACCCTGAGGTATACCTATTTCTTTATTTCTTGTTGTTTTGGATCAGAGAGTATTAATTATTCGTGTTTGGAAGGTCCGGTCTTCTAGGAAGTGTTTTATGAAGATGGGGAGTCTGCCGTGTAGGCCGAGGTCTATGCCATATGGCCAGGTTGTATCATAGGCTTTTTCTAGGTTAAAGAGGACTGCAACCAAATGTTCTTTTTTGATGAATGCTTCACTGATTAAAGTTTCTATATGGACTATTTGGTCTATGGTACTTCTTTTGGCTCTGAAGCCTGTTTGTAGGTTTGAGAGGAGGTTATTGGATTCAAGGATTCCTATTGATCATCCTTTTGAGGGTTTTGCAGGTGCAGCTTGTTAAAGCTATAGATCTTTAACTGGTAGGGTTTGTGGTATCTTTCTGTTTTTTGAGGATAGGAATGGTTATGGCTTGTTTCTATATGGTAAGGATGTTACCAGAGATCTAGATATTGTTGTATATATCTAGAAGATATTTTAAAGATATAGAAGTGAATTCTTTGAGGAGGGTGTAGTAAATTTCATCAGGACCAGGGGCCAAGTTGTTAGATTTGGATATTGAGTTTTGGAGTTCGGATAGGGTGAAGGGTTGGTTATAACTCTCAGTATTGTCAGAGGTGAATTTCATTTTGTCCTTTTCCTCTTCGATTCTGATTGAGTTAAATTGATTTGAGTAATTTTTTGTAGATGAGGTTGGCTATATGCTATTCATTTGTGGCTTTTGTGTTTCCTTGAGAGAGTTGATTTATTGGATTGTTGATGTTTTTATTTGTTATTTTCTTTATAAAGTCCCAAATTTTATTTTGGATTTGTATTAGAATTTACCTTTGAAATGAAGGTTCTCAAGGAGGATCTTTTAGCTTCTTTGATGATGCGTTGGGTTTTTGCCCTTTATTGTTTGTATTTGTTTAAATTTTCTGATTAGGGGTTTGTCTTAAATTTCCTGAGAGTTGCTTGATGTTCTCTTATGTTTTTGTACTCTTCTGTGAACCATGGTTTATTGTGTTTTGGAGATATTGTGGTTTTGGGAATAATTTTATTTGCTATGCTAATGAGGGTGTCGGTAAAATGTATTATGGGTTCTTCTTGATTTGTATTTGATTCTGGGATTAGTGTGGTAAGACATAGTTTTTTATAGGATTTCCAATTTGCTCTTTTGAAGTTCTATTGTGGAGGTTTTATTTGTAGTTCTGAATTTTTTATTGTACAGTTTTCTATTAATATTGGATAGTGATCACTGCCACAGGTGTCTTTATATACTCTCCTATTATAATCTGTAAAGATTGATGGGTCACTGAGGGTTAGGTCTATGACAGAAAATGAACCTGAGGATGGGTTGAGGTGGGTCTGAGAGTTCTGATTGTCGAGGCATAAATTATTTCTATTGATGATTTTTTCTAAGATCTGGACTCTTGTTTGTCATTTTACTTCTCCATATTATATTGAGGCTGTTAAAATTTCCCATCAAGATAAATGGTTTAGGGAGTTGTTCTATTAGATTGCTTTTCATTTTCATTTATGGGATCATAAGGTGGAATATATAGTGAGCAGATGGTGACAGTTTTATGTAGGGTTGCTAAGACTGCAATTGCTTGCAAATGAGTGTTGATGTTGATTTTATTTTGGGGGATATATTTTCTAATTAGGATTGATACTCCACCTGAAGCTCTTAGTTCGTTATCAATTATGTAGTCATATTGTTCAAAGGTTTTATGTTTAGTTTGTCACAATGTTTTTTGTAGGTTTCTTGGAGACATATGGCGGTAGGGTTGAGTTTAGCTATTAACAGAAGTAGTTTGTCATAATTTGTTTTGTAGCCATGGCAATTTCATTGAATTATTTTATGGGTCATGATTTTTTAAGGTGTAGTTTTGGTTTTAGTGTTTTTTTATTTGGCTGGATTCAGAGATTTCAAAATTTTCTAGGCTTTTTTACATGATTTTGAGGTTTTTAGGATTTCTCTGTTTTGAAGGACTTTCTTGATGCTCTGTTTCGATCAGTTCAAATTTATTTTCAGTTTCTATTAGTGAGATTTGTGGTTTATGTTTGTTAGATTCCTTCTTCCAAGGAGATCTCTTTTGGGGGGTTAGCGGTGGGTTTTCAGTGCTGTCCAATTTTTTGGTGGAAGATTGTTGGGTTTTGTAGTGATGGGAGGGATGCCTGGAGGTTGTTGTTTGGGTTGAGTTTTTGTTTGGTTCATTTTTTGGGGGTCTTCAGTTTTGTTGCTGAGTGAGTGTGGGTTCTTCTTTAGATCTGGTCCAGCATGGGGCTTAGTTGTCAAGTTGGTCAAGCTTTCTCTTAGTAATTCAAGAAGTGTCTTCAATTCTTTTGTTAGATTTATCATGTCGAAATGAGTTATCACTCCTTGATTGATTTTGGGTAAAGTTGTTTGTGGGTTTGGCTATGTTTGCATAGGTAGTTGTAGCTAAAGAATTTTCAATGAACTTATTTGCCTCCAGGTAGGATATATTTTTTCTGTGTTTCACTTCTAGTATTCTTTTTTCCATAATTTGAATTCTTTGGAATCTGCTGAGTGATTTTGTTTGTAGTTTGCACATTTTGGGGGCCGTTGAGAGTCTATATGGTTTTCAGTTTCTCCAAAGTTCTTACATGTTGAAGGTCTGGTACACTTTTCTTTGTGATGCCCAAATTTTTGGCAATTGTGGCATCTCAGTGGGTTTGGAATATAGTTTTCAACTTTTGTTATTAAGTAGGCAATTTTTATTCAGTAGGTGGTTTTGGAGTGTTAAAGTTTAGAATGTAGGTGTTTCTTGAAAATATTTGTTTCTCTTGATAGATGTTTGTTTGGCATCAGTGACACTTTGTTTGGAGAGGTTACTTTTTATTTCATCTAAAGTGCAGAGGGAGAGATCTGGGCTTTTCACTACACCCTTTGATGAATTCAGGGAGTTGTTGGGGTAAGCTTTTATCTTTAGGTTGTGAAAGTATTTCTGTTCTAGTAGTAGGTCCGAGAAAGTTTTTTTTGGCACTTCTACCAGCAGGGTATTGTTGATTAATCTTTTTTATAGATTTAGGTTTTATTAAACAGTTAAGGGGCTTTTCCATAATGAAGGGAGACAATTTTGTGATTGGAGTATCCTCCGTTGACTCCAGCATGATAAATTTGTCATTGTCAGAGTCAGATTCTGTATGCAGATGCTTTAGTTTTGGTTTTTTTTTGCTTGGGTTTGGTTTTGTTTTCTATCCATAGGAATTTTTGCTGAGTTCACTGACTGTGTTCCCTACTCACCATGGAGCCCTATGAAGGGAAATGTTAAGGGAGAAACCCATTTGCCTTGGCAAATCAGGGCTACACATTCAGTATACTCACATTGAGGAAAGGGACCAGCAATTTGGGATCTCTAGGTTTTCATTCCTAAGTTTATTACTCACCTAGAGATAAAAGGGGAAACATAGGTCTACAGATTATATGAATACTCATGACTGACCCTGCAGCCACCGCTTTCTGCCTCGGAGACCTCCAAAGGTCTTTTGCAGGCCTCCAAAAGAGAGCTTCACATGACCAACCGATTTATCGGATCAGGCCTCTCCAACCACCCGTCTAGCCAAGTAAGGGCCAAAGTGGAGTGTTGCTAACCATGTGGCCACTTAGACAACTGGGTCACAGACAGCTCAGCCACCAAGATCCCATCCTAAAGCATCACAGGTCCCCACCCACGGCCAACAGATTTCCTCTTGGGGGGGGGGGTCTTACAGCTCTACTGAGCTGCAGTCAGTGTATTCTACAGCCCCAGCCGACAGGGTGGATTAGTTATTTGTTTGTATGTAGTGGTTTTGGGTACTGCTATCTATCACCAACAATTCAATTTGACATCGGTCACTTGTTTGCTCACAGTTGAATGATCAAACAGTTCTTTTTCAAGCAATTCAATTTTGCATAAGTCATTTGTTTGTACAGAGTTGAGATGTCAAATTGTTCTATTTGACCCATAGATAAGACCCTGTCAGGTGCTACCACTCCAAGCCAGAGTGGACCTAGGAGCGATGGCAATGAAGAGGTACTCCGCATTCCCTAAAGCTCCAGTATTACTGAAGCCTCACCATCAGATTGTTTAGTGTCATATCAAGGACACTCAATGGGCATGGGGGTCTTACTCCTCTGCAGAGATGCAGTCAGCGTATTCTACAGCCCCGGATGACAGGGTGGAGTTTTGAGTAAACTTGCTGAAATTGCATTTGCTTGCAAGTGAGTGTTGTTGATTTTACTTTTGGAGATATTTTTCTAATCAGAATTGATACCCAACCCAAAGATCTTAGTCCAGTACTGTGTATGCAATCATATTGTTCAAAGTTATTCATATTTGGTCTGTCACTGGTTGTTTTTAGAAATATTCTTTGAAGCATATGGTGGTAAGGTTTACTTCAGGTATTAATATAAGCAGCTGTTGTAATTTGTCTTGAAGAGATTGCAGTTCCATTGGATTATCTGATGGGTATTTTGCTATTTGGTCATGAGTATTTATATAATCTGTATTTTCTGTTTTGTAATAAAGCTGGTTTGGTTGTGATTTTCTATATTTCTTTGTATTATTTTGTATGCCATGGGTTTTATTTGAGAGTTTTGGATGTTTTAGTATATATTCATATTTTGGATTGTAAGTGTTGATTCCATTTTGGTTTCATTTGCTTTATATTTTTAGATTTGTTTTTAGGGAGGTTTTCAGTTGGTTTTTGATTTTCTTCTTTGTCCTTTGTTATTGAAGTTGATCAATAGACAAAATATGAGTGTCAGCTTCAAATGTATCATCAAAGCCAACTCTTAGATTGCATTCCTCATTTACATTGTGTTATTTCTCTGTTCTTTAATTTAGAGTCAACGTTAACGTTTTTTGTTCCAATGCATAGCACTTTACATTTTTCTATATCAAATCTTAATTTCCAAATATCACGTAATTCTTTTTTGTAATTGAAAAATTTTTTAATTGTTTCTTGATATTGGATCTGTGGAAATTAATCAGAAAATGGCTGGTAGTTTATAATGTCAACCTTCGTATCATCAGGTCTTTCATAGGATTTATGTCCCCTGTACTCTAAGAGACCAGTTTGCAGGAAGAAAAAGTCTGAGAAATAAAGGAAGAAATTGAATAGTAACAATTTTTAGATTCAGTGACTCTGGAAAAAGTATATGTAGTGAGAGAAGATCATACTACCAATTGGCAAGAAAAAGTCAAAATCAGCACAAAACTTGTCACTAAAACTTTAGATATAAGTAGTGAGAGAAGATCATACTACCAATTGGCAAGAAAAAGTCAAAATCAGCACAAAACTTGTCACTAAAACTTTAGATATAAGTGCGGACATGACTGCAGCTCCAAACTGGTATTCCAGTCCCTGAACTAAAGCTTGTTCCATTTAAGTTTTGCAGAGATTTCTAGGTGGATATTTGGTGCTTTTTGTAATTTTTTTCTTCTTTTATGGATGTTTGTTGTGGATTCTTTTTGCTTTTGTTTATATTCATCTGAAGATGAATGTAAATTCTTTAGCTTTTCTTGAAATTTTAGCAAATTGTTTGGTCCTAGTTGTACTTATTTTTCAATGAGAGTTTTATATTTATCATGTTTGATTATTGTTGTTTATTGGATCAGTCTTCTGTGCTATATTGGTATAGGTATTCTCTTTTAAATATGACTCTACTATTTTCCTAGCTTCAGGACATCTTGTGTTCCTTTCATATTTAATTTCCATTATTTCCCTCTCTCTCTTGTATATACCACAACATCTTGAAAATGCTGGATGGTTTTTTTGACAGTTTGAGCATTTGGTTTCATTGGAGCAATCTTCCTCCAGGTAATTTGGGTCTCTCTAGCCACACCTTCCACATATCGGACATCCTCTAAAGCTTTCCTTGTGGTATCCAAATTTTTTATATTTAAAGCACCTTAAGGATATGGGGATATATTGTTCTACTTTTTCGAGTAGTATCTGATTTTCACTTTTTTGAGAATAGGGCTTTATCAAATGTCAAAATATATATGCACATTTGTATTTCTTCATCACCTCTTTTAATGGTTATCCTTTTGCAGTCTGTAATCCAAGGCTGTTTGTATTTATTCTGGTGTAGCTAAAGATAACTTAATGTTTCTTATGACTCTTTTTGACATGTTTAGTCTTTCATGAACATAAGTCTTACATTTCAAATTATGTAAGGTTTTCATTAAGTTTTCGGCATGTTTTTTATCACATAGATTACTGCTTCTGATTTTTTTTCACATTTTGAGAGTTTACTCGGCTGGCAATTATTTTTTTATATCAATAAAGAGGAAAATTTGGATAAAACTGCTCATTACAACATATTTTGAGAATTCTGTTTGAGTTTTTCATTAACTGAATCAGATTTGCAGAAGCTTCGTTTGAGTTTTTTATTGTATTAACCAAATGTGTCACTGGTCCTGTGTTTCCTTACCCACCATGGAGTCCAGCTTCTGTGAATATTTTACTAAGGGGTAAACCCATTTGCCTTGGTTGATATGGGGTTACATCTGCCAGCTTACAAGTGGTTGCTGTAGTGGTTCAGTTAGTGTATTCTACAGCCACAGCCAAAAGAGTAACTTGTTGTTTGGTATGACCACAATAAGTAAGTAAAGTTGGCGACCATAGTCGAGGGTGACCCGAAGGCTCCCTTTTCGATAGCTTACTACACCAAGGTGTAGGGGAGGGCGCTACTCCTTTCCCTGGTTTGCTCCACTTTACCCTTGATCCATACCTTATAATGCTGAGTGTTAAGCAAGGAGGCACCAAGTACCATTTTTTGAGTCTTTGGTATGACTCGACCTGGGATTGAACCCAGGTCTCCCGAGCCATTAGCGAACACTCTAACCGCTAGGCCAATGTCCTGTATAGACACAATATATGACCACAATAGATGAGTTAATTCCCTATAAAATCACATTCATTCTTTGAGACCTTTAAACAAATATACTCTTAATATTGATAAAAATTTCATGTATTATATTATGGTTAATTAAAATGTCTTTTAATTAGAAAAGTTGAAATGCTTTAGAATAAGCCATTTACTATTGATATTTACAAGTTTAGCTAAGTCTGGCACAAGGTCACAAAAAATAAGGATCCAATTCACTACAGTATTAAATTTCTTTAAGATAGAGGTTAAACATTGTTTAAAAGCAAAGTGAATTAATTCTAGAGAGAATACTAGAAAATGTCTCATTGAATGAACACAGTATGTGTGATCAACTAAAAAAGAAATTTATGAAAATTCTTAAAGATTTTTTTTGCCTTTTTTTTTTTTTTTTGCTTTTTTCAGGATTATTTCATTATTTGAATATGTTTATAAAAACATAAAAATCAAGATAACTTTAAATTCAGTATGAAAGTATGTGTCTTAAAGAATATGGTCTTTTTACAAAAGTTTACAAATTTTTAATATTAGAAAGTTTTTTAAATTCTAAAAAAGTGGATTACTTTACTTCATTTGAAAATGAAATTTTTCTCAAATCATTCCACTCCAAATTATCAAATGAAATAGACTTAAATTTCATTCAAAACTTCTTTGACTTTCTTCAATTGTTATTCAGAAGGAAATAAAGCCTCAATTATTAACAGTTCACTACCTGATTATGAATGCTTTTTGTTTGTACAATGAAAAAAATATATATATACTTTGTAGATCAGAGGTGTCCACACATTTTTTGGCTTGCAAACTACTTTTAAAATGACCAGGTCAAAATGATCTAACTGTATTAAAAGTACTAAATATATCTATTTATGTATGTACTGGGTATACATTACATATGCAATATATGTTTGTATACCTTGCATCACAGCATAAACCTTGAATGGAACAATGCGATTGAGTAGATTTATGACTAAATAGAAGGTTAAATGATTGACTAACATCGAAAAATATTTGAATGGTATGCAATCTATCTACACAACATTTGCAATCTATAAGTTGATTGTGACTAATGGTATTGGGAACCTCTGTGTTACGTTATACTATTAGTAACCTTCCTACCCACTCCTGCTTAGACTACACTAGCCTTTTCCAGTTCTTGGGGTTACGCAATATAATCTAGCATTTTCTGAGTGGTAAGAGTTTGGTTTCATTCCACATCTGTAATTTCTTCAATGCTGGTTGCAGTTTTGTATTGAGTACATATTTCAGCAGAATTATGTTAATAGCAGCACTACAGTCAACTTGAAACTTGACCTGTTCTTGGTTTAGTATCATTCTAGTGAATATAGTCCTGTTGTTGTTTTCTTCTACTCTCTTGAAGTTGACGCTTAGTATGTAGTTTGTATTGCTGGAAGTGTTGGAGTCAGACATTACTTGGTTTACTCTGTATCTTGGTTCTCTCACTGTGCTGCTTTTCAGAGCACTTCAGTGCAAAGTGATTTTTATGACTGCATTTCTGGCCTCATGTCGGACAGGCATCTTTTCTTTTTTCCATGCCTTCTGCCACAGAATTAACAATCTATTCATCCCTGCCTTTGGGTCTTTTTTATGATTTGGTCTTCAGACCTTGTTAATCTGTTCTTGCTTCTCAGGATTAATCATTTTTAGCCATGTATCAGTTGCTTCACGGCTACGGCATATGTCAACACTTTATTGGAATGTTAGCACTGTATTTTGCAAGTCTTTTATGGATATGATTGTCTCTTATACCTAGAACAATACAGTTGCATAGAAGAGAGTCATGTAAACATTCACAAAAATTGCACGATTTGGCTAAATAGTATAGTATGGTAATGTAAGAGTCAATAGTCTCCCCTGGTTCTCGGTCTCTTTTGTTAAAAATATATCATTCATATGTCTCGTTTATCTGCCCTATGAAATGTTGGTCGAATTTGCCAATCACTGTGTCAACGTTGTCTTTATTTTTAGTTGGGGCAAACTGGAACCCATTGTAAATAGTCAGAGCGTCTGGTCTGACTGTGGGTAGAAACAGTGCCATTTGATACTGTTTATCTTGGTCTGCAAGTTTAGTGACAATACTGTAGTTGTTCCACATTTGTTTCCACGATTTCCAATCCTTCTGCGGGGTTTGTTTTAGTGTCCAAATTGCTTGGCGGCATGATGTTAGTATGAAAACTTTCTACCATCTTTTACACACATAGGACATTGTTGATAGTTGTGTCGTAGTAGTAGTAGCAGCACTACTGCTAGTTAACGTCAACTTGTCGTTTGGAAGTGAGAGAGAAAATCTCATAAGTCGTTTGCAACAATGTCAATTCTTCATATATTTCATATTGTTGAGGTGTGTTTTACATCTCCGCTGCCACCATGTTACATTATGTTGTATTTAAAAACAATTGAGAGAATACAAGTTCAAGAGTGGGTAAAAAGTAGTGATGTCAGTCAAGATTTGTTGCAAACCCTAGAGGCTTACATTAATAATAAAGTAAGTTGGAACTATTATTTAGAACAATTTATAGAATAATGATAATGACTGATTTAAGACTTTCAGACAAGAATTAAACTTTTACTCTAACTTCTTTCTTTCATTGTTTTTGCTTTTCTATCAACACATGAACAAATTCCATTCTTTACCTGGATTCCAAGAAAATTCAGCCATGTTGCGTACAAATACAACAAACAAGAGAATTATGTACTGGAATCTTTCTCTGGCATCACTGCATGAGATCTGGAACAAATTCTTTTTGTCTACTCTTTTAAAAACATTTATCTTTATCTCAACAAACTGCAATAGAAAAAAAACATGAACATTAATACATACCAGCAAATTCTGGATAATATTTACACATTAAAGACATTATATATATATATAATTTGTAGAATATAGGATGTGCCCTAAATTAAGTACAGAATATATATAGATTATATATAACTTTCTAAAATTGCCAAAAATTGTTAGATTAGAGTGATTCAAAGATCCTGAGGTTAATATTTACTGTGTAGATACAGTGTGGGCTTTAGGGGTCAAATTTAGGAAAAAAATTCTATATAGTGCAAAATATGATGTATGTATGGGTTTGTTTGGTTTATTTGTTTGTTTAACACCATATCAACTCCTTATGGGGTATTTATGCCTAAATTTGATTAATTTGTAAATCTTTTATTAAAATCATAACTATATTTTCAATGTTCCATAGCAGTCATTTTTTTTAAATCACCCTTTTTTATTTGACTATAATAATCATTTGTTTGCAGTTATATGGTATCAAGTATTCCTATCTAATATTAACAATTTATACACGATTACATGGTTTAAAGTAACTATTCCTATTTAATGATATTCATTTATTTGCACAGTCATATAGTTTCAAGTATTCCTATCTAACACCAATAATTTGCAAGCAGTTACATGGTTTCAATTAACTAATGATAATGATCCTTAGTAAACAATTATAACTTGAAGAAACTATTCTTAATACAAATAATTTGTACAGTTATATGGTATCAAGTATTCCACCAGATGCAGTTTTTTATGGGGAGAATCTTAAACTCTTGGCAGATAATGTAGTTGACATCTTCTAAGCCCTGCCAAGAGGGTGACTGATGATATACACAATTACAGGGTGCTTCAAAATTGTTGAAACAAAGCAGTGGCCTCTCAGATCTCCTCTGTTAACATTTTGATATATTCAACCAAATACAATAAAATCATACCTTGGATGATGAAACTGAAAATTTTTTGTGTGAAGACATTATTATGAAACTTCTCCATCGCAAAGATCTGGATGGAGTCTGGCTGACTGATTCTTGAACCCTGGTGACATTCTTGGTTGTTCGGATTGTTATCAGAGGCCCAGATGGGGAGGAACTCATTGCTCTATGATCTTTACAATTGTCATGAGTATCAAAGTTCCTGACCATTTTGAAAGTTTTACTCCTGTTTGGAAATGTGTTGAAATTGAACTTCCTTCCGCATCATGCTTAAACAATCTTGAAAGACAGTTTCGTAATATAGTTTCTTCACACAAAAGATCTATTCCATCGCCCAAGGCATAGTTTCATTATATTTGGTTGAATATATCAAAATGTTCACTATTTCCCAGTTATAATCTGAAAAGAGAAAGAGAATAAAGTCAAAAGGGAAGATCTGAGAGGCCACTGCTTTGTTTCAACAATTGTGAAACACCCTGTTTATAGTTTCAATAAACATTGGTGGCTTCAAATAATTATACTTAATTTGCATATAGTTAAATTATTTCAAGTACTTCTATCAAACATTAATAATTCTATTTAATAACGAGCATTTGTTTGGACAGATGATTTTTAAACAGGTCTATCTGATCCATAGATGGGACCCTAAAAATTACAACTACTCCAGGTTAGATTGGATCTGGAAGTAATGACTTCACCACCTCTTCTACTGAGGATGCAGTCAGCATATTCTAAGCCTTGATAACAACACTTGTATTTTACAAATTCTATCAAATAATGAATTTGATGGGAATCAAAATAGAAAAGTTAAGACTAATAGTAATTTGGGATTCATATTATTTTTGAAATTGGACATGAGCTTGTATCAAATTTGTAAAGATAGATTCAAACCTTTACAAAAAACTTAAACTGGGTGAATGTTGGATCTATTCCTAGTCTAAAAGCCTGAGGGACAAATATGTGTTTATCAACCCTCCGCACAAGACATGATACACAGTCAATTTTTTACATAGGGTTTAACAGGTTTAAATTCAGAGTTTCCTTTCTCCTAGACTGGTTGCCATACCAAGGTTAAGGAGCCCATCTATCCTACTATTTGCTCATAGCTGGAAGGAGAAGAATTGGATGCACACCTTTCCCAAGATTATTAGTGCTATGAGAAATGCAAATAGCTTCATCCAGGAATTGAACTCAGGTTACCATGTTCATTTCAGATGAATGTAACCATTACACTACGGACACCAGTGGGACACATATATATTACTCCAATTCCTCTGTCATGGACAGGATGTGACACAATCTCAATGTTTAAGCAAAGTACAACTAGTTTGAATTCAGAGTTTTCCTTCTCCTAGACTGGTTGTCAAACTAAAACTAAAAACCAGTCTGCCTTACTATTTACCCATAGCAGGGAGGAGAACAGGGGAGTCATGCCTTTTCCAAGGACATTAACACAAAGGGAAGCACAAAGAGCTTCATCAAGGATTTGAACCCAGGTTGCTGATTCTATTTCCTCTGATGATAACTATTGCGCTAAGCACACTTCCGTTAGGAGCAGATAATGGAGGAGAAAAATAAAAATTTTGGTTATTAGCAAAGTAGGAGAGTGAATAAGGTAGTGAAGACAGAGAAAGAGATAGACAGCCAATTCAGAATGAAGGAAGCTATATAAAAACTGCAGACAATAAGAAACCAGTTCTTGATCCTTATGTCTCCTTTTACAAGAGATTTTCAATTCATCCTCCATCAATCATCTTATCTCTAATTTTCTACCAATGTACATTATAATTTGCCTTGTCTAAGAAAGGAAACATTTCTTTTCATTACATTGCCTAATATAAGAAAATTATAACAAAAGCTAGAAAGTTGGCATTGACTACATACATAATAATAATTTACTAAATGTAGCATAATTAAAATTAAAGCCCATACTTTAGAAAATATTTTTCAGTAAATCAGTGGATGTTAAAAATCTTAAAACATTGTATTGTTCAACACTGAAAAAATGTAGAAAGCTCTAGAGAAAATTTATTGGATACTCACATTATTAGACATCATGATGATGAGAAGGGACTTATTGTGAGAATTAAAGGCAACATTCAAAATGGTCGCCTGCACTAAAATCAAAATACTGTGTAAAAGTGAGAAGGTTAAAGAAAACAATATATGAATTGAGTATGTCTTGAAACACCATATTTTTTTTATCAGTAACTTGTCCAGCTATTTAGGACTGCAAGTAAGAATGTGCATTCAACACTCAGATGAGAAATAATTACAGATTCACTGATTCTCAATATATATATATATATATATATATATATATACACACACACACACATAAATGTAGTGATAGCAATAGAACTGAACAGACAACTTTTTCATTACTTCAAGAAAAACAATGTATTTTAAAGTAAATAAGAGAGGTGACAATTATTGCTTATGTACTTATTATTTATGTATCATTTGTTTGTTTTGGTTACTTTGTTTAATAGCATACAAACCGTTGTGGCTTAATTAATGACAAAGCCAGCATTGTAGAAAAACAGCAGTGATACCATTTAACCTTTCAAGTCGCACTGACTCCATGGATTTCCCTGACTCTCTCTCTCTCTCTTCATTTGTCCCTATCATCCATCACTCCCCACAGGTCTTCCAAACTACATCCTATGTCTGCACAGAGCTGATGTAAATAAGTTCTTGCTGATTGGCTAACACTGGCACATCCATGTGTAGGAGTTCATAGAAGAATGTCATTTATGAGATCATCCTTGCTTCTCTAGCAGTGTCCCACATATCTTGTTCGTCTTAGTTGGATGGTTTTTGAGATAGGAGGTAAGTGGCCACACAGCTGTTTTGTGGGCTGTTACTTCCAGGATTTGTTCAAAATAATTTGTAGGATTCTTGCATAATTCCCATCTAGCTTTTTCTTTATGCATTTTGTTAGTGTCCACGTGGTGCATCCATATAGTAGTATTGACACAGCCACAGTTTGGAAGAAATCCTGTTTTATTTTATTGAATAGATATTAAACTTCCGTATGATCAATAACCTACTGATAGCAGTCCACACCTCTGCTAGGTATATTTTAACATTACTTTCAATAGATGAGATATTGATGCTGAGGTATGTGAAATTGACTACTAATTTTAGAGGCCTGCCACTTAGAGTGGAGATGGCTCCTTCTCATTTAAAACACATGTACTCTGTTTTATTTGTGTTCACAAGAAAGCCAATGCCTCCTGTTGTTTATCCAAGGCTATGCAGTAGGGATTTGGTTTGGGCAGGTGTATTTCCAAGAAGTGCTAGATCATCTGTATAGTTGGCATCTGCTTAGTTTCCACAGGTTATCGTCTGCTTCTTGCCTTTTTTTAGCATAAAGCCATTTTCTTTTATTAGATCTATTGACATTCAAAATACATAGTCTAGCATAGAGGTAAACACATCCAGCCCTCAAGTGATTTTTCTCTGGCCCACCATCTTACACTGGATTGACATTACATTACATTAAAATTGACTTAGAGTGTAATGAATCTGAAATCAATATTTCAGTTCAAATCCACTGCTGACTTCTATAAGAAATATATATATTGCCAAGTAGAAAATATAAAAACATCTTAACTAATGCAAAATAGATGCCTCTGAAGTTCTTGGTGATCATGAGGTCTCCTTTCTTAGGGAAGGAGACAATGCAGCCTTTTGTCCATCTCTCTATTGTATATTGTTTAAACATGAACTATTTAAAAACTAAAAACCAAGTGAATTTTAATTAATTGTACAAAAAAAAAAGAAAAGAAAAAAAAAAAAGAAAAGAAAAAAAAAAAGATTAACGTCTAAGCCTTCTCCCACCCCCAAAAGTCGAAATTTAGAATAGGAATTCTAGAACATACACGTGCAGTGGAAGCGTTGAAATGTATATATTAATGACATAGTCGTCCGAGGTCATTAGAAAATTTTAGAAGGAACATATCTGTTGCTATGAAGTCCTGCTCAAAGGTAAATCTTTGGTAACTGTCAAATCATTGATTTGCGTGTTTTGTAAAATCATCTGCTTAACATTTGCATTTAAATGTAGACTTTCTAATTAGCCAAAGTTTATTCCAGGTGAATATTTTTGAGACGACAAAATAGATTCGTTTTAAAATTTAGCCCTCTATCCCCATGTCTAGCACTTGTCACTCTCTATAACTGAGGAAATCTGTGTTCGATCTGGACTGAAAGTATAAAAATGTCTCCATTCTCCTATTAGGAAGTATTAGAAGCTTTACTTTCATAGCACCGGTTCAATAGGAAACTCACGGGTGGGGGGGAATATTATGATATAAGAATAGTCAATTGGACTTTAGCTAAGTTAAAACTTAAAGGAAATGGAAGCACCATTTTTTTTTTTTTTTTCCCGTACACATGGGAAGCAGCATGATGGACATGTGAACCCTGCAGCTTAATGCTCAGGATTGATGGTTCGATCAGGGAACCACTGCTGCTCATCTATAAGAGTGGCTTCTAAAGATAACCATGACCCACACTCAAACCACATACATAAACCGCATCGCTCTTCGCACGGGTAAAAAAGGGTCGCATCCTGCTGAGCCCTGGCCTTAGTGTTCGAAAAATCAGCTACAGAGCTCAAACTCAAACAAAAATTACTAAAATGCAAACAAACAATACAAATAGCAACATTTAACGTTAGAACCCTAAATAGAATAGGTCAACTACCAGAACTTATCGCATCAGCCGAAGAACATAAGATAGACATAATTTGCATACAAGAACACAGATACACGCACACCGAAGATATCAAATATCACCAAACAGGCAATGGATGGACGCTAGCCACTGTATCAGCTTGGAAAAACTCTGTCAATGCCACGGTAGGAGGGGTAGAAATGCTTATAGGACCTAGAGCAATAAAAACACTTAATAGCATTGAGAGAATACAACTTAGAATGATGACAGCCACATTCAATGGCAACCCCAGAGCAACAATCATCTCATGCTACAGCCCTATTAGCGAAGAAACCAAACTAGCCACCTTCTACGATGAGCTATCCTCTCTAGTGTGTAGCATTCCGAAAGACAACCTGCTCATCATTGGAGGTGACATGAATGCCCAAATCGGGAAAAAGACATAACAAATACAGCCTACACAACACATTAAACAGAAATGGACAACATCTAACAGATTTCATGATAGAAAATAGATTAACTTGCCTCAATACAAACTATCAAAAAAGAGAGGAAAAATTATGGACCTACACATATGCAAACAACAGTAAAGCGTAGATAGACTATGTCTTTATAAATAAGAAATGGAAAAATAGTGCTATGAATTGAGAGGCATACTCCTCTTTCGAGGGTGTGTCATCCGATCACCGAATAGTCACGGCAAAAATACGACTAAGCCTACGAAAAAATGCCACACGAACAGTGACCACTAAACACTATGACTGGGCTCTCCTTAACAACAGAGATATTAGAGATAAATATGTATTAGAACTAAGAAACAGATTCGAGACACTACAAGAGAAGGAAAAAAAAATACCCCAAACGACGAATATGAGAATTTCGTTAACGCACACCTCGAGGCGGCATCGAAATGTATTCCAACAAAACCTAGAATGAAATATAAAGCCCCATGGGAAACGGAAGAGGTTAGAGAAAAACGTGCACTTGTGAAAAGTGCTTCCAAAAGCTACTGGAAGACCCCAACAATTGCAAATGCACGGATACTAAAAAAGGCACAATATCAATTAGCAGGCATATATCTAAAAGAACAAACAGAATTCATACAAAATAAGATAAATAAGATTAGAGACTCGGTGGAGGATAGGCAATCTAGGGTAGCCTGGCAAACAATAAACGAAGTGAGTGGAAGGAAAAGCACAGCCAAAGCAAAACTTAAAGCGGCAAACCAACAAGAAAGAATAAAACTGTGGAAACAGCATTTTGAAAACCTACTAGCTAACCTTCCGAACGTTACGCAGGAACTGATCACCAGAATTATCCGTAAGCAATTGGACATTAAACTAGGGCCATTCACCAAAGTAGAACTCGACTCGGTTCTTAGAAAAATTAAAAATAGGAAAGCTGCAGGGCTTGACGAGATTCCCCCAGAAGTGTGGAAGACAAGACAATTCGACGACATACTGCTCCGACACTGCAATGCAGTCTATAACCAAAATCCGATAGACAGATGGACGAAGGGATGCTTCCTCCCCTTCCCTAAAAAGGGTGACCTCAGATTAGCCAAGAACTATCGAGGTATAACACTTACATCCATAGCAGCCAAAATCTACAATGCCCTACTATGAAACCGCATAGTACCCCAAATCGACAAAATCCTGAAGAAAAACCAAAATGGCTTTAGAAGAAACAGGTCCACGAACTCACAAATATTGACCATCCGTAGAATCCTAGAAGGCATGAAGGCAAAAAACTTACAGGCGACATTACTATTTGTCGATTTTACCAAGGCCTTCAATTCCATTCACAGAGGGAAGATGGAACAAATCCTACTAGCATACGGCCTACCAGAAGAAACCGTACCAGCAATAACGATTCTCTACAGAAACACCAAAGTGAAAGTGCGTTCACCGGATGGAGACACAGAATACTTTGACATTGTAGCAGGAGTACTACAAGGAGACACACTAGCCCCATACCTCTTTATCATCTGTCTAGACTACGTACTTAGGACATCGATCGATAACATTAGGGAAAACGGCTTCATGCTGACAAAGAAAAGAAGCAGAAGATACCCCGCAAAAACAATTACCAAACACCGACGACATAGCGCTACTGACCAATACACCCAACAAAGCCAAAACACTACTGCATAGTTTGGAACAAGCCGCTGCTGGCATTGGACTCCATGTTAATGCACACAAAACTGAATTTATGTGCTTTAATCAGAAAGGCAACATCTCCACACTAGACGGAACATCTCTGAAACTGGTTGACAAATTCACCTACCTAGGAAGCAGCGTCTCATCAACCGAAAAAGACATCGACACACGACTAACGAAAGCGTGGACAGCTATCGATAGGCTTTCGATCATATGGAAATCAAACCTGACCGATAAAATGAAACACAGTTTCTTCCAGGCTGCGTTCGTGTCGATACTACTATATGGATGCACTACTTGGAGGCTGACTAAACGGTTGGAGAAGCTAGACGGCAATTATACAAGAATGTTAAGAGCAATATTGAACAAGTCCTGGCAGCAACACCCCACAAGACACCAACTATACGGTCACCTACCACCTATCACGAAAACTATACAAGCTAGACAAACCAGACATGCCAGACACTGCTGGAGAAACAAGGACGAGATCATAAGTGATGTACTCCTGTGGACCCCCGCATATAGCCAATCAAAAGCAGGATGGCCTGCTCGAACATACATACAGCAGCTATGTGATGATACGGGATGTAACCCTGAAGACCTGCCAGAGGTGATGAATGATAGGGAGACGTGGAGAGAGAGGGTCAGGGATATCCATGCTAGCCGCACGACATGATGATGATGATAATGACAGCATTGTAAAATCGAAGAAGTCAGTCATCTAATTTCCTTGTCTTCTATACTTCGAGGAGTATTTTGACAAGGCCTGCAGCTTTTCTGCTTTTAATTGTTAAGTTCTTCTTCTGTAAACTGTCTTAGTTTAATGTCTAGTTGGCAATTAATAATTTTTGCGATAGGTTTATTGGTGACTTCAGGAAAGTTTCAAAGCAGATTCTTGAAATGTTCTTCCCACATGTGTATATGTTCTTTTTGGCTGGCAGCTTTAATTTTGCTTTTGAGGTGTTCTTTCTTTTGTTCCCATCATTTACTGTCTGCTATGCTATTCATGATTGTCTCTCTTCTACCAAGTTTCTTATTTGACCTTGAATGTATTATTGTTGCTCTTTTTGGTATGTGTTAGTTCCCTGGGCTTTCTTAAGTTTCTGTGTATTGGCATTTGTTGGGTTTCTTTTACGTAAAGTGCTATTTTCAAGTTATCTCATTTTTTTCCTAACTACCAGTAATGCCCATGGAACACTACATTTGGCTCTTGGTTTGGTTGGCATACACTCTACTACTGCTTCCATGTGGGTAGTGAAAAAGTTTTCATATTTGTCATTCAGAATATGTATTTCAGATATTTCCTGAAGTGTATTGAATTTGTTTCTTACAGTTATCATATATTTATTGCTAATATCTCTATTGGTAAGTGACCAGTTGTAACATGTGATTTTGAGCATTTGTTTCTTATTTCTGCATAGACTCAGGTGTATCTTTGCTGTGACAATTTTGTGATTGGAAGATACTCCTTCAAAAGAGGAGTAAGCCCTCACAGTTCAGTGCTATTTATCCACTTCTTGTTTATTAGTATACAATCTAGCTGTGCTTTAGTTTATGGGATGTTCTCACCTTTTCCAAGGGTATTGGTCGGAAAGTGAATGTAATCATGCAACTTAAGTCCGAACCAACTTATTTTGATGCCGCACTCCAGTACTTAGGCCATAAAGCCATAGAGAATTCCCCTTCTTTTTTGCGCTATATTCTTTATTGATCTATCAAATTAAATATAAATGATACATATCTGAATTATGTATAGAGTTATGTTTACTACTTGTTTATTATATAACAATAATCATAGAGCTGAATAAACATCTTTTTTGCTCTAAGAAAACAAGTTTTTTTTCATCCCGCAGAAAACAATGTATTTTATAGTGAATAAGGGAAGTGACAATTATTGCTTATTTACTTACCTACTTATTTATCTATTTATTCTTTAATCATCTATCATATTAAATGTACAGATTTAGGTTTACTATTTTTTTTATTATATATATATATATATATATAGTATAAATGAAAGAATAAACAGGTAAATGTAGGTAAAAAACTTCTAATAAAAATTTTAATTCTAACTGGTTGCAACCTTAGACCAGCATCAAGGAATGTTCACCTCAAGACTGTTATGAATGCAAAGGGATTGGCTACACATGTTTGCAAAACTTGAACTTTAGTTTAAACAATTTCACCATTCAATTTTGCAGATTTCAAATGTGCAAAAATATATTTTCCTCTTGAAAATGTTATTAAATGGGAAAATCAGTCAATAATGAATTTTATATCATTTTAATCTTTCCAACATGGAAGTTAATGAATGAAAATGTAAATATTATAAAGGTCAAAATGTATTTTGTGAGACTTTAATTTCTCAAGTCCATTTGGGGTAAGGATTTCTCAATGTAATATCCATCAATTTTTATGGTTTTAAGTCTTTTTTGGTTTTCTCAATTATAATGAATTAAACATAGAAAAATATTATTTTAGGAAAATATATTTCTCAATGTAATATCGATCTATATTCATGGCTTTCTAGAAATGATGGAGTATTAGGTTATTTCATTTTTTCAAGCAATTATATAGTTTCAAGTAACAAATAATAATGATTTATAAGCAACTACGGCTTCACTTGGTTTGGTTTGGTTGGGTTTTATGGCATATCAACCATTGTAGGTTATATAATACTAAATCATCTTTTATACATATGTATCAAATATATGTGATTTGGTTTGGTTTGGTTTGATGGCATATTAACCACTCCAGGTTATTTAATGCCAAATCCTCAATGAACATATATATTAAATATATATGATTTGGTCTTTATATTTGGCCACCATGGTGTTTAATAATAGTGGAAAATTCCCAGCAATGTCCATCCCTCCAGCCCACATTCACCTCAAACAAGGTTCAACTCCCAAAGCCAAACATAACCCTATTCCAGTACCATACCACTACAAAAAAAAGAGTAAAAAAAATCCCTTTGGGACGATGTCAAAAGAGGTATCATCACTTCCATACCTACTGATACCCCAACTGATTGGTGCAGCACCATGGTTATTACTGCAAAGAAAAATGGGAAACCAAAGAGGACAGTAGACTACCAGCATCTAAATTCCCAGTGCAAACAGGAAACACACCACACCAGCTTGCCATTCCAACTGTCGTTACAGGTATAACCATACACAAAAAAAAATTGGTCTATGATTCCATGGATGATTACTTCTCAATCCCTCTAGATGAGGAATCACAACCAGCAACAACTTTCATCAGGGAGTGCTGTCGTTTTATGTATCTCAGAATGCCACAAGGGTACTTAGATTCCAGTGACGCCTACACACGTAGGTATGATGATATAATCAAAGAAGTACCTTGCAAAGTAAAAATTGTCGATGATAACTTCAACAAAACCATAAAGGAGGCCTTCTATAAAACTCTTGACTACTTGCTGCTGGAATCATCCTCAACAGAGAAAAATTCCAATTCTGCCAGGAAGTAGTCCAACTTGGAGGCCTCTAAATAACATCATCAGGAGTGACTTCTTGTGCCAATTTACTAAATGCAATCTCCAGCTTCCTGGCCCTCCAAAATATCATCGATGCAAGATCTTGGTTCAGTCTAGTCAACCAAGTAGCATGGATATATTCATTAAGCCCTATAAAGCTGCAATTTTGAGACCTCGTCAAAAAAAAAAGTTTTGTTTGGAACAAAAACCTGGAAAAAGCATTTCAGCAATCCAAACAAATCATAGTGGGCTTGGTAAAAAAGGCATTACCACTTTCAACATTAACAGGGTAACCTGCCTAGCCCCAGATTGAAGCAAGGAAGGCATGGACTTCCTGCTATTTCTAGAAGCACTGCACGTGCCCCACCAAAAAATGGAACATTTTATTTGTCGGCAGCAAATTCTGCACCGATGCAGAGGACTGGTATGCACCCATTGAAGGCAAAGCAGCTGCCTGGATACTAGAAAAATATTGCATATTTGTAAAGAGTTTTCCAAAAGTAATAATAGTAACTGATCATCAACCACCAACAGGAAAATTTGGTGACAGAGACCTTAGTAAGGAACACAATCCATACCGCTTCAGACTTAAAGAGAAATATCTCAGATATTCTTTCAGCATCCAACACTGCCCAGGCAAGTGGCACAAAGATGCCGATGCAATCTCCTGCAATCCAGTGGGCACAGTAGAAGCCCTGATTAACCTATGCTCTACACACCAATCTTCCAAAGACATCCATCTCTCAGACAACATAGATGCTGCAACAGAATTAGCCACCATCCATGCAATAATGAATACCGATGACAATAATGCGACCAAGACACCTGACCACTTTCAAGCATCGAACCAAAAGGACCAGAGCTACACAAACGTTATAAACTCCATCAATCAGGAATTTCCTTCCAAATGCTCTCTTACAAAACCGAACATCTGTGACTTCTAGGAGATACAACACTAACTCAGTGCTGACAGAGGCCTAGTGTTAATGGATGGAAAAATCACCATACCTAAATCCCTCAGGAAAAAAGTACAATACTGCCTGCACTCAGGCCACCAAAGTGGGAACAGCATGAAAGCTTACGCTAACAATACAGTTTATTGGCCTGGAACAAATGTGTACATACGTAACTTTAGAGAAAATCACTCAGTTTGTGCAACCAGTGCCGTAAGCCAACCTAAGGAATCCATCACCATAACTCCATCCCCGGACTGGCCATATCAACAAATAATGATGGACATATTCCCTATCGGCCATGTTGCATACCTTGCCTGTGCAGATAGACTTACTGGCTGGCTCATCTTGTATCACCTAAAACCATGTCACACCACTACATCCAAATTGATGACCATCTGTCGACAGCTGTTCCAAGCATATGGCACCCCAGATGAACTCAGTACCAAGGGCAGCTCACTTTTCACCTTCAAGAATTCCTTCAGATGTGGTGTGTGAAGTACAGACTATCCTCAGTCGTATACCCCCAATCTAATGGCTGGGCAGAGCTCACAGTAAAAACTGCAAAGAAGATAGTAAATGGTAATACAAATACCCAAGGTTTCTTGGAGAATGACAGTGTTGCTTGGGCCATCCTGCAGTACTGAAACACACTAATCCAAGGTATTGGTCTATCACTGGTACAATACTGCTCCACCACCGATTGCATTCCTTCACAGCCAATCCTCTACAAGCTACACCCTGAATGGGTAGTGGCAGCACAATGCCACAAAGAAATCCTCCACCACTGCAATGCAAAAGTAGTAGAAAAGTATAACAGATATACAACCTTTCCCCATTACAAGCTGATGACACAATAGCTATCCAAAGTCCACTCAATCACCAGTGGAACACTATAGGAAAAATCATTACTTTCCTACCAGACCATCAATACCAAATCAGGGTTGATGGATCAGGAAGACTTACACTAAGGAACCACCATTTTCAGAGAAAGTGTGAAATCAAGCAACCCCAATACCAAGTGCAACACCTGTACCAAAAACATCCACTAGCAATGCTCCACTCTTGCACCCCAATCACCCAACATCTTCTGGTAATATCACATGCACAGAAACTGAACCCCCCAAAAAAACCACATATACACCACAACACCTTTGGTTGTTGAGAATTCCTCTAGCTCTGTCCAGGTTATTACCACAAAACAGATCAGGCCTAAAAGAAGGCCAGAGCCCTCATACAACCCAGCCTACATGTGAAAGGGGGTGGGGTGGAGGGAAGATGTAGACGTCATTGCTGTAATATGTACAATAAATAACAATAATAACAACAGCTCAGCGGTCCCAGCAAGCTGGCAGACAAAGATAAAACAGGCTGTAACTCTATACAGACCCTGCGACATTACTGAAACTAGCCAGTATATATATATATATATATATATATATATACACACACACTAATATATCTATTCCTGGGCCAGCAACCAATCACTGTCCAGGGGATGGACTTAACCAGATGCGCATAATGGAATGCCCCAATGACCATAAAATCTCACCTTCCTCAGATCTGTATCTCACTTCAACTCATACTGATACATACCAACAGGCTGATACCCTTTTAAGTCTTGTTTCTTACAAGTTTGATTCCTATCAGGCACTTGCCTGATCAAATTATTCTTCTTTTCCATAGATCACTCTTTTTTACCTTTTTCATAAGCCACTACCAGCAATAACAGTAACAACAGCCTCCTTTATTAATACACCTTTTCTCCTTCTGGTTGCCTAAAGTAACTATGGAGGAAAACAACATCCCTCAAACTTCCACCCAACCTGACTTATTCCAGCAGACAAATGACCTGATAGGAGCCAGGAGAGCTTGTAGTAAAACCACTGATGCTGATGGATTGGCCGTCGTAACCAGCTTCACATGAGACCAAAGACCCCTCACTCTCGGCCAGCTCCACACAACCAGGACAGAGAACACCCGTAAACAACAGCCCAGCAACACCAGTCTCCTGGGCAGTAAAAATCAAAACATTTGAACAATATGAGAAGGACAGAGTGGGTAAATATGCACCATACTTTAAAGACAATATATTTTTACCAATACATGAGCTAGTTGTGGAAGTAGAACCCAAAACTGTCCTTCATAATAACAGATTTAAGAACCAGGTGACTGGCTGGTATTAAAAAGGAAATGTTTGGAGAGTTCCTCAGGACAGCAGGAATCCTATGCCGGTCCTTCTGTTGACGGAGCTTCAAGACTTGGGATGTCCTGCTGCTCTCAAAGGAGCTTGCAGCAAAACTGGCTGGCAGCAATGGCTCCACGAAGTATTTCCAGCTCCAGCCTGAGCATAGAAGGCAGAAAATCAAAGTCACCATGTGTAACGTCCTGATTCGACTAAATGGAAACATCCACACTGCCTATCTGAGTGCATATAGTGGAGGAAGTTAGACAAATAAGAGGAGCAGACCGGACAGCACATAGTGACTACATCGTCAATGTCATTTTAAATAGGAAGGGCTTTCAGGCTATCCCATACATAATAAGCTATAAAGATCAGCAAATGATGGTGGTCATTGAGGGTAGGAGGCCACTCTGCTGGCCATGTAAGCAACTAATCCACCTGGCCAGAACCTGCCCTCAAAAGACCCCATCCAAGAACAGCAACAACAATAACTACAATGACTAGAAAAACACAGGTTCTACTACCAATACCATCCTGGAACCTGGGACCAACAAGACAGCTCTGAAAAAGGATGGACACAGGTTACCAGGAAAAATAAATTACCAGTGAAAACAACAACAACTGAAGCAACATCAGTATCAGCAGTAACAGAAACAACAATGAACCAAAAAACAGTAGAAATAATAGAAACATCAGCAGCAGAAAAAAAAAAAGCCTCTATCACCCTGCCAAAAACTCAGAAAAAAAAGAAGAAAATCACAGAGAACAACCTGAGAATATGGAGACCAGCACCAATCTAAAAAGGAGAGACAGTGGCAAGCTCACTCCAAAAAACTGTGCACCCAACCTAACCCTCCAATGGAAAAAGAAAAGTAACCTCGGTCTCCCCAACAAGTTAAATCACAACAGCCCTTATCCTAATCATCACCAAAGCAAGCAGCTCTTCCAAAGACACCTCTAAAACAACCCCACTCCAAAGAAACCACTCCAATTCACCCCCACCAAAACAATCCCCATCTAAACAACCTTCCCTCAAACATAACTCAAATGTGATTCCCTTCTCCCCAACAATCTTCTCTCTCTCACTTCCCAGGCTGTTCTCCCAATCTCATTTGATTAATAGACTATCCCTGGAACAATCGCGAAAACAAGCCATTAACTCTAAAGCCTGTCATAGGGCAAAATCTGCCTCATCCAAAGAAAACCTGCAAGAACTTTTAGGGGTGGCTTTATGCTCTGTGGAAGCTGAAGAACTTCTAGCAGATTTTCAGCTCCACAGGGCACTTAAGCCACTCTTAGAATTTAAAAAAATTAATCTGTATTTGTTTAGAAGTGCACCCATGGTGATCACCTTTGATTGCTCAGCTGGGAACCACACAAAAAATGTGTGACAATTCCTAGATAAAACCAGATGAGCGGACATAAGGTTGGCAGAGTTGGAGCACCTCTCAATAAGGAAAATCCTGTCATTTTGTGCAGAGCTTTAAAACTGAAGTATCTTTAAGATGTCAGGGGTGTGTCCAGAGATGGCCGAGTAAGTACTGAGCTTGGCACTGACTCCCTGAGACATGCCATCAGCATCCTCACTGCCAAGGATTTCTGAGCCGTTGTTGACATTGAGTAAGTTAAGTGAGCTTGATGACTCTAAACATTGCTACGTTGAATGCAAGAGGACTGAGGGATCCAAGTAAGTGTGCGTGATTGCTTGGTAAACTCTTGAACCTCAGAGTGCATGTTGCTGCAGTGCAAGAGACTCACTTCACTTGCACTGTGGACTGTCAGGTACAGGAGGATGACTATGACATCTTTCAGCATATGGCAGCTGTAGTAGCATTGGGGGTCTCTGCTAATTGGACGCAGCTTTAATGCTGATGTAAATCTTGTTCTTGCAGATGACGGAGGTGGGCTGGTTGTGGCCAATGTTGTTAAAAGTTTCAAGTTCCGGGTGGCCATAGTTTATGCGCCCAATATCATTGTAGGGAAGGTTTCCTTTTTTTGCTGATTAGCGCCTTTCCTCGATGATCCAAAACAGTTTTAGTGGGTAATTGGAATGCTATCCTTAATCCTAAGATAGACTGGGTCGGAAGAGGAGCTAGAGGGTTGGGAATTTTATGGCTGGCCATGACTTAGTCAACAGGTTTCATCAGGATCACCCAGAGAGGGAGATGTGGACATGGCTAGATAGTTTGCCCTCTGTGCCTGATGCTATCTGGACAGAGTGTTAGTTAGAAGAGCTGACATTGATTTTGTTATGTGTTCCACATTCCACTATGAAGTGCAGATTGACCATAGCCTAATTAGGGTCAGTCTGCGATTAGCTAATAGGCCTAGTCTAGCTGGATACTGGAAGTTCAATACCTCCTTACTGGAGATATGGGACTTCTGGGACTGGCTGGAATCCTTAGTTCAGCGAGCATTAGTGGGAGCAGTCACCAGGAATAAGTGGTGTGGATCTCTTAAACATAGGATTAGAGATTTCACCATCAAATATGGTCGCCAGCTCAACTTAGATAGGAAAAAGGTGGCAAAATCTTAAGATAAGCTTTTCCGGGTAGTAGAAGTGGGGATTCCCAAATCATATATTTAGTTAGACAAGAGCTTGAGCACAAGGCTAGTGAGCGATACAAGGGATAAATAGTTAGATCTAGATTAAAAAGAGTTCTCATCAAAGCAGTGAAATGCAATACGCTTGCATGTGAGGAAGTGCAAAAGTTCCCTTGTCAGCAAATTGAATCGGTCAAGTCCCTGGACAGGCACATACTCCAGTCAAATCGTGAGAAGGACAAGACTTTTAAGGTGCACTTCCATGATAGCTGTGCTTGCTGTCCTAACCTCCTGGTTCAGGAGTTTCGTAGCTATTTAGCCGACTTCCCCTGCCTTTGGAAGGCTGAAGCAGCTAGCTGTGAGGGTGTGGTTACTGAATGCAACGTCAGTGATGTGTTAAAGCAGGTTGGCCTCAACAAATAGCCGGGACTAGATGGTTTCCCCTACAAAGTCTGCTTGAAGATGCCGCATATGATTGTGCCTATTCTGACAGATATGTTCAACCATTAGTTTGCCCAGGGAGTCATCCCTGGTAGCATTACCAAGGGCATGATCACATTGCTTGGTTTGCCCTACAAAGTCTGCTTGAAGCTGCCGCATATGATTGTGCCTATTCTGACAGATATGTTCAACCATTAGTTTGCCCAGGGAGTCATCCCTGGTAGCATTACCAAGGGCATGATCACATTGCTTGGTTTGCCCTACAAAGTCTGCTTGAAGCTGCCGCATATGATTGTGCCTATTCTGACAGATATGTTCAACCATTAGTTTGCCCAGGGAGTCATCCCTGGTAGCATTACCAAGGGCATGATCACATTGCTGAAGAAAGGTGGCAGGCATGTTTGGGAGGACTTAAATGACTATAGGCCCATAACTCTGCTTAACACAGAGTTAAAGATTTTGGCCTGGGTCTTAGTGAACTGTTTGCAGCTTGTCATAAGTGATCTGATCAGACCTAAGTAGAACTAGGCTGTGAAAGGAAGATTAATTCAAGACAATTTGCACTTGGTGCGCGAGGTCCTAGAGGGGTCAGAAGATGGCACCGAAGCCATGCTGGTCAATTTGGATCAGTCCAAGGCCTTCGATAGGGTTGACCATCGGTTTCTGGTAACTGTTTTGGAGGCCGTTGGATTCGAATAGATTAGCATGATGTACTACAACCTGCAGGCAGTGATGCAGGTGAACGGGGAGCACTCAGGGGCTTTCACGAACAAATGGTTGGTCCAGCAGGGTTGTCCTCTGTCTCATTTTCTGTATGTCCTCACTTTGGAACCCCTCATCCGTAAGCTTAGGGATGGGGAGGCAAGTCCAGCTCTGCACAGGATTCCTTTTGCTGGCCCTCTTATGGCATAGGTATCCATGTACGCCGATGATATCACTGTCTTTGTGTCCCACCGTTTGAACATAAAGGCTGTGAAGAAGGCAATTGTGAGGTACAAACAGATAGCAGGAACCAAAATGAACTTTGATAAGAGTGAAGGTCTGCGGTTGGGTGCCTGGAAGGCGGAGGGGACTTTTCCACTGGAGCAACAGACCTATCCACATCCTCAGGGTGATTTCATTTGGTTTTATGGCATATCAATCATTGTAGGTTTTTAATGCTAAATCCTCTTTAAACATATATATTAAATATATGTGATTTGGTTTAGTAGAGTTTTATGGTATATGAAACATTGTAGGTTATTTAATGCCAAATCCCTTTTAAACATGTATATTAAATATATACAATTTGCGTAGATTAAGTTTTATTGTATATCAACCACTGCAAGTTATTTAATGCTGAATCCTTATTATACATATCAATTAGATATATGCAATTTGGTTGGGTTAGGTTTTACTGCACGTCAACTATTGTAGTGGCTCAGTTGGTTGGGGTGGTAGAATACACCAACTGTGTCACTGTAGAGGGGTAAGAATCCTTCAATGAGAGTCCTCCATATGACAAAAAACAATCAGATGGTGAGGCTCCAGTAATACTGAAGCTCTGGCGAATGCAGAGTACCCCTTCATTGCCCTCGCTCCTTGGTTCACGCTGACCAGGAGTGGTAGCACCTGATAGGGTCCTATCGATGGGTAAAAAAGAACAAAACAGTAAACTCATGTTAAAATGAATTGTTTGAAATAGAACTGTTTTTGACCCAGTCAGCTAGGGCTAGAGAATATAACTGCATCTCCGCTAAGGAGTATCCTGATATGACACTAAACAATATGATGGTGAGGCTACAGTAATGCTAAACCTTTGGGGAATGCTGAGAAACTCTTTATTGGCATTGCTCCCAGGTCCACTCTGGCCAAGCGTGGTAGGACATGATGCGGTCCTATCTATGGGTAAGAATCAAATAATGTAATAATGCTAAATTGAATTGTTTGAAATATAACTGTCTATTTACAAATAGAGAGTATAAAAATGGATTTGACATTAAATAACCTACAAACTATGGCAGTTTATTTAATGCCATATCAACTTTATACATATATATTAAGTGTTAGTCGACCATAGTCGAGGGTGACCCGAAGGCTCCCTTTTCGATAGCTACTACACCAAGGTGTAGGGGAGGGCGCTACTCCATTCCCTGGATTGCTCCACTTTACCCTTGAACCGTACCTTATAATGCTGAGTGTTAAGCAAGGTGGTATCAAGTTCCATTTTTAAAGTCTTTGGTATGACTCGACCTGGGATTGAACCCAGGTCTCCCGGGCCATTGGCGAACACTCTAACCGCTGGGCCAATATGTAATGAAATCCAACCAAGAGAAATCATATATATCCAGCATTAAATATATTGGCATTAAATAACCAACAATAGTTGATAGGCAATAAAACCGAAAGAAACCAAATCATATATATTCAGTATACATGTATAAGGCAAATTTGGCATTAAATAACTTCCAATAGTTGATATGCCATAAAAACCAAGTAAATCAAATCATGTACACTTAATGATTTGGTCATGTATTTTATTGCATGTAAACCATTCTAGATTATTAAATGCCAAATCCTCTTTATACATATATATTAGATATATATGATTTTGTTTGGTTGGGTTTTATGGTATTTCAACAATTGTAGGTTATTTAATGCCAATTCCTCTTTATACATATATATAATTTGGTTTGGTTGAGTTTTATTAACTACAGTATTCATTCATCAGGTCCTCATGGAAATACTTTCTGTATGAAACCATTCAAAATATAGACTACCTGCTGTGTGACCTTTTCTTGACAGATATAGAGCAAAATTTGGGATCCATTGCTTGAAAAAAAAAAAGGACAAATTTAATTTTATGCCAAATCCTCTTTATACATGCATTAAATACACATGATTTATTTTCTTTAGGTTTTATGGCATATCAACCATTTTAGGTAATTTAATGCCAAATCTGCTATATGGATATATATTGAATTCATGTTTTGGTCACATTTGGTTTTATGGTATGTCAATCATTATTGAATGTCATATCCTCTTTATACATATATATTAAATGTATATGATTTGGTTTGAGTGGCCTTTATGGCATATCAGCTATTGTCAGTTATTTAATGCCAAATCTTCTTTATATATATATATATTAAATATATGATTTAATTTGGTTAGGTTTTATGGTATATCAACCATTGTAGGTTATTTAATGCCAAATCTTCTTTCTACATATAAATATATATGATTTAGTTTGATTGGCTTTTTGGGCATATCAACCACTGGAGATTATTTAATGCCAAAACCTCTTTATATTTATATATTAAATATATCAAATTTTTTCAATTTGGTTTTATTGCATATTTACCTTTGTAGGTTATTTAATATTAAATTCTTTTTACATATATGTATGATTTCTCTTGGTTGGATTTTATTGAATATCAAATAATGTAGGTGAGTTAATGCC
The DNA here is from genome assembly GCA_963585895.1 of Sepioteuthis lessoniana. Lineage (NCBI taxonomy): Eukaryota > Metazoa > Mollusca > Cephalopoda > Myopsida > Loliginidae > Sepioteuthis > Sepioteuthis lessoniana. Next base: position 34,811,462 of record OY757911.1, read on the forward strand.
AATTTTTCTTTTTACATATATATTAGATATATAAGATTTGGTTCCATTGGCATATCAACTATTCTAGATTATTAAATGCCAAATGCTCTTTATACACATATTTTAGAAATATATGATTTTATTTAGGTTTTATGGTATTTTAACCATTGAAGGTTATTTAATGCCAAATCCCCTTTATATATTTATATACATTACATATATATGATTTGGCTTGGTTGAGTTTTACTGTATGCCAACCATTCTAGGTCATTTAATGCAAAATCCTCTTTATGAATATATTGAAAATATATATGATTTAGTTTGATCAGGTTTTATAGCATCTGAACCATTATTAGTTATTTCAGGCCAAATCCTGTTTATCAATATATATTAAATATATGATTTTAAAACCCATTTTGTTGAAACTTTTTTAAGCAAGCCTGAGCGCAATCATTTGTATACATTTAAATGATTTCAAGTATTCAACCTAACGCAAATATTTCTATTTACTATTAACCATTTGTTTGCACACAGTTAAATGGTTTCAAGTATTGCTATGTAACAGCAACAGTCATTTGTTTGTACACAAAAAAGTGCTTATAAAAATTGCTATTTTACACTGATTATTCTATTTATCATTTGTTTACACATAAGTAAGGATTCAATTAAACATCAGTCATTTATTTATACTCAGTTAAAAGATCACAAGTACATTTGATTCTCACTGGGTGCTCCATTCATGTGGCTTTGTGCCATACTAAGCAAAAAACTTAATAAATTACTATTCTAACAGCTAAAGACAAACTTACACTTTATACCTACTGACCTTTATCTGGTAGAAGAAGAAAACTCATATCTTCCTACCCTCCATAGTTCTACTTAGGGAAAATAAACTAAAGGTCAGGAAATGTCAGATTTTTCTGCTACTCATTGTGCTGGAATTGAATAGAGTATTTATTTCAGGTCTTCAGAGAGATAGTTATTTGTATGAAGCCATCCCAAATATCTACTTACCTGCTGTATGAACTTTTCTTGACCTATATAGAGCAAAATTTCAAGTCATAGCTTGGAATCTAGAGAACTTGAAAATTAATTGGCAGCTTAATTTTTACATTTTAAGCAGATCAGATTAACCTGTTATTATTCACAGAATATATGTTTAACAGTACTTTTTCAAATGAAGTGGACACTCCTTGGATTTTTTTCCAGGATAATTTTATTAATTTGTTTATTTCTTCATTTTGATGGTAAGTGGGTTTGAAAAGTATTTGTAAATCTTTAGATATTTTAAAATTGAGAGTTTATTACAAATCCAAAAATAAAGAAAATGACCATATACATTTTTACTCATATCATAACTATATATCAATTGTATACATATGATTTCATTTGGTTTGGTTTTATTGCAAGTCAACTATTACATGTTATTTATTGCCAAATCTCCTTTACACATATATATTAGATATGTATGCCAAATCCTCTTTATACATATATATTATAATATAATATAGGATTTGGTTAAGTTTCGTTTTATGGCATATCAACCATTTTAGGTTACTTAATTCCAAATCCTCATTTATATATATATATATATATATATATATATATAACTATTTATTGAATATATATATATGACTTGGCTTGATTGACTTTTATGGCACATTAATTATTGCATGTTATCAAATAAATCGTCTTTATACATAAATATTTAAAACAAATGATTTGGTTTGGTTGGCTTTTATGGTATATCAACCACTGAAGGTTATTTACTGCCAAATCCTCTTTATACAAATATATTTAATATGTAGGATTTGATTTTGTTTGGTTTTATGGCATAAGGACTATTTTGAGTTAATAACAAATCCTCTTTATACATATATAATGTTATATATAATTTGGATTTTACAGCATATTAAAGATTTTAAGTTATTTAATGTGACATCCCCTTCATATATATATATATATGTGTGTGTGTGTGTGTGTGGTTTAATTGTTTTTTATGGCATATTGCCTATTGTAGGTTATTTAATGCCAAATCCTCTTTTACACACAAATATTAAATACATAGGATTTGGTTCGGTTGGCTTTTATAGCATGTCCATTACTGTGCATTATTTAACACCAAAACCTCTTTTGTACATATACATTAAATAGATATGATTTGTTAGGGTTTGGTTTTATGGCACATCAAACATTGTAGGTTATTTAGAGTCAAATCCACATAATAAAATTATATCAAATATATACAATTTCATTTGGATTTATGTCATATCAACCATATAGGTTATTCATGCCCAGTCTACTTTATACATATATATTAAATATATATGATTTGGTTTGGTTGACTTTTATGATATATCAACCATTGTAGTTTATTTAATTTATTTAAAATAAATTAAATACATATGGTATAACCATTTCAAGTTATTTAATGGTTGGTTGGTTGATTGGGTTTAATGGCATATCAACCTCTATAGATTATTTAATGCCAAAGCCTGTTTACATGTATGTACGGTTTGTAAACACATAATTTAATCATACCATACTAAAACCAAATGACTCATTTCCTCACATATGAGTAAGTATTTCCAAGTATTTCTATATGGCATTAGTTTATTTAGTGATGATAGTGTTTTTTTTTTTTTTATTATTTCTCACTACTATTTCTACCAACACAAACATAATTCTATTCAGCAATAATTTGCTTTCTCTTGATTACTTTGTTGTTTTTTCAGGATTGTAACCAAGTCTATATTTTCTGGTACAACCCGGTCTCTTTCAAGAACGACAAGACATTATCCATGTGGACGTTCTCAAATAAGTCCTTCATGGTATTTGCGTGGAAATAGCGCTTTCTGGTGTCATTAAAACCTTTACACTCAAGGAGAACGTGTTTGATTGTGCAGGGCGTTTGGCATGTCGAGCACTGTGGTTGCTGTTCTTGCTTGAGTATAAAAGAGTGCGTAAGTCTGCTGTGACCAATACACAATCGCGTTATTGTTACTTGTTCTTTTCGCGATTTTCAAAAGGCTGTGCGTCATTCTCCCAAAAAGGGTTTAACCTGAAATAGTTTATTATTGGTATTTCTATTCCAGCATTGTTGCCATTTTTTATGGAGGAAATTATTTATTTTAGGTTGCAGATTGGTGTATGGGATATTGTACTTGTCGGGGGTCAAATCTTAAGCTGATTTTGCTGCCGCGTCTGCTCTATGATTTCCTCTCACCCCAATGTGGCTTGGAATCCAGCAAAAAACGATTTCTTTGTTTGATGTTGAGTGTAGTCAGCAAAGTAGTTTGATAATAAGTGGGTGCTCTAGTTTTTTGTTGTTTAATGATAATAGGACAGAGAGTGAGTCTGAGAATATGATGAATTTTTTGTGTTTTTCTTTCGAGATAATGTCGAGAGCCAAGTCTATTGCACAGGCCTCAGCTGTGAAAATAGAACTTTCCATTGGAAGAGCTTTTGTTTTTATTATTTTGTTTAAGACTGCTGCACATGCTGTTTTAGTGTAGTCTTTGGATCCATCTGTATAGATACATAGATAATCAGGATGCTGTTGGAGAATATTTTGATGTTTTTCTTGGTAGGTGAAGGCATGTGTCTTTGTTTTATGGAGTTGATTCAGTTGGAGGTTAACTTTTGGATTTTTAATGCTCCAAGGTGGTATTTGTGGCAAGATGCTTTTATGGATATTATCTAGAGGAATGATGGCTTCTTTGAGAATAGGCTCCATACGGAGGCCAAATGGTCTAATTGATTTTTCTTTTTGGTCGAAATATTGTCTGTATTTTGGATCAAAGGTGCAGTCATATGCTGGGTTAGAGGGAGAGGATTTAAGTTTGGTGTAATACTGGAGGGCTAATTTTTCACTTCTGATCTGTAGAGGTGCTTTGTGAGCTTCAGTGTATAGGCTGTCAATTGGAGAAGTTCTAAATGCTCCTAATACCAGTCTTAAGCTTTCATGGTGAATAGGGTCAAGTTGTTTCAGATATGATTTCCTGGCAGATCTATATACGAAAATGCCATAATCAAGTTGAGAGCGGAGAATAGTTCTATATAACTTAATTAGAGTTTGACGGTCAGCTCCCCACTCTGTGTGGGCAATGACTCTCAAAAGTTGTTGGGCACGGGTTGATTTGTTTTTTAGGTATTTTATGTGTGGGATGAATGAAAGTTTTTTTATCAAATATTATGCCGAGGAATTTGTATTTGTTAACGACTGGTATTTCGGAGTCATCAATTTTTAGGAGAGGGTCACTGTGCATTTTCCTTAGAGAGCAAAAATGCACGCATTTAGTTTTAGACTTGGAGAACTTAAATCCATTTTCTCTTGCCCATTTATTTACTTTGTTTAAGTTTAGTTGGAGTAGTTGCTCTACTATGTTCATATGAGCGGCCTGATAGCATATGAAGAAGTCGTCGACGTAGAGAGCACAGTTGATTGAGGGGTTTAGACATTTTACAATATTATTGATTTTTATGGAGAAGAGAGTAACGGAGAGGATGCTGCCTTGCGGAACACCCACCTCTTGATGTTGTGAGTTTGAAAGGGTGGATCCCACGCGTACCCTAAATGTTTTTTCGAAGAGAAAGTTTTTTATGAACATCGGCAGTCTTCTTCTTAAGCCTAGATTATAGAGGTCCCTCAAAATACCATACTTCCACGTAGTGTCATAAGCCTTCTCTAAGTCAAAAAATACTGCCGTCAGATGTTGTTTTCTTATGAAGGCTTCTCTGATGAAGGTTTCTAGTCATATCAAGTGATCTATGGTTCCTCCTTTTTTTCTGGAATCCCGTTTGCATATTTGTTATTAGACCATTTTTCTCGAGATACCACGTCAGTCTACTATTTATCATCCGCTCCATCATCTTACAAAGGCAGCTAGTCAATGCGATGGGTCGATAATTCTGTGGGTTCGATGTATCTTTGCCTGATTTGGGGATCAGGACAATTATTGATTGTCTCCATGTTTCTGGGAAAGTACCGTTCACCCAAATATTATTATATAGCTTTAGTAGGCATTTGACCGATTCATCTGGTAGCTATTTGAGAAACTCGTTGTGTACTTCATCAGGTCCGACAGCTGAGTGGTTGGATTTTTTTATGGAGTCCACTAATTCAGTTAGGGTAAATGGCTTATTGTATTCTGTGGAGTTATTTGAAGAGAACTTTATTTTTTTCTTTTCGAGGGTGGGTTTGATTTTATAGAATTCTGTGTTGAATTGGCTGGAGGCGTTTTTAGAAAATGTTTCTGCAAGAAGATCTGCAATGGCCTTTTTACCTGTTATTTTGTGGTTTGTTACGGAGACGTGTTTTAATGGAGTTGATTTTTTTTTACCGGCTATTTTTCGAATCATGAGCCAAACCGTTTTGATGTTAGAAGAGGCATTTAACTTGCTCATGTAATTTTGCCAGGATTTTTTCTTGGCTTTTCTGATGATTTTATGGGTGTTAGCTCGGTGGAATTTAAAAGAGATTCAATTGGAGGTTGTGGGTTCAGTGTTGAATTACTGCAAAGCTGCTCGTTGTAGTCGAATAGCCTGTTTACATTCTTTGCTGAACCAAGGTCTGTTTCGTTTATGAATTGTTGGGTTGTGTGGAATGCATGTTTTAGCTATATTTATGAGTTTTTTGGAGAATTCGGGAATAGTTTTGGTATTGTTTACTATGAGGTGTTTCTGACATTGAGAGCGAAATTCTTCCCAGTTAGCTTTATTTAACCTCCACTGTGAAGGTTGTCGTCTTGAGGGTGCAAACTCTCGAGTACAATTGGGAAATGGTCGCTCCTGCATGTGCCGTCATGCACCCTCCAGGTGAAATCAAGGAACAGTGAAGTGTCGCAGAGGGTTAAATCAATGGCTGAGTGATAGCAGATGATGGATCCAGATGTGTTGGTGATTTTTTGTTGAATAGGCAGAGATTATTATTGTTAATGATATTTTCAAGGGTTTGGCCTTTGTGGTTTGTGCTTCTACAGCCCCACACGGTGTTATGGCTGTTAAAATCAACAAGTAGAATAAAAGGTGTGGGTAGTTGCTGTAATATGTTGTTGATTTCACTTTCATTTATGGCATCGTGAGGCAGAATATATATGGAGCAGATATTAATTGTTCTGTGTAAAGTCACTTTGACAGCTATTGCTTGGAGTTGAGTGTGGAGGTGGATTTTGCTTTGAGGTATGTTGTTCCAAATAAGGATTGAGACACCACCCGAAGCTCTATGACCGGTATTGTTGATGAAATTGTAACTTTGGTGGTTTTTTATTGTGATATCATCATTGGTTTTAAGAAATGTTTCTTGAAGGCAGACAATGGCAGGTTGTTGTTGAGTCATCAATAAGAGCAGTTCGCTCCTATTGGCTTTGATTCCGTGGCAGTTCCACTGGATTATTTTGTGGTTCATTGTAAGGCCTTAGATCTGGACTGTTTGACCGTTTATTTTTATGGCCTTTATGTTTATGTACTTTGGGGCTGTTTTCTATTTCCATCTTTTCTAAAATTTTACATTTGTTACTTGCATCAACATTTTCATTTTGTTTTGGAGTAATTTTTGTCTTGTCTTTTTGTAGTTTCTTGTTTGGGGAGGTATCTGTCGAATTGGGTGGTCTTATTGGGGATCTCCTATCTTTTGGTCTTGTTTTAGAAGGGGATTTCTCCATGACACATTTAGTTGGTTGTGTGGTTGGTGATAGCTCCATGCTCTTTTCTTGATCGGTCTTAACTGTGGAGGTCTGTGAGTGTGGAGGTGTCTTCATTTTGTCAGCTACAAGATCTGCCTTTGTAGTTGGTGTCTCTGAAATCTTGTTAGTATCAAGGGAGGCTCTTATTTCATTGATATAGCCTTCCCAGTCACCCGGCTCCAGCTGAATCAATTTTTTTACTATCCCCTCATAATTATATTGGGTTTTATTGCACTGGATGGCTTGAGAGTAGGTTGTGGTCTTAGATCCTACTATTATTTTCCGCGCTTCATTGAATGGGATGTTGTTCCTGTGTTTGATTCCCAATATTTCTTTTTCCAGTTTCCAACTCTCACAGGATCGTGCATAGATGGGATGATCGCCTCTGCAATTCGCACACTTATATGGATTGTCATAATTGTCAATGTGGTGGTCAGGATCTTGTTGAGCACATTTGCCACATACTTGTCGACCTCTACAATTATCCTCGTGATGGCCATATTTTTGACAATTGTAGCAACGCAATGGATTGGGTATGAATTGCTCAACTCTCTCCATTGTGTAGCCTACTTTTATCCTCACCGGTATTTTAGGTTGGTCAAATGTCATTATGTAGGTGTTAGTTTCAATGAGTTTACCCTCTTTTTTGATTGTAACTCTCTTTACTTCTGTTACACCTTGTTTCTTCATTTCTTTTTTTATTTCATCAATTGTGCATAATGACAATTCCTTACTTCTTACAACCCCTTTACTTATATTCAAGGATTTGTGAGGGTAAGTTTTTACATTTACAGTATGAAATTTTTTCATTTTCAGTAGGAAATCGGCATTTTTCCTTTTATCTACTTCAATGAACAAAGTTTGATTTTTTAGTTTTTTTTACGTGGACGGGCGTCATATTACTAGATATTAACTTTTCAATTAAAAAAGGCAATAAGTTTGTTATTGGCGTTTCCGTTGATTCAATTATTATGAATCTGGGGAAACTTGGCACACCTTCGTAGTCCGATTCAGTTTCTGTTAGGGTACGTTTCAGTTTTTTTGATGAAGAAAAAGCCATGATTGGTAATTGTTATTCACTGGTCCTATGCTCCACCAGCCACCATGGATTCCAACTTGAGAAGGGAATGAACCAAGGGGGCAACCCATTCGCCTTGGCTGAGACGGGGATACAATACCAGTATACTCATGCAAAGAGTATGATTCTGAGCCTCTGCCAAATTATGCTTTTTAAAAAACAACAATCTCACAGCGGTCATAAGTCCTACCTCAGCACAATTGACCCTCAGCCCCCGCCTTCTAGCACGTATGGAATAAAGGGTTGGAAATAGTTCCGCAAAAGTAGATTGAATAGTTCCACAAGAGCAGATTGTATGATACGATCAAGAAAAAAAAACAAAACATACATTTGTGTTAGGGCATGTCAGGACCAGCCGTTTGATCGGATCAGGCCCAATCCGGCCGCCCGTCAGACCAAGTAAGGGCCAAAGTGATGTGTTGCAAGCCATTGACCACTCTGTTGCTGTATCAATGACTGCTCAACCACCAGGGATCCGTCCTAGCGCCTTACAGGTGGCCTCAATGGGGGTGGGGGCTTACCCCTCTGCAGAGGTACAGTCGGCGTATTCTACAGCCCCAGCTGACAGGGTGTAAGTTATTTGATGCCAAATCCTCTTAATACAAGTATTGAATACAAATGATTTGGTTTGATTGGTTATCATGTCATATCAAACATTGTTGGCTATTAAATGCCAAATCGTCTTTTTTTTTTCATATATATATTAAATGCATATAATTTGGTTGGGTTGGGTTTTATGGCATATAAACCATTGCAGGTTATTTAAAGCCAAATCCACTTTATATATACATATATTAAATATACATGATTTTGTTTATTTGGTTTTTATGGCAAATAAACTGTTGTAGGCTATTCGCAGCCAAATCTTCTTTTATGCCTATTTATTAAATATATATCACTTGGTTATGGTATATTATTTATCACATATTATTTAATAAATCATCTTCATACATAAATAGAAATGCATAGGATTTGGTTTGGTTGGCTTTTATGGTATATCAACCACTAAAGGCTATTTAATGCCAAATCCTCTTTTTATATATATATATATATATATATATATATATATATATATATATATCAAATAAATCCTTTGGCTTAGTTGTATGGCATGTCAACCATTGTCGGTTATTTAAAGCCAAATCCCCATTATACAATTATATTAGATATATAGAATTCGATTTGGTTTCATGGCATATCAACCACATAGGTTCATTTCTATTAAATACATATGATTTGATTTGGTTTGATTTCATTGAGAGTTACGCATTGTAGGTTATTTAATGCCAAATCATCTTTATGCATAAATATTAAATATATATAAATTGGTTTGGTTTGTTGGGTTTTATGGCATATCAACCTTTGTAGGTTATTTAATGCCAAATCCATCTTTATGTAAATAATCTGTTCTATCTAAAACAATTCAGTTTAGCATAAGTACACAGTTTAATTGTCAAAAACATTTCCATTTCAAACTATTCAAGCAGTTATATGTAACAATTCAGTTAAGTGTAAATACAGTTTTAATGTTGAAAAACAGTTCTATTTCAAATAATTCAGTTAAGCATAAGCACGCAGTTTAAATGTAAGTACTGTTAAATTGTCAAAAACATTTCTATTTCAAGCTATTCAGTTTACTCAAACAATTCATTTTAGCATAAGTATGCTGTTAGTTCTATTTAACCCATAGATAGGGCCCTATCAGGTGCTACCACTCTGGGCCAGAGTGGACCTGGGAGTGATGGCAATGAAGGGGTACTCCACATTCCCCAAAGCTCCAGCACTCTTGGAACCTCACCATCAGATTGTTTAGTGTCATATCCAGGACACTCGTTAGGGGGGTCTTACCCCTCTGCTGAGGTTCAGTCTGTGTATTCTACAATCCCAGCTGACTGGGCAATACACAGAGTTAAATGTCAAACAGTTTTATTTCAGATAATTCAGTTCAGCATAAGTACACAGTTTAGACGTCAAAAACAGTTCTATTCTGAGCAATTCAGTTCAGCACTAGTACGTAGTTCCAATGTAAAAACAGTTCTATTTTAAACAATTCAGTTTAGCATAAATACGCAGTTTAAATGCAAAAATCAGTATAGTGAAAGAAGCACAGTTTAGTTCTATTTAACCCATAGATAGGACCCTTATCAGGTGCTACCACTCCGGGCCAGAGTGGACCTTGGAGTGATGGCAATGAAGGGGTACTCCACATTCCCCAAAGCTCCAGCATTGCTGGAACCCCACCATCAGATTGTTTAGTGTCATATCCAGGACACTCGTTGGTGTGTCTTACCCCTCTGTAGAGAAGCAGTTGGTGTATTCTACAGCCCCAGCCAACTGGGCAATATATAATTTGGTTAGTTTGGGTTTTATGGCATATCAACCATTGTAGGTTATTTAAGGCCAAATCTTCTTTAGACATATATAATAATATATATGATGTGATTCGGTTTAGTTTTATGGCATATCAACCATATTATATTGTTTAATACCAAACCCTTTTTATACATACATATTAAATATATTTGATTCGGTTTTGTTGGCTTTTATGGCATAAGTTATTTAATGCCAAATCCTCTTTATAGAATAATCGAATATGATTTGGTTTGATTGACTTTCATGTCACATCAACCATTGTATGTTATTTAATGCAAAATCCTCTTTTATACATATATATAAAATATATATGATTTAGTTTTGCTTGGCTTTTATGAAATATAAACCATTGTGAGTTATATAATGCCAAATCCTTTTTATACATATATATTAAATGTATATAATTTGGTTTGTTTTGGCTTCATGGCATATCAACCATTTTAGGTCATTTAATGCCAAATCTTTTTTATGCATATCTATTATATATATATATATATACATAATTAGATTTGGTTGGGTTTTTTGTCTTGTCAACTACTGTAGTGGCCCAGTTGGCTAGTACTAATACATATTTATTAGATATATAAGATTTGGTCATGTTGTGTTTTATTGCATGTAAACCATTCTAGATTATTAAATGCCAAATTCTCTTTATACATATATATATTAGATATATATAATTTTGTTTGGTTGGGTTTTATGGCATTTGAACCATTGTAGGTTATTTAATGCCAATTCCTCTTATACACATATATTACATATATATGATTTGGTCTAGTTGGGTTGGGTTTTAATGTATGTCAACCATTCTAGGTTACCTAATGCCTAATCCTCTTTATACATATATTCAAAATATGCATATTCACTGACTGACTCTTTGCAAAGGAGTAAGACTCTCACAATGAGTGTCCTAGATATGACATTAAACAATCTGATGGCGATGCTACAATAATGATGGAGCTCTGGGAAATGCAGAGTACCCCTTTATTGCCAACACTTCCAGGACCGCTCTGACCTAGAGTGGTAGCACCTGATAGGGCTTTATTCATGGGTCAAATAGAATTAAACACTACTCTCATACTAAATTGAATTCTCTGGAAGAGAATTACTTCGACATTTAAACTGCATACTTATGCTAAATACAACTGTTTTTTGTCCCAGTTGCTGAGCTTTGGCTAGTACCTCTATATTGCCATCACTCTCAGGTCTACTCAAACCTGGAGTAGTAGCAATGATACGGTCCTGGTTAAATAGAAGTAAACAGTGTATTTGTGCTAAACTGAATAGTGTAAAATTTGGTTTGGTTGTTTTTATGGCATATCAACCAGTGTAAGATATTTAATACCATATCCTCTTTATACATATATATTAAATATAAATGATTTAGTTTCTTCGGGTTTTATGGCATATCAATGATTTTAGGTTATTTAATGCCAAATCTGCTTTATACAAATATATTAAATACATATGATTTAGTCGCATTTGATTTTATGACACATCAACAATTATTTAATTTTGTATCCAATTTCTACATATATATTAAATGTATATGATTTGGTTTGGTTGGTTTTTATGGTATATCAACCATTTAAGTTTATCTAATGCCAAATTCTCTTTATATATATATATATATATACATATATATTTAATACATAGGAGTTGCTTTGGTTGGGTTTTATGGCATGTCAAACATTTAAGTTTATTTAATGCCAAATTCTCTTTATATATATATAGACACTAAATATATATGATTTGCTTTGATTGCCTTTTATGTCAAATAAACCATTTTAGGTTCCTTAATGCCAAATTCTTTATATATATATATAATCTGATTTGTTTTGTTAGCTTTCATTGCATATCAACCATTGTTGGTTATTTAATACCAAATCCTCTTTCGACTTATATATTAAATATACCTGATTTGGTGTGGTTGGCCTTCTTGGTATATTGACCATTGTAAGTTTTTTTTAATGCCAAATTTTCTTTACATATATATACTGAATATATATGATTTCTCTTGGTTGCATTTCATTGCATATCAAACAATGTAGGTTAGTTAGTGCCAATTCCCCTTCATACATATTTATTAGATATATAAGATTTGGTCATGTTGTGTTTTATTGCATGTAAACCATTCTAGATTATTAAATGCCAAATTCTCTTTATACATATATATATTAGATATATATAATTTTGTTTGGTTGGGTTTTATGGCATTTGAACCATTGTAGGTTATTTAATGCCAATTCCTCTTATACACATATATTACATATATATGATTTGGTCTAGTTGGGTTGGGTTTTAATGTATGTCAACCATTCTAGGTTACCTAATGCCTAATCCTCTTTATACATATATTCAAAATATGCATGCCATTGTTCAGAGAACATATGCTTAAAGTTACTTTTTCACATGATATGGACATTCCTTGGATTTTCGTCTGGCTAATTTTATTTGTTTATTTCTTCATTTGGTGACTGAGTTTGAAAGGTATTTGTAAGTCTGTAGATATTTTAGTGTTGAGAGTTCATTACAAATCCAAAAATAATAAAAATGACCATATACATTTTTACTCATATCATAACACAAAAATAAAGAGAGGAATCATCATAGATGATTAACCTCCTAAACATAGCATTACATGCAGAGGCTCTAATAAGCATCTTAGAGCTCTTAAGATTTGCATCCCCAAAGTTTTAAATGATGAATTTGCTTATAAAGAAAATTCCTTCCTGTAACAAGTCTTTGTTTTAGCTATTGTGTTGTGACACTCTGTGCACCATGTGATGTTCTTTGCTGGAATTATCACAAATATTCTACTGACTAAATAGTATAGAACAGTGCTTCTCATAGCTGTGTTGCCAGTTCTCAGGTGCCACATATGATTTTTAAAAATTTGACAAATAATAGTCCCATTGACTGTACACTGGGGGTTAGGCTATATTGATAATAGATTTGTGTATTGAATAAAGCTAATTTTAACATGCCTGCATAAATACTTTTAATTCGAAGTTTAACAAATCCTTTAATTTTATACACTGGTCATCCAAAATGTCAACTCATCCAGAACTTCCAAAAGTTGGAAAAGCACTGGTCTAGAAGGCTTCACCAATAAAATACTTATGTAAATTACTTAATAAATTTACATAATATTTTCTACTGTATGAATAGTTTTGTGTTTTCCTATTTTGCATAATATGCGTGTCAGATTTGTTGTATTTAACTCAGTGGGGGGCAAACTTTTTGATGGGAGGACCACATCACTGGGTTATGAATTATCAAAGGGCCACATCTTTTAAAATCAAAAGAATCTGGTCTCGATTCAAGTGAAAGTGTTAATTTTTTTTTTTTAGAGGCCCCTGCAGGCCACACAGAACAGTGCAGTGGGCCGCATGTAGGCTGCCATTTGCTCACCCCTAATTTAATCTATAGTTCTGAAAATTGAGTTTTATATTCCTTTTTTTTGTGCTTATCAACATATAAGAAACCTGGCAACATACAGGTATAAGATTCTGAGAAGTGGAAAAAAAATATTAATTGTGCCAAAACATTCTTGGACACAGGAAACTAGTTGTGGGAACAAGTACTATGGAGTGATGAAACAAAAATTAAGTTTTTTGGACATAATGATGTATAGAAGATTTGGTGCAAGAAAGGTGAAGCTTTCCACCCAAAGAATACAGAGCTAACGTTAAAACATGTAGTTGGTTCAATGATGTTTTGAGGTTGTTTTAGCTCAAGAGGCACAGTAAGAGAAAAAGAAATTTGAAGACTATCAAAATTCCGGATGAAAATCTACAACTATCAGTGTAAAATCTTGATCTAGGTTACAAACTTACTTTCCAGCAAGATAATAAGTCTAATCATACATGTAAATCAGTGACTGTGGGACTTTAGAAAAACAAAATTACAGTTGTGCCATAGCCTTCATCAATGAGTCCTGATTTGAATCGTATTGAAAATCTATAGCAAGAATTGAAATTTCAAATAAATCATTGATCACCAAAAACTTTCAAGAATTAGAATGTGTAACCATTGAAGAATGAAAGAAAATGCCAGAAAAGACTTGTTCAAATCTCATCAAAAACTTTAGAAAATGATTGCAGCTAGTTATAAAGATTGGAGGCCATGCTAAAATGTATTAATATTGTGAAAATTATTTAATTTTTATACTGTATGAATAAGAATAAGCAGCTGCTGGCATAGGCCTCCATATCAATGCAGAAAAGATAGAATACATGTGCTTTAATCAAAGAGGCAACATCTCCACACTAAATGGTAGTTCCCTGAAATTAGTGGACAAGTTCAGCTACCTAAGAAGCAGTGTCTCATCAACTGAGAAAGACATCAACACGCGACTAGCAAAGGCATGGACAGCTATCAATAGGCTATCGGTCATATGAAAGTCAAACCTGACTGATAAAATAAAACACAGTTTTTTCCAAGCAGCGGTCGTGTTGATACTGCTATATGGATGCACTACATTGATGTTAACTAAACATATGGAGAAAAAGCTTGATGGCAATTATATAAGAATTCTTTGAGCAATATTGAACAAGTCCTGGAGGCAGCACCCCACAAAATAGCAGCTGTACAGTCACCTATCATCCATCATAAAAACTATTCAAGTTAGACAAACCAGACATGTGGGACACTGCTGGAGAAGTAGGGACGAACTCATACGTGACATACTCTAGTGGACCCCCTCACATGGACGAACAAAGGCAGGACGACCAGCTAGAACCTATATACAAGAGTTCTGTGCCAATACAGAATGTAGCCTTGAAGAACTACCAGGAGCGATGGACAATAGAGACAGGTAGCGGGAGAGGATAGGGGAGATCCATGCTGGCAGTGTGACATGATGATGATGAAACTAAAAAATTGCTTTAGGAGATTAACCTCCTAAACATAGCACTACATGCAGAGGCTCTAATAAGTAATTTTGAGTATGTAATAAAATATGATACTGGTTAATCTCATGCATAGAAATAAGCAATATTAATGAGATTTTTTAATGCACACACAAACATACAATAACAACGAGGATAATATAAAAATATCTGATGATTTTCCAGATAAATAAATAATGATAATAAAGGATATTGACATAAATTATGGCCAGAAGTAAATGACCCACAACTCCAATATGTTCTCTTTTTCGTCCTCGAGGCTCCGTAGCACTCCAAAATAAGGAATCTAAAAAATCTTGACCGATTCCAATAAACAGTTTATCAGCAAGCTGTAAGAAAGAAAAAATACATTCAAGATTAAAAAATTCTACCTTTTTATCTTGACTTAAAAATTTTTGGGACTTGTAGAAAATATACATATATTTATTATTACATTCAACACTACTTCAGTAAATTTCCAAATAAGATTATCTGTCGTACCTTAATATGCAAGAGATTGATCTTGCTTACATCAGCATTTTTGAAAGTCTGTACAGATTTAAATCTAGAGAATTAGTGGATATATTTATCAGAATTTGTTGGAACACAGTTCAAGAATATAATGACTGCCTTTTCAGCTTTAAGAATATCTAAAGAATTGGTTGGAACATCTACAAACTCCACAGACTTCTTGTTATTAGAACTAGGTTAGTAATGAAGTTAAAAAAAATCTAAGATTTAAAAGATCCAGAAGAATGGATAAAAATCAACAATCAATCTTTTATTAACATAAAATTGTTAAAACAAGTATAAGCAACTCACTTCAACAATGTTATAGAAGACATATAGTTTGAGAACAGCTTGGCCTCGGATGATGTGGTACATCATTGAGATATCCAAGTAACTTAGGACACAGCAACTTATCACAATTATGATGCCTTTGAGAATGTCACAGGTTTGAGCAGGCTCCAAGATTTTTCTGGAACTGCAATGAGAAAAATTGATAATAACTTTTTTTCAATTAGGAAAGAGAAAAAGCAAAGAAGAAAGATGAAAAATTAATGTGAAAAAAGAGTATTCCTTTAACTATAGTTGTTCTATACACACACAAGCATGAGAGAAATAAACATATATAGATATAAAATTGTTGATCATATATATTTATCAAATTTTTTTCATCTGTACATGACAACTTGACACAGTGCCATATTTGGGTCATATCAACATAGAAAGACGAGAGTATAAACTTGGGAATTTTAAAAATTACCTGATTCAAAATATGAATTTATTCCCAACTCTATTAAATGACATCAAAATTAAAGAAAGAACTTTTTAATATTCTATATAAAATTGTAAATTCATATAAGCATTTATAAAGTTTAATTAATTTTGTCCCAAACATCCAAGAATTGACTATCCAAAGTAATTCAAACTCATTAATGGCCAGAAAGTTTGATAAACTTTATACAACTGTGTTATACAGGGTGTTTCAGAAAAATTGATATTGTTTGATAATCAAATAACTTGACAACCAATTCTCATTCAAATGATCTCAAATTTTAACAGCATATGTAGAAACAACTAAAAATTCCATGTTTGATAATTTGTTTTTTTTTCTTTGGAAGTACAGAAATGCCATTCACTGAAAAAGAAAAGTCATTTAAACATTACACATAGAATTTAGAGTTGTTTCTACACACATTGTTAAAAATTTGAAATCAGTTGAACAAAAATTGGTTAACTTATTGGATTTCAAAACGATATCAATTTTTCTGAAACACCCAGTACACCTCAAGTGATATCAAATTTTCTAAAAAATATCCTCATATCTAATGTACAAAACTTTCATTTGCAATTTGTCATGATAAATAAACAATGAATGAAAAATATATAACTTTATACACAATGCAAAATATATTATTCTGTATGTGCTTATGAGGGGAAATATTAGAAAGAAAAAAAAAGAAAATTACCATCAACAGTTGTCTAAATTTCTGAGATGAAGCTTGATGATTTTTATCATTAAGGGTTTTTGGACTATTGCCTTCATCTTTATTGTTATTTCCACAACGTTTCAGCCGATATGAATTGTCCAGCAGGACACATGGTGTAACAGTTATAGGCGTTGATTCCCTAAGCTTCTAAGGAGACAATCATCTGGAGGTTGCAGGTTCAATCCTGACTGCAGGTGAGTAACAATACAGGAATATTTAACACTTGTACTCAGTTATGGCTAACGGAATCAGAATAGGCGACCCCCATGGATTCAATAAAGGACGTACTTCGAAGTTCCGTGAAGGTTCCCCAGTTCAACAAACACCTGAAGAAGGCCGGAGGACATATCAGCCGAAACGTTGTGAAAACAATAAAGATGAAGACAATAGTCTGAAAACCCTTAATAATAAAAATATCATCAACAGATTTTGAAAATGTAAAGAATTGAAATCTAAAAATAATATAGGAGATGACTTACCCATACATGAAGAAACCACATGGATGTGTGAGAAGCTTGATAAGAGCCAAGCATATTCGCAAGGGAAGGAACGTAAAAATGAACAAGAATGCATCAACACACTGGAAGAAACCATATATTATAAACTGAAAAGAAAAGAAAATTCAACAAAACAATGAATTAAGACAAATAAATGATTAAAAAAGAAAAACAAAATCAATTTTTAAAAAATCTAATATAAATCAATTTGAACTAAGAAAACACAAGGTATAAATGATAAATTGGCACAAATAAAGTTTAAAAAATATAATATGAGTACTAATAAATAAAAAAACACAAAAGAATTTTTTGAAATTATTTACATTACAATTTTTATTCAATATGGGACTCTCCAGTATCAATGACTAGCTGAATATGTGTTCTTGAAATAAAATAAAACAGTTTTTTTCAAACAGGGGTTGTGTCGACTATATGGATGCTAACTAAACATATGGAGAAAAAGCTTCATACCAATTACACAAGAATGCTGCAAGCAATATTGAATAAGTCCAGGAGGCAACACCTCACAAAATAGCAGCTGTACGGCCATCTACCACCCATGACGAAAACTATCCAAGTTAGATGAACCAGACATGTGTGACACTGCTGGAGAAGTAAGGACAAACTCATAAGCAATATACTCCTTTGGACCTCTTCACATGGACGAGCAAAGGCAGGATGACCAGCTAGAATCTATATACAACAGCTCTGTGCTGATAAAGGATATAGCCTTGAAGACCTCCTGGGAGCGATGGACGATAGAGATGAGTGGCGAGAGGGGGTCAAGGAGATCCGTGCTGGCAGCGTAACATGATGCTGATTATGATATTACTCCTTGTGAGTTTTTCACACCAGCAATAGCTGATGGTCTTTCACAGGGGTCTGAGTGACAGTAAATCTCCTCAGGTCTCCAGGACTCTTCTCAGTATTCTGGCCAACCTCAATAATGCTGTAGTTTGGATGGTCTCAGCTCATCCTCTGATTCCTAACTCCTCCAGCCCTCTTACTGCCATGTTGGCTTGGGCTGTAGAATATGCAGACTCCACTCCTGCAGAGGGTTAAGACTTAAAGACAATATCCTGGTGGTTGAGCAATACTTAGCCTGGCAATCAAGTGGTCATATAACTTGCAACATACAACATTGGACCTTACTAGGCTAGACAGGTGGTCACACAAGCCCAGTCCGATCAATTGGCTGGTTGTATCAAGCCCTAGCTCTTATACGTTTTGTCCATCCAATATTTTTCAACCTGCACCTGAAGCAAGCTCTCAACCCTTATCTTTTAAGTGCTAGGTGGTGGCTGAGAATCAATTGCATTAAGAGAATAGGAATTTGACCACTGCTAAATTACACAATAATTAGTAACATTTATTGAAAACCTGAAATTGGCAGGGGCTTGAAACCCTACTCCAAGCTTAAGTATAATGGTAGTGTATCCCTGTCTAAACCAAGGCAAATGAGTTTCCACCTTGTTAGATTCCCAACATAAGTTAAACTTCATAGTGGGTGGTGGAGCACAGGACTAGTGAAAAAAAACATCATTTATGGCATCTTCTAACAAAAAAATACAAAAGAAATTTATCAGAATCAGACTCAGAGAATGAAGCGGCAGACTTCTCCAGATTCATTGTCACTGAGTCTTTGGAGGAGGTCTGTCTAGTTAAATTCTCCCCTTTCTAACTAGAAAAGATTATCACAATAAGAACTACCTCCAAATATGTAAAAAAAAAAAATATAAAACATGGAATGGAAACTTGCTTGTTGAGGTAGACAGCTGGAGGCAGGCTGAAAACATCTTCAAGATGAAGACCTTCAACATGACCAAGTGCACAGCATATCCCCTCAAAAGATTGAACACATCTAAAGGAGTTGTCAGAAGTAGTGCATTGGCCTAGACTTTAGCAAAGATGACAGCAGCTCTGAGAAAACAGGATGTGACAAACATCAGAAGATTTACAATTAGAAAGGGTGAAGAGCAAATCCAGACCAACAACTACATCCTGACATTTTATTAGCTCCATATTCCCAAGGAAGTGAAAATTGGGTATTGTCCCGAGAGGGTGGAACAATACATACCAGCATCCCAGAGGTGCTTCAAATGTTAAAAATATGGACACCCCAGGGAAGCTTGCAGAGGATGATAGACATGTGCAAAGTACGGCAAAAAGGAATTGGAACACATGAAGGAAGATTGCTCAATGAAAATTGAATGTCCAAACTGCTGACAACACCATCTGGTTTACTCAAGATCAAGTGACATTTATAAAAAAGAAAAAGAAATACTAGAGGTGAAGCACAAGAGAAATATGACCTTTCTGGAAGCTAGGAAAATAGTAGGGTCCTATATGGGAAAGAACATTTACAATTCTGCTGCACAGAAAGTGAATCCAATTAGACAAAGTGATTAAGACAACAAATACAGAGCTCTAGTGGAGAAGCTGATCTGATTGGAACCAAATGATTGGTCAAAGTTTCAGGAACAACTGAAAAATCTACACTCAGCAAAAATTCAGCAAACAGAAACTCAACAAAAGGAAGTCTCAATAAATAAAGAGAAATCTAATAAAATAACCAAAGGAAAACCATACATGAAATATATCACTCAGACCACTTCTCCTAAAAATAGAAAATCTCCCACAAAACAAAGCTCACACAGACCTCTAATGCATCCACCTACTTCTAAAATAGACAACCTCATGCCAAATAATGAAAATAAAGTAGAATGTTGCCCACAATGCAAAATGGATCATAACCCATTATCATCTGGATGAGAACGACTGAAAGTGTCTATTATATCATAATAATATAATCAAAGACATATGTAAGATAATAGGTATTTATTCTTGGAATAAATGTACAAGTAAAGAAATACAGTATACAGTAAATGTCCAATTACAATGTCCTTCGCAAGCTTCCGCTTGGTTTCTTTATGGGATTGTAAAGGTGGTTCCACACAGCACAACAGTGGTGACCCTCCCAAATCAAACTACAGATCCCCCAATAGCAAGAACAGATATCAAAAGCAGATTTTTTGAAAGAATTGAGACAGAAGAACCTAAAAGCACTAAAAACAAAGCTAAGAAAAATAATCACAATCTAACACAATAAACTCTACCAATTCAAGCAAAACTTGTAGCTCAACCATCATACAGTGGAACTACAGTAGAATCTGGGCCAATTACAAAGAACTACAACATTTTATGACCAGACAAAACCCCAAAATAGTTTGCCTCCAAGAAACATTCCTCAAAGAAACAAATCCTATTAACTTCCAACTTGACCACCTATACAATCATATTAAGAAAGACTGAAACATAGCCTCTGGAGGTGTCTCAATTCTAGTTAGGAAAGACATACTTCAGCATCTAATCAACATTGATACCAAACTCCAAGTGATCCCTATCAAAGCAACACTACACAAGCAAATAAACATCTCCATTTACAGTCCACCACACAACTCCATAAGCAAAACCAAAATAAACAACCTAATAGAACAGAATCCTAAACCTAACTTATAGCTGGGTGACCTAAACAGTTACAGCACAGTATGGAGGTGCAAGAAAATCAATAAAAAAGCAAAGATCTTGAAAATGTGATCAATACTGATAATCTCTACATTCTAAACAACAAATCAAATACCTACTTCAACCCATTCACAGGCTCCTACTCATTTATTGATTTAACCTTATGTGATTTTGTAAGCTACATAGACTATCAATAGAAAGTCTATAATAATCTCTGAAGCAGCGACCATTTTGCTATCATACTGGAAAGACTACAAATTCTCCATTGGGGACAGACTCCCTCAATAGAAAAGGAATAAAGCAAACAGGGACGTCTTTGAAGCCCTTTGCTAACAGAAACTATCATAAGAGCCAAACATCATAGACCAAACAAAGCACTTTACTGAAATCCTTATCTCAATAGCAAACACAACCATAGCAAAAATCTTAGCCGCAAACAAACACAACACTAGTTAAGTGATGGATGCAAAACAACAGTTTGCCTACATAACATAGGTTGCCTTACAAAAGTTTAACTAACAACCCACTACCATCAATCTAAACTCCTCAGGGCAAAAACATGAAAAATCATAAAGGAAGCCAAGAAGAAAAGTTAGCAAAACTATGTCAAACAACTTGTCTGCTCCACCAGAAAAAACACTATCTGGATGATGAATTGAAAAATCTCAACCAACCACTCTCAAACACCTTACAAAAAACAACACAGAAGCAACTAACAAGAAAGACATAGAAGACACAACGAGCTGAGACCTTTTTAGCAAATTCATCTCTCAACAACTCCAATTGACAATTTCTTACCTTTAAAAACCAATGCAGAGAAACAAACTCAATTTCAAATCTAATAACACTGAAAATTACAATAAACCCTTTACAACAGCAGAATTAAAAGAAGCCATTCTCAGATCACACAACACAACAGTCAGCCCAGATGAAATTCATTGAGTTTTTACAACACCTACCAAAAAAAAATCACTGGACTACCATATCTGGATAAATGGTAGATTCCCAGTGTCATGGAAAATAGCAACAATCATCCCTATACCTCAAGCTAGAGAAAGACAGCTCAAATCAAGCTAACAACAGCCTAATAGCACTAATAAGTTGCCTTTGCAAAACCATGGAGCGTATGGTCAACAAAAGGTTGGTTTGGTTCATAGAATCCAACAAACTTATCACCAGCCGACTGGGTCCTGTAGTTCAGAATGGACCTGGGAATAATAGCAATGAAAAGGTACTCTACATTCCTCCAAAGCTCCAGGACTGGAACCACATCATCAGATGGTTTAGTGTTATATACAGAACACTCATTTGGGTGGTGGTTTTACCATTTTGCAGAGCTTCAGTTAGTGTATTTTACAAGTCCAGCCAAGTTGGCTTAACTATTGTTAAATTGCATTACTGCTGACCAATAACCCAATTAGCTGGGGCTGCAGAATATACCAACTGCGTCTCTGAAGACTGGTAAGACTCACCCAATGAGTGTCCTGATATGACATTAAACAATCTGATGGCTCCAGTAATGCTGGACCTTTGGGAAATGCGGAGTACCCTTTTATTGCCATCACTCGCAGGTCCACTCTAGCCTGGAGTGGTAGCACCTGATAGGGTCTTATCTATGAGTCAAATAGAACTATTTATCTTTATAAAAATGGGTTTGACATTAAATAATCCACAATGGTTCATATGCCATAAAACCAAACCAAAACTGTTGACCAATTTCTATTATTTTTGCAATCATTTCTTGACTTTCAACTTTTATTATTATAGCATTAAAAAAAGGGAAGAAAAAACAGCAGTACAAAGTACCCACTTCTCTCTTTTGTCAAGTTATCTGATAAGGAGATAAGGATTCATGTTTTTTCAGTAATCTGAGGATAATATAAATAGTCATGGTAGAAATTTGAACTATTTGCCAATTCTGTTTATTCTGCTGACAACCATTATGTAACTGGGCATCTTCTTCATTCTCCTCCCACCCACAACAACCATGAAGGTCTTTAAAAGAAACTAAAGAAACAAACATTCATTTCCTTCTCCAACCCTCAGGTGAATATAACACTATTACAGAATCTGCTGGATTTACACAAATTGTTCAACATCTGTTCTGGTTATGATTTCAAGAAGTGTACAATAATTTTGTGTAGGAGATCATTGAGTACGGTGGGAATTATATAGTTGGCATTGTACCAAACTGGGTGGCAGACTAACATGACTCTGGCACATGTCCACACATTTTCTAAAAAAATCCTAAAAAACAGCTACATCCAAATTTCTTATTCACTCTTGTAAAACAATAAATAAATGAATGTGTAAAAGTAAGACTGAGTATTTAGTAACTGGTTGAGTAATGAATGTCTTATAGAATGCAAACATTCAAATAATATCCATAGATATTATTTAGTTTAGCAAATCAATTTATTAATCAAAGAGAAATACTGCTTAAAGTTGAATGAGTAGATGTTTGTACAAATATGAGAAAATGCTTATTCGAATACTGTCATTCTCATCTTTGTAGAGCAACTTGTAATTTTGTCTTCAAAACTCAAATGTAGAGTTTGTGGAATAATAATTGTTCTAATGCATAACACCAACCCTCATTTTATCAAAAAATCAATGAAATCTGAATCTCTTGAAAAGAAAAAATTTACCACACACTGCTGATATATTTCCCAGCTTCTAGGTCACTGACTGATGACCATATTTTTCCCAAACTATCAAGGTCAATCAGTAAACATTGACTCTAGGCTTTCTGAATTGACTGCTTAAGACTTAAATTTTTTTTATAGAAAAGATCTTATGACCAGAGAGAGAGAGAGAAAGAGGAGGAGGGAGGGAGGGAAACCCAATATTTCTCTGTCATTATATGTCATATTTTTCAATCTATTTTGCTTAAATACATCATTTCTTGTAAGAAAGGACTTTTCAAGATAAATTTTTTAACTAAGAAAAAAGAGGCCATTTATTACATAGGTTTTTTTTCCTTTTTTCGGAACACCTCTACCTTCATTCATTGCAAGCAATACACGATAAAAACACTCTTTTTATGGCTAAAAAGTAGGGCTAATTTATCAATCATATAAATATGTATGAAAAAAAGGATTTATAAAAAATGTAGCAAACTTACATAACAAATAGCTGCCAAGCAACATAGAGTCTGAGACATTTACAAACATGTAACACTCTTGCCAAATGTATTGGTCAGTACATGGTTCTTGTGATCTTGTTCCCATGCTAAGAAAGCCAAATATTTCAGTCAAGTGGATGAAACCAACACTCCCCTTGCCCTCAGAAACTATCCCCAAAGGTTTTCATCTGCTTCTACAGGGTTAGGTTAGTGCCTGGTGAATGTCATGCTCTTTTTAGGGCCAAGATATTTCTGTGCCCTGGCTCCCACATTAAAAGTGGCTCTGTCCCACAAGCCAGCTTGGTGAGGAGGTGGACAATTAATGATAGTTGGTGAGGGATGTGATTGTCTATCTTCTATCAAGTTTCTTAATTGATCTGACCTTGAATGCATTCTTCTTGGGTGTTTTTACTTATGAATTACTAAGTTGTCTTTGTGCCTTATTAACTTACTGCACATTGACATTTGTTGGGATTCTTTTATTACATAAGGATACTGTTTTCATGTGATATCATTTTTTACCTAACTGCTAGTGTCTCCCATTGAACTCTACACTTGGCTCTTGGTTTGGTTGGCATGCATTCTACTGCTGCTTCCATGTGGGCATTGATGAAATTTTCAAATTCATCATTTGGAGTAAGTGTTTTGGATATTTCCTGAAAAATATTGAATTTGTTTTTTACACTTACCATATATTTATTGCTAATATCTCAATTGTTATGTGAGCACCAGTCCTAGCATTTGGTTTTGGTTGTTCATGTCTTATTTCTGCGTGTGCTCAAGCATATCTTTGCTCTGACAATTCTGTGATTGGAAGATAATCCTTCAAAAGTACCACACAGTTCAGAGCACTACCAATGAATTTCTTGTTTATTAGTATGTAATCTATCTGTGCTTTAACATTATTTGGATAAGTGTAGGTAATAGTTTCCCCTCGTTTTTCTGGAATTTAGTATTAAGGTATGTTAGTCTGTTTTCAAGAGAGGAGTTTGTTAGATATTACCTATTTCTGTTTGACGAGTTGTGCAAGGAAAATTTATTGTTTTTGTCTTTACCTATTTTAGCATTCATGTCTCTACCGACAATTAGAATGTTGTGTTTGAGAATACTATGGATGAGGGAAGATAGCTCATAGTATGTGATGAGGTCTGTTTCATCACTGACATTAGAGGGACTGTCGCAGGAGATAACTGTTGTTCAGGAGTTGCTGTTAAATGTAGTTACCATCATTTTCAGTTGCATTTTCTTGAAGCTTTAAGTGATTTGGTTTGGTTTTATGACATATCAACCATTGTAGTTTATTTAAAGTCAATTCTGTTTTTATAGATATAAATAGTAATATCTAAAACAATTCAGTAGAACATAAGAACACAGTTTAGTTCAACTTGATCCAGAGATAAAACCCAATCAGGTGCTACCATTTCAGGCCAGAGTGGACCTGGTAGGGATGGCAATGAAGGAATACTCTGCATTCTACAAAGGTCCAGCATTACTGGAGCCTCATTATCATATTGTTTGGAGTCATATCCAGTATTCTGTGTATTCTGCAGCCCTAGTGAGCAGGGCCAATTACATGATTTTAGGGCATGAGAACAAAAAAGCATTCCTATCCCTCCAATGACAGCATTGATGGAGTTTTACCAAAAAGATGGTGAGATAAACATTCATCCATTGTCTGTATCATATTATGTTATTCCTAGTTCACTGTGGTAGAATCTATGTTCTTGCCTGCATATAATGTCTATATTGAGCTCTGCCACAGATGTTGTCAGCTCAGGTAACTGGTCTCATCTATTTAAAGTTCTAAAATCAAATGTTGCAATTTGTAATGTGCTTTTGCATGTAATTAATATTGGTTCACATTTAAGCTTGAGTTCTGTAGCTGATTTTTAGAGCACTGAGGCCAGAGCTTTAATCTCAGTGGTATGTGCCCTTTGTTTTCTCACATGCACGTGATGTTTTTGAACATATGGTTTCAATTAGTCATGATAATTTTTGATGACATATTATATATATATATATATATATATATATATATATATATATATATATATATATACACACACACACATATTTGCCAATATATACGATGGTTTGTCTTGTAAGCTTATATATATTGTACTGTAATACGTCTATTTTTGTAGGTATATATCTCTGTAGTATAGTTATGTCACTATAGAATATGTACAAAAAATACATTATACATCTGCTCAAAAGTTAAGCACCACCAATTTTTTCATCAAATAATTTTATAAAAAAACTATTTCAATGTTATGCTGTTTGCATGGTTATTCTGTCTTAAAGTAAATGCTAAATGAAATATGAAATACATTACAATGTTTAGCACCTGCGCCTTGACAGTTGCTTCCATGGATAGCAAATTCACATTTTAACTTTATCTTAAAAAAGCATTTCATAATGTGACTCTGCCTTGACAAAGGCAAAGGTTTTGAATCTGAACTCAGAACATATAATAATAACAAAGGGAAGAATTGATGAAATTCAACATTAACAGAGTAGTGCTTCCAACTGCCGATGCTTTAGGCTACATTTCACCTGCCTATTTAATACAAAAGTCATCCTTGTAGAAGAACATTCATAGTAGTATTTAACTCATAGCTGGGTGGGAGATAAAAGGTTTCAATTATTTTCTCATGAACATAGTCTGAAAATGAACATAATAGTGTGACTAGAGTTTGACCCTACTTATGATGTCATAGTCCAGCATGTTAGCCAGAGTGCTGTGGGGAATTCCCCAATAATATTTTGTGGGTCAAGTCAGTTTTGAATCAAGTAGAATTAACTGATTGTGCATAACTTTGGAGCAGGAGTAGATAATCAAGTAAATTATAATTATTATATTACTCCTTGTGAGTTTTTCACTCTAGCTATAGCTGATGGTCTTTTGTAGGGTTCTGAGTGACAAGTCTCCTCAGGTCTCTAGGACTCTTCTCAGTATTCTGGCCAACCTCAACAATATCATAGCTTGGATGTTCTCTGTCCTTCAATTTCCAACTCCTCTAGTTTTTTTTACCTAAGCCTTTGGGGATCCTTCCAAATAGGCCAATTACAAATGCTATAACCATCAGTGTCTTTTTCCATAGCTATTTTCATTATCTGGCAAGATCTAAGTATTTGTCTCTTTGATTTGTTTTCTTTGATTTTCACTTTGTGCTTGGCTGAGATGGCAAAGTCCATTATTCATCAGGTTCTCTATTTTTAGTAACTATCAATAGGTCTGGTCTTCTAGGCGGGATTAGGTGATCTGTTTGTATCTCAAAATCCCAGAGAATTTTGTGTCTCATTCTCCAGGATGGATTCTGGTCAGAGCCTATACCATCTGGCAGTATGGTCAATTACAATTTCTTGCACTATTCCCATTGGATCAGTCCCCACCCAGTTATGACTATTCTTGTACTCTTTTTGAGCTAGTTTACTTCATTCGCTTATCCCATGATGAACTATTTTGTCTCCATCTTCATATAACCTACACTTGCTATTGGGTTAGGTCTTATGTATTTTGGCATCCAGAGAAACTGAATCTATTCCCATAGCAACCAAAAAAAGTGCTAATAGAATAAATTCATTTTTTTACTAAGCAATCCAAACAAATCATCATGGGCCAAGTAAGAAAGGACATTACCAAATTGGACATCAACAGAGTAACCAGCCTGGCCCTAGACTGGAGTAAAGAAGGTATGGGCTTCCACCTATTACAGAAGCACAACAGGTTCTATACCTATGCAAAGTGCCAATATGTACCCTATGATGGTGAAGCAGCTGCAATCGCCTGGGAACAAAAAATGCTGCATATTCATCATGGGCTGCCCAAACATGATGGTAGTAACAGATTATCACCCACTAACGGGAAAATATTTTGTGATACAGATCTAAGCAAAATACACAACCCATGCCTCTTTAAGCTTAAAGAGAAATGTCCCTTCACCATTCAACATTGCCCAGGCAAGTGGCACAAAGGTACTGATGTTATCTCTTGCAATCCTGTGACCACATTAAAAGCCCTTATTAGTCTATGACCCACACACCCATCTTCCTAAGATGTCCACCTCTTGGACAACATAGTTGTCACAATGGAATTAGCCTCCATCCAAGCAACAATTAAAATCCAGTGCCAATAATGCTGCCAAAACACCTGACCACATTCAAGCATCAGACTGAAATGATCAGAAACTCAATCAATCAGGGATTTCCTTCTAAACACTTTCTTACAGAACCTGACATCTGTGATTACAAGGAGATAAGACAGCGACTCAATACTGAATGAAGCCTACTGTTAATAGATGGAATAATTGTTATACGTGAATCCTTAAAGGGAAAAGTATTATGCTTTCTGCAGTTGGCCCACCAATGCATGTATGGCATGAAAGCTCGCAGTAATTATTCCGTGTATTGACCTGAGTTGAACGCATTTATATGGAACTTTAGAGAGAATTGCTCAAATTGTGCAACCATTGTCTCAAGCCAACCACAGGAATCCATAACTGTAACTACATCCCAGGAATGGCTGTTCCAACAAATAATGATGGACATATTCCACGTCGGAGACATTGCATAACACAGCCCTCATACCAGCCTGCTGGTATTATGTGGTGGTGGTGGTGGTGGGGGAGACATACAAGTCACAAACCGTAAAGATCATGTTTGTTGTCTTCCTTAGTTCATTTATTCTGTTCACATCTCTGAGTTGGGTGGTTGTTAATGTCATTGTGTACCTGAAATTAGAACAGTCAACATTTGCAGGATGCAGGTCAGCTCTTTCATATTGACTATCAAGGCAGCACCTGCTGACCATGACACCCAGACCTGTTGTCTGCATTCCATATTGAATTTTGTTTCGATTTATCATTATTTCATGGGTACTACATTGTGATGATACAAGACCCAGGTGTTGTTTATTGTAGAAGTCACCACAATGATGTCTACAATTATGTATAGACTTAAAAACACTAAAAACCCTCGAGTATACCTAGTAAATTCACTACAACTCTAATGTTTACAATTAAAGACAATAAAAACCTCCAGTATACCTAGTAAATTCACTACCACTCTAATGTTTACAATTCATCATCATCATGTCGTGCCGCCAGCACGGATATCCCTGACCCTCTCTCGCCACTTCTCCCTATCATTCATTGCCTCTGGCAGGTCTTCAGGGTTACATCCTGTGTCCACACATAGCTGCTGTATGTAAGTTCGAGCTGGTCGTCCTGCTTTTGCTTGGCCATATGTGGGGATCCATAGGAGTACATCACTTAAGAGCTCAGCAGTGTTCTGCGTGTCTGGTTCATCTAACTTGTATAGTTTTCGTGATGGGAGGCAAGTGGCCGTATAGTTGGTGTCTCGTGGGGTGTTGTCACCAGGACTTGTTCAATATTGCTCTCAACATTCTTGTTTACAATTAAAGACTATAAAAACCTCCAGTATACCTAGTAAATTCACTACCACTCTAATGTGTAAAGTAACAGCCATAATAATAACACCTATTGGATCAGGGATTCCCAGTAGCACACTGTTGGCAGACAAATAAAAAATGGGCTGTAACTTAATACAGACTTCACGCTACTACAAAACAAGCTGGTATATATATATACTAATATGTCCATTCTTGGGCCAGTGACCAATCACTGACCAGGGAATGGACATGACCAAACGTTTACAAGGGAATGCCTCAATAACCATCAATCTCTCATTCTTCAGAGGTCAGGAAATCTTATTCAGACCTCACTCATCTTGTCAATCTGACAGAGTGCTGATTTTGATAATAACTAAACTCAACTATTGAATATAATGCTTTGAACAGGATCTCACCTGGCTGGTTGGGAAAGCATATTTATCGAGGTAAACATATCTGTTGCCTCTGCAAAATTTATGCATTGACATTTTCTAGCAAGGATATCACAAAGGACAGTTTGCATTTCTGGACTGTGCGATGCTTAAAGAGCTAGGCACCATGATTACATGTAACATGTTCACCATACTAAAGGTAAAGAAGTAACCACCAGCTTCACCGGCTTCAAAGCTTCCTAAACTCAATTTGGAAATAACCCCAAAACAGTTTCAGAAATTCAGGATAGATAAGGACATGTTCACAAAAATGACATCTTCCTACCACAGAGATTAACATCCAACAATACAACTGTGCTAATGAAGCCATCCAGAAGTCAATGATCAACACCTACACTGAGTTTTACAACACTAACGCTAGCAAACAACTCGACATGCTTGGTATCATGCAGAAATCAAATCCCAAGACACCTACATTTCCACCAACTATTGAAAAATTGAAATATCTGTTAGACAGATTTGCAACCATGGTATTTAAAAAGAGAAGAAAAGTTCTCACAATGTCCAGTCCTCCAGCCTACATTTATACTCAACAAAGAGAGATTTCAATTCTGCCAGGACATAGTGCTGTTTGGAGGCTTCTAAATAACACTGTCAGGAGTGGCACCTTCGGCAATTTGGAAAATACAATTTCCAGCTTCCCAACATCCCAAAATATTACTGATGAAAGGTCTTGCTGTGGTCTACTCAACCAAGTACCAGGGGCATATTTATCAAGCCCTATAATGTCACCATTTCAGAACCCCTCACCATGTGTCCTTTGTCTTAAACAAAGGACATTACCAAAGGACATTACCAAATCGGACACACACAGAGTAACGTACCTGGCTCCAGACTGGAATAAAGAATGTAGGGGCTTCTTGCTATAACAGAAGCACTGCAGATTCTGTACCTATGCAGAGTGTCAATATGCACCCACTGAGTGCAAAGTAGCTGCAATTGCCTGAGTACTAGGAAAATACTGCATATTTATCATGGTCTGACCAAACGTGATTCTAGTAATAGACGATCAGTCACTAACAGGAATATTTGGTGATAGAGACCTGGGCAAGATGCACAACAAATGTCTGTTTAAGCTTAAAGAGAAATGTCGCAATGGAATTAGCTTCCATCCAAGCAACAATGAAAATCCAATGCCAATAACATTGCCATGACACCTGACCTCATTCAAGCATTGGGCCACAATGAGCTACATATCTCTGATAAACTCAATCAATCAGGGATTTCCTTCTAAACACTCTCTTATGGAACCTGACATCTGCGACTACTAGGAGGTACAACAGTGACTTAGCACTGAAAGAGGCCTAGTGTTAATGGATGGAAGAATTGTTATTCATAAATCCTTCAGGGGAAAAGTATTATGCTATCTGCAGTTAGCCTGCTAACACATAGATAAAATGACATTAGTCCTAATGATTCTGCGTATTGCCCAACAATAAACACGTCCATATGGAACTCAAATAGCTCAGTTTGCACAAGCACTGTCTCAAGCCAACCATGGAAATCCACAACTGTAACTCCATCCCAGAAATGGCCATTCAAAAAAATATTAATGGGCATATTCCATGTCAACACATGCTGGCCTGTGCAATTATAATAACTGGCTGGCTCATTTTGTACTACCTAAAACCAAGTCACACCACCAAATCCAAGTTAATGATCTGTCAACAACTATCCCAAACATATAGTACCCCGGACGAATGCAGTTCCAAGGGCGGCCCACCTTTCACCTCATGCATATTGCAGGAGTTCCTTCAAACATGGTGTGTGAAGCACAGACTGCCTTCAGTTACATATCCCCAATCTAATGGCTGGGCAGAGTTCACTGTAAAAACTACAAGGAGGATACTGAACGGAAATTCAGGCATCCAAGGTTCTTTGGACAATGACAGTGTAACTCGGACATCCTGCAGTACCCAAAAATCCCAATCAAAGAAACTGGGCTATTACCAGCACAATTCCTACGCCATTGCCAACTCCGTGGTTCCATTGCTTCACAACTAACCCTATACAAGCCACATCCCAAATGGATAGTGGTGGCACAATGCCGTGAGAAAATACTTCACCACAGCGATGCCAAAATGGCAGAAAAGTATAACAGATATACCCACAACCTTGGCCCATTAAAAACTGGTGACACAGTCGCTATCCTGAGTCCATGGTGGAACACTACTGGAAAAATCATTACCGTCTTTCCAGATCGTCAATGATGGGTCAGGAAGAATCACACTAAGGAACCAGTTTCCCAAGAAAGTGCAAATCAAGGTCACACCCAGTCCAATACCAACTGCAACATCTGTACCAATAACCTCCACAAGCAATGCTCCATTCTTAGACCTTGATTCTCCAACATATTCCAGCAATGACATACATGCAGCAATTGAACCTCCCCAAAGAGGCCATGTATATATAAATGCACCTTCAGTTGTTGAAAATTCATCAAGCTCTGACTAGTTTATTCCCACATCACAGGCCAGGCCTGAAATAACAAACACATCCCTCGTTCAAGCCTGCCAGTATGATGGTTGGGTAGAGGTGAGATATTAAAGTCAGAAATGTAATGTGTAGAATAACAATAATAAGATTCCAGGTAGCTTCCAGGTAGCTTCCAGTTGGAAGACAAAAATAAAACAGACTGTAAGTCAATACAGACCCCAATATTTGTTGACTGCCACACATACACATGAGTATGGAACATGGCTTTTTTTATTGTGGGAACCAGGCAAAGGACCATAGCCCATACATACCTGGTGGTTGGAAAAATGCCTTGAGCTTAGTTGGCATTACCCTAAAAAAGAATACCTCAGGCACGAGGCAATTAACCTAGACACTCCAGAGAGGGTTAGTGCTTGGGAAGACGGCTTCCAGAGAATCAAAGAGGATCTGCCTTAGTGCTTATCACATGAATGTTAGCTTTCCAGAAACTGTCAGACTGTCTTGACCAATTTCCACCAGAGCAAAGACAGACCCAACCTGATCTGTGTACTGGGGAACACAGTCGGTCAAGTGGGTCTAAGCCCAATGGGCGAGGCTGTAAGAAAATACAGATCTTGCGCTACTACTAAACAAGCTGGTACATATATGCACTAATATGTTAATTCCTGGGCCAGCGACAAATTACTGTCCAGTGAATGGACTTGACCACATGCGCACAATGGAATGCCCCAATGAGCATAAATCTTTCTTTCTTAAGAGCTCAGGAGATTTCATTTCAGATCTAACCCAGCTTGTCCTTGTCACAGAGCGCTGACTTTGATAACGACCAAACTCAACTATCCAATATTTATAAACAGTGCTCATCATACAAATGTGACCAGGTACTCTTAAAAGTAAGAGGACACTGAAGCAGGGCGCAAAAATTTTTCCTTCTTTTACATATACGTAAATGCATAGCTCTTCTCATGAACTGAGAACTCTGATAGCTGATAGTTTATATATAAAAAATTTATATGCACAAAATTCCTTCGCTTACGCTCAGAATAATTATGCTTCTGGAGTAAGATATCCAACTGATGTAGTCAGCCTAGTTTCAATCCTAACTTGATGCATCTAGTGTGTTTTACCACACTGAAGAGTTGTGATCTAATGAAAGAGTCTGTCTGTGGATGACAGATGTGAGTTCAGCACTCAAGTGGGGAATTGCTAGATGCCACAGGAGCATAAATGCAAAGCTCTTCTCATGAACTGAGCATTCTGCTAGCTGATAGCATATATGTAAGAAATATATACATGAAAAGTTCTTTTGTTAATGCTGAGAAGGACTATAGCTCTTGGATAAGATATCCAACTGATAGCAAGTCAGCTGGGTTTCAATCTCATTTTGAAGAGATGTGATACAATGAAACATTCTGTGGATGACAATATATATATAACATATATATATATATGTAAAGCTAAACGCACATTAAATTTGCTTAGTTTTATTTTAGTGAAAGTCCAAAAGGACAATATTTCTTATCTTCATTTTTCTTTAAAAAGCTACATTGATTTATGATTAAAATTCTTAACTTTATTTCTGAAGTAATTTGGTGTCACTAGTTTATTTATGATCTTTGCTTTTAACAAGAAATATTTTTCAGTATTCCAGGAAATGTTGGTACTGGAGCATTGCTTTTTCTTAGAAAATCTTATTTTTATATTTGTTGCTTTTCTTATCCTCAATAAAGGGTTGCTTTTAAAAAAAATGATTTCAGTCAAGTGACTTGGAAAAAAATCTGTCTGATATCACTATAATAAGTACCACTGCTTTTTTTACAATTTTTCTCCTCTTCAAATCACTCAGACTAAACAGATACTTGAAATTCAAAGGAAAAAAAACAGCATACAAGTTTTGTTATTATTATTACTACTACTACAACCAAGCCTTATGAATCTTTCACTATTGTAAAGGGAATTTTACTAAGCACTACTGACATACTCCCTTACTTTTAAGGCACTGACCTATAAAAATATTTTCCCCAACTATCTAGGTCAGTCATGAGTAAGCTTACTGAAATGCTTAAGACTTGTATTCTTTAATAGAAAGATCTCAATGAGAGAGAGAAAGAAAGAAAGCCCACAATATTTCCTTGTTATTTTAATATTTTTCAATATATTTTGCTCAAATAAATCATTTCATTTTAGGAGATCATAACACTTGTAAGAAAAGACTTTTTAAGATCAATTTTTCACATGAGAAAGAAGAGGTCAGTTATAACCTATGTTATAACTGACCTCTTCTTTCTCATGTGAAAAATTGATCTTAAAAAGTCTTTTCTTACAAGTGTTATGATCTCCTAAAATGAAATGAAATCTCTTAAAGGCGTAATCCTACATCTTGTGGTCGCATTTGCCTTACTTCTATATAGACATGCGAAAAGGTACTATTAAAGCCTATTAGAGGTCTCTTACAAACGGTTCTTACAAACTCGTCGAAACAGATGGCCTGGAGGCAAACATGAAAAGGACTCTAAGATTACTCGGTCTTAATCATAACGGTTGGTTTCCCTGTCTGTTTGTTCGCTTGGCTGGAGAGCGCTAAGATACGGCAAATCTTAGCCACGGCTTCCCGGTCTGTTTGCTTTGCTTCAAAGCGCTAAGATAAGGCAGCCTTACCAATCGATTCGCTGGGCTTTGCAGTGCTAAGGTACAGCAACTCTAGCTGTTGGTTCCCTGTCCATTTGCTTGGCTTCGCAGTGCTAAGATACGGTAACCGTAGGTATCAGTTCCCTGTCCGTTGCTTGGCTTTGCAAGGCTAAGGTATGACAACCTTAGCTATCAATGCCCTATCTTATTGCTTGACTTTGCAGAGCTAAGTCAAGATAGTCTTAGCATGCCAACAATGACAGCACACCAATTATGATGATGACTATACCAGCTGACAACTAATATTGATCATCCAGCTGACTCTACCAACTATGACCATAACAGCTCCAAACATCTATCATCCAGCTGTCTCTTTACCAACTATGACAATTATACCAGACTGACATCAATCATCCAGCTGATTCTACTGACTTCCTTGACACACACCAATTGAACTTTACTGATTTTGTAACCTACAACAAATAAATTTTCATTTGTTATACTGTTATCTAGCCTTTCTTTTCTTGATTGTTCTTTGGCTGTCAATTACTTGCCTGTTTAACTCAAAAATAATTTTCAGGGTCAACTTATTCATTGGCTCCTCCAACAATTTGACACCAAATCCATTTTTATACAATAATCAGTTCTATTTCAAACAATTCAGTTTAGCATGAGTATAGAGTTTAATTATCAAAAACATTTCTAGTCTTAGCTATTAAAAAGTGTTTTTTTTTCCTGAACACCTCTACCTTTATTAATTATAAGCAAAACATTATAAAATTACCCTTTTTGTAGCTAAAACTGAGGGCTCATTTATTATATATATATATATATATATATATATATGAAATGTAGTTTGCCTCTGTGTATGGCAAATTTATCTTAAGAAAGCATTTCATACCATTTTAGTTTGCTTTGGATTCTTTAATGGCATATCAACCTTTTTGGGCTATTTAATGCTAAACTCATCTGTCTAGAGAAACATTCAGAATACTTTTTAACTAATAGCGGGCAGGGGGATTAAAGGGTTCATTAATTTTCTCATGAATATAGTCTGGAAGTGAATTTAAGAATGTGACTGGAGTTTGAACCAGCTTATTATGATGTTGTAAATACACAGTTTAGTCCTAGTTGAGCCATAGATAAGTTTGTTGGTGGTTTGGGTTTTATGACATCAACTTTTATAGGTATTTTTTGTCATGACCCACCTGAAAAACTTAAACTAGTCAGATCACTCAAACTCTTAAAAACACTACGTTCAGCTATGACTGGATATGATGAAACCATCTATAACCCTGACCTGCTATAACTTCTAAAAAAGAGAATAACCTACATTTTTACAACATTAATAGAGCCCGCCTTCCAAAAGTAACTCTATTAAAACAAAGTGGATTGTCTATCGAAGCCTATCTTAGGTTAAAGAAGGTCTGTATTTCCACTTCTATTTTTTATAGACAAACACTTTGTCTACATGGCTCAATAATCTGACACACCTCTCAGTTTGAATAAACAAGCACATTCAGCAGTTCCAAGACTAGTGCGTTTATTCGCAGAAAATCTCTTAAAGGCGTAATCCTACATCTTGTGGTCGCATTTGCCTTACTTCTATATAGACATGCGAAAAGGTACTATTAAAGCCTATTAGAGGTCTCTTACAAACGGTTCTTACAAACTCGTCGAAACAGATGGCCTGGAGGCAAACATGAAAAGGACTCTAAGATTACTCGGTCTTAATCATAACGGTTGGTTTCCCTGTCTGTTTGTTCGCTTGGCTGGAGAGCGCTAAGATACGGCAAATCTTAGCCACGGCTTCCCGGTCTGTTTGCTTTGCTTCAAAGCGCTAAGATAAGGCAGCCTTACCAATCGATTCGCTGGGCTTTGCAGTGCTAAGGTACAGCAACTCTAGCTGTTGGTTCCCTGTCCATTTGCTTGGCTTCGCAGTGCTAAGATACGGTAACCGTAGGTATCAGTTCCCTGTCCGTTGCTTGGCTTTGCAAGGCTAAGGTATGACAACCTTAGCTATCAATGCCCTATCTTATTGCTTGACTTTGCAGAGCTAAGTCAAGATAGTCTTAGCATGCCAACAATGACAGCACACCAATTATGATGATGACTATACCAGCTGACAACTAATATTGATCATCCAGCTGACTCTACCAACTATGACCATAACAGCTCCAAACATCTATCATCCAGCTGTCTCTTTACCAACTATGACAATTATACCAGACTGACATCAATCATCCAGCTGATTCTACTGACTTCCTTGACACACACCAATTGAACTTTACTGATTTTGTAACCTACAACAAATAAATTTTCATTTGTTATACTGTTATCTAGCCTTTCTTTTCTTGATTGTTCTTTGGCTGTCAATTACTTGCCTGTTTAACTCAAAAATAATTTTCAGGGTCAACTTATTCATTGGCTCCTCCAACAATTTGACACCAAATCCATTTTTATACAATAATCAGTTCTATTTCAAACAATTCAGTTTAGCATGAGTATAGAGTTTAATTATCAAAAACATTTCTAGTCTTAGCTATTCACTTTATTGAGACAGTTCTAATTCAGCTAATTCAGTTTAGAATAATTACAGATTTTCTTAACACACAGTTAAATGTCAAAACAGTTCTATATTAAGCAATTCAGTTTAGTGTAAGTAGTTTCAATGTCAAAAACAGTCCCATTTCAAACAATTCAGTTTATCATAATCATGCAGTTTAAATGTAAGTACAGTTTAATTCTGAGAAACATTTCTATTTCAAGCTATTCAGTTTAGTCAAACAGTTCTAATTCAAACAATTCAGTTTTAGCATAAGTATGCAGTTCTATTCAACCCATAGATAGGGCCCCATCAGGTACTACCATTCTGGGCAAGAGTCGACCTGGGAACAATGGCAGTGAAGGGGTAATCCGCATTCCCAAAACTCCAGCTCCACTAGAAACTCACAAGCAGATTGTTTAGAGTCATATCTTGGATACTAGGGGCAGGGGTCTTACCCCTTTGCAGGGACACAATCAGTGTATTCTAAAGACCCAGCCGACTAGGCAACTGAGTTTTTCAATACAAACCCTAGCAAACAGCTTGACATGCTTGGAGTCATGCAGAAATCAAATCCCAAAACCCCAACAATTCCACCAACTAATGAAAACATAGAAAACTTGAAATAATTGTTGTTAGACAGTTTTGTAACTACAGTATTTAACAATAAGGGAAAAGTTCTCAACGTCCAGTCCTCCTGTAAACATTTAACTCAAGGAAGGTTCAAAGCCATACATAATCCAAATCCGGAACAGTGCCACAACAAGGATCAAGTAAAAGAACCCAATATGAAGATGTCAAAAGAGGTATCATCATTAACATACCAAATAATACCCCTGCCAATTAGTGTAGCACCATAGTCATTACTGTGAAGGGAAATGGAAAACTGAGACAGATGGTCCACAACCAGCATCTAATTTCCCTAAGCAAATGGAAAACACACCACAACCGCTCACCATTCCAACTCTCGTTAGATTTACCACAAAATACTAAAAAGACTATCCTGGATGCTGTATATAGCTACCACTCAATCCTCCTAGATGAGGACACAACCACTTAAAAACTTAATCTTGTACTGAGATTGTTTTATATACCTATAGATGCCCAAACATACTTAGCTTGCAGTGATCCCTACACACAAAGGTATAATGAAACAATCAAAAAAATTCTTGCTAAGTAAAAGTGATTGATTATACACTGTTGTTCCGTGAAAACATAGATAACTTCTATCCAAATTTGATCTACAAGTTACTGTGCAAGAAAAATTGAATCTTCCTTAATGAAGATAGATTTCAATTCTGCCATGACATACTCCAGTTTAAAGGCTTCCAAATAACACCATCGGGAGTGGCCCCTTCGATAATTTGTAACATACAATTTCCAGCTTCCCAATATCTCAAAATGTTACTGATGAAAGGTCTTGCTGTGGTCTAGTCAACCGAGTACCAGGGGCATATTTATCAAGCCCAATAATCTTACCATTTCAAAACTCTCTTCAACAAAGGACACATGTTGTTTGGCATGAGAAGCTTGAAAAAGTATTTCAGCAATCCAAACAAATCATTGTGAACTTACTAAGAGAAAAGTATTACCAAATGGGACACACATAGATGAATGTACCTGGTGCCAGACTGGAGTAAAGATTGTAGGGGCTTCCTGCTATTACAGAAGCACTGCAGATTCTGTAACAATGCAGAGCCCCAATATGCACCTATTGAGTGCAAAGTAGCTGCAATCGCCTGAGTACTAGGAAAATACCGTATATTTATCATGGTCTGACCAAACGTGATTCTAGTAATAGACCATCAGCCACTAACAGAAATATTTGGTGATAGAGACCTGAGCAAGATACACCACAAATGACTGTTTAAGCTTAAAGAGAAATGTTGCAATGGAATTAGCTTCCATCCAAGCAACAATGAAAATCCAGTGCCAATAACACTGCCATGACACCTGACCTCATTCAAGCATTGGGCCAGCTACATATCTCTGATAAACTCAATCAATAAGGGATTTCCTTCTAAATACTCTCTTATGAAACCTGACATCTGTGACTACTAGGAGGTACAACAGTGACTTAGCACTGAAAAAGGCCTAGTGTTAATGGATGGAAGAATTGTCATTCATAAATCCTTCTGGGGAAAACTATTATTCTGTCTGCAGTCAGCCCACGAACACGTAGAGGCATGAAAGCTCACAGTAATGATTCTGTGTAACCCCCTAAAATAAACATGTCCATACGGATCTTTAGAGTGAATTGCTCAATTTGTGACACCATTGTCTAAAGTCAAGCACGGGAATCCATAAATGTAACTCCATCCCAGGAATGGCCGTTCTAAAAAATGATAATGGATATATTCCATATCAACAAATGGCATACCTCTCCTGTGCTGATAGACTAACTGGCTGGCTCATTTCGTATTACCTTAAACCAGATCACACTACCATATCCAAAATAATGTCTATCTGTTGACAACTGTTCCAAGCATATGGTACCCCAGTTAAACTCAATACCAACAGTGGCCCGCCAGCATATTCCAGGAGTTCCTTCAGACATGGTGTGTAAAATATAGACTGTCTTCAGTTACATATCTCCAATCTAATGGCTGGGCAGAGCACGCTGTCAAAACTGCAAAGAGGATACTGAACGGAAATTCAAGCTCTAAGTTCCTTGGACAATAACAATGTCCAAGATATTGGCCTATCACTGGTACGACTCCTACTCCACCTCCGACTCTGTGGTTCACAACCTATCTTCTAAAAGCCATACCCCAAATGGATAGTGGTGGTGAAAAAAGAGGAATGTGAGTTAGTGGACTCCTTATATATAAGTAGTGGTAATTTGTATATGAGGAGAAGAAGCTATAAAAAGACCAAATTGGCGAGGCAGGGGTGTTATTCTGAAAGCAGAGAGCAGACACTGATTTAAGAGGAGTTGGCATGAAGGAGTTTCAACCCCTTTTTTCCTTAAAAGCTTTTTCGGCATGAAGAGATCATGGAATAAGGGGTACTGAAGTTGGACAAGGATGTTATACCACTTTTTAGAGGAGAGGGTGATGTAGTCGAGTGGATAAAAAAGGTGAAAGTGTTAGCTAAGCTACAAAAAGTGCAACATCTTGCGAGTTTCATTCCACTTTTTCTGCATGGAGATGCACTTGCTCTCTACCTTGAGATGAGCAATGAAGACCAAGTACAGGCAGAACAGATAGAGATGAGACTAGTGACGGCATTCACTGAAGGGCCTTTTGAGGCATATGAAAAGCTGAAATGATTCAAGTGGACAGGAGAATCAGTCGATGTCTATGCCAATACAATCAAAAGATTAGCTGAACTAGCAGGTTACATGAGGATAGGGCTGGACTATACAGCTAAACTTGCATTCGTCACGGGATTCCCAGATGACGTATCTGTGGTACTATAGCAGTTACCTCGCACAGAAAGAATGCACGTTAGCAAGCTGTTACCAACAGCACGGCTATTAGTAAGCAAAAGGATGGAAAAAACTGAGACGGTGGGAGCGAGTGCACAAAGCAATGCATTGAGAAATAAAGCTCAAAAGGGGTTGTCAAGCCTTAAGTGCTTTAGATGTCGAGGACCACACTATATTAAAGATTGTACGGAGATACCTAGAGCTAAAGTAATATGCTACAATTGTGGAAAGTTTGGACATATGGCAAGGTATTGTACTCAGATTCAGGGAAATGAGCAAGGAGGAGCTTCTGCGCCAGTAGCAACCCCAGCAACAGACTGAAGGCGCAGTATTGGCCACTTCCAGTAATAGAAGTAGTGGTGAATAACATGGTGATGACCGCACTTGTCGATACTGGGTGCACCACCACTTTAATCAATTCCAGACTTATGAGTGAATGTGGTAGATGTGGCACTGTGAAAGCCGTAGATGGGAGGGACATAAAATGTAAAGGAGCCCAGCAAGTGGAGATTAAAGTATGTTGAGTACAAGTAAAAGTGGAAGCGATATTAATCAATCACATCATTGACGGGATCAACGTCATAATTGGAATGGACGTAATCAATGAGATAGGAGGTGTGACTATAAAGGAAGCAGAGGTGAAGTTTGGAGATGTACACTGTGCTGTAGCTGACCATCGGCTGAATGTTTGCAAAATTGAGGATAAAGACTTTGAAGCAAATTTCAATGGAGAGAAATGGACGGTAAAATGGAAATGGAAGGGAGAGCCACCAGTGTTACAGAATAGAGTGAAATTTTATAAGAACTCCTTGGAAAGTGAGAGAAACTCAGAATTTGAGGAGGAGGTAGAAAGATGGATTGCGGCCAGTATCCTAGTACCATGAAAGGGAGAAGGAAAAGGTGTGTTACCATTGATGGCAGTGTTCCAGGCCACAAAGAAGAAAGTTAGGCCAGTGTTAGACTGCTGTGAATTGAACCATTTTGTAGTTTGTCCTACTAGGAGCGATATAATAGACATGTGTGATGAAAAGATGAGAAAGTGGAGACGGTTGGAAGAAGGAAGTGCTATTGTGGACCTTAAGTCTGCCTACTTAGCAAAGTAAATAAGGTAGTACCAGCTGGTCAGCTATAAAGGAAAAACTTATTGCCTGGCATGGTTAGGATTTGGACTTAGTGTTGCGCCGAAGATTATGGCAGCTGTGTTAGAAACGGTGTTGAAGAAAGGAAGCAAAGCAAAAGAGGCCACTGATTCGTACATCGATGATATAATGGTGGATGTAACGAAGATATCGACAAAAGAGGTTGTGGAACATCTGAAAGGATTTGGGCTAATAGGATGCGACATGGTTGAGAAAAAAAATGATTATAATCATATTAATGTGGCAGAGTTGGATGCTGTTCTGAAAAGCATCAATTTAGCCATAAAATGGGGATTGAGAGAAATCGAAATAAGAACTGATTCAGCCATGGTACTAAGTTGGGTGACCTCTACAGTGGAGAAGAGTGGAAGAATACGAACAAAGAGTGCTGGAGAAGTGATTGTAAAGCGGAGATTAGGGATACTTGGAGAGTTGATATCTGAATTTAAACTGCAAATAAAGGCAGTGTTTGTGCCATCAGAGAGAAACAAAGCAGATGCGCCAACATGGATAAAAAAACAGTGGTTAGTTGAGAAAGAAGAGGTCCCGGTATGCTGCCTAGGAATTGGAAAACTAGAAGAGTTGCATGGTATGAACTACATGGGAGTGGAAAGAACGTTATATTTGGTGCAGAAAGTTGATCCACATATAAAACAGGAAGAAGTTCAGAAGGTGGTTAAGAATTGCGTCCGATGTCAACCGATCAATTGATCCCGCTCCAAATGTACATGATCCTGGGGAAATTGGGACTTCAAAGAATTGGACAAGATTAGCTATCGACATTACATACTATTGTAGGAGAGCATACTTGTCAATGATTGACTGTGGACCTGGTAGACTGGTGATATGGAGGGAGTTGCATGCAGAATCGGCATCAGCAGTTGCAGAGGAATTGGAAAAGGGAATGCTTGAACATGGTCCTGTAGAGGTCGTGATAATGGACAATGGCACTGTTTTTCACCCAGACGATGCTAAAAAAAATGGAAGATAAGAAGCTATTACAGGGCAGCCTATAGGCCCAGAGGAAATGGAATAGTGGAGCGACATCATTGGATGGTGAAAGCAGTAGCTGAGAGGTGAGGGATATCACCTGAAGAGGCCACATTCAGATAAAACATAGCTCCCAAGGTCGGACAGAGAGATGACAGTGCCGCATAGATCAGTTTTTAACTATGAATGGAGGCACCTGAGAGATACATCCCAAGAAATCAATGAGCAGGGACCAGCCAGAATCCAAATAGGAGAAGTGGTTTGGGTGAAACTACTGAACTCACGATGTACAACGCAATGGGGAAGAGGGGTGATTACTGATGTACAATCCCCTAACAACTTGAGTGTCGATGGAATGCCACGGCATATTTTAGATTTGAGGCGTGTGGTCTACGTAGACGATGATGTAAGTGCTGGGCCAGAAGGCAATGAAGATGAACCAGTGGCAATGCAAAGACCGAAGAGAGAACGTGCTGTGCCAATCTGGGCACAGGACGATGTACTGTGAAGTGATCATTAATGATAATGGGGGCGCGTGGTGTAAAAAGTAATGGAATAGATTACACACATCGCGTCTGTGTTTGACCGTCAGGAAAAGAAAAAAGAGGATTGTGAGTTTGTGGACACCTTATATGCGAGTAGCAGTAATTTGCATATGAGCAGAAGAGGCTATAAAAAGACTAAATTGGCGAGGCAGGACTGTTATTCTGAAAGTGGAGAGCAGACATTGAGTTAAGAGGAGTTGGCATGAAGGAGTTCCGACCCCTTTTTTTCTTTACATAAAAGTCATCACTGTCTTTCCAGATCCTCAAGGAAGGGTCATCAGGAAGAATCACACTAAGGAACCAGTTTCTCAAGAAAGTGCAAATCTAGGTCATACACAGCAAAATACCAACTGCAACATCTGTACCAATAACCTCCACAAGCAATGTTTCACTCTTGCACATCAATCCACCAACATATTCCAGCAATGACACACAAGCAACAATTGAACCTCCCCAAAGAGGGCATGTATACATCAATACATCTCCAGATGTCGAAAATTCATCAAATTCTGTCTAGTTTATTCCCACATAACTGGCCAGGCTGAAAATAACAACACAGCCTTCATACAAGCCTGCCTGCATGCTAGGGAGGGAGAGGGAAGATATAGAAATCACAAATCTAATGTGTGGAATAACAACAATAATAACACTTACTGGCTAGAGTATTCCAAACAATGTACAGTTGGAAGACAAAAATAGAGACCCCCAATATTTGTTGACTGCAGAACATACACATGA
The DNA here is from genome assembly GCA_963585895.1 of Sepioteuthis lessoniana. Lineage (NCBI taxonomy): Eukaryota > Metazoa > Mollusca > Cephalopoda > Myopsida > Loliginidae > Sepioteuthis > Sepioteuthis lessoniana. The sequence goes on from OY757911.1 coordinate 34,855,923, forward strand.
GTATGGCATATGGCTTTTTCTATTGTGTTAATGAGGCAAAGAACCATAGTTCATATATACCTGGTGGTTCCAAAAATGCCTTGACCCCCAATGGCATTCTCCTAAAAAGGGACACCTTAGGCACCAGGTGACAAATCTAGACCCTCTGGAGAGGGTTAAAGCTGGGCAGGATGCCCCCCCTCCCAGCAAGAATCAAAGAGCATCTATCTTAGCGCTTGTTACATGAATGTTAGCTCTGCAGAATCCATGTCAGGATGTCTTGACCAATTTCTGCCAGAGTAAAGACAGACCTAACCTATTCTGGTGAACATGGCTGGTCAGTTAGGTTTTAGCCCAAAGGGCCAGGCTGTCACAAAATAGAGATCTTGCCTTACTACTCAACTAGCAGGTAAATATAGATACTAATATGCTCATTCCTGGGCCACTGTCTAATTACTCTCTGTGGATTGGACTTCACTATATGCACACAATGGAATGCCCTTATGAGCATAAATCTTTCCATATTTACAGTTCAAAAGATTGCATTTCAGATCTAACCCAGCTTGTTGTCATTATAGAGTGCTGACTTTCATAACGACCAAACTCAACTATAGAATATTTATAAACTGTGCTCCTCATACGGGTGTGACCAGGTACCCTTAAAAGTGAGAAGATATTGGAGCTGGTTGCAAATTTTTTTTTTCATTTTTACATACATGTAAATGCATAGATCTTCTCATGAACTGAGCACTCTGGTAGCTGAGAGTGTATATTTAAAAAATTTATATGCACAAAATTCCTTCACTTACACCAAGAATGATTGTAGCACTAGGGTAAGATATCTGATTGATGTCGTCAGCCTAGTTTAAATCCCAATGTGAAGCATCTAGCATATCTTGCCACACTGAAGAGTTGTGATACAATGAAAAAGTCTATCCGTAGATGACAATACAAATGCTCCCCTCAGTGAGTTTATCACTCGAGCAGGGAATTGCCGGCTGCCACAGAAGCGTAAATGCAAAGCTCTTCTCATGAACTGAGCTGAACTGAGCATTCCGCTAGCCGATAACGTTTATGTAAAAAATATATACATGAAAAATTATTTTGCTTATGCTGAGAAGGACGATAGCTCTCGGATAAGATATCCAACTGAGAGCAAGTCAGCTGGGTTTCAGTCCCATTTTGAAGAGGTGTGATACAATAAAACATTCTGTGGATGACTATATATATATATATACATATATACATAAGATTAGACCCAAATTAAAATTTGTTTAATTTTATTTTAGTTAAAGTCCAAACAGACAATATTTCTTATCTTTATTTTTCTTTAAAAAGCTGCATTGATTTATGATTGATATTCTTAACTTCAATTCTGGACTAATTTGGTGTCACTAGTTTATTATGATCTTTGCTTTGCCTTTTAAGATATCATCCCAATCTATTACTGGGTAGTGGCATTTGCCATGACAAGCATACACCCTTCTACTTGTTACTTTCTTTTACTGAGTATCACATTCTTTTTTATATTGAAAGGGAATAAACATAGAAGTTTCTTCAAGAATAGAAGAGAACATTTTTGGTCTTCGAAAGTACTTATTAACAAGAAATATTTTTCAGTATTCCAGCAAATGTTGGTACTGGAGCTTTGCTTTTTCTGAATAAATCTTATTTTTATATTTGTTGCTTTTCTTATTCTCAGTAAAGAGTTGCTTTAAAAAAAAAAAAGATTTCATTCAAATGACTTGGAAAAAAAAACCTTCTGTCTGATATCACTATAATAAGTACCACTGCTTTTTTTACAATTTTTCTCCTCTTCAAATCACTCAGACTAAACAGATACTTGAAATTCAAAGGAAAAAAAAACAGCATACAAGTTTTGTTATCATTACTACTACTACAACCAAGCCTTATGAATCTTTCACTATTGTAAAGGGAATTTTACTAAGCACTTCTGACATACTCCCTTACTTTTAAGGCACTGACCTATAAAAATATTTTCCCCAACTATCTAGGTCAGTCATGAGTAAGCTTACTGAAATGCTTAAGACTTGTATTCTTTAATAGGAAGATCTCAATGAGAGAGAGAAAGAAAGAAAGCCCAATGAGAGAGAGAAAGAAAGAAAGCCCAATGAGAAAGAAAGAAAGAAAGCCACAATTTTAACATTTTTCAATATATATTCCTCAAGTAAATCATTTCAATTTAGGAGATCATAACACTTGTAAGAAAAGACTTTTTAAGATCAATTTTTCACATGAGAAAGAAGAGGTCAGTTATAACATAGGTGTTTTTTTTCCTGAACACCTCTACCTTTATTAATTATAAGCAAAACATTATAAAATCACCCTTTTTGTAGCTAAAACTGAGGGCTCATTTATTATCCATATATATATATATATATATATATATATATATATATGAAATGTAGTTTGCCTCTGTGTATGGCAAATTTATCTTAAGAAAGCATTTCATACCATTTTAGTTTGCTTTGGATTCTTTAATGGCATATCAACCTTTTTGGGCTATTTAATGCTAAACTCATCTGTCTAGAGAAACATTCAGAGTACTTTTTAACTAATAGCTGGCAGGGGGATTAAAGGGTTCATTAATTTTCTCATGAATATAGTCTGGAAGTGAATTTAAGAATGTGACTGGAGTTTGAACCAGCTTATTATGATGTTGTAAATACACAGTTTAGTCCTAGTTGAGCCATAGATAAGTTTGTTGGTGGTTTGGGTTTTATGACATCAACCTTTATAGGTATTTTTTGTCATGACCCACCTGAAAAACTTGCACAAGTCAGATCACTCAAACCCTTACAAATGCTACATTCAGCTATGACCGGAAATGATGAAACCATCCGTAAACCTAACCTGCTATAACTTCTCAAAAAAGAGAAATAACCAACATTTTTACAACATTAATAGAGCCAGTCTTTCAAAAGTAACTCTATTAGAATAAAGTGGATTATCTATCAAAGCCTATCTCAGGCTAAAGAAGGACTGCATTTCCACTTCTATTTTTTTTATAGACAAACAATCTGTCTACTTGGCTCGATAGTGTGACACAGCTCTCATTTGTATAAACAAGCACATTCAGCAGTTTGGAGACTAGCACGTTTATTTGCAGAAAATCTCTTAAAGGCGTAATCCTACATCTTGTAGTCGCATTCGCCTTACTTCTATATAGACATTCAAAAAGGTCCTTTTAAGGACTATTAGAGGTATCTGTCCTTGGGTTGGAGTATCTCTGATGGTTCTTACAAACTTGTCGAAGCAGACGGCCTGGAGGCAAACATGAAAAGGACTCTAAGATTACTCGGTCTTAACCATTACGGTCGGTTTCCCTGTCTGTTTGTTCATTTGGCTGCACAGCTAGAATATATGGTAAATCTTAGCCACAGCTTCCTCCTCTGTTTGTTTGGCTTTGAAATGCAAAGATAAGGCAACCTTACCTATTGGTTCCCTGTCCATTTGCTCGGCTTCGCAGTGCTAAGGTACAGCAACCCTAGCTGTTGGTTCCCTGTCCATTTGCTTTACTTCGCAGCGCTAAGGTACGGCAAACTCAGCTATAGTTGCCCTATCTGTTTGCTTGATTTTGAAGAGCTAAGTCATGGTAGTCTTAGCATACCAACAACTATGACACACCAATTATGATGATGACTATACCAGCTGACAACTAATATTGATCATCCAGCTGACTCTACCAACTATGACCATAACAGCTCCAAACATCTATCATCCAGCTGTCTCTTTACCAACTATGACAATTATACCAGACTGACATCAATCATCCAGCTGATTCTACTGACTTCCTTGACACACACCAATTGAACTTTACTGATTTTGTAACCTACAACAAATAAATTTTCATTTGTTATACTGTTATCTAGCCTTTCTTTTCTTGATTGTTCTTTGGCTGTCAATTACTCACATGCTTAACACAAAAATAATTTTCGGGGTCAACGTATTCATTAGCTCCCCCAACAATTTGACACCAAATTCATTTTTATACAAATAATCAGTTCTATTTCAAACAATTCAGTTTAGCATGAGTATAGAGTTTAATTATCAAAAACATTTCTAGTCTTAGCTATTCACTTTATTCAGACAGTTTTAATTCAGCTAATTCAGTTTAGAATAATTACAGATTTTCTTGACACACAGTTAAATGTCAAAACAATTCAGTTTAGTGTAAGTAGAGTTTCAATGTCAAAAACAGTCCCATTTCAAACAATTCAGTTTATCATAATCACGCAGTTTAAATGTAAGTACAGTTTAATTCTGAGAAACATTTCTACTTCAAGCTATTCAGTTTAGTCAAACAGTTCTAATTCTAACAATTCAGTTTTAGCATAAGTATGCAGTTCTATTCAACCCATAGATAGGGCCCTATAAGGTACTACCATTCTGGGCCAGAGTGTACCTCGGAACAATGGCAGTGAAAGGGTAAACCCCATTCCCAAAACTTCAGCATCACTAGAAACTCACAATCAGATTGTTTAGTGTTATATCTTGGATACTAGGGGCAGGGGGTCTTACCCCTTTGCAGGGGCACAATTGGTATATTCTAAAGACCCAGCTGACTGGGAAAATTGAGTGTTTCAATACAAACCCTAGCAAACAGCTTGACATGCTTGGAGTCATGCAGAAATCAAATCCCAAGACTCCAACATTTCCATCAACTAAGGAAAACATAGAAAACTTGAAATAATTGCCGTTAGATTGTTTTGTAACTACAGTATTTAACAATAAGGGAAAAGTTCTCAATGTCCAGTCCTCCTGTAAACATTTAACTCAAGGAAGGTTCAAAGCCATATATAATCCTAATCCGGAACAGTGCCACAACAAGGATCAAGTAAAATAAACCAATGTGAAGATGTCAAAAGAGGTATCATTATTAACTTACCAAATAATACCCCTGCCAATTAGTGTAGCACCATAGTCATTACTGTGAAGAGAAATGGAAAACTGAGACAGATGGTCCACAACCAGCATCTAATTTCCCTAAGCAAATGGAAAACACACCATAACCACTCACCATTCCAACTCTCATGACATTTACCACAAAATACTAAAAAGACTATCCAGGATGCCTCAGATAGCTACCACTCAATCCTCCTAGAAAAGGACACAACCGCTTACAAAATTAATCTTGTACTAAGTTTGTTTTATATACCTATGGATGCTCAAAGATACTTAGCTTGCAGTGATCCCTACACACATAGGTACGCTGAAATAATCAAAAAAATTCTTGCTAAGTAAAAGTGGTTATTAATACACTATTGTTCCATGAAAACATAGTAGATAACTTCTATCCAAATTTGATCTACAAGTTACTGTGCAAGAAAAATTGAATCTTCCTTAATGAAGATAGATTTCAATTCTGCCATGACATACTCCAGTTTAAAGGCTTCCAAATAACACCATCAGGAGTGGTCTCTTCGACAATTTGCAATATACAATTTCCAGCTTCCCAATATCCCGAAATATTACTGATGCAAGTTCTTGCTGTGGTCTAGTCAACCAAGTACCAGTGGCATATTTATCAAGGCCTATAATGTTACCAGTTCAAAACCCTCTTAAACAAAGGACACATGTTGTTTGGAAAGAAAAGCTCACAAAAGTATTTCAGCAATCCAAAGAAATTATTGTGGACTTACTAAGAGAAAAGTATTACCAAATCGGACACACAGAGAGGAATGTACCTGGCTCCAGTTTGGAGTAAAGAACATATAGGCTTCTTGCTATTACAGAAACACAGCAGATTCTGTTCCTATGCAGAGAGCCAATATGCTGCCATTGAGTGCAAATTAAGTGCATTCTAGTAACAGACCATCAGCCACTAACAGGAATATTTGGTGATAGAGACCTGAGCAAGATGCACAACAAATGTCTGTTTAAGCTTAAAGAGAAATGTTGCAATGGAATTAGCCTCCATCCAAGCAACAATGTAAATCCAGTGGTAATAACGTTGCCATGACACCTGACCTCATTCAAGCATTGGGCCACAATGATCAGAGCTACATATCTCTGATAAACTCAATCAATAAGGGATTTCCTTCAAAACGCTCTATTATGAAAACTGACAATCTGTGACTACTAGGAGGTAAAACAGTGACTTAGCACTGAAAGAGGCCTAGTGTTAATGGATGGAAGAATTGTCATTCATAAATCCTTCTGGGGAAAACTATTATTCTGTCTGCAGTCAGCCCATGAACATGTAAAGGCAAAAAAGCTCACAGTAATGATTCTGTGTCATGCCCTATAATAAACATGTCCATACGGATCTTTAGAGTGAATTGCTCAATTTGTGCCACCATTGTCTAAAGTCAACCACGGGAATCAATAACTGTAACACCATCCCAGGAATGGTTGTTTAAAAAAATAATAATGGATATATTCCATATCAACAAATGGCATACCTCGCCTGTGCTGATAGACTAACTGGCTGGCTCATTTCGTATTACCTTAAACCAGATCACACTACCACATCCAAAATAATGTCTATCTGTTGACAACTGTTCCAAGCATATGGTACCCCAGTTAAACTCAGTACCAACAGTGGCCTGCCTTTCACCTCCAGCATATTCCAGGAGTTTCTGTCAGACATGGTGTGTAAAATATAGACTGTCTTCAGTTAGATATCTCCAATCTAATGGCTGGGCAGAGCATGCTGTTAAAACTGCAAAGAGGATACTGAACGGAAATTCAAGCTCCAAGTTCCTTGGACAATAACAATGTCCAAGATATTGGCCTATCACTGGTACGACTCCTACTCCACCTCCGACTCTGTGGTTCCATTCCTTCACAACCTATCTTCTAAAAGCCATACCCCAAATGGATAGTGGTGGCACAATGCCGCAAGGAAATCTCTCACCAATGCAATGCCAAAATGTTAGAAAAGTATAACAGATATACCCACAACCATGGCCTATTACAAGCTGGTGACACAATAGCTACCCAGAGTCAACTCAATCCCTTGTGGAACTGTGGTGTAAAATGTAATGGAATAGATTACTCACATCGCGTCTGCGTTTGACCGTTGGGAAAAGAAAAAAAGAGGAATGTGAGTTTGTGGACTACTTATATGTAAGTAGCGATAATTTGCATATGAGGAGAAGAGGCTATAAAAAGACCAAATTGGCGAGGCAGGGGTGTTATTCTGAAAGCAGAGAGCAGACACTGATTTAAGAGGAGTTGGCATGAAGGAGTTTCAACCCCTTTTTTCCTTAAAAGCTTTTTCGGCATGAAGAGATCATGGAATAAGGGGTACTGAAGTTGGACAAGGATGTTATACCACTTTTTAGAGGAGAGGGTGATGTAGTCGAGTGGATAAAAAAGGTGAAAGTGTTAGCTAAGCTACAAAAAGTGCAACATCTTGCGAGTTTCATTCCACTTTTTCTGCATGGAGATGCACTTGCTCTCTACCTTGAGATGAGCAATGAAGACCAAGTACAGGCAGAACAGATAGAGATGAGACTAGTGACAGAATTCACTGAAGGGCCTTTTGAAGCATATGAAAAGCGGAAATGATTCAAGTGGACAGGAGAATCAGTCGATGTCTATGCCAATACAATCAAAAGATTAGCTGAACTAGCAGGTTACATGAGGATAGGGCTGGACTATACAGCTAAACTTGCATTCGTCACGGGATTCCCAGATGACGTATCTGTGGTACTATAGCAGTTACCTCGCACAGAAAGAATGCACGTTAGCAAGCTGTTACCAACAGCACGGCTATTAGTAAGCAAAAGGATGGAAAAAACTGAGACGGTGGGAGCGAGTGCACAAAGCAATGCATTGAGAAATAAAGCTCAAAAGGGGTTGTCAAGCCTTCAGTGCTTTAGATGTCAAGGACCACACTATATTAAAGATTGTACGGAGATACCTAGAGCTAAAGTAATATGCTACAATTGTGGAAAGTTTGGACATATGGCAAGGTATTGTACTCAGATTCAGGGAAATGAGCAAGGGGGAGCTTCTGCGCCAGTAGCAACCCCGGCAACAGACTGAAGGCGCAGTATTGGCCACTTCCAGTAATAGAAGTAGTGGTGAATAACACGGTGATGACCGCACTTGTCGATACTGGGTGCACCACCACTTTAATCAATTCCAGACTTATGAGTGAATGCGGTAGATGTGGCACTGTGAAAGCCGTAGATGGGAGGGACATAAAATGTAAAGGAGCCCAGCAAGTGGAGATTAAAGTACGTTGAGTACAAGTAAAAGTGGAAGCGATATTAATCAATCACATCATTGACGGGATCAACGTCATAATTGGAATGGACGTAATCAATGAGATGGGAGGTGTGACTATAATGGAAGCAGAGGTGAAGTTTGGAGATGTACACTGTGCTGTGGCTGACCATCGTCTGAATGCTTGCAAAATTGAGGATAAAGACTTTGAAGCAAATTTCGATGGAGAGAAGTGGACGGTAAAATGGAAATGGAAGGGAGAGCCACCAGTGTTACAGAATAGAGTGAAATTTTATAAGAACTCCTTGGAAAGTGAGAAAAACTCAGAATTTGAGGAGGAGGTAGAAAGATAGATTGCGGCTGGTATCCTTGTACCATGAAAGGGAGAAGGAAAAGGTCTGTTACCATCGATGGCAGTGTTCCAGGCCACAAAGAAGAAAGTTAGGCCAGTGTTAGACTACCGTGAATTGAACCATTTTGTGGTGTGTCATACCGGGAGCGTTATAATAGACATGTGCAATGAAAAGATGAGAAAGTGGAGATGGCTGGAAGAAGGAACTGCTATTGTGGACCTTAAGTCTGCCTACTTACAGCTATATGTAGCAAAGTAACTATGGCAGTACCAGCTGGTCAGCTATAAAGGATTTGGACTTAATGTTGTGCCGAAGATTATGGCAGATGTGTTAAAAATGGTGTTGAAGAAAGGAAGCAAATCAAAAGAGGCCACTGATTTGTACATTGATGATATAATGGTGGATGTAACGAAGATAGCGACAAAAGAGGTTGTGGAACATCTAAAAGGATTTGGGCTGACAGCAAAATCACCAGAGTCCCTGGACAGAGGAGCGGCACTGGGCCTTAAGCTTATGAACAAGACGGGAAAGCTGATGTTCAGAAGAGGCAACGAGATCCCAGAGATAAAAGGAGAAATAAGTAGACGAGAGTTATTTTCTATCTGTGGTAAATTGTTGGGGCACTATCCAGTTGCTGGATGGCTGCGACTGGCATGTAGTTATGTAAAAAGAAGAGCTAGTGGAGTAGACTGGGAGGACAGAATTGATTGTAAAACTCTCAAGGTAATACAGGAAATTCTAGATGATGTAGAAAAGAAAGACCCTGTTACCGGAGCTTGGCACATACCTGAAACAAAAGAGGAGTGATGTGGTGTGATGCAAGCAGTATAGCTACAGGCGTGGTCATGGAGATTGGCAGTTTGGTGGCGGAGGATGTGACATGGTTGAGAAAAAAAAATGATTATAATCATATTAATGTGGCCGAGTTGGATGCTGTTCTGAAAGGCATCAATTTAGCCATAAAATGGGGATTGAGAGAAATCGAAATAAGAACTTATTCAGCCATGGTACTAAGTTGGGTGACTTCTACAGTGGAGGAGAGTGGAAGAATACGAACAAAGGGTGCTGGAGAAGTGATTGTAAAGCGAATATTAGGGATACTTGGAGAGTTGATATCTGAATTTAAACTGCAAATAAACGCAGTGTTTGTGCCATCAAGGTAGATGCACTGACATGGATAAAAAAACAGCTGGGTTTCACTCCTATTCCGAAAAGGTGTGATACAATGAAACATTCTGTGGATGACTATATATATATATATATATATATATATATATATAAATTAGACCCACATTAAAATTTGTTGAATTTTATTTTAGTTAAAGTCCAAACAGACAAGATTTCTTGTCTTTATTTTTCTTTAAAAAGCTGCATTGATTTATGATTGATATTCTTAACTTCAATTCTGGACTAATTTGGTGTCACTAGTTTATGATCTTTGCTTTGCCTTTTAAGATATCTTCCCTATCTATTACTGGGTAGTAGCATTTGCCATGACAAGCATAGACCCTTCTACTTGTTACTTTCCTTTACTAAGTATCACATTCTTTTCTATATTGAAAGGGAATAAACATAGAAGTTTCTTCAAGAATAGAAGAGAACATTTTTGATCTTTGAAAGTACTTATTAATCAGAAATATTTTTCAGTATTCCAGCAAAAGTTGGCACTAGAGCTCTGCTTTTTCATAGAAAATCTTAAATTTTGTTTGTTGCTTTTCTTATTCTCAGTAAAGAGTTGCTTTAAAAAAAAAAAAAAAAAAAAAAAAAAAAAAAAAGATTTCATTCAAGTGACTTGGAAAAAAACAACTTCTGTCTGATATCACTATAATAAGTACCACTGCTTTTTTTACAATTTTTCTCCTCTTCAAATCACTCAGACTAAACAGATACTTGAAATTCTAAAGAAAAAAAACAGCATACAAGTTTTATTATTATTACTACTACTACAACCAAGCCTTATGAATTTTTCACTATTGTAAAGGGAATTTTACTAAGCACTCCTGACATACTCCCTTGCTTTTAAGGCACTGAGCTATAAAAATATTTCTCCCAACTATCTAGGTCAGTCATGAGTAAGCTTACTGAAATGCTTAAGACTTGTATTCTTTAATAGAAAGATCTCAATGAGAGAAAGAAAGCCCACAATATTTCCTTGTTATTATAACATTTTTCAATATATTTTGCTCAAATAAATCATTTCATTTTAGAAAACCATAACACTTGTAAAAAAGGACTTTTTAAGAACAATTTTTCAACTAAAAAACATAACATAAGCAATTTTTTCCTAAACACCTCTACATTTATTCCATGACAAGATACAATCACCCTTTTTGTAGCTAAAACTGAGGGCTCATTTATTAGTTTGCATCAGTGTATGGCAAAATCACATTTTAACTTTATCTTAAGAAAGCACTTCATAGCGTAACTTTGGCTTGACAAAGGCCAAAGTTTTTCAATCTAAACTCAAAACATATCATAATACAAAAAATAAAGATCTATGAAATTCAACATTAACAGCCTAGTGCTTCCTATTGCCAACTCTTTAGACAATATTTCACCAGTCTATTTATTGAGAAGCCTTTGTGTAAAAAATACAGATTTTGAATGCAGTTGTGGTAAAAATTAACCATATCATTTTAGTTTGATTTGGTTTCTTTAATGGCATATCAACCTTTGTGATTTATTTAAAGCCATTCATCCTTTTAGAGGAACATTCAAAGTACTATTTAACTCATAGCTGGAGGAGATGAAAAGGTTCATTAATTTTCCCAAGAATATAGTCTGGAAGTGAATATAATAATGTAACTGGAGTTTGAACCTGTTTATTATGATATCATAGATAAACAGTTTAGTCCTATTTCACCCATAGATAAGACCCAATAGGGTACTACCATTCCAGGCCAGAGTTGACCAGTCAATGAAGGAGTACTCTGCATTCCATAAAGATCCAGCATTACTGAATCCTGACCATCAGATTTTTTCAGGTCAATTAAGTAAATTCAGGCCACAAGGACTGAGAAGCATTCCTACCTCTCTTAGCACTGACAGATTTATACCAGAAAGATGCTGAGACAAATGTCTGTCCATGTCTGTATAATGGTACATTATTCCTGGTTAACTATGGTAGAATGTATGTTTTTCTGTGCATACAATGTGTATATTGTGCCCTGCCGCAGATGCTGTCAGCCCAGGTAAGTGTTTGATTCAATTTAAAGTTTTAAGGTTAGATATTGCAATGTGTAATGTGCTTTTGCATGTAAATAGTTTTGGTTTGTGTTAAGTTAGAGTTCTGTAGCTGATTTTTCGAACACTGGGGCCAGAGCTCCAACCCCAGCAGAACATGGCTCTGCCGCGACCGGCCTACGAATGTAAACAGATCGGGTTACTCCTTCGCCCTAGAAAAATCCCATGAAATCCGGAAATGACAAAGCCCTTTTTCGACTCTAACCGGCCGTTACAGCTAAGAAAGGGATGAATTAACATTTACCAACATTTGCAAAACACTCCTGCCAGAAATAATTCTATAAAAATGGAAGTAATACTCTTCACTAGCCTATACCGAGCTATAGAAGTACTTATTTTCTACATCCATTTTTTTATAGAAGAACTTTCTATTTATGTGGTGCAGCAGAGGTGGAGTTCCCTTTCTTTCATATGAAAAAGGCTTCAAGCGGCGAAAAATTCAGAGGTCTATGTGGATGCTCTCAGGGGCCATTTGACTTGAATCCTACATTATCGTGGTTGCATTCACCTCACCGCCACTTCTAGTGGCAGATTCAACCTTTTTTTTCCATCACATCGATATGCGCTAACGGTCCTTTTAAGGGCCATGAGAGGTCACCTTCTGCGGCTTGCAGTATCTCTGACGGTCCTTAATGGCCAGTCGAAATAGACGGCCTGAAAGCAAACACGAAGAGGACTCACTAAGACCAACCGGTCTTAACCATCGCTCGGTTCCGCCCATCTGTTTGGCTGCGCAGCACTAAAGGCAAGGGTTACCCTTTAGCTACCACTCCACTATCTGCGCAGTGCTAAGATAACGCCAATCTTAGCCTCGGCCTCCTGGCCCTTCGCACGACAGTGCAGAGCTTTGGCACGCAAGCCTTAGCTATTGTCTCGATACATCTGCACAGCCTTGGCGCGCAAGCCATAGCTACCTTAAACAATATGCCCGCACAGCTATCTGGCACGACAAAGCCATAGCTACCGTCAATGATACGCCTGCACAGCTATCTGGCACGACAAAGCCATAGCTACCGTCAACAATACGCCCGCATAGCTATCTGGCATGACAAAGCCATAGCTACCGTAAACGATACGCCTGCACAGCTATCTGGCACGACAAAGCCATAGCTACCGTAGACGATACGCCTGCACAGCTATCTGGCACGACAAAGCCATAGCTACCGTCAACGATACGCCCGCACAGCTATCTGGCATGACAAAGCCATAGCTACCGTAAACAATACGCCCACACAGCTATGGGGCACGACAAAGCCATAGCTACCATCGCCCGACACGTCCGCATAGCTTTGGCACGGCAAAGGAATAGCAACTGTAAACAATACGCCCGCATGGCAAGGGGCACGACAAAGCCCTACCTTCACTGATCCGCTCGATCGACTTCATATGTGTTAAGGCCTGGCAAACCTTAGCCATGGTTCCGCGTCTGTTCACTTGGTCTGTAGTACCAAGACACGGCTCAGTCTTAGTCACCAACTCGCTCGACTCTACACGACCAAGCTGCCAACACTGATTTCGACCTCGACGCTCCCGCAATGCAGTCCACGTAACGACTCGCTGTTACAGACTGCCCCAGCAACGCAGCATCTAGTCCACATAATGACTCACTGTTACGGACTACACTAGCATTGCAACATCTGGCTCATGTAACGACTTGCTGTTACAGGCTAGCAACCAGATCAACACACCCCCGGTTAACCCAATGTACTGTCAAAACCGGGATATCAATCTACCGACCACGACGCTTCAGCTATACAGCATCTAGTCCACGTAACGACTCACTTTTACAGACTACCCAAGCATTGCAATATCTAGTCCACATAACGACTCGCTGTTACGGACCGCCCTAGCATTGCAACAACTAGCCTACGTCCGACTCGCTGTACAGGCTAGCAACCAAATCGACATGCCCCCAGTTAACCCAACGAACTGTCAAAACCGGGACATCAATTTACCAACGACTCGACTGACCTAAGCTTCCCACTACGATTGTCCAGCTGCATCCAACGACTCGACCAACCTCAGCTTACCCGCATCAAACATCTAGCTGTATCTCCACGACTCGACCTATGCCAGCTACCCTCATCGAACATCCAGCTGCGCACAACTGCAACTCGACCATACCAGCTATCGACATAACCCATCTTAGTTGAAGACCACATACAACCGCTACTTTACATACACGTTTGTAATTCCGGCAATAAAATCATCACTTTTGTTGTATCTGTTACCTTGCCTCTTTGTCCCCTTCATTGTCTTTGCCTGTCACTACTCACATGCATTAAAACTTAAATCATTTGCGGAGTTGAAACGCTTATTGGCTCCGCAACACCTCTTCTGTCATAGACACACAATACATTTTGGACATACAATTTGAATTAGAGTAATGATAACTTTTGATGACATATATATATATATATATATATATACACACACACACACACACATTTGCCTACATATACGATGGTTTGTTTTGTAAGCTTATATATATTGTATTGCAATTTGTCTATTTTTATTGGTACGTATCTCTGAAGTGTAGTTATGTCACCATAGAATGTGTACAAAAAATACATTATACGTCTGCTCAAAAGTTAAGCACCACCAATTTTTTCATCAAATAATTTTATAAAAAACTATTTCAATGTTGTGCTGTTGGCATGGTTATTCCATCTTAAGGTGAAAGCTAAAAGAAATTCATTACAATGTTTACCACTTGTGCCTTGACAGTTGCAGCCGTGTATGGCAAATGCACATTTTAACTTTATCTTAAAAAAGCATTTCATAATGTGACTCTGCCTTGACAAAGGCCAACGTTTTGAATCTGAACTCAGAACATATAATAATACCAAAAGGACAATGGATGTAATTCAAAAGTAACAGAGTAGTGCTTATAATGGCCAATGTTTTAGACAACATTTCAACCACCTATTTATTGAGAAGCTTTTGTGTAAAATATACAGATTTTGAATTTAGTTGTGGTAAAAATCTACCATATCATTTTAGTTTCATTTGGTTTCTTTAATGGCATATCAACCTTTGTGGGCTATTTAACGCGAAAGTCATCCTTGTAGAAGAATAGTCATAGTATTATTGAACTCATAGCTGCTGGGTGGAACTAAAAGTTTTCATTAATTTTCTCATGAATATAGTCTAAAAATGAACATAATTGTATGACTGGAGTTTAAACCTACTTATGATGTTATAGTCCAGCATGTTACTGAAAATGGGGTGGGGAATCCCCAAATTATATTTTGTGGGTCAAGTCAGTTTTGAGTCAAGTAGAAAAAACTGAGAGTGCATAACTTTGGAGCAGGTTTAAATAATCGAGTAAATTATAATCATTATATTAGTCCTGGCGAGTTTTTCCCACTAGCTATAGCTGATAGTCTTTTGAAGGGTTCTGAGTGACAACAAGTTTCTTCAGGACTCTTCTCATTATTCTGGCTGAGTTCAACAATGCTGTAGTTTGGATGGTGTCCGTTCATTCTTTGATTTCCAACTCCTCTAATTCTTTACCTAAGCCTTTTGCGGATCCTTCTAGATGGGCCAATTTCAAATGCTATAACCATCACTATCATTTTCCATAGCTATTTTTGTTATCTGGCAAGATCTAAATATTTGTCTCTTTTTTTTTTGTTTTCTTTGATTTTCACTCTGTGCTCTACTGGGATGGCAAAGTCCACTAATCAACAGGTCTTCTTTTTTTGTTAACTATCAATAGGTCTGGTCTTCTAGGTGGGAATAGGTGATCTGTTTGTATCTGAAAATTGCAGAGAATTTTGTGAGTCTCGTTCTCTAGGACGGATTCTGATCAGTGCCTATACTATCTGTCAGCATGGTCAATTTCAGTTTCTTGCACAATTCCCATTGGATCACCTTCGCTACACAAACAAGTCTAGTTTTCGACTCTTTTGGTGCGAGTTTGCTGCATACGCTTATTATATAATTAACTGTTTAGTCTCTTTCATCCCATAACCTACACTTGCTATTGTGTTACGTCTTATCTATTTTCGCTTTAATATAGTTGGTCTGTATGGCGTTGAGAGAAAAGGAATGTATTCTAATAGCAGCCCAAAAAGCCGCTCATAGAATAGATTCACTTTCTTATTCATAGGTTTGTTGATTGAAATATCCATAGGGTTCTTTTTCTTTCCATTTCTGTTTCCTAGTTGTTGTTCTGTTGTGCTGTTTCTGGCTGCTATAATAAGTCCTTCTTTTCTGCTTTTTATGCATTTTTCGCGTCATTGTATTGATGCGTTGACACTATCTTCAATGCTGGCAAGTTCTCTTCTTCCTTTTCTTCAAAAGTATAGAGTATTAATGTCATCTCTTGGATGTAAGGCCTTATGCATCGTCATTACTTTCCTTGTTGTCTGATTCATTTGTCCGAGTTCTTTCCTCACCCGTTTTAAGAATGATTCCAAGTATCTTGCTAGGATAACAGCCCTTTGATGAGATTCCTGCAGCAGAGCTTTGTTTCCAGAATTTTCTCATTCATCTTAGATACTCTTTTTTAAAATTTTGCCTTTCATCTGTAATTGTTTAATGGTGTCTGCTTCCAATATTCCCAAGTACTTTTAGGTTTCCCTTTCTCCGAGCATTCTGATTTTTTCTTGATTAGGTAGTTCTATTCTTCTCACTATCACTCCTTTACCTCTTTTTATTATAAGCATGGCACATTTCTTATGCCAAATTCCATTCCTATATCTTGAGTGTATATCCTTATAGTCTGTACTGGAGTGTCCAATTCTTTTTAATTTTTTGCAAACAGTTTGATGTCATTCGTGTACATAAGTGGTTGATCTTTTCTTGCAGTTTAGTAAATTTGTGGACACCTTTGCATCTTCTTGGTATGTAATTGAGCGGCATCATTGCTTTTGTTAAATACTGTACCTCTGAACATTTGCAACATTATGGCTACATTTTTCTGTCTTGTTTTTATCTCCTCAAGGGTGTGTTGATCAATGTACAGTAGATCCCCTATTTGCTTTGTTCCCTTGTGGTATCCTTTTTGTTCTTTGAGAAACAGTCTGCAGCTTACTCGTGAGTAATATATCTCCTCAATAGATCTGCGCGGTTATAGGAAGATATGTTATCGGTCTATATTTACTGGGGGGGGGGACACACAGATCCTTTTTGGATCTGGGTGGTCTTTCTTTTAGTCATGTAATCGGGCATATTGGCTTCTTCTAAGTATTTACTCATTTCACCAGTCAGTCTTTTGTGGATAGACATGAATATTTTAAACCAGAATCCAGGTATCATGGCCAGTTGTTTTCCAATTTGGTACTTTTTTGAGAGTAGCTCTTAGCAATATCAAGTATTTTATCACCTGAGGACCTTCTTGCAGTCCTTAAAATTCTTTTTCCATGTTATTCAGCCTTTCAGTTATGTTCTTTTTTATCCCATATTTACTCCAAAATTCTTTTGCTTCTTCTGCATCCATTTGTTGGTTTGTCTTCCACCATTCTCCTCCTACTTATGGGTAGAATTTTCTTTTGTTATTTTGGAAAATCCTGTTTTGTTTGTATTGCCTGATCCTGACTTGGTATCTTAAGTTTCCCTCCTTTTGCCAATATTTTTTTATTTATTTCTTCAAGTTGCTTTGTTTGATCGGACTGCTCTTTTGTTTCTGCCTTTTTATCCCAATGCATTCCTGTGTTTTTTTCTCTTCCTCAGTATTTTTGCTTAATGTTGTAATTTCTTTACCTATCCTTCAAATCTAAATTCCCATCAAGATTTTAACTTTCAATGTCCTCCAGCCCACATTCACTTCAAATAAGGTTCTACACCCCTCAAAGCCAGACATAATCCTATTCCAGTACTATGCCACTACAAGGAACAAGTAAGAGAAGCCCTTTGGGAAGATGTCAAAAGAAGCATCATCATTACCATACCAATTGATACCCCTAATGACTAGTGTAGTACCATGGTCATCACTGAGAAGAAGAATGGAAAACCGAGGAGGACAGTACACAACCAGCATCTAATTTCCCAATACAAATGGGAAACATACCACACCAGCTTGCCATTCCAACTCTCATTTTAGTTACCACAAAATACTAAAAAGGCTATTCTAGATGCTGTAGATGGCTACCCCTCAATCACCTGAGATGAGGAATCACAAACACTTACAACCTTCATCACGGAATGTGATCGTTTTATGTAACTATGGATATCCCAAGGATACTTAGCTTCTAGTGATGCCTACACATGTAGGAACAATTAAATAATCAAAATCATTCCTTGCTAAGTAAAAGTGGTTGATGATGCCCTAGTCTTCGACTAAAACATAGAAAATCTCTTCTATCAAACTCTGGACTACTTGTCACTTTGCAAGAAAAATGGAATAATCCTCAACAGAGATAGATTTCAATTCTTTCAGGACGTAGTCCAATTTGGAAGCTTCCAAATAACACTATCAGGAGTGACTTTCTCCCAACAACTTGCTAAATGCAATTTCCAGCATCCCAACCTCCAAAAATATTACCGATTCAAGGTCTTGATTTGACCTAGTCAACCAAGTAGAAGGGGCATATTCATTAATCCCAATAGTGCTACCCTTTCAGGACCGTCTTAAATAAAGGACACAATTTGTTTGGAATGAGAACCTCAAAAAAGTATTTCAGCAATCCAAACAAATCATTGTGGGTTTAGTAAGAAAGGGCATTTCAACTTTTGACAACAACAGAGTAACCTACCTGATCTCAGACTGGAGTAAAAAGGCATGGGCTTCCTGCGATTACAGAAGCACTGCACATACCCAACTGAGAATGCTGCAGTGTGTTGTCCCAAGAGATAGCACATTGTATTTGCAGGCAGCACATTCTGTACCGATGCAGAGCATTGATAAGCAGCTGCAATCGCCTGGACACAAGAAAAATCATGCATATTCATTATGGGCCGTCCAAACGTGATGGTAGTAAAAGACCATCAGCCACTAACGGGAATATTTGGTGATAAAGACCTGAGAAAAATACACAACCCATGTCTGTTTAAGCTTAAAGAAAAACATCTCAGATATTTCTTCCCCATTTAACATTGCCCAGGCAAGTGGTACAAAGGTGCTGATGCTATCTACTGCAATCCAGTGGCCACAGAAGCTCTAAATCTGTCCTTCAGAGCTCAGATGATCACATTTCAAGTCTAACCCAGGTTGTCATCATGACAAAGTGCTGACTTTGACAATTGCCAAACTCAACTATTCAACATTGCACTCCTGACACAGATGTAACCAGGTACTTTTGAAAGAGGACAAAGAAGCAGGTTGCAAAATTTTTTTTTTCTCTTTTTATATACACCTAAATGCATAGCTCTCCTCATGAACTGAGCTGTCTGGCAACTGATAGTGTATATGTCAAAAAATTATATGCAAAAAATCCCTTCACTTACACTGAGAATAACTACAGCTCTGTGGTAAGATATCCGACTGACGTAAAGTCAGCCAGGTTTCAATCCCAGCTTGAAGCATCTCCCGTTTCTAGCCATACTGAAGAGTTGTGATATAATGAAAGAGTGTGTCTGTGAATGACAGTACATATCTTCCCCCCAGTCAGTTTAGCACTCAAGTGGAGAATTGGCGACTACCAGAGGTGTAAATGTAAAGCTCTTCTCATGAGTTAAGCAATTCGTAGATGTAAAAAATTTATACAGAAAAAACTTCTGTTACACTGAGAAGGATGATAGGTCATGATTAAGATTTCCGACTGAAGTCAAGTCAGCTGGGTTTTGAACTCATCTTGAAGCAACTCGCGTGTCTAGCCTCACTGAAGAGGTGTGATACAAAGAAACAGTCTGTGGATGACAATATATATATAATTTAATGTGGTTTTAGCTTTATATATATATATATATATATATATATATATATATATATATAAAGCTAAAACCACATTAAATTTGCTTAGTTTTAACTTAGTTAAAGTCCAAACAGATAATATTTCTTATCTTCATTTTTCTTTAAAAAGCTCCATTGATTTATGATTAATATTCTTAACTTTAATTCTGGACTAATTTGGTGTCACTAGTTTATTATGATCTTTGCTTTGCCTTTTAAGATATCATCCCTATCTATTACTGGGTAGTGGCATTTGCCATGACATGCATAGACCCTTCTACTTGTCACTTTCTTTACTAAGTATCACATTCTTTTTAATATTCAAAGGGAAAAAACATACAAGTTTCTTCAAGAACAGAAGAGAACATTTTTGGTCTTTGAAAATACTTATTAACCAGAAATATTTTTCAGTACTTCAGCAAAAGGTGGCACTGGAGCTTTGCTTTTTTTTTTTTTTATAGAAAATCTTAATTTTATATTTGTTGCTTTTCTTATCCTCAGTAAGGAGTTGCTTAAAAATAGTTTCAGTCAACTTTTTCAGTATTTTTTCTTCTCCAAATGACTTAAAATTCAACGGGGGAAAAAAAAGCATACAACTTTTTTACTACTACTACTACGGTATTTGTTACACGCCCCACCGAACGTGAAAGTGTGGCACAAGGCCTTTTTTGGTGGGTCCAGGCGCAAGGCCGTGGCTCACATGCGCCGGGCATTTCCCGAAAATGCCTACGGCCCCATCGGCATTCCCCTTATTAGGGGGGGCCTCAGGCACCAAGCGATCACCCCCCCCCGAAGTGGATAATAACCTGGGGGAAGGCCCCTCGAGGCCGTAGGAAAAATCCAGCTACCGAGACACACCTGGCCAGATCCGCGCCACAGCCAGCACGGCCGGCCGAAGAGCGACAGACAACTGAATGCAGCTCCTATTAGAAGCTTCTCTACTACGACGACGACGATGATGATTAGGTCTTGTGAATTATTCACATTTCAAAAAGAAACATTGACTACACACTTTTGATATATTCTCTTGCTTCTAGGTCACTGACATGAGAATTTTTTCCCAAAACTATCTAGGTCAGTCATTGGTGGACTGCTTCTTTATAGAATAGATCTTATTGTGTGCGTGAGATAGAGAGCGAAATATCAACTTTTCCCTGTCATTATAAATAATATTTTTTCATATATTTTACTTAAATGAATCATTTTATGTTAAATGACCTTAAGTCTTGGAAGGACAAATGGCTGCCTAGCAACGCAAGTCAGTCGACATTGACCTATTTTGATACACACTGAATTAACTTTCCAGGTCGTTTAAAGGTCATGTAAATACAGAATTCGTTGCGATCAATATTTTGAATGACTTATAGTGTCTATAACTTTGATAAAGTTCAATAACATTTCATTGATTTTTTTCTTTAAATAATTGAATTCCTAATTTTGAAACTTAAAGTGTTTTTCCTCCAAAATTGGAGACACTCTATAAATTACACACACAATGAAGGAATAAGGAAGGAAGTTTGATGCAGCTGTCACAAACTTACAGGTCAAAATCAACCCAAGTGGAAAAACTAGTATGCAATCGATAATCAAAAGGATTATTATTGTTGGTATGTGTAGGGCTAAAAACCAAAGTGTAGAGATTAATAGATTTAGTCATTTATCAGTAGATATATGAGCATAAACAGACATCAAGAAAAAATAAAATAAGATAAAAATAACAGGGACAAAATAAAAAGTAAATAAAGCTTCTCATTTCATCATTTTTGATTGGAGATTTCGTGAGAGATGCAAACAATTGACATTATTCACACTTGTGAATGAAATCACCCACGGCAACCGCTCTAAAAAAAGTTACTATTTCTGTTTGAGACTTTTTAAACGGTGACGATCCAAATTATTAACAAGAGACTTGATTTATTTATTAGCACAACTACGTAACCTGGCTATCAGAAATTTGTTTCTGATTACTACTTGTTGACGATGTTATTAATATTAATTATTTGTTGACAAATGCACATGTGTTACCACTTTAAAAAAAAAATCATCTTGTTCTAGAAAGTGACTGCCAAGAAACAAAATCTAAATGATATATTTCTGGTAGATTTTCATGAAGCATTTTTGTATTATTTCATTACTTGTTTGACTTCATTCTATTGTTATGATTTTCAGAATATATATATTATGGGTTTGTTGACCTATAAAAGTACAATATACATTATCTTGACTTTCCAATCTTGTCAAGCAATTGCAATAATCATCACTGAATTCATTAGTGAGATGCTCTACACTGATTTTGCGAGTGAATATCATGGGGATTTTATTTCCATTCATATTCAATGTATTGACGTGTCATCTTGTCAGTTAATTCAAATCTTGCATCTTTAAATCAATACTTGATTAACAGAAAGTTGTGATAACAGAAAAGAATTTACTAAGAAGCAGCATTTTTGATCTGACATTCCTAAGATGTGATGTTAAATCAACATGCTTGCCAAAACGCCAGAGGGAATCCCCCAAGAACATTTTGTTACTCAAGTCAGTTTTGAGTTTGAGTTTTCTTTAATGGCATATCAACTTCTGTGGGTCATTTAATGCTAGAAGGGTTAAATTGATTTTGTCTTTTGTGCATGTTTTAGGATTTAGGGCATGGATTTTGGTTATGTTTTATTATATTTAGCTAGATTTTGATGAAGAGGTTGGTTTCTTTTAGAAAGCTTAAGATTTCCTCTGGTTTGGAGTGTTTGAAGAGGTCTTTTAAATTGTTTGTGATAACGTTTTGGGTGAATTTGTCTAAACATGTCACTATTTATGAGAATGTGTTTGACTGTGTGGGGTACTTTGCATGTTGAGCATACTGGGGGGGTCGTCCCCCTTTTAAGAGGTGTAAGTTGGTAATGTAGGTGTAGCCAATACAAAATCTGGATATTATCACTTCTTTCTATTTCTTCTGTAGCCTGATGGTAACAGCAAGTCTTCTAAAGTCTCCAGGACTCTTCTCAGTATTCTGACCAATCTTAGTAATGTTGTAATCTGGATGATCTCCACTTGTCCTTTTATTTCCAAGTCTTCCAGTCCCTTTGGTAATCACACCAATTACAATTGCTATCACCATTACCTTCATGTTCTATAATTTTTTTAGTTCTCTAGTAAGGTCTAGATATCTCTCTTTTTGCTTTCTTTTAATTCTACTCTGTGATCTGAAAGAACAGCAAAGTCCACTATTCAGTGGCTTCTCTTTTTTTTTGCTATCATTAGGTCTAGTCATCTGGCTGAGATTAAGTGATCTGTTTGTAACTCAAAAACCCTGAGGACATTCTGTGTCTCATTCTCCAAGACAGATTTTGAGTTGTGTATATACCACTTGTATATAGGACAGACTAGGTTCTTCAGCCTTGGTGGGGCAACTAATCTAGGAGAAGGAAAACTCTGAATTCAAACCTGTGAAACTCCGCTTAAAAAAATTGACCTTGTGTCATATCCTGCCCGAGTGGAGGGGTTGGTATATATATATATATATATACACACCACTCGTTCATATGGTCAAATTTAAATTTCTAGCTCAATTCTCAGTAGATCACCTCCCCACCTAGTTGTGTCCAGTCTTATACTCTTTTTGTGCTAGTTTGCTGCAGTCGTTTAATATGTGATGGATTGTTTTGTTTATCACCACATAACCTAGAATGCTATTTTGTTGTTTCTTCTATATTTTTGCCTTAACATAGTTGGTCCTTATGGCGTTGTTTTGTGCTGCTATTAAAATGATTCAGATTCTCCGTTAACATTTCCCTTTATTAGTCATGTTTAAGTCTTCTTGTCTGTAATTTTGCTTGTTTGTCATTTGAAATATTCATACAATTGTTTTTCTTTCCAGATTTGTTTTTTGTCGTTCTGTTGATACTTGTGTTGTTCTTATTGTTTCTGGTCGCAGTAATTAGTCTTTTTTTGCACTTTCGAGTTGTCACATCAATGTATTAAAGCTATCGTCAAGCTATCTGGCAAGTCTTCTTGTTGCTTCTTTTTTTTGACACATGCAGTCTGTCAATGTCATCTCTGGGATGTAAGGCCTTATACATTGTACCATCATTAGTTTTCTTTTTTCCTCTGATGAGATTTCTGCTTTTTAGTTTGGTTTCGAGTAGTTTTCTCTTTCTCCTAAGATACTCTTTTTAATTTTTTTCTTTCATCTCTACTTATTTGATGGTGTTTACTTCCAATATTCCCAAATATTACTAAGTTTTCTTTTCTCTGATTGTTCTAATTTTTTCTTGATTTGGTAGTTGTATTCCTCCTGTCATTTATTGTTTTTCGCTTCTCATTATTAGCACGGCACATTTTTCTATGCTGAATTCCATCCCTAAATCCTGACTGTATATCCTCACTACCTGTATTAGGGTTTCCAATTCTTTTTCATTTTTGGCAAATTATTATTATTATTATTATTATACTAAAAGACATCTAAAAAATAAAAAAAAACATAGGATGCAATAAACACCTGAAGAAAGAGGAATAATACATTGTCTAAAATTTGATTACTCCACTTTACCCTTGATCCTTACCTGATAGTGCTGAGTGCTAAGTAGATTCCGTTATCAACTATATATAAAATGACATTAATTGAAACAAAGGAACCCTATTAAAGCACAGCATACTCAAGACACTAATTCTATTTGACCCATAGATGGGATCCCAATAGGTAGTACCACTCTGAGTCTGACTGGTCCAGGGAGTAATGGCAATCAAGGAGTACTACATATTCCTCAAAGTTCCAGGACTGGAGCATCACCATCAGATGCAGTTTAGTGTCATACTCAGGAGGAGAGAGAAAGAGCTTAAAGAGGTCAAGTAGAGAGAGAGAGAGAGAGAGAGAGAGAGAGAGAGAGAGAGAGAGAGAAAGAGCTTAAATAAGCTTAAGTAAACTGTAAACATGTCTTGATTCCAACTATTTACTTTGGAATGAATTTAAAAAAGTTTTGCATGTGAAACACATGTATGAGTTGTAACATATAATATCAAAATACTGGTTTCTAATTATTGCATGCCACAAGCAGTCAGTAAAATCTGTTCATCCCCACCACCACCATCATCATCATTTGCAAACAAAACTATAAGCACAGATGGTGAGAGAGAGAAAGAAAGAAAATAAGAGTTAATGGCTTCAATTATGCTGAAAAACAAGAAACTAAGTATTCTCATCTCATCATCAAAAGAACAAATATTTAAAGAATCTCTACAAAGAGAAAAAGCCATGAATGGTTTTGGAACATAGCCAAATGAAGGTTAGGGTTAACCCTAAAAATATAAAAGAGTTTGCACAAATATAAACATTCCAATCATGCTATTACAGTCACTTTTGGACTAATACTCTCAGGAAAGCTATGAACCCCCTTATACCACAAACTTTAGGTTAAATAGTACCACTGCTATTCTTCTACAAGGATGCCTTAGGCATTAAATAACCCATGAGTAATTAGTGTTTTATTTTAAACATTAAACTATTTTATGTTAATTTAGATCTACTATTAAACATAAGTAAAGCAGCCAACCTCAGTCGAGGGTGATCCAGAGGCTCCCTTTTTAACAGCTACAACACCAAGGTGTAGAGGAGGGCACAACTCCATTCTCTGGATTGCTTCTTACCTTATAGTGCTAAGTGCTAAGCAATGTGGTATCAAGTACCATTTTTTTGAGTCTTTGGTATGACTCAACCTGGGATTGAACCCCGGTCTCCTGGACCATTGATGAACCCTGGTCAAGTCATGCCAAAGACTCAAAAAATGGTACTTGATGCCACCTTGCTTAACACTCAACATTATAAAGTAAGGATCAAGGGTAAAGTGGAGCAATCCAGGGAATGGAGTAGCATCCTCCCCTACACCTCAGTGTCGTAGCTATTGAAAAGGGAGACTTCGGGTCACCCTTGACGACGGTCGCCAACAAGTTATTAAATATAAATAGAAGCAAACGTAATATTTTTGTCTGACAAAATTTATGAAAAAATATTAAAGAGTGTTTTTACATAAATTTAATGATATATAATTATAATTAAATTCTAAATATTTAATTCAATATTTATTTTTGATATTGTAAAAATGCTGCTGATATGAATAAAATTAATCAATCATCTTTCCAGGGCCTTCTAAAGTTTTTAAAATGTAAGATAAAAAAGTTAGCTTAATAGTCACTGACTCAACATTTTTCTGTTAAAAGTTTATTCTATCTTCTTAAAAAAAAAAAAAAAAAAAAAAAAAAAAAAGAAGAAAGCAAAGAGTTACATATCAAAAATGAGTTCTCTTTTTTTATACCCAGTGCATTTTTTCCTCAAAGTATGATTTTCTTTTTACTACATTTTCTTTTTGTAATAATTTACTTATCAAAATTAAAGAAAAAAATGACATTAATATATGATATTTCAAAAAGTTACTGTCTAGTTTTTAACAGACTTACACCTTTTTGAAGACGTTTTTCAATGCTTGCATTAATATTTTGAAATTCATTAAAAATAAATTACCATTATTACTTTATAAAATTACTTAAATATTGTTGTTATTCATAATGAACAAATGCATTCATAGAATCGTTTTTTTAAAGTTGTGTTTTTCTTTAAAGTAAAATAGATAAATATATTAATGTTTAGTTTAATTTTTTAAATTTTCCATCAAATAGACCCTAATGTCATATTCTTATTAAAAAGTTAATGAAAAATTCATATAAGAATGTTCTAACAAATTTAATATATCTAATTTGAACGAAATGCTACCCAGTCATTTTTCCAGGCTCTTCTAAAGTATTTATTTATTTACTCAAGTTTGTAGAATAATAACAATAACACTTGCCAGCCTAAGAGGCCCAACTAGCATCCAGTCAGCAGACAAAAATAAAACAATATAGTTCCTGCAACAATACTAAATTGCAGCTGGTATTTATACGGAAATACCTCTACTCATAGACCAGCAGCCAATCACAACTCAAGGAATGGACTTGCCCACATGTGCATGATAGGATGCTCCAGTGTACTATAAATAACTCTCCTTTTTCTAGAATTCAGTTTCAAATCCAACTCAGCTCATTACAAAACTGAGTGCTGATTCTGATAACTTGCCAAACCAAAAGGAAACCACTTCCCAGACAACCTACACTAAGGCACGAGCAGCCAAGCTTCCCTAGCTCAATCTTGAAATGCCCCCTCCAACAATTCAGAAAATTCCAAATTGATTAGGACGTCTTCGCCAAGATGACGAACATGCCGAAATCTCAGGCCAATATCCATTTATACAATTGTGCTGACGAGGTCATGTAAAATGCTATAATTAACACTCACCCAAACTTCTTCATCACTGATCCAGATAAGCTACTTGACATTGCAGAAAATGAGTCAATACAGAGTTACATTGTCCACCTCAGAGCCCTAACCCTAGACTGCAACTTCACATGTCCCTCATATCAGCATGACCTGTCTGACATATACATCAAGGACCAACTCATCAGGGGAATAACGAATGACACGCTCCAGACCGATCTACTGGCCAAGGCTGGAACACTTAAATTCCTTAAACAAAATGTGTGTCATGCTAAAGCATTTGAATCAGCATTATGAGACCAAACTTCAATTGCCACACCTCAGATATAGCTATTGTTCAGATGTCAACATATCACAGATGGAAGAATACCCCACGAGCCAACAAAGGGAATGGTCATACTAGTACCTATCCTAACTATGATGATAGCGATGTTGAAACAAGCTGCCAGGCTTGTGTAGGTTGCAGCAGCCACCAACATGGCATCCCAGGAACCAGATCCCAACATCTAAAATGCCCTGCATATGACTGTGAAGCCTCTTACAGTTCAAACAATTTTCTTTGATAGGTTGAGGTTGTTCATTGTGAGACCCTTTTTCAGCAGATACTTAAGTCCCCCGAGTCATCATAGTGTCATGGTCACTAGGGATATCCTTAGCCATGTCTGGGATCCAGGTTTGGTGAGAATGGGATTACATATGCATCTATTTCTATTATTTGGTTTGTCTCTTCAGATGTGTATGTGCCTGTTTGGATGAATGTGATGTGGGTGATGGTGATTTCATTAGTCTCAAGGATTATTATGACAACTTGTTGAATTTTTTTAGCCTGGTATCCTCCCCAGAAGGTGGTTAAGCTTCCAACAATTACTGTTTGTTTGACCCCATACTGGGCATTTTACCTGGTGGGAGCACATTCCTGGGATGCTATGCTGGTGGCTGCCACAATCTTTGCAAGCCTGGTGGTTTGATTCAGCACCACTATCATCGAAGTTAGGATAGGTGCTGGTGCGAACATTCCCTGCATTGGCTTATGGGGTATTGTTTTCTGCTTCTGATATGTTGACATTCAAGCAATGGCAATGTCTGGGGTACTAGCCATTGAAGTTTGGTCTCGTAATGTTGATTCAAATGCTTCAGCATGACATACATTCTTCTCAAGGGATTTAAGCATTCTAGCTTAGGCCAGTACATCAGCTTAGACTTCATCACTTGCTATTCCCCTGATGAGTTGGTCCTTGATGTGTATGTCCTCCAAGAGGTCATGCTCACATGAAGGACATGTAAAATTGCAGTCTAGGGCTGTAGCTCTGAGGCAGACAAGGTAACTCTGTAATGGCTCATTTTTCCTCTGTGACACAGAGCCTAAAGCAAGGTGATGGACTATGAGATTTGACATCTGAGTGACCAATACTTCTACCATCCCAAATAGTTTATCTGGCTCAGTGGTGAAGTAGTCAGGGTGGATGTTAACTATAGCATTTTACATGGCCTTGTCAGCACAGCTTGATATTGGCTTAAGATCTTGGCATGTTTGTAATTATGGCGAAGACATTCCAATCAATTCAGAATTTTCTAAATTGTTAGGTCATTTCAAGATTGAGCTGAGGAAGCTTGGCTGCGCATGTGGGCAAGTCCATTCACTGGATTGTGATTGGTTGCTGGTTTATGAGTAGACATATTAGTGTATAAATACCAGCTTCATTTCAATAGTAGCACAGGGGCAGTATTGGGTTATAGCCTGTTTTATTTTTGTCTGCCAACTGGACACTAATTAAGATCCTAGGGTCAGTAAGTGTTACTGTTATTATTATTGTTGTTATTATTCTACATGTGTATTGTTGGGTTATTTGAGTCTTTTCTTTTTAGTTTGATACATATTGTAACAGTAAAGTTAATACTAGAATTTGTTTATTGATATGTAAAATATCAATATAAAGAAAAATACCTTCAACCTTAATGAGTCTTAAGAAGGACTATATTTCAATAAATCCTTTAAAACTATACTTTCTTTTAAATCTGTTTATCTTTTCACTGAAAAAGTTATCAGAAAAACAGGACAAGTAAAAAAAATTACAAAAAGCAAGGAACCCAAACTTTGGACACAAACTCAAATTACACACAGGCCACAAAGCCTCTGTCCACAAAGGCATTTTCTTTTTTTTCACCACAATAAAACTACAAATGTTTGTGCTAAGCCAGGATTCTAATTGTTTCTAAAATAGTAAGTAAATAGAAAAGAGTAAAAATAACAACCAGATGTTTTTTAAAATAAACTTTAACCCTTTTAACCGAAAATCAGTTTCAAGACTTTTCTTAAAATTCTAAATAACTTACATCCCTTTGATAATTCACAAGCAAAAATACTATATTATTCATTTATCAGAAGTGTGCATTTTTTAAAAAATTTATTTGCAGCATGGAATATTGGGTTTGCTTTTGGTGCTGCAAGACTCGTGGAAAAGTTGTGAGTATTGAGACGAACTTGAGTTATGAGAAGTTGAGAAGGTTGAGATAGCAGCGTATGTCATCGGATGTGCGAGGGATTGTGTTCGCTGTAGTTTAGCGAAAGCCATGTTGCAGTTGGAGGAATTGAACTTTGGAGTCACCGTGGTTTTTGTGTGTCTGGTAAATTGGGGAGAAGGCGTGAGTTGGTCTTTATTAAAGTGGCCCAGAGGTGAATTGATAGCTAGGTGTCGAGAGCGGAATAAAAGCATCCCGTTGACATAGCCAATTTTGGGAGTGACATAAAGTCGTGCCTGTGCGAGGCATGTTGAATGTATCTAATTTATATTCAACTGGGATTCCTTGAAAGGAATCCATAAATTAGATAGGTTCCCTCATGTGTCCATGCTGCTGCTGCTATTCTAGAGCCCCCACTGAGACATCTACACTGGGTGGCATTGTCCAGCTAAAGAGGATGTGTTTGGCGGCTTACCCAATTTGCTGCTGCCCGTCAAGGAGGCCCGGGATAAATAGGATAGTTCATCCCGATTGGGTGAAATTAAGTGTCGAATTAAATTGCGTGCCAAACCAAAATACAAAATTTCCCTTCCACTACATAGCTTGGCCGCAGAATTTCAGGTATGGTGTACCTGATATTCGATACATAACATTAATTGTAAGAGAAGGAAATAAAAGAAAAGAGCTACGGGTCTCACAGCACAAAAGTGTAAAATACGAACAATGAAAAATACACATATATATATAAAAACAAGTAAAAGCAAATTAACAAAACAAAGTGTCCCGTTTAGTTCATTTTTATCCTGATTGGGTGAAATTAAGCGTTGAATTAAATTGCACGCCAAACCAAAATAGGAAATTTCCTTTCCACTACGTAGCTTGGCCGCAGAATTTCAGGTATGGTGTACCTGATATTCGATACATAACATTAATTGTAAGAGAAGGGAAATAAAAGAAAAGAGCTATGGGTCTCACAGCACAAAAGTGTAAAATACAAACAATGAAAAATACATATATATATATATATATAAAAACAAGTAAAAGCAAATTAACAAAACAAAGTGTCCCGTTTAGTTCATTTTTTTTTTGTGTACCTCGTGGTATGTTTTTTTAAACAAAATGTCACTTAGGGAAAAAACGTTGATGAGCCGAGAAGGTGGCATACAGAAGTAGTATAGTTCGGAGGAGTAGTGTGAGTTTTTGGGTATTCTGAAATCCATAGCAGTCGTTGGTAGTTTACAGAGGTGGTGGGAGTGGTAAACCGTGTTGCGGCAGCTACCAAAGTAGGGGAAGGGTGAGTGAAAGAGTTAAAAAGTTACCTTATTTTGGTAGTTGGGAAGTGAAAATATGTGTTGATAGATAAGGTAGGAGTTTTGTAGAAAAGATTCCATGTGCTTGGTATTTTTGGCCATCTTGCTTTCTTCTTGAAGTTAGGTCTGCGGGAAAATTGAAAACTTCTCAATGTTTCGTAGTTTTTTTCTTTCGCGTAGGAATGCTGAGTGTCCATTAGGCTGCGTGTTGTAAATGCTGTATTGTTGTATCAGAAGGTTGTTGTTCATTTATGAGGTCACCATTTTTAGCCATAGGTGAAATGGTTATTATTGTTTAGCGAGGAAGAGTGTTAACGTGTTTGTGTTTACATTGAGATGTTTCCTTGCTAAGTTTGTAAGGTAATAAAAGGAGGAGATTGGTGAAGTAAGATGGTGATAGTCGAAATGTGTTCTGAGGAATAGGTTTTATTTGCAGCATAGAATATTGGGTTTGCTTTTGGTGCTGCAAGACTCGTGGAAAGGTTGTGAGTATTGAGACAAAATTGAGTTATGAGAAGGTTGAGATAGCAGTGTGTGTCATCGGACATGCAAGGGATTGTGTTCACTGTATTTTAGCGAAAGCCATGTTGCAGTTGGAGGAATTGAACTTTGGAGTCACCGTGGTTTTTGTGTGTCTGGTAAATTGGGGAGAAGGCGTGAGTTGGTCTTCATTAAAGTGGCCCAGAGGTGAATTGATAGCTAGGTGTTGAGAGCGGAATAAAAGCATCGCGTTGACATAGCCAATTTTGGGTGTGACATAAAGTTGTGCCTGTGCGAGGCATGTTGAATGTATCTAATTTATATTCAACTGGGATTCCTTGAAAGGAATCCATAAATTAGATAGGTTCCCTCATGTGTCCATGCTGCTGCTATTCTAGAGCCCCCACTGAGATGTCTGCACTGGGCAACGTTGTCCAGCTAAAGAGGATGTGTTTGGCGGCTTACCCAATTTGCAGCTGCCCGTCAAGGAGGCCCGGACTGAATAGGATTGATCATCCCGATTGGGTGAAATTAAGTGTCGAATTAAATTGCGTGTCAAACCAAAATACGAAATTTCCATTCAACCACATAACTTGGCCGTTGAATTTCAGGTATGGTGTACTTGATATTCGATACATAACTTTAATTGTAAGAGAAGGGAAATAAAAGAAAAGAGCTACGAGTCTCATAGCACAAAAGTGTAAAATACAAACAATGAAAAATACATACATATATAAAAACAAGTAAAAGCAAATTAACAAAACAAAGTGTCCCGTTTAGTTCATTTTTTTTTTGTGTACCTCGTGGTATGTTTTTAAAAAAAAAATGTCACTTTGGGAAAAAACGTTGATGAGCCGAGAAGGTGGCATACAGAAGTAGTAGTAGTATAGTTCAGAGGAGTAGTGTGAGTTTTTGGGTACTCTGAAATCCATAGCAGTCGTTGTTAGTTTACAGAGGTGGTGGGAGTGGTAAACTGTGTTGTGGCAGCTGCCAAAGTAGGGGAAGGGTGAGTGAAAGAGTTAAAAAGTTACCTTATTTTGGTAGTTGGGAAGTGAAAATATTTGTTGATAGATAAGGTAGGAGTTTTGTAGAAAAGATTCCACGTGCTTGGTATTTTTGGCCATCTTGCTTTCTTCTTGAAGTTAGGTCTGCGGGAAAATTGAAAACTTCTCAATGTTTCGTAGTTTTTTTCTTTCGCGTAGGAATGCTGAGTGTCCATTAGGCTGTGTGTCGTAAATGCTGTATTGTTGTATCAGAAGGTTGTTGTTCATTTATGAGGTCACCATTTTTAGCCATAGGTGAAATGGTTATTATTGTTTAGTGAGGAAGAGTGTTAACGTGTTTGTGTTTACATTGAGATGTTTCCTTGCTAAGTTTGTAAGGTAATAAAAGGAGGAGATTGGTGAAGTAAGATGGTGATAGTCGAAATGTGTTCTGAGGAATAGGTTTTATTTGCAGCATAGAATATTGGGTTTGCTTTTGGTGCTGCAAGACTCGTGGAAAGGTTGTGAGTATTAAGACAAAATTGAGTTATGAGAAGGTTGAGATAGCAGTGTGTGACGTCGGACGTGCAAGGGATTGTGTTCACTGTATTTTAGCGAAAGCCATCTTGCAGTTGGAGGAATTGAACTTTGAAGTCACCGTGGTTTTTGTGTGTCTGGTAAATTGGGGAGAAGGCGTGAGTTGGTCTTCATTAAAGTGGCCCAGAAGTGAATTGATAGCTAGGTGTCGAGAGCGGAATAAAAGCATCCCATTGACATAGCCAATTTTGGGTGTGACATAAAGTTGTGCCTGTGCGAGGCATGTTGAATGTATCTAATTTATATTCAACTGGGATTCCTTGAAAGGAATCCATAAATTAGATAGGTTCCCTCATGTGTCCATGCTGCTGCTGCTATTCTACAGCCCCCAGTGAGATGTCTGCACTGGGCAGTGTTGTCCTGCTAAAGAGGATGTGTTTGGCAGCTTACCCAATTTGCTGCTGCCCGTCAAGGAGGCCCAGGCTGAATAGGATAGTTCATCCCGATTGGGTGAAATTAAGTGTCGAATTAAATTGCGTGTCAAACCAAAATATGAAATTTCCCTTCCTCTACAATTTTCAGAAAGCATCTTACCCATCAAGATGAAAGCAACAAATCTGGTCCACAAAGTAGGAAATAGCAAAAAACTAAACAAGGGTAACTGCCTAAACTAACTGGAAGCCTTCATAGGTTTATGGTAAACACTGCAAAAAGCACCAGTATTGAAAATACATCAGAATCTGCCCCAGTGTGTGCTTTTTCAGGGAGTATTGACATAAAAAATTTTCCCTGATTTTGATTATTGGCCAGAAAATGGAGATAAAATTTTGAAAAATGAACTTGTTAAGAGAGGGGCAAATGAATTTCAGGATTCTGAAGTTCAGTTGCTGCTCTCTTAACAAGTCTCTTAAAATGCATCTTTATTAAGACACATTTTCCCCAAGAAACAATGATGGTAGATCATTCTCCAAGGATTGACTTTATGTGAATTTTGTGAAATGTGCTGTAATTTTGCACAGACATATTGATTTAAAATATGGAGAAAGCTAAATCCCACATTATTAGATCATGAAAAAAGTTCTCATCAAGTTGAAGCATTTCAAAAGTGGAAAGAATTGGAAATGTGATCACAGAAATAGGAGACGATCAATGTTACTGTTCAGATAGCACAACAGAATTGCTTGTTGATCACATCTGAACAGAAATCTTTCAAAGAATTTTAAAGGCCAAGTCTTTTGCCATCATTTTTTATAGTACCCCAGATATTTTGCATACTGACCAAATGTCTCTAGGAATTCAATATGAAGACACTGAAGTCAGAGTTGAAGAGTCTTTTATAGACTTTATTCAGTCATATGGGAAAACAGCTAAGGAAATTACAGAAAAAAAAATCTATGACATGTTGCAAATAGATGGTCAAAAACTCAGCCAATCAGCTGATAAACTGATATGACTGTATGTTGGTTGCTTTTATGACATGTTAACTTTTGCAGAGTTATCTTATACAAAAGTCAATTTAACAATTATGAGTACAATTATTATAACATTAAAAATATATCTTCAAAATCATTTTAAATAATTAAGCACATTATATTTAGTTGTAATATCAATGTTTTAAGAACCAATGTATAAAAAAATTCACATTTTAAAAATTATCTCAAACAGATCTATTTGGTCCAAAGATGGTATGACCACTCCTGGTCAGAGTGAGCCTAAGTGTAATGGCAATAAAGAAGTGACTCTACACTCATCAGAGCATTAGAAGAACAAAAAATTATTAAACTCTTTGCATATTGCATTCCTTATGTTTTTCAAACTTTTCATTTTGTCTGATATATTGTCTCTTTTGTTGGATGCAATTTAGTGTCACACCTAGGATATCAATATAGCAGTGTCCATTAACAACATACACAAATCCAACTGGTACTTGTGGTGTAATAGTTATCGTCATAGGAAATGGTGACCCGAGTTCAAATTTTGAATGAAGCTGCTTGCATTTTATTTAGTGCTAAGGTAATAATAGAGAAAAGTAATAATCTAGTTATCCTCCCTCTAGCTATGACTAAATAATAGGGTAGACTGGGCTCTTTAACCTTAGAATGGCAACTGGTCTTGGAAAGAGAAAACACTGAATTCAAACCTGTTAAACTCCATATAAAAATTGACCTTGTGCTGCATCTTGCTTGCACGGAGGTGGGGGTAAATACATACACACATTCGATTGAAAGATTGGAATATATTTTTCAGGAGGGTGAAGCAGACATACCTCCAACATTTTAAATTGTCACCTGTGTAGTGCAAGTGAACCTTTTCAAGTGATTATGGTAGCTCCATTGAGCTAATATCTTACCATATTTTTTTAGATACAATCCTCATGCACATTGTGTATTTGCTGTTGAAACTTTTTTTAAGATTAGTAAATATATAATAGTTACCTTTTTAGTGCTTATTTCATGTAATGTTGGAATGATGTTGTTATGGATAGAAAATCAATACTGCTATGAGTTGAAAATTTCAGAACCACAGATTCACTAATTAAAATAGGAACTTGAAGTGCTGAAACTCCAGAAAATGTCTAGACTGTTAGGTAAACTTCTATTGACTTTTAAAAACATGGCTGGTCCATGTCATGATCATAACTGATCACTACTGAAAAAAAAAACTGGGAGGACATTAGCTAGATGGAGCAACCATTGCCACTTGCCTAAGTTCAGTTTCACCACACAGGTGACAGTTTAAAATATGGGAGGTATTTCTGTCACACTCTGTAAATTATTGACAGCTGAAAGGAAGAAAGTAAGTCAACTATGATTGTAGATATCCTTTTATCCCACCCGCCCATAGGCTTTAGTGAGTACACAGCCAACTAGTAAATACAGCCCCACATGTCACATTTCAAAGCCAAAAGCTAACAGACCGATGTAATGTAAACAAAAAAAATAACCCATTCATAGCTACACATGAAATTAACCTAAAAGAGAATTAACTTTAAAAATTGAATACAGAAAATAATATAATCATGTTGGTAGAATTTATCTGATATTATTTTTATTCCTTCCAGCATTAAGATGTGTATTTACACTTTGTCTTTTAATAATCCATGAATAATAAACGGCTGTTTAAACCTTGCTTTTATGATTTTCAATTGCCTATACAATCTGTTTTGGTTATAGATGCCGTTTGGTTAATTTGCTTACACACAATTACACACATATATATATATATATATATACCGTCTTGCTTCAGTCATGTTATGAGCTTGGTATTAAGTTATCACCCATTTTGTTTTTTGTCTGTCAGCTGGAGCAGCTGGGCTGGTAAGTGTCGTTATTCTTGTTGTTTATTCTGCACATTAGAGCAGTGACTTCAACAAATGCTAACCTTACAAGTTTTAACATGTGAGAAAATTTTCCGAACTACATACAAAATGTGTTGGAAGAACAACCATACTTAATTCTAAAAAAAAAACTTCAAAAATGACAACATTACAAACAAAGACGTTGTCCTTCATTTTTTGCAGAGTTAATATGTTATGCCTTACTAGTGCGTTATATGTCTAAACAAGCCTGCAAATTACTTTTGGAAAAAGTTTCCATTACCATCTTTTTCTTTATTAGAGAAAATTTAAAGAGGTGGCATAGAATCAATTACACCTGCAAAATCAAGACTATGTCTGAATGGTAGATGAAATCTACCATCAAAAAGAACACAATTTCATAGTGAAGAGTATGAACTTTATAAAGGAATAATGGTATTTATGATCACTGGTCTTAAAAATACAGTACCATTGATTATCAAAGCCTGCCCTGAATTTAACAGTTAATTGTGAGTGGCTTTCTCAAGAGATTCCAAAATGTATTTTAAATATTGGATTTTTTTATTAGGGCTGTTATTGCAGATAATCATTCAGTCAATGTGATTGCCTTTAACATTTTACTTGATAAGTTTGAGGGGGACAAAAAATACGAGGATCATTAAGTAAGTTTCCAGACTTTTTTCGTATGGGCACTTTTATTGATAGTACACACATGAAACTCTAGTCCCCTTTGAAGTAATCTCTTCTGGCTGCAATGCACTTGTTGTACTGTTCCAACAACTTCTGGAAGGCCCCATGGAAGTCCTCTTGTGTGAGCGTGTCAATGAACTTTGTTACAACCTCTTTCATCTCCTCAATTATCTCATAACGACAGCCTCTGAGCTTAGGGAATAACTAAAAGTCACAGGGAGCAAGGTCTGGACTATAGGGATGGTGAGGAACTGTCTTGATTCCCATCTTGGTCAAATAGTCTGTGACAAGGATGGAGTTGTAGACTAGTGCATTGTCCTGGTGGAAATGCCATTGACCCGATTTGAAGAGTGCTGTCCTCTTCCGATGAAATCTCTTCCTGAACTCCCTTAAAACCTCAACATAGTAACCCTAACTCTAACCCTTTGGTCAATCAACTCTGGTGTTCTAACTTCCTTACTCCTCCCACACCTCTCATCATCCCTCACAGACTCTGTGCCTTCCTTGAATCTCTTATGCCACAAAAAAACTGATGCTCAATTCATGCAAGATGGTCAAAAAGCAGTCTGAAGCATTCCATACGTTTCTGTGGCCTTTTTTCCAAGTTTAAAACAGAATTTTACTGCATATCATTCTTCTAAAGTGTCCTCACGTCTGGATTGCATTTTTGAAATTCAGCAGCTGTGACACTCCGGCTTTATTAGGGTGTATTCCAATTGCTGCTATAGCTGTTCATTTGAACCTGAAATCATATAAATTGGTCAGTCATTTCATAAGATGTATAGCAATAACATACTGAATGTTCAAGAGTCTACGACAATTCTAAATGCCTGTACGAAAAAAGTTTGGAAACTTATTGAATGTACCACATATTACATAACTATTCCCAATCCCCCCAAAAAATAATTCTATTTTTTTGACTCTGTACATATACTAAAGAATATTCGGAATATTTTACTGAGCAGAAAGAAGTTTGTATTTTCTAGTTTGAAATATCAAATATTCATATTTCTTCTGAGAATGGATATCTAGCTTGGTCTGATATACACAAAATATACGACAAGGATAACATTCTAAATTATGTAAGGCCTCAAAAGTTAACATTCAAAGCACTGCATCCTCGTGGCAATAAACAAAATGTTAATTTGGCTATTGCTATTTTTCACGAGACAACTATTGCAGCTTGTGATAGCTGCTTACCTGATCGAACTGACATGTTAAACTTCCTTAAATTGATATTACGCTGGTGGACAATAGCAAATTCAAGAAAAAAAAAATACATCTTATTTTTTTAACCATTCAGTAAATTTACATGATGGGAGAATTAATTTCTTCAAAAAATTATCTGATTGGGTTGAGTTTTGGCCACAGATTTCAGATTTTTGGCTAACAAAGCAAACTTCCAAAGTTTTTGTTGTATCTTTGAGAGCACAGGCTATGCTTATGCAAAAACTTTTAGAGGAAGGATACAAGTACATTTTCACCTGTAGATAACTAAGTGATCCACTTGAAAATAGATGTTCTCAGTATCGACAGATGAGTGCTGGCAGGTATTTGGTGAGCCTTCATAAAGTATTGAATACTGAGAGAATATTAACCGCAGGTCTTTTTTAAAAGAAAACATCAACTTTTGGGAGGAAGGACTCAAGCCAGTTCAAAAGAATTTTAACTCAGTACTTCTTGACATTTAGGCCCAGCATGAATCAGAAATACATGAACTCTCTTTGTCAATAGACAACAATGAAGTGGTATATACAATTTCAGGTTATATCACAAAAAAATTAATAAAACATTTTCAATGTGAAATGTATTCACTGGTCCTGGTAAGCAATGATAATGATGATGCAACAGAGAAGGAGTATTTTGACTTACTGTTGCATAATTTGGTGATGTCTATCACAACTGTAATACAATACATACACAGTTACAAATGCAAAACACAGGCGTATGTGAACTCTGCAAATACAAATATATAGGCAGACTCTGTTGTTTCAGATACAAACGATTTTATTAACTTCTGGACTTTGGTCCTTCGACACAAGGAGAGAGAGATACAATTCTTAAACTCTTCGACTCAAAGGCCGAATCCCCAACTATGGCAGAAACTCAATTCTCTGCCTCCATAGTCCAATATCAACTTTCTACTGACTCTTTTTCAAAATCCTCAAATTCTCAGGACTATCTATTCTGGGCATGACGTCATCCACACTCCAGCCCATTCCCTGTCAGGGGGTTTATTATGACAATGGTGATTGTCATATTCTTTGTGGACAAGCATAAAACTGTACCCAATGACTATGCACCTGAACTCTTAACCAGAATAGTTCAAAGCCCAACCAAACTGAATGATAAAATATAATTAATGAAAAATGATTAATATAAAAAAAAAATCATTACTTAATTATATAACATTACTTTCTTGAGGAAGACTTACATTTCCATCTAGCCAAATGGCAGAGTTTGCATGTGTTTGTTTTGCTATACTTGATTATGCAGATAAATTTATTGCAAGACATAATCAATCCACTATAAGAGAGTCTGCTGAAAGAATTTTGGAAACTTATTCTCCAAAATATATTTTTACTTGTAAACAACGAACTGAGAAAGGACTTAAATTTGCAACAAAAGTTGTTGTAAATACATTTTACAACAACAAAACTTGCATTCTGAAAACACACTGTAAAACGTTAAAAAAAATAAGGCAAAGATCAAAAGAAAATTGATTTATGGAGAAATTGTTGGTAAGTTTTTTTTTGTTTTGTATTGCTGCAAAATTTGTTACAAACTTTTTTTGTTTGTTTACAATCTTTTATAATTACATTTCCGGAAAAAAAAAATTATAAATAATGTTTTATTTATAGATAAATACATGGGGGGGGGTACTTACTAGTTGGCCATGGTGGGCAAAAGCAAACAGTAATGATTAACAAATAATCTTTAGCAAACAAGTTTGTACCTTTACTCTTGGCTGTATAGGCGATTAAAAATTATAAAAGCAAGGTAACTTACAGCCATTTATAATTCATGGATTATTAAAAGACAGTGTAAACATGAATTTTAATGTTGAAAGGAATAAAAATAATGTCAGATAAATTTGACCAACATGATTATATCATTTTCTATGTTCAGTTTTTAAAGTTAATTCTTTTTTTAGGTTAATTTCATGTGCAGCCAGGAATGGATTAATTTTTTAAATTTATATTACTTCATCCTAGCTATGGGTTAAATAGTACCACTACTGTTCTTCTAGGAGAATGGCTTTGGCATTAAACAACCTACAAAGGTTGATATGCCATTAAACAAAGAAACCAAATATGTTACTTCACTCTTGAAATGTTACATGGGGGGGTGTACTTACTAGTTGGCCATGGTGGGCAAAAGCAAACAGTAATAATTAACAAATAATCTTTAGCAAACAAGTTTGTCCCTTTACTCTTGTCTTACGAGGTTGCACTTTTTTGGTCTGAATCTGCAAACAGTGAACACCTGTATTCTTAGATATTCTAGATTTTACAAGTATCTGAGCAAATAAAATTAGAATTGAGTGAGTGTAAAAAAAGAAAACTGTTTCTCTCGTGAAATGTAAACACAAAGCCTTTGGATAACCTAAAAGGAAACATATCCTCGGTTTGTTCTTGAAGAGAAAAGAGGAACATCTCCTTACCCACCTTAAGCAACAGAATGAAAATAAAGAATGTAACTCACTTGTTCCAACTGAAGTGGAACTTGAATAAATGTATAGATTCGTTTCCTCTTTTCTGTAAAATTCTTTTGGTCTTTTTCCGGTAGATAGCCTCTTGTAAGCTCGGATGTGAAATACCTAAACATTGAAAGACCTGTAAAAGAAAAGAAAATCAACTGATTATATATCAGGTATAGTTGTGGTATGGAAGATTGTTCAAAGATTTAAATACTTTTACTTTGTACAGTGTTCTAGGTTAGCTTTGAGCACCTATGAGAATCTCACAAAATTACAAAAATTTTAAATCAACCCTGAAAAACTTGCTATCAGGAAAAGCAGAGTTGACCATAGTCGGGGGTGACCCAAAGGCTCCCTGGTCAATAGCTATGACACTGAGGTGTAGGGAAGGGTGCTACTCCTTTCCCTGGATTGTTCCACTTTACTCTTGATCCATACCTTATAATGCTGAGTGTTAAGCAAGGTGGCATCAAGTACCATTTTCTGAGTCTTTAGTATGACTCAACTTGGGATTGAACCCCAGTCTCCAAGGCCATTGGTGAACACTCTAACTACTAGGTCACAGAACAGTAGGAAAAGCACACTGTTGTAAAAATACATTTCTTACCAATTAACATATACATAATTTATGGTAAAATCAATTTTTTTTTCATATTTATCTTCTGAAACTTCAAAAGAGAATTAATTAGTTGTAGTAAGCTATCACTAAAGATACTTCAGTCTTAAAAGTCAGTTGTAGAATCAAAATGGAGAAAAAAAGCAGTGCTGCAACAGAGGCAACTTTTTTAGATTTTCTTCTGTAACTGCTGTAACAACCTCATAGGTTTCATCAGGATGCTTGTACCAATCAAAAAACACTTCGTAAGTCTTCACTTGTGAAACCTAAACCATAGCATAACAATAATTGCCCAATCAGCTAGGGCTGTAGAATACATCAACTGTTTCTCTGTAGAGGGGTAAGACCCCCTCCCCGACCAAAAAGTGTTCTGGATATCAAACTAAACAATCTGATGGTGAAGTTCCGGGAATGTAGAGTACCCCTTCATTGCCATCACTCCCAGGTCTACTCTGGCCTGGAGTGGTAGCACCTGATAGGGTCTTATCTATGGGTCAAATAGAACTAAACTGTGTACTTATGTTAAACTGAATTGCTTGAAATAGAACTGTTTTGATATTTACACTGCAAACTTATGCGAAACTGAATTGTTTGAAATGGAACTGTTTTTTATACTAAACTGAATTGTTTGAAATAAAACTGTTTTGACATTTAACTGTGTGTAAGCAAAAACTATACTTATACTAAATTGAATTGTTTGAATTTGAACTGTTTGACTAAACTGAATAGCTTGAAATAGAACTGTTTATTCGTATAAAAATGGATTTGGCATTAAATAACCTACAAAGATTGATATGCCAT
The DNA here is from genome assembly GCA_963585895.1 of Sepioteuthis lessoniana. NCBI lineage: Eukaryota > Metazoa > Mollusca > Cephalopoda > Myopsida > Loliginidae > Sepioteuthis > Sepioteuthis lessoniana. The sequence goes on from OY757911.1 coordinate 34,897,724, forward strand.
AAAACCAAAACAAACAAAGATTAGAATAAATTTGCTGAAGTTGTATAAAACAGACAAAAAGTTAACAGAATTTTTGACCCCTGTTTATTAAAATGGAACAGAAAGAGCTATGTCCATTTGTTGAACTTGTGAAGTTGTTCACGTCAGCACTCAGTTGTGAAGCAAACAGAATTGCCAAAAGAAGAACACCTCTTGAGGAGAAGGAGGACTATTTATGGAGCATCTCATTGTGCATATACATGCCATTGCATGGGCTGTGATTGGCTGCTGGTAAAATGAGTGGAGGTAATTCTTTATATATGCCAGCTTCAGTTTAGCACTGTTACATGGACATTATGGCAGTAAGTGCTATTATTATTCTACATCTCCTTCCCACCACACATCGTATGTGGGTAGTGGTCTTTGGGGAGGGATGAGTTCCTTCAAACCTGGCTGGTTGAGTGGAAGTAATCAGGACAATGCCCGGTGGGGGGGGTCACATTGATGTAGACAGCTGAGCAGTATTTGACATCTGGTGTGACAATGTTATTCCTGTGTCCATAGTCTGCAGCACAGGTGTATTGGGTCTATGGGTAGTTAGATTTGGTGTAGTGGTCTTGGGCACGGCACTAGGAATGGGAAACAGAATTGTTGGTGTTTCAAGTTCCCTGAAGAATAGGTGATTTTGCTAGGTAATTCTACCTGATCCATCAATCTGACATGGTATTGGTGGTTAGGGAGGGCCTCAATGACCTGACCTGTTGTGTCCCATCAGTGGGTTGTTGGTTGTTGAATTGCAACTATTTGTCCCTTTTAAATGGGGCATAGGGTGTGTGCTGTTCTGTTGTATCACTCTTTGAGACAAGTGTTCCGATGGGATAGACTCATCTTGCGATTTTTGCACTGCAGCTATCCAATTCGTGTGTAGCTTTTAGAGTGTGGGTTGGGATGGTACAAAGTCAAGTAGCCGGCAGTGAAGTAGCAGTTGAGCAGGGGACAGCCCGATGTTCTGGATGGATGTATTCTTGTATTGGAGGATGGCTCTTGTTGCGTGGTCATTGTCAAATGATCCCTGAGCTGTGTTGCCAGTTATGATTCTTTTGGTTGATTTGTCAGTGAGCTCTGCTTGACCATTGGATTGTGGGTAAGCGACAGATGATAGCCTATGTTTAACAGCCCAGTCTTGTGAAAATTGTTTGAATGGAAGGGATGTAAAGGGTGGCCCACCATTACTGCTGAGTTCTTCAGGGGTGCCGTAGGTTTGAAATATGTCTTGGCAAATCAAAATAAGCCTTGAAGGCATTAGCTTGTCCATGGCTCAAGTGTCCTGGATATGAGACCTAACAATCTGATGGTGAGGTTCCAGTAATGTTGGAGCTTTGGGGAATGCAGAGTACCCTTTTATTGCCATCACTCCCAGGTCCACTCTGGCTCGGAGTGGCAGCACCTGATAGGATCCTATCTATGGTTCGAATAGAACTAAACTGTGTACTTATGCTAAATTGAATTGCTTGAAAGATCTGTTTTGACATTTAAACTGCGTACTTATGCTAAACTGAATTGTTTGATATAAGACAGTTCTAACATTTAACCCTGTGTAAACAAAATCTGTACTTATGCTAAACTGAATTGTTTGAAATAGAACTGTTTATACATATAAAAATGAATTTGGAATTAAATAACCAACAATGGGTGATATACCATAAAACCAAACCAAACAAAAAACTCTTTTTTTAAGTGTTTATTCAATTGTTCCCTTCAGATTATTTCTGCTTTCGATATGTTCTTCTTGAAACCAAAAAATCATGTGTCCATTTCTCTTTTGTTTTGTTTGTTTTTTTCTATTTGTGTGTGTGTGTGTGCATGTTTTTCTTCTTGATTATGTGTGTTTGGCCAGATGTGTAGAGGTGTGCAAGGATTGCTCTTCTTTTGAGCACGACTTTTCATCCTTTCATTCTTTCCCTTTACCTCTCTTTCTTCCTCCAGTTCTGTGTGCAACACCTTGTTCCTTCCATCTCCTTTCCTCTTCTCTTTCTTCCCTAGAATGATTTTTGGCTGTGGCAATTTCTTTTACACTTATTCAACAGCTTTTTTAGGGTCGATCCTTTGTTATGCGTACCTGTGTGGGGGATTGTCCATGGATCATGCACTTTGCAAAATGACAATCTCACCCTGTATTGTGTTTGTAGGTTCTCTGCAGATTGAAATGTACAAGTCCAAGACAGGTCCACAAAGGAAGAAAAAAAAACAAAAAAAAAACTGAATAACTGTTGCTTAACAAAGGAGGGGGGGTGACATCTTACAAAATGATGGTGTGAGGAATCCCCACTTGCACCACTTAAGCAGCTGGCGAAATTCATTTAACTTAAATGAAAGCTGACGGCAAGGCTTCCAGATCTCTGTATCTGTAATCCTCTTTGGTCCTGTCTTCCATCTTTTCAGCCTATCTGTGTGTGTGTCTGTTCTGTGATCCTCTCTTCTCTGTTTCTCTTCTATCCAGCAGACTGACTTTACTTGTGTATAAGCAGGAGTAACTTTTCCTACTTCCAGATTTTTGGCTCCCTATAGAGTGGACATAGAAATATTGTCTGCTGTATTAACCCTGAAAGGTGTGATAAAACTGAAGCTCTTAAGTCATGGCTCTGCTTTTATCTGATCATCTCCACTAATAAGTATGGTCACACACTCAATATAACCATACAAATATGTCTCAGTCCCTATATGGACACACACACATATGCAAACAAATAACAATATTTGAAACCATTTAATAGTGCAAATGGGCTCTGGCTCATTTCCAAAATGTTACCGACAAACTATTCACTTAAAAATCATATATAAACAGAATTTGGCATTAAATAACCATCACAGGTTGATATGCCATTAAACAAAATAAATTAACCTTCTTTTATATTGGTTGCTTATCACCATGACTATAAAACCCAATCACTCCTGTTGTTTTACCTATTGCTAAAGAGATAAGTAGATTCATGCCTTTCCCAAGAGCATTATTAAAGTGATGTGAATACAATCTTGGCTATTATTTGAATATGGCTGCAATATTTTATCTACTGCACCAATATCTACTATATCACCCACAACTAATTCTCTTTTGATCGTCTCTTTGAAAGGATCTTAGAAATCATTCCTAGTTTGCCAAAGGTTATTGGTATGACTGTCAACCTCATTTTCCAGGTTTTAACAATTGATATTTCTGAGAATTATTACTGTTATCAAGAAAATTTAGCAGAACAAGAAAATTTACTCTATTCCATTAAATATAAAGAAATCTATAAAAAGTTATCAAGAAAAATTAATATGAAATGAAAGGAATAATTTTTTAGCCATCAAAGTGTGATTGAATAAATAAGAAAGATGTGATATTTGTAATATTTTTTGCATTACAAGGATGTTCTTCAAATTCACTTTCTTTTAAAAAATGTCCCAAGAGACAAGAAATAAAAACAATTCAACTTGCAATTAATCAGAATTAATTTTCATTTGGACTATAACGAAATACTTGGAGAAAAAGCTAGATGGAAACTACACAAGAAAGTTGCGTGCTGTTTTGAACAAATACTGGAAGCAGCATACCATAAAACAGCAGTTGTATGGCTACTTACCTCCCATCCCACAAACCATTCAAGTAAGATGAACAAGACATGCTGGGCATTGCTGGAGAAATAAGGACAAACTTATAAGCAAAGTTCTCCTATGAATTCCTACACATGGACACACCAGTGTTGGTTGACCAGCAAAAACTTACATTTGCCAGCTCTGAATGCTGTCTAGAAGATGTGCCAAGAGCGATAGGGATGAATAGCAAGAGTGAGTTGAGGAAATCTGCTAGCAACATAACTTGTTCATGATATTACGGCAAGCCAGCAATGGATAAGAGAGTTGGTTCAAACCAGCTCTACACTTTTGCCTGTTTTGTATGCAGATATTGTGCATAACACACAACCATATTAGTTTGAAAAGTACAAACAGTTGTAAGCATTTAAATTTGCATTCACAAATAACCTAGGGGTTGATCAAAACAATTGAGCATATCAAAGAGATTTTTAATTATTTCTTTTATTTTTTGGGAAAGAAAAAAAAAACACACCTTTTATCTGACCCTAATCTCCTAAGACATGGATTACTCACAGAGTGATATCTGTAAGCCATATGCTGCACAACTATCATGCTTTTGTATAGCATGGAGGTGCCCGTGGTGTAGTCGTTATCGTCGTAGGAAATGGACACGGCGACACGAGTTCAAATCCTGGAAGGACCTGATTGCATTTCACATAGCACTAATACCCTTGGGGAAGGTATGAATCCAATTATTCTCCCTCCAGCTATGGGTAAATAGTAGAACAGACTAGGTTCTTCAGCCTTGCTTAGGCAACTAGTCTCGGAGAAGGAAAACTCTGAATTCAAACCTGTTAAACTCCGCTTAAAAATTGACCTTGTGTCATATCCTGCCCGAGTGGAGGGGTTGGTAAATAGTATCATGCTTTTGTATAGAAAAGCAAAACAATTTACATGTCAATATAGAGTTGAGAAATCCATTTAAAAAGTTTCTAACATTCTTAAAGATTGGATGGATTTACCCGACCCATTAAGAGAATACAGCATAAGTTGAATTTTTAAGTTTAACAGGTTTGAATTCAGTTTTCCTTTTTCCACACCAGTTGCCATACCAAGGTTAAAGAGTCCGGTCTTCTCTACTCAGACCAGTTGGCTAGGGATAGAAAAATACACTGACTGCATCTCTGCAGAGGAGTAACCCCCATATCTATGAGTGTCCTAGATATGACACTAAACAATCTGATGGTGAGGCTCTAGATCTAGAGCTTTGGGAAATCCTAAGTACCCCTTTAATGCCATTGCTTCCAGGGCCACTCAAACCCTGAGAAGTAGCACCTGATAGGGTCCTATCTATGGGTCAAATAGAACTGTTTGACATTTATACTGTGTGTAAACAAAGGACTTATGTCAAATTAAATTGTTAGAAATAGAACTGTTTGATCATTTAACTGTGTGTAAACAAATGACTGATGTCTAATTGAATTAGTGATACATAGCAATACTTGGAACCATTTAACTGTGTGTAAATGAATGAGTAATGTTGAATAGAATTAATAGCAATATTTGAAACTTTAACTGCATCCCTAAATTGAATTATTGGTGTTACATAGCAATACTTGTGTACCATAACAGTACCAAATCAACAATAAATATTATTTACCGGCATAAGGAAAGACAATAACACTTGTATATAAAAATATAATTTCTCTTGTTTATTACAAAAGGCAGCAAAATTGTTGTGTGTGTGAGAGAGAGAGAGAGAGAGAGAGAGAGAGATTCAGTCAGGAACTACTAGAATTTACAACATAGGTTCAGAGAGCCTTACTTCTTTGTGCTTCTTTCACAGGAGACTGGAATAGAGCTGACTCTCAACCCAGGGGGCGTTTGCACTCCTTTCTGGCTAGCACCCGAAATGGCATGATGTCAGTGTCACTGCTGACTGCTTTTGTGCCACATCTAAGCAAAAAGCTTAGTAAATTTCCACACTAACTGACTGTTGACTGCTCAGTGTTGAAAACTTGTCATTACATATATATATTTTACTGATGCCTATGGACTCTTCCAAGGCAATTCACATGGCATTTCCACTGACTCTTGTTTACTTAAGACACAAGTGCACATCCTGTTTTGAAATCCACAAACTAACCAGTGTGTCAAAGGTCAAAAGGTAACACCTGGAACCATTTGATTTTGTGCAAATGAATAGTGTTGACAAGTAAAATTAGTGTTAAATAGCAATACTCGTAACCACTTCACTGTGTGCAAACAAATGATCAATATTGAATAGAATTATTAGTGTTAGAAATACTAGAAAACATTTAACTATGTGCAAAAGAATGAGCTTAGTCTCATCTAAAGATATTACCTACAAAATGTGTTTACAGATCTTATATATTTAATATACGAAGATCATTAAATAAGTTTCCAGACTTTTTTTGTATGGGCACTTATTGATAGTACACACATGAAACTTAAGTCCCCTTCAAAGTAATCTCATCCGGCTGCAATGCACTTGTATCATTCCAACAACTTCTGGAAGACCCCATGGAAGTCCTCTTGTGTGAGAGTGTATCAATGACCTTCATCACAGCCTCTTTCATCTCAGTTGTCTCATAATGACAGCCTCTGAGCTTAGGGAATAACTAAAAGTCACAGGGAGCAAGGTCTGGACCATCTTGGTCAAATAGTCTGTGACAAGGATGGAGTTGTGGACTGGTGCATTGTCCTGGTGGAATGCCACCGACTTGATTTGAAGAGTGCTGGCCTCTCCCCTAGGAATCTCTTCCTGAACTCCCTTAAAACCTCAACATAGTAACCCTAACCCTTTGGCCAATCAACTCTGGTGTATTGACTTCCTTACTCCTCCCATACCTCTCATCATCCCTCACAGACTCTGTGCCTTCCTTGAATCTCTTATGCCACTCAAAAACTGATGCTCAGTTCATGCAAGATGGTCAAAAAGCAGTCTGAAGCATTCCATATGTTTCTGTGGCATTTTTTCCAAGTTTAAAACAGAATTTTATTACATATCATTCTTGTAAAGTGTCCTCATGTCCAGATTGCATTTTTAAAATTCAGCAGCTGTGACAATCAGGCTTTATTAGGGTGTATTCCAATTGCTGCTATAGCTGTTCATTTGAAGCTGAAATCATAAAAATTGGTCAGTCATCTCATAAGGTGTATAGCAATAACTTACTGAATGTTCAAGAGTCTAGGACAATTTTAAATGACTGTACAAAAAAGTCTGGAAACTTATTGAATGCACCCCATATATATAGGAACAGGATTTAGCATTAAATAACCTACACTGGTTGATACACCATAACACCCAATCAAACCTACAAATCTTCTCAACCATTTACTCATAGCTGGGGAGAGACTACTTGGATCCATACTTTTCCCAAGGGCATTAAAGTTATGTGAAATACAAATTGCTTCAAGAAAAACAAATGAGAAACCTGGTCCATTTCCTATGATGATAACTAGTATCTCTTAGAGACTATAAGCTGATTTCTTTATGTTGTAAAAGCAAAATCAAAAAAAAAGTTTATAAATACATAAAGTTCCCAATTAAAATTACACAAAAAAAAATGAGGTTTGGAGTCTATTTTCTTGGTTACATAGAATGTCATATAGTATGAAACAAGTCTGAAGATTTTTTTGTTGAAACCAAGGGGATCCTTAACAAGGCCTGCCACCTTTTGGGCAATATGTTTTAACCAAGGCAATTATTTTAGCAGTAACATGCAAAAGTTTGTCACTGTAATTGGATAAGAAATTGAATATTTTTTTAAAAAGAAATTTTTACCTTGATCCACAGATTAACTTAAGTTTATTATTTAAAACTATGGAATTAAGTATAATATCAATTTATTCTATTTGAATTTGCAACATTTTATTTCTATTGAAAAAAACTTTTTCATAGTGAAATTCATGAATATTGTAATTAAGAAATTTGTCACATAAAGTTAATGTAAATTCAGTATTATTCTATATATCTTCGTAACAAAAATCATATTAGCTATAAATTTACATTCTTTTAAAAAATTAGGTAAACAACATAGCCACCATAGACCTTTTGTGGTGTAACAAATCCCTTTCTGTGATTTAACAAACCCCCCCCCCAAAAAAAAAACCAGCTAATTATCTGATTTTGATGAAATTTTCAGAGTTCATTTATCAATTATTGAATTTATAGAGCATCAGTTATTTTATTAAAAACGTGAAGATTTTTTTCAGATCACTTAACTTTCCCCTTCCCACCATGTATGTGTTTATGTATGTTGGGTGCTATCTAATCGGTAGGGGTAGATGATATATCATATACTTTCTGCATATAATAAAAAGACCAAAATCTTAAGGAGTGAATGAAACAAAAGAAATTTAAATTGGGAGTTGTTAGAAGAAAATTGTACCCCAAAAGTGAATATTAAATTGAAAAAATAAAATATTTTGAAAGCTTTTAATACTATGATCTAGTAGAAACCATTTTCTTTTATATTATTAGGGAAATAATACTGTGTGTATATATATATTTTTTTCTATTTAAAAAGGCAGGAGACCTTAAGTTTGCATTAGATTTTTGGTCTAGTTTACTCCAATCACTGGCTAAATTGTACATTCAAAAAACATATTAATGTGCTTATTTTCCTTTTTCAAGATTAAAAACAAAAAGATAAAAATAAACTATTGCTGATACTATTTTCTCTACATAAAAACATTATTATTTTTTTTTTTTGTGATTGGCAGTTCTAGCTTTACACACAAATAATTTCTGGGGGGAAACTAAAAGACACCTAATTGGCTGTCTTAAAGTGACAGAGAAAATGTATTGTCATTAATTTTGATCTACATTTGGATTTTATCATTAACTGAGCCATTGGTCTAATGGATAGAGTATTCGCCAATGATCTGGGAGACAGAGGTTCAGTCCCAGATCAAGTCATACCAAAGACTCAAAAAATGGTACTTGATTCTGCCTTGCTTAACACTCAGCATTATAAGGTAAGGATCAAGGATAAAGTGGAGCAATCCAAGGAATGGAGTAGCATCCTCCCCAGCATCTTAGTGTGGTAGCTATTGAAAAGGGAGCCTTCAGATCACCCTCGACTAAGGTCGCCAACTTTACTTTTACTATTTGGATTTAAATACTGTTGTAAATGATATAGTTATTGACGTATAAATAATATTTTTACATAAATCGGTTTATCAATATTTCCAGCGAATAATTTCATTCAAACTTTTTTAAAAAAGTATTTTGAATTTTAATTACACTTTAATTTATGTAACCATAAGCTGAGTAAGGTCGTCAAGTTTTGGTTGATTTAAATCGTTAAAATTTATTAAAAATTATATAGATATGTAATGTTATTTTGTTTTTAATACTAATAATAATGATGTTAATATCTTTCAAATAAAAATAAAATTTACACTTACCTAATAACTTTAAAGATTTTTTAATATGTATAAAAATTTTTTTTTAAAAAAAAGCAGCAAAATATTGTTGGGACCTACTTTAAATTGTTCAAATCACAAAAAAAACAAACAAAAAAAAAACATTAGAAATTTTTAAACGGGTGCACGAATTTAGACTTTTACCTTTTTTTTTTTTATTCTATTACTTTCATTATAACAAATATCTTTATTATAAAAATAATTTTTCATGAATAATTTGTGTTTTCTTTATAATCATATTTACCAACCCCTCCGCTCAGGCAGGATATGACACAAGGTCAATTTTTAAACGGAGTTTAACAGGTTTGAATTCAGAGTTTTCCTTCTCCTAGACTAGTTGCCTCACCAAGGCTGAAGAACCTAGTCTGTCCTACTATTTACCCATAGCTGGAGGGAGAAATAATTGGATTCATACCTTTCCCAAGAATATTAGTGCTATGCAATCAGTCTCATCCAGGATTTGAACTCGTGTCCCCATGTCCATTTCCTACCATTACACCATTTCTTTATAATACATACTTATAGTGTACGTCTTGCGTAAGAAATCAAAAATTTAACGTAACTTCTTATACCCCTAAATTTAAAAACTGCCTAGTCACCAACTGCAACTCTGCAGAGGGATAAGACCCCTCCCAACGAGTGTCCTGCATATGACACTAAACAATCTGATGGTGAGGTTCCAGTAATGCTGGAGCTTTGGGGAATGCGGAGTACCCCTTTATTGCCATCGCTCCCAGGTCCACTCTGGCCCAGTGATAGGGCCCCATCAATGGGTTAAATAGAACTAATGGCATACTTATGCTAGACTGAACTGTTTGATTAAACTGAATAGCTTAAAAAAGAAATGTGCTTATGCTAAACTGAATTATTTGAAATAGAACTGTTTTTTGACATTGAAACTGTATTTACACAAAACTGAATTGTTATATATAGAATTGTTTTGATATTTTACTGTGTAAACAAAATCTGTACTTACGCTAAACTAAATTAGTTGAATTAGAGCTGTTTGAATAAACTGAATAGTTGGAAATAGAAATGTTTTTGACAAACTGTGTACTTATGCCGAACTGAATTGTTTGAAATAGAATTGATTATTTACAAAAAATGGATTTGGTGTTAAATAACCTACAAAGGTTGATATGCCATAAAGCCCAACCAACTAATTTTTTTAAAAAAATGTCATTTAATAAGAATTTTATCAAAGTTAATGTCATAATTAATTCCTGTAAATTTAATCTAATATTTTTACAACTGTTCTTAAAAATCTATCACAAGACTTTAAAAGAGAAGTCAATGTACACAGACATAGTACTTGAAAAAAATGTTAAATTTTACTAGTGTTGTTAAAATTATACAGTAAAAGTATTTATTAAATAAGATAGTTTTGTTTAGATGATTGAATTTTATGTGAGGATGGTGATTGAGCCACTCCCTCATAAAATACGATTATTAATAAAACGAATTAAGAATATTTTTAGGGAATTATGATAAAGGTTTCCAAAGAATCTCTAAATTGTTTCAGGATGTGTTTGCAGTTGAAGTTAATTTTACCACAAATAATGCCTTAAATACGACAAAAAGTACCCTCATTTTTCATTCCACTGACAATAATGTGGGTGATCGATTTTACTTTCTGACTAATTCCCTTGGGAAATGTATAACCCATCTTATCCCTCCAGCTATGGGGTAAATAATATGTCCAGGGACAAAGCTAAGTCAGTAGATCCCATGGACAGTATTAAATTGTGTTGTGATTGACAGAGGATTGGACAAATGACAGAGGCAAGTGGATAAGTTTAAATTTCAGGTTTTATTGAGCAAATCGTACACAAAAGGTGTATGAGAGTAGAATTGTAGTTGTTGTATCAGGTTGAGTGTTGAATGATGTTTGGCTGCAGAGTCTGTGTGATCGATGTCCCCGTTTGTTCAATCATTGATTAACCGGGTGCTTGTCGATGTGGCTCCAAAGTTCACAGTGAGAGTTTAGTAGCAGCTCCAACGAAAAGTGGGAGCCAGCTTTTGGAGCTTTATTGTCTGGAATTACTTCTCTCTTTTTCAAACTTGATATCTCTGCAGAGGGGTAAGAATTCCACACAATGAATGTCCAAGATATAATACTAAACTATCTGATGATGAGAGTACAGTTCTTGAGATCTGGGAAATGTGAAGTACACTTTAATTGAAATTACTCCCAGATCCACTCTGATCTGTTGGGATCTGACATATAGGTAAAAAAGAACTAAACATTTACTATACTTGAAATCAATCAACTGTCAGTAGACAAATGATTGATGTTAAATTGTATTAGCAAAATTTCAAACTATTGAACTGTGCAAACAATAAATATCAATACCTAAAACAATTTAATTGTGGGCAAACAATGAGATGTGGATTGTTTAAAAATATCACCTCCAAAATATTTATTTACAAATTATTTATATATATATATATATATATATATATATATATATATATATATATATAAAACAGTATTTGGCATTAAGTAATCTACAATGGTTGATATACCATAAAACACAACCAACCAACCATTAAGATGGTTGGTTGGTTGTGTAAAATATCATTATTTAAGAATAATGATATTTTAATAATTAAAAAAAAAAAAGAAAAAAAAAAGAAAGCTAATTTGAAATCATGAAGTAATTCAAATGTTTGGAAATAAATGTCAACATTACTTCCATATATGATCTGACATAAAAATTAACAAAAACCCTTTATTTATTTTAAATAGTGTTTTTGAAGTAGCCAATTTTTTTACATTATACTATGTTTTATTACACTGGTTTACAAAAATTAATTTTTGGTCTGAGGCAAGAATGGGGATAGGTGTTTTTCGTTGATTTGGGTGTGCTGAATTCAAATTTATAAATAGTTTTGCTCTATCACCTCTAGTTTTCTGGCTTTTAAATAGTCTCATTTTAGTATAAACAGAGAATATATGTGCATATTTCAAGAGTTGCAGCAGCTTATAACAGATAAAACAGGATAGATAAAGAACACTGATTGAATCAATATACTTGGATGACACAATTCATAGTACCACAGATAGTCAAAAGTGTGTTTTCTTAGAAGATCTGGTGTATTTTACCTCCGGGATGTCACGCAAGAGCATCCAGCAGAAGTCTCCCATCATGCCGGGGTTACATTTGCCTTGATAGTTGCTCTCCTTCTTCGTAATGTCTTGGTGGAATCTTTCTCCATACTCATCACTCACTGCTCCAAGGTTTGGCGGGAAGAAGTTGAGGTGGGAATGGAGAAAATGAATCTTGAGTGATTTTCGGCACCCCATATCCTCATAAGACTTTAGCAACTTCTCAATATAGGCTTGGTAATCAGGCAAGCGTGTGTTACCAAGGAAGCCACTACAGACTGACTTGAATGCTTCCCATGCTTTCAGTTCCTTTAAATTAAGCTCCTCAAAATCAATATCCTTCAGCACTTCTCATATCTGAGGTCCGACAAAGATGCCCTCTTTGAGCTTAGCAGCACTAAGACCTGGGAACACAGACAAGTGTTAGAAGGCAACACTATTTTTGTGCAACGCCTTCAGGAAGTTCTTCATCAAACCAAGGTTGATGTGAAGAGGAGGAAGAAGCACCTTATTCATGTGCACCAGAGGATTCTCCTTGAGGCTGTGTTCGCCAGGAACAAAAGTGCTTCTAGACCTCCAGTCTTTCTGCTTGTAATGCTGGGATACAGCTCGACTATCCCAGAGACCGAGAAAACAACAGTACTTTGTGAAGCCCTCTTGCATACCCATAAGAAGACCAATGACCTTATTTGTTCCAATTCCTGAAACTGGTGATCTTTACATCTTCCTGGACTAGGTTCCACTGTTTAAGCTGAGAAGCCAAGAGCTCTGACTGCTGTTTTGACAGATACAAATCACGAGCAACATCATTCAGCTCTTCTTGCGTGATCCAGTGTGGCTCATTGCCACTTGTTCCTGAATATGTAAACTCAATATCTTTCAAAGATATTGACTCAGCAGAATCCTCCCTTGAAGGCATTTCTTCATCTAATGAGGAAAGAAGATCCTTATTTACTGGAGGTGTGGGTACAGGAAGATCATCTGAATGGGGAACGGGTCTCATAGCAGATCGAAGGTTGGGATATTTAATCTTTTTCCTAGAAGATGCATTGAAACCAGTTATATTAGTTAAACAAAAATAACAATCATCTGCGTGGTTTCGCGGCTCTCTCCAAACCATCGGGACTGCAAAGTTGAAAGCTGCTTTCTTGCCATTAAACCATGCAGTTAGTCTATTGTAGCGGGGTTTACAACAGATGTGTGGAGCCCAAGACTTGTCCTGATCACCAATTTTACAGTCAAAATAGTGAAAGTAGGCAGTTCTGAGGGGGGAAGTCCCTACACACGTAGCAGAAAGAATTGGCCTTGTTGAGGCATCCTCAACATTTTGACGTGCTTGAAGCCATTTGAGAATCTGAAAATATAACAAAGTAAAACTAAATGTGCATTTGAAAATATTTAGTAACCCAAAAGATGTGCAACACGATAGTTGAGGGACACCAACCTCCTGCATCGTCTTCTAATGACTGCCAGAGTGTGGACTGAGACCTGTTGCCTTAACTGTCAAAATCCATCTTGATATATATATAATATAATGCTATCACCTACATTTGGTGCATAATAACTAAAAAATAAGCCATAAGCTTCACAATATTAGAATTAACCCTGAATTCATATACACCTTTATGTACCGTATATGCACAAAATGCACACTATGCATATCTAAAAAACTAGAGGTGATGAGTAAAAACGGATTGCAAATTTGAATTCAGCACCCTCAAATTTGGTAAAAACGGGTATTTTTGTGCTTGTCTCAATTTCTTTGTAAATCAGTGTTATTAATACAAAAAATCATAAATAAGGAGTTTAAGCAAACATAAGTTGTTTACAACTAAGTTTACCTATGGTGTAACTCAGATATAAAAGAGTTGTCAGGACCAGAGAAGAAGTATCTTATCTTTTATATACATTAACACAGGCTCTAATTTGGGACCAGATCAAATCTATCTTCTATCCGGGTTTGGTCTATTTTATATACATTAACACAGGCTCTAATTTGAGACCATAGGGAATCTCTTATATCCGGGTTACAACATTTATTTTTCTCCATAGTAATTTTAAACTACTTTTTTTCAAAGCCCACTGACAGACACCATCAGTTTTGCATGACCAGTGGTCAGTGAGTACATGTCAGTTTGAGAATTTGAAAGCTTTTTCAACCCTATAACCAAGGGAAGACTGACTTAAGAGATGGTAGACCTAAAGGATTAATTTCTTTACGGTTGAAATCATGGAGCCAGGACTCCCCACTGACCTCCCAAGTGGACATTGTGAACATAGATTTCAAAAACAGAGATAACAAGGAAATGTTTTCATATTCAGTCATTCCCATAATTTAAGTCTTTAAACAAACATTTTGAAATCTATGCTTATAAACTTATAAGCAGGTGAATATTTGAAAGGTTTCCATACTTTTTTGACCTGTAACATTTTCTACACCTTAAAACAAAAAAAATAAAAATAAAAAAAAAATAAAATAAAAAAAATGATTCCGCCATTGGCCTAATGGGTTCAATCTCAGGTCGAGTCATAACAAAGACTAAAAAAAAAAAATGGTACTTGATGCCGCCTTGTTTAACACTCAGCATTATAAGGTAAGGATCAAGGGTAAAGTGGAGCAATCCAGGGAATGGAGTAGCACCCTCCTCTATACTTCGGTGTTGTAGCTATTGAAGAGGGAGCCTTCGGGTCACCCTCGACTAAGGTACTATTTACCAACCCCTCCGCTCGGGCAGGATATGACACAAGGTCAATTTTTAAACGGAGTTTAACAGGTTTTGAATTCAGAGTTTTCCTTCTCCTAGACTAGTTGCCTCACCAAGGTTGAAGAACCTAGTCCGTCCTACTATTTACCCATAGTTGGAGGGAGAATAAGGGGGTTCATACCTTTCCCAAGGGTATTTGCCCGAAAGTGAACGTAATAGCGCGACTGGAGTACGAACTCGCGTACTACGATTCCGCAGTTCATCGCTTTAACCATTACACCACGAGGACACCCCACCCTCGACTAAGGTTGCCAACAAAAACTAAGGTTACGCACAAAAATATAAATATACATCTATATACAAACGTATAGGGCGCCTCGCTTGGTGTAATTGTTAGCAAGCTTGACTTGCAAACCTTCACGAGTGAGTTCCAGTCTCATTGGGTGTCCCATTCATACTGCCTTGTGCCACATCTAAGTAAAAAGTTTAGTAAATTACTATATACGTACATACATACATACACACACATATATATATATATATATATATATATATATATATATATATATATATATATATATATATATATATATACACACACACACACACTTTCCCAGTACATAAACACGTATAAATACACACACATAGAGATATGAACATACACATATATACGCACAAATATACACACACGCAAGCGCGCACACAGACATATACACACACACACACAATATATATATATATATATATATATATATATATATATATATATATATATATATATATATATACGCCCCAAAAAAAGACATGTTATCATTTTAAATTGTTAAATGGAAAATGAATCATTATTCTTTATTTTTGATTTATTATAAACACATTTACTTGTGATTTGCGTTTTCAGTATAGCAAACTTGATATGCTATAGAGTTTGCTTATTTGTTAATGGGCTTTAGAATTCAATTTATAAATATTAGCAAGGAGGATTAGTCCAGTGGTCAGTGAGTACATGTGCCCAAAAGTAATTGTTTAAAGAATTTTAGTCCTTTTCAATTCTGCCTATGTTTCCTTCTTTTTTTTTTTCACCAGATGACCTGCAAAGACCCACTCAGTGTTGGCAGGTGTTTCTTTAATTATTGCTAAAGGATTATTTTCTTTGTCGAAAAGATGTTGAATATCATGGGCGCCAGCGAGTCTATGTCCTTTGGGGTGGAAAAACCTGACCTCTTAAGTGGGTATAGATTTCAAAAACTGATATAAAAAAAAAAAAAAAAAAAAGAAATGATTCATGCTTTTATCATTCCCCGAATTAATGAGTATTTACTTAAAGAAAGATTTTGAAATCCATGCTATAAACTTGATCAGTAGGTGAAGATTTTTGCATGTTTTCATACTTTTTTTTATGTCTTAACATTTTCTACACTTTAAAAAAATAAAAATAAAATCATCTATTAAAAAAAAAAAATCCCAGTTTTTTGTTTTAAAATTCATATTTTTCGATTTGTAAAATATTTTTATATAATACCATTTAGAATTAGCCATTGATTAGAAAAAAAGTAATTAACATCTAATAAAATTTTAAGATCACCCACCTCAACATTTTTAATAGAACAAATATCTATATAAAATTATTTTACTAATAATGAAAAATAAAATAAAATACATATACAAACACGGTCTCATTGGCCTAGTGGGTAGAGTGTTCGCCAATGGTCCGGGAGACCTGAGTTCAGTCCCAGGTCTCGTCATACCAAAGACTTTAAAAATGGTACTTGATACCTCCTTGCTTAACACTCAGCAATATAGAGTACGCATCTAGGTTAAGGTGGAGCAATCCAGGGAAAGGAGTAGCCCCCCACCTCACATACGCCTTGATGTAGTAGTTATTGAAAAGGAAGACTTCTGGTCGCCCTTGTCTACAGTCGCCAACAACTATATATATATATATATATATATATATATATATATATATATATATATATATATATATATATATATATATATCACACACACACACACACACACACGTAAAAATTTTCTTTTTTTGTTTGTCCAAAGAGACATAAGTAAATATTTAAAATGAAAAGTCCACGAAGAGATTGAAATCTTATTTAATTTTATTTATTTAGAATTTACATACGTTTCAGGCATGTTGCTTGCTTTTTTTTTACACTGGATCATTGTATGCGTTTACATGTCTTTCCGTGTGTACACTGTTCATTGGGCTTTAGAATTCAACTGATAGTTACTTTTCTTCTCTCTCTCATTTATATTTGTACCACGTAGGCTTGAATTTTTCAATGAAGCTTTTTTCCTTTTAAAGTAATATGGGTTAAAATTTAACAGGTAACTACTTTTTCTATTTTTTTTCTCTGTGTGTGTGTGTGTGTGTGTGTGTGTGTGTGTGTGTGTGTATAGTTTAAGCTTACACTGAATGAATATAAACTATACACACGCAGACAGAGGAAAAATTAAAAAAGCAACTGTCAGTTAAATTTTTTACCACATTAACAAAAAATCTATAGCATATCAACTATACACATAGAGACACACACAACAACCCATGGTAAAAGTTTTAAACGACAACAAATAGAAAAGAATAAAAAGGGAAAAAATAAGTTTTAAAAAATGACCCGGAGGGAAACGCTGGAAACACATTCTGAGAGAGAGAGAGAGAGAGAGCAAAACTAAAACAAAAAACCCTACTCGGTATCTGTCATTAAATTAAAAGGAATAACAATACCATACAAAAACTGTATTAAAACTTAATGCCACACTAGAATTTAGAAGAACATTTTCAGGAACTATCGTATGAAATATTCATCTATTGCTATCTACTCTGTTGATGAAGATGGCAAGAGATGTGAATTGCATGATAAGCAAAGTGATCATGCTTATTTGTATCGATAAGGGACAATACACCCATGCTGCCATAAAGTACGCTGTACAAGATTCATGACATGTCCTTTTTTCTGTACATCTTTTTAGTGGAACAGCAGTCGTATTATATAACAACCCATAGCTGGGAGGATTGTTGAAGGACTAGTCTTCATTATTATGTTCAATAGGATGATTTTGTAGTTCTAACTATTATTGTGTTCAACTATGGATCATTGACTGACTCGTTTTAATCGGTTTGTACTTTTATCATTTTACAAACGGAAGTTGTGCAGTTGTGCTGCTTGTTGCAGGTGTTTTGATCAGTGTTCCTTGATGAGTTGAAGATGTCAAATGAATCCAGACCAACACTTGTGAACTGTGCTATTGCTGATAAAACATTCTTCAACATACTATGAAATTATGTTCAAGAGGAGAAGCTTACTACTAGTTTAAATTATAAGGACTGGAAATTTGCTTTGTCTGTTAGGTTGTAAGGTCGTATTTTGCAGAAATATATAAATGGGACTGCTATCTACTCTTTTGATGAAGATGTCAAGAGATGTGAGTTCCATGATAAAAAAAAGTGGTCTTGCTTGTTCCTTTATTGGACAGTGTATCGATAAGGGACAATACACCCATAGTCAACACACTGAATCTGTTAAAAATTGCATGGAATGCTCGTATTTTACAGTTTAACAAGGTTTCATTATAACAACAACAGACAGTTTTGCGCCAGAAGTATCAGTGTTCATTACCAGTTGAACACATAAATTGCATAAAAACCTAATCAGATCATTGAACAAGATCAGGGATAAAATTACTATTAAGCAACTTGAATGTGCTGTACTTGCAAGCCTTCCTCTTGACAAATATAGGACATTGACGTGCTAAATGAAGACCATCCAGAGTTCAATAGATTAAGGAATCTATTTTTATTGTCCTCTGATCGTGAGCCCGTCAAAGATTCCACAAGGAAAGATAGCAAAGCAAACTTTCAAAATCAAACGTTAGTGACTACAACCATCGGGTTCCTGGAGAGCGAAGAAATGACATGTTTTATATCTGTGGGTCTCCATATTATTTTAAAAATGCTTGATCAGCATAATGAAAATGCATTGAACGGTGGCAAAAAATGATTCACGTAAAAAGCAGAAGTATCATCAGCAAAGAAGTGGCTAACGAAATAACAATTGGCACAATCAGAGAAATTTGACTGCTACTATTGCTCCTATGACATATGTTATCAGTTCTATTGCTTTTATTGATAGAAAATACTCCAAGAACTTTCAAAGGAAGTACAATGATGACAGCGTCTGTAATATAGACGCTGGTGCATCTGATCACATGACTTCCAATAAATCTAATTTCTTTTCATATAAAAGAGGTTTGATTGTCTTCACAAGGTCATTCTTGGAAACAACAGCAAGACGTATGCTGAAGGCAAGGAGAAATTACATTGTTATTTTGGCCTTGATAATGAAAATAGTAAGCTTTCAAATTATGCTGTTAGAATGGACAACATTTTGTTTGTTGTAAAATTGGGCCAAACTCTAGACATGTGTTCTATAAAGGGATAGTTTCTATTTGCGACGATCAGCAATTTCATGGTGATGGCTATTTTTCTAACTATCTTTCATATGCACATCATTCCTTGACAAGACTTCAGTACTGCTCTTAACAGTGATTCCAAGCAAACATGGCAACTATGATTTTGACATTTTGGTAGGAAACATTTAGAAAGCATGATGTCTGAAGATAAAGTATATGGTATAAATTCTCTTTAGATAACGCAATTTCTCATTGGTTTACTTTTACCCAGCGTGGTATCACCTGATAGGGTCCTATCGATGTGTCAAATAGAATTGTTCGACATTTAAATTGTGTACTAACAATTGTCGGGTGGCAAATTAAGTTCTTCGAAATGGAGTCAAATGGCTGATGCTAAATTGTGACTCTTATATAGCAATGCTTGGAACCATTTAACAGTGTGAAAAAAAACAAAACAATAACTGAACTCAGGCTCGTTTAAAAATGTTATCAATAAAATGAGTTTACAAATCATATATATTTGATATATATCAATACGGTTTGTCATTAGATAATCAATAAAGGTTGATATGCCAACAAATACAGGTGTGTATGTGAGTAAATGTATATGGTATGATACACACATACATATTGTACTAAACCAGAAATAACATTTACATACAAATTATGACACAAAACCACAAGATGAGCTTCATATGAAATTTGAAGTGTTATAAAAGTAAGATATGAACGAATGAACGACTAAAAAATCAGTAAGTCACAGGGTTCTTCAAAAAGTTCTAGGCCTCACCCAGAAAGAAGAGATATAAATGATCATTTTTGCTGTCGCAACCCATAACCCTTTCTCATAAAATTAACAAAATCTGAATTAGTTTTTTTTTCTTGTTTTATAAGAGGGTCTCATGGTGTAATGGTTATCGTTGTAGGAAATGGACACAGTGACGCGAGTTCAAATCCTGAACGAGGGTGATTACATTTCACATAGCGCAAATATCCATGGGAAACCTATGAATCCAACAATTTCCCCTCCAGCTATGATCAAATAGTAGGGCAGATTAGGTGCTTTAACCTTGCTATGACAACCGGTCTAGTAAAAGGAAAACTCTGAATTCAAACCAGTTCAACTTGTATTGCATCCTGCATGTGCGGATGGGTTGTGTAAATACATATAAGAAATGGTAGTGTGTTGCCTCAACAAAAATGTTCATCTATGTTCTTCTTTATGGGTGAGGCTTACAAAGTTTTTGAATTTTGTCAACGATTAAACTAGTCTCTTAAAAAAGGAAAAAAAGGATGGCGAAAGATTGTAGGTCTTGAAATCATGCTTGACTCCAGAATTAACATATGATGAAAGATTTACTGGAAATATGACAAAATCAATTTTAGATGAAAAAACGAAAGAAAAGAAAACGAAAACTATCATTACTTATAACTATATATGCGCCATGTAAAGAAATTACATGTCGGTTGAATAACAATGTTTTAAGCACACAAATAAATCGAACTCAAACTCGAGGTGTAAACTGAAACAGACAAGGAATTCTTTCATTTACAAATTATGAAATGAAATTATTTACAATATAAGAAGAATATAAAAAGAGGCTAGCTTAGTGTACTTGATTGCTCTACGTGCTTTGCAGCGAGTGCCTGAGTAACCACAACAAAGGAATGCCGAGGGTTTCAAGCATTTTGTTTGAGCTATGGATACCCGTAATGTCCAAAACTTTTAAGATATCATTTTATAACGAAGCTTTTCTACTTTAAGAAACACTTTATTCCAGTAGAAAAAGAACACTTTCATTATGGTTAGTGTTCCAGGCCATACAAGTAAAAATAAAAATAAAAATAATAGCAGACCCACAAATTATTTCCAGTAGGCAAGTCAGACTACAATCTTACTGAAAAAGTTTCAATGATCAAATTAAGAAAGTGTTCAGAAAATCCTTTTTACAAGACTATTAACTTTGCACACTTGGGCAAAAAAAATTGACCTTCTATCTGTTATGCTGCCATGAAGTGCGCGCTGTACATGATTCACGAGATGTGCTTTTTTCGTTAACGTCATATCAACTTTAATGGCTTATTTCATATTAAAAACATCCTTTAAAGTAGAACAGCAGTGGTACTATCCTATTTACCAACCCCTCCGCTCGGGCAGGATATGACACAAGGTCAATTTTTAAGCGGAGTTTTAACAGGTTTGAATTCAGAGTTTTCCTTCTCCTAGACTAGTTGCCTTACCAAGGCTGAAGAACCCAGTCTGTCCTACTATTTACCCATAGCTGGAGGGAGAATAATTGGATTCATACCTTTTCCAAGGGTATTAGTGCTATGTGAAATGCAATGAGTCTCGTCCAGGATTTGAACTCGTGTCGCCGTGTCCATTTCCTACGACGATAACCATTACACCACGGGCACCTCCTGGTACTATGTAACCCATAGCTGGGTGGGTTGGTTGTTTGGGTTTTATAGCATATCAACCTTTCTAGATTATGTAACGCCAAATCCATTTTTATGTAAATAGTTCTATTTCAAACAATTCAATTTACCATAAGTACACAGTTTGTCAAAACATTTCTATTTCAAGCTATTCAGTTTATTTAAATAGAGCTAATTCAGTTTAGTATAAGTACAGATTTTGTTTACACACAGTTAAATGTCAAAACAGTTCTATATATTAAACAAATCAGTTTAGTCTAAGTACAGTTTTAATGTCAAAAATAGTCCCACTTCAAACAATTCAGTTTAGTCAAACAGTCCTAATTCAAACAATTCAGTTTAGCATAAGTATGCAGTTAGTTCTATTTAACCCATAGATAGGGCCCTATCAAGTGCTACCACTCCATGCTAGAGTGAACCTGGGAGTAATTGCAATGAAGGAGTGCTCCGCATGCACCAAAGCTCCTGCATCACTGGAACCTCACCATCAGATTCTTTAGTGTCATATCCAGGACACTTATGGGGGGGGGTCTTACCCCTCTGAAGAGGTGCAGTCGGTGTATTCTACAGCCACAGCCGACTAGGCAATACACAAAAATAATGTCAAAACAGTTTTATTTCAGATAATTCAGTTTAGCATAAGTACAGTTTAGATGTCAAAACAGTTCTATTTCGAGCAATTCAGTTTAGCATAAGTACGTAGTTTAAATGTAAAGAGTTCTATTTTAAACAATTCAGTTAAGCATAAATACGAAGTTTAAATGCCAAAAACAGTAAACTCAAACCACGGTTTAGTTCTATTTAACCCATAGATAGGAACTTTATTAGGTGCTACCACTCAGGGCCAGAGTGGACCTGGGAGCAATGGCAATAAAAGGGTACTCCGCATTCCCCAAAGCTCCAGCATTACTGGAACCTCACCATTAAATTGTTTAGTGTCATTTCCAGGACACTCGTTGGATGGGGGTCTTACCCCTCTGCAGAGGAGCTATTCTACAGCCCCAGTTGGGAGGATTGTTGAAGTACTAGTCTCCATCATTATGTGCAACAGTATGGTTTTGTAGTTCTAACTATTGTGTTTATCTGTGGATCGTTGTCTTGTCTTGATCGGTTTGTACTGCTATTCATTCCATGAAGATTTCAGATAGGAATTTCATGATAAGCACAAAGTGATCATGCTTATTCCAGTGGTCAGTGAGTCAGAAATGCTGTTTAGAATTACAATTCTTTTCAATTTGGCCTACGTTTCTGTCCCTTTTCTCACATGGTGATACCCTATGACCTATAAAGACCCACTCTCCTTACTGTTGGCAGGTGTTTCATTAATTATTGCTAAAGGATTATTTTCTTTGTCAAAAAGATGATAAATATCATGGGCGTCAGTGAGTCTATGCTCTTTGGGGTGGAAAAACCCGACCCTTAGACTGACCTCTTAGTGGACATAGATTTCAAAAACTGATAAAAGAAAAAGAAAAAGAGAAATGATTCATGCTCTTATCATTCCCCAAATTAATGAGTATTTACTTAAAGAAAGATTTTGAAATCTATGCCATAAACTTGATATTGATCAACAGGTGGATATTTTTGTATGTTTTCATACTCTTTTTTATGTCTAACATTTTCTACACCTTAAAAAAATAAAAATAAAATAAAATCATATTTTAAAAAAATCAAAAAAAAAAAAAAAAATCCCAGTTTGTTGCTATAAAATTCATATTTTTCGATTAGTAAAATATTTTATATAATACCATTTAGATTAAGCCACTGATTAGAAAAAAGAAAATTAACATCTAATAAAATTTTATAATCATCCACCTGACCATTTTAGGTAGGACAAATATCGATACAAAATTATTTCATTAATAATCAAAAATAAAATAAAATATATATATATATATATATATATATATATATATATATATATATATAAAACCTTGTGTGTATGTATTTCATTTTCTTATATATAAATAGAAATTTTTGTCTACACATTTTTTGTTAATCCTTTCTAATTGCCATATTGATGTTATGATATTCAGCAGGAATTGGTTGATAAATCTTCCATAATTAGTTATTTCCCCAAATACTTTCAGTCCAACTTTGGGCCATCATCAGGGGAGGATGTATTACAAAAGTGATGTAACTTTTGTATGTACATTACAACTTTGTAAGAAGAGCGTCTGTACTGTTGTATTGTATGGCGTTTACTTTTCGAATTTGTTTCTATAAATAGCGTCAGTAGCTGAAGTCGTTTAATCACATTAGCACTGGTTTAAAAATTAATTCTGTTAAGTTTGGGTTGTATGTTCCTAATATGTAGTGGCTCGAGAATCTGTAGTTTTTGCTCGTTATTTTGATGTTCTAATATTGTTGTGTTTTCGGTAAGAATTTTCAGCGATTCTCTTGTTGGGCATGTATGTTTTTTTTAAATGCTGTACCATGGAACTTGTATCAGAAAGGTGTATTGTAAGTCTTCTCGATAGAGTAGTTGAGGTTAAACTTACAATTCAACAGATAATTACTTTTCTTCTCTCTCGTTTATATTTGTACCATGTAGGCTTGAATTTTTCAATGAAGCCTTTTCCTTTTGAAGTAATATGTTTAAAAATTGAACTGGTAACTACTTTTTACTATTTTGTCCGTGTTTGTATATATGTGGATTCGTATGTATAGTTTAAGATCACACTGCATGAATATAAACTACACACACATACACGAAAAATTAAAAAAAAAAACCTGTCAGTTAAATTCTATCCACACTAACAAAAAAAAAATCTATAGTATATCAACTATACACAGAGAGAGACACACATAACATCAAATATAAAAGACGAAAAAGACACACATAACATCAAATATAAAAGACGAAAAAGGGAAAAAATAAGTTTAAAAATGACCCAGAAAAAGCTGGAAATACATTTTGAGATAGAGAAAAGATGAAAAAAGAGAAAGAGAATCAAAACTAAACAAACAAAAAAAACCCTACTCAGACACACGTGTGTGTGTGTGTGTGTGTGTGTGTGTGTGTGTGTGTGTGTGTGTGTGTGTATATATATATACTTACGCACACACGATTTCACATACATAAAAACTCGTATATACATATAAATATATATGGACACACATACATGGATGTATACACATACACACGCGTCGTTTGCGGCAGTAAGACACGACTGTAGGTATAACACTACTCAAACTGGAAATTTATTGTCAAGACTGTTTTTAAAAACAAAGTCTACGAACCAATTGGAATATTCTTTTGCTCAAGGAGTAATATATTTTTGGAACAAGTTACTTGACTAGGTGAAAAATAAAGCAATAGTATTGAAATAGTAATGAAAATGCATTGAACGGTGGCAAAAAATGATTCACATAATAAGCCGAACTATCATCTGCGAAAAGGTGGCCAACGAAATAACAATTGGCACCATCAGAGAAATTTGACTGCTACTATTGCTCCTATGACATATGTTATCAGTTCTATTGCTTTTATTGATAGAAAATACTCCAAGATCTTTCAAAGGAAGTACAATGATGACAGTGTCTGTAATATAGACGCTGGTGCATCTGATCACATGACTTCCAATAAATCTAATTTCTTTTCATATAAAAGAGGTTTGATTGTCTTCACAAGGTCATTCTTGGAAACAACAGCAAGACGTATGCTGAAGGCAAGGAGAAATTACATTGTTATTTTGGCCTTGATAATGAAAATAGTAAGTTTTCAAATTATGCTATTAGAATGGACAACATTTTGTTTGTTGCAAAATTGGACCAAACTCCAGACATGTGTTCTATAAACGGACAGTTTCTATTTGCGACGATCAGAAACTTCATGGTGATGGCTATTTTTTAAAACTATCTTTCATATGAACATCGTCCCTTGACAAGACTTCAGTACAGCTCTTAACAGTGATTCCAAGCAAATATGGCAACTATGATTTTGACATTTTGATATGAAACGTTTAGAAAGCATGATGTCTGAAGATAAAGTATATGGTATAAATTCTCTTTAGAGAATGCCATTTCTCCCAGGTTCACTTTCACCCAGAGTGGCATCACCTGATAGGGTCCTATCGCAGTGTCAAATAGAACTTGTTCTCAATAGAGTAAACAAATGGTTGATGTTAAATTGTGACTTATATAGCAATGCTTGGAAACATTTAACTGTGTGAAAAGAACAACAAATGAACTCAGGTTTGTTTAAAAAGGTTATCTACAAAATGTGTTTACAAAAAATATATATATTTGATATATATATATATATATATATATATATATCAAGGAGATTTGGCATTAACTAATCAATAATGGTTGATATGCCCTAAAAGGAAATTAACCAACAAATACAGGTGTGTATGTGAGTAAATGTATATGGTATGATACACACATACATATTGCACTAAGCCAGAAATAACATTTACATACATGCCATTCCAAAGTGATGCACCGGAAGGAAACGACACATTCCAATGGCCAGTAATCGAAAGAAATCGCGTAGGCGGATTTGGCTGACGAAATAGGACAAGGTAAAAGCCCATTATACACTCATAGACTGATGCACCGGAAGAGAGAGGGATTCTGAACTGCATGACAGTTATTTCCGCTTGATGACGATCAAACATGCCATTCCAAAGATTGAGTGGGCGATTGAACTATTATATAACTCGGTGTAGACAGGAAGCCAGTGAGTTGGGGACGAGATGTGGTAGAGAAAGCCACCGCCCGGCAGAGGGGGCCTTTGGAACCCCCGATGGAGTTGGAGATCAGACGAGTTAGAGACGAGATGTGGTAGGGAAAGCCATACCCGGCCGAAGGGGCCCTCGGGACCCCCGATGGAGTTTGGGAATCAGACCAGTTGGTGATAAGATGCAATAGAGAAAGCCAGCAGAGTGGGCCCCTGGGCCTCCGGTTGAGAATCAGGAGAACGTGAAAGACACAACGCTGATAGCCATAAGAGTGGGGGTCAATATATTGCAGTCTTTGTTCAGTCACCAACTCCCTCTTACACGCAAACGTTACAATAAAGTGAGATATATATTTTTTAAAGAAGGCTTGTCATTTATCATTGTGTATCTTTCTGCATGAATCTGCATATGAGTATACAACAATGGTTATCGTTGTAGGAAATGGACACAGTGACGCGAGTTCAAATCCTGAACGAGGGTGATTGCATTTCACATAGCGCTAATATCCTTGGGAAATCTATGAATCCAACAATTTCCCCTCCAGCTATGATCGAATAGTAGGGCAGATTAGGCGCTTTAACCTTGCTATGACAACCGGTCTAGTAAAAGGAAAACTCTGAATTCAAACCAGTTCAACTTGTATTGCATCCTGCATATGCGGAGGGATTGTGTAAATACATATAAGAAATGGTAGTGTGTTGCCTCAACAAAAATGTTCATCTATGTTCTTCTCTAGAAGTTTTTGAATTTTGTCAACGACTAAACTAGTCTCTTAAAAAAGTAAAAAAGGATGGTGAAAGATTGTAGGTCTTGAAATCATGTATGACTCCAGAATTAACATATGATGAAAGATTTACTGGAAATATGACAAAATCAATTTTAGAGAAAAAAAGAAAAACGAAAACTATCATTACTTATAACTATATATGCGGCATATAAAGAAATTACACGTCGGTGGAATAACAGTGTTTTAAGCACACAAATAAATCGAACTCAAACTCGAGGTGTAAACTGAAACAGACAAGGAATTCTTTCATTTACAATTACTTGATTTTATGGCATATCTATGCACCTGAAACTAGTAACCCTATACGAGTGAGTTCTAGTCTCATTGGGTGGCCAATTCATACGACCTTATACTTAACTGAAACTTCCGTAAAGTAGTCTTTTAGCAAAATTCCCGAGTTGAATTTTCATTTTTTGATTAATTTAGTTGAATTTCAGTAAAGTTGTTTTCAGTTTGACTTTTAGTCGAATTTGTCAATTTGAATACTTATCGGTTGTTAAAATTTTTCCTGTCCTAACCATCTGCGCCCCACCCCGTACTTTGCACTGAGAGCTTAGTAGCAACTCCAAGAAAAAGTGGGAGCAAACACTTTGGAGCCTCGTTGTCTGGATTTGCTCCTTCCTTTTTTTTAAATCTTGACACATTATAAAAAGCTACAGATAGTTAGTTTACCAGTTACCAGTATAAAAAGAAGAAAAGTTTGAAATAAGAGAAGAGTAAGTAACAGAATATATGCTTGGTTAGATATTTTCATTTAGTGTCAAATTACAAATTAAATATACTTAAGAGGAGTTCTTTGTTGACTTATTGGTTTGGGGAAGTTAAAGTTGTGTTTCAATGGTCGAGTGGAAAGAGTAAGGTATTGTGACTTTATAGAGAATAGGTTAAGAATAGTTGGTGAAGAATTGATACAGTTGTGGCAGGGAGTAGGTTTCGTGTGGAGATTTGAGAAGCACTTCTTTTTCTCCGTCGACTCGCACAGCTTTTTGTATATCGATGCAAAATTATTTCCCTTACAAATAAAAAGAAAATCAAATGCGCGTACACACACAGAGTGTATATTATATATATATATATATATATATATATATACACACGTATAGAGCGCCTCGCTTGGTGTAATTGTTTGTAGGATAGACTTGCAGACCTTCACGACTGAGTTCCAGTCTCACTGTGCGCCCCATTCATTCGGCCTTGTGCCACATCTAAGTAAAAAGCTAAGTAAATTTATATATATATATATATATATATATATATATATATGCATATATGCACGTAAACGCTTTTATATAGACAAAAACCTATACAAACTCATACACATTACATATATGTATATGCACATATCACACACACACATATACGCACCAATATAGCATATAAAAGCACATATACGAACAAATAGATAAATATATGTGCCTATGTGTGTGTATATACAACTTAAAAAAAATAAAAAAAAGAAGAAAATTGTCATTTAAAATTGTCAAATAGAAAATCATTATTTTTTACTTTTGATTATCATAAACGCATTTTAATCATGAATTGCCTTTCAGAATTGCAAACATGATTATATCAGGTTTAATACCGTGAAACATTTGCTTTTGTCGTAGATTTAAATCCTCCGAATCCTTCTTATTGAACTAATTTTTTGAAAAATTCTTTACAGTTTGTTTCTTTCCTTTTCATTTTTCAAGTAGCACTTAGCGCAGAAAAGCTTTGTTGTAAAAGTATTTTTTAAAGTTTTAGACCGAACGAGAATCCACAGCTTAAACAACTCCCTATTGAGATTTAAAAAAAATCAACTTCTGCACATGTACAGTTCTACCTAAGCGACATAAATAATTCTAAATTAAGTTAAAATAAAGAAACGACTTTCAATCGTACTGAGTGGCAGAGATAGCAAGTGTATTCAGAAAACATTATTACTGTGATTGTTATTTCTCATTTATTTATTTATAGTAAAATACTGAAAACCGAAGAATATTAAATTCTGATCATTAAAAAAATATTAGACTACAGTTATATAGAAAAATTGGGATGGATGAAACGTGATCCAATTAAAACTTTCAAAATAATGGAATTTCAAATCAATGTAGACATTTTTTCTCGCTCGTCCTTATTCACGGCCTACCAAAACCGTCTGCTTTTATTGGAATCATGACATTTGAAAACCATGGCGCAAAGGAGTCTATGTTGAGACGAGGAGACTCAGCAGTCGCCACTACACCCCTCAAATTAGAAATTCTTTTTTTCACTTTTGATTTATTATAAAAACGTTTATCATCTGAATTCTTACATGACCGATTTTTTTTTTCATTTCTTAAGAGTTTGTTTCTTAAAGCAGCACGTCGTGCAGAATAGCTTCATTGTAAAAGCATTTTTAAAGTTTTCGATATAACGGGCATCCATAGCTCAAGCAGAATCTTGAAACCCTCGGCATTCTTTTATTGGGGTTACTCAGGCTCTCAGCAATCAACTCAAATGCTGCAAAGCACAGAGAGCCCTGGAAGAACGCCTCTTGGAGAATTTAAAAGAATTCCCACCAACTTTATAAATGAGCCAAACTTCTTTCATCGTTGGGGGCTACGCATAAATCGAGAATCGTGCACACTGGATGAAAAAAAAGTGCTTCCAACCCTTGGCATTCATTTATTGGGGTTTCCTCAGACGCTCAGCCATAAACTCAATCCTGCCGAATACGCAGGGCGCTGGAAGATTTTTATTCCAGTAGAAAGAGAACCCTTTCATTATTGTGAGAGTTTCACGCCATACAAGAAAAAAAAATGCATAAAAATAAATATAATGGCAGACCTACAAATTATTTTCAGTAGGCATGTCAGACAACAAACTTGAATCTTAAGGAAAAAGTTTCAATGATCAAATAAAGAAAGTATTCAGAAAATCCTTTTTAAAAGACTATTAACTTTGCACGGTTGAGCGAAAAAAAAAAAAAAAAAAAAAAAAAAAAACAACAAAAAAAAAAAACAACTACCTTCTATCTGTTATGCTGCCATAAAGTGCACTGTACATGATTCACGAGATGTGCTTTTTTTTCTTTAATGGCAAATCAACCTTCGTGGCTTATCTCATACCAAAGACATCCTTTTAGTAGAACGGCAGTGGTACTATATAACATATAGGTGGGATGTTTGTCGAAGGAATAGTCTACATTATTATTTGCAATAGTATGATTTTGTAGTTCTACTAACTACTGTTGTGTTCAACTGTGGATCGTTGACTAACTTGTCTTGATCACTTTGTACTGCTACCTATTCTGTTGATGAAGATGTCAAGGGATGCGAGTTCCATGATAAGCAAAGTGATATTGCTTGTTCCTTTATTGGATAGCGTATCGACAAGGAACAATACACCCATAGTCAACACACTGAATCTGTTAAAAATTGGATGGAATGCTCTTATTTTACAATTTAACAAGGTTTCATTATAACAACAACAGACAGTTTTGCGCCAGAAGTATCAGTGTTCATTACCAGTTGAACACATAAATTGCATGAAAACCTAATCAGATCATTGAACAAGACCAGGGATAAAATTACTAGTAAGCAACTTGAATGTGCTGTACTTGCAAGCCTTCCTCTTGACAAATATAGGACATTGACGTGCAAAATGAAGACCATCCGGAGTTCAATAGATTAAGGAATCTACTTTTACAGTCCTCTGATCGTGAATCCGTCAAAGATTCCACAAGGAAAGATAGCAAAGCAAACTTTCAAAATCAAACGTTAGTGACTACAACCATCAAGTTCATGGGGAGCGAGTAAATGGCTTATATAATATCTATGGGTCTCCATATTATTTTAAAGATGCTTGTCCAGCATAATGAAAATGCATTGAACGGTGGCAAAAAATGATTCACATAATAAGCCGAACTATCATCTGCGAAAAGGTGGCCAACGAAATAACAATTGGCACCATCAGAGAAATTTGACTGCTACTATTGCTCCTATGACATATGTTATCAGTTCTATTGCTTTTATTGTTAGAAAATACCCCAAGAACTTTCAAAGGAAGTACACAGTTTAATTGTTAAAAACATTTCCATTTCAAACTATTCAAGCAGTTATATGTAACAATAAAGTTAAGTGTAAATACAGTTTTAATGTCGAAAAAACAGTTCTATTTGAAATGATTTAGTTAAGCATAAGCACGCCGTTTAAATGTAAGTACGGTTTAATTGTCAAAAACATTTCTATTTCAAGCTATTCAGTTTACTCAAAGAATTAATTTTAGCAAAAGTATGCTGTTACTTCTATTTAACCCATAGATATGGCCCTATCAGGTGCTACCACCCCGGACCAGAGTGGACCTGGGAGCGATGGCAATGAAGGGGTACTCCGCATTCCCCCAAAGCTCCAGCACTGCTGGAACCTCACCATCAGATTGTTTAGCGTCATATCCAGGACACTTGTTGGGGGGATGTCTTACCCCTCTGCAGAGAAGCAGTCAGTGTATTCTACAGCCCCAGCCGACTGGGCAAGTGTGTATGTGAGTAAATGTATATGGTATGATACACACATAAATATCGTACTAAGCCAGAAATAACATTAACATACAAATTATGACAAGAAATCACAAGAAGAGCAAAAGATGAAATTTGAAGTGTCATAAAAGTTAGATATGAACAAATGAACGACTAAAAAATCAGTAAGTCATAGGGTTCTTCAAAATGTTCTAGGCCTCACCCAGAAAGAAGAGATATAAATGATCATTTTTGCTGTCGCAACCCATAACCCTTTCTCATAAAATTAACAAAATCTGAATTAGTTTTTTTTCTTGTTTTATAAGAGGATCTCATGGTGTAATAGTTATCGTTGTAGGAAATGGACACAGTGACGCGAGTTCAAATCCTGAACGAGGGTGATTGCATTTCACATAGCGCAAATATCCTCGGGAAACCTATGAATCCAACAATTTCCCCTCCAGCTATGATCAAATAGTAGGGCAGATTAGGCGCTTTAACCTTGCTATGACAACCGGTCTAGTAAAAGGAAAACTCTGAATTCAATCCAGTTCAACTTGTATTGCATCCTGCATGTACGGATGGGTTGTGTAAATACATATAAGAAATGGTAGTGTGTTGCCTCAACAAAAATGTTCATCTATGTTCTTCTCTATGGGTGAGGCTTTAAAGTGTTTGAATTTTATCAATGACGAAACCAGTCTCTGAAAAAAGGATGGTGAAAGATTGTAGGTCTTGGAACTGTGCTTGACTCCAGAGTTAACATATGATGAAAGATTTACTGGAGATATGACAAAATCAATTTTAGAAAAAAAGAAAAACGAAAACTATTATTATTCATGGTTATTTTTCGATGGCTGTATTTATTCTCATCCATAGAAGCCAACCTTATAGATGAGCAGCAGTTGTTCCCCGATCGAACTAACTATCGTGACCGTTGAACCGTGAGATTCATTCGCCCAGGACCAGGTTAGGCATTGCGTTAGGCCGTCAGAGGGTTTATCCGCTTGCCTTTACGTCCACCATGCTACTTCCCATGGCGTTCGTAAAAAAAGTATCCTTTCTCCTTTTCCGTAAAGTTTTACTCCTCTTCCGAGGGTGTGTCCTCCGATCACCGAATTGTCACGGCAAAAATACGACTGAGCCTACGAAGATACGTCACACGAACAATGACCACCATACACTTTGACTGGGCCCTTAACAACAGGGATATTAGAGATAAATATGTGTTAGCATTGAGAAACAAATTCGATGCACTACAGAAATACGTATCCCGAATGACGAATATGAGAATTTCGTCAACGCACACCTAGAGGCAGCAGAGAATTGCATACCAACAAAAGTTAGAACTAAATCTAAAGTTCCATGGGAGACATTAGCGGTTAGAGAAAAACGTGCAGACGTGAAAACTGCCTCCAAATCCAAATGGAAGAACCCAACGAACACAAATGCCCTGAAACTAAAAAAGGCACAAAATGAATTAGCAAGTCGGTGTATTCTACAGCCCCAGCCGACTGGGCAAGTGTGCATGTGAGTAAATGTATATGGTATGATACACACATAAATATCGTACTAAGCCCCTCTAAAAGAACTGATAGAATACATACAAAATCTGATAGATAAGATTAGAGACTCAGTGGAAGATAGGCAATCTAGGATAGCGTGGCAAACAATAAACGAAGTGAGCAGAAGGAAGAGCACAGCCAAAGCTAAACTGAAAGCTGCAAACCAACAAGAAAGAGTAAAAATGTGGAAACAGCATTTCGAGAATCTACTAGGAAACCTACCGAAAGTTACACATAAACCAATCACGAGAATTATTAGTAAGCAATTAGACATTAAACTAGGACCGTTTACTCTAGAAGAACTCGACACAATACTTAGAAAAATTAAAAATAGGAAAGCCGCAGGGCTTGATGAAATTCCCCCAGAAGTATGGAAGACCAGACAATTCGACGACATACTTCTCCGACACTGTAGCGCAGTTTATAATCAAAATCCGATAGAACGATGAAGGGCTGCATCCTCCCTTTCCCTAAAAAGGGCGACCTCGAATTAGCTTAGAACTACCGAGGTATAACCTCACAAATATTGACTATCCGTAGAATCCTTGAAGGCGTACAGGCGAAAAACCTACAGGCGACAATACAATTTGTCTACTTTACCGAGGCCTTTGATTCCATTCACAGAGGGAAGATGGAATAAATTCTACTAGCATACGGCATACCAAAAGAGACCGTCGCAGCAATAATGATTCTCTATAGAAACACCAAAGTGAAAGTACGTTCTCCGGATGGAGACACAGACTACTTCGACATTGTAGCAGGAGTACTACAAGGAGACACACTAACCCCAAACCACTTTATTATCTGTCTAGACTACGTGCTTAGAACATCGATTAATAAAATCAAAGAAAATGGTTTCGAGCTAATAAATAAAAGAAGCAGAAGGTACTCCGCAAAAACAATTACCGACGCCATAGCGATTCTGACAAATGCACCAGCCCAAGCCGAAACACTACTGCATAGTCTGGAACGAGCCGCCGCAAGCATTGGCCTCTATGTCAATGCACACAAAACGGAATACATGTGATTTAATCAAACAAGCGACATTTCGTTTCAGAGAGACGGTAGCTCTCTGAAACTAGTTGACAAGTTCACCTACCTATGAAGCAGTGTCTCATCAACTGAAAAAGACATCGACACGCAACTAACAAAGGCATGGAGAGCTATCGGTCATATGGAAGTCAGACTTGACCGATAAAATGAAACGCAGTTTCTTCCAAGCAGCGATCGTGTCGATACTGCTATATGGAAGCACTACATGGACGCCGACTAAACTGATGGAGAAAAAGCTTGACAGCAACTACACAAGAACGCTGTGAGCAATTTTGAACAAGTCCTGGAGGCAACACCCCACAAAGCAGCAGCTGTACGGCCACCTACCTCCCATCACGAAAACTATCAAAGTTAGCCAAACCAGACATGCAGGATACTGCTAGAGAAGCAGGGACGAACTCATAAGTGATGTTCTCCTATAGACCCCTCACATGGCCGAGCAGGGCGACCATCTCGAACCTACATACAGCAGCTCTGTGAGGAGTGGCGAGAGAGGGTTAGGGATATCCGTGCTGGCGGCACGACAAAATGATGATGATGATTATTAGTTATAACTATATATGTACCATGTAAAGAAATTACATGTCGATAGAATAAGTGTTTTAAGCACACAAATAAATCACACTCAAACTCGAGGTGTAAACTGAAACAGATATGTAATTATTTTATTTACAATTACAAAGTATGAAATGAAATTAGTTACAATATAAGAAGGGTATAAAAGAGGCTAGCTTAGTATACTTGATTTAATGGCATATCTAGGCACCTCAGGTGGTCGAATGGTTAGCAAGCAAAACAAGTAAACCTTCACGAGTGAATTCTAGTCTTATTGGGTGACAAATTCATAAGACCTTATCCTTAATTGTGTCTTCTGTAAAGTAATATTTTAGCAAAATTCCCGAGTCGAATTTTCATCTTTTGATTAATTTATTTGAATTTCAGTAAAGTTGTCTTCAGTTTGACTTTTAGTTGAATTTGTCTATTTAAATACTTATCCACTGTTAAATTTTTTCCTGTCCCCCGAATGCTTCGCACCTAGAGCTTAGTAGCAACTCCAACGAAAAATGGGGCCAAGCTTTGGAGCCTCATTGTCTGGAATTGCTCCTTCCTTTTTCTAATCTTGACATATTATAAAAAGCTACAGGTTAACCAGTTGACTGGGCTTTTATAAAAAGAAAACACTCCTTAGAAATAAGGGAATAATAAGTAATAGAATATATGCTCGCACAAATATCTTCTTTCAATGTCAAATTGCAAATTAAATATACTAAAGAAGAGTTCTTTGTTGACTTATGGGTTTGAGGATGTTAAAGTTGCGTTTTAATGATTGACAGTTAAAATTTTCTCTGCCTTAACAGTCTGGCGCCGAGTGCTTTTCACTGAGAGCTTAGTAGCAACACCAAGGAAAATTGGGATCAAGGTGTGGTAGTCATATTGTTTGAAATTACTTCTTCCACTCTTGACAAAATTAAAAGTCACAGGTCGTTGGTTTAGTTCTCTAGTTAGAATTTTTTTAAAATATTGATTTTGAGTCTTGGTGGATGCCCAATTAATACGGCCGTCTGCCACATCTAAACAAAAAGCTTAGTAAATTACTAATGCCATATCAACAACACCAGCCGATTGGACTTTATAAAAAGAAAACTGTCCTTAGAAATAAGGGTAAGTAACAGAATGCATGCTTGCTCAAATATCTTCCTTTAGCGTCAAATTATAAATTAAATTTACTAAAGAGTTCTTTGTTGACTTATTAGTTTGAGGACGACTAAAGGGTTAAAGTTGTATTTTAATGGTCGAGTGGAAAGAGTAAGGTATTGTGTCTTCATAGAAAATAGGTGAAGAACTGGCAGTGAGTAGGTTTCTTGTGAAGATTTGATCAGGACAGTTTTTTTCTCTGTCGTCTCGCACAGCTTTCTAGTGGTAAAGTAGAATTTTTTTGTTCTTTATTTTGCATGGTTCCATGATTTCTAATAATTATTTTACATTTCCAAATAATGACAATAATTTTCGTTATTCATTTCATTTAAAAAAAAAAGGAAGATTGCAAATAATTTAAAAAATGGTAAATTGCAAAAATAAATAAATACAAATGAAGATTTATTCTATTCAATTTTTTAAGATAATAACAGTACAGTCGACAGGCATTGTAGAATACGCTAACAGCATCTCTGCAGAGGTGTAAGACACACACAATGAATGTCCTAGATATAACACTACTATCTGATAGTGAGGCTACAGTCATGGAGCGCACCTTAATTGAAATTACTCCCGGACCCACTCTGATCTTTAAGGATCCCATCTATAGTTCAAGTAGGTCTATTTAAACATTTACTATACTTTAAATCATTCAACTGTTAGTTGACACATGATTGATGTCTTAGATGGCAAAATTTCAAACTATTGAACTACGTGCAAACAATAAATATCAATACCTAAAACGATTTAATTGTGGAGCAACAATGAGATCTGGATTGTTTAAAATTATTACCTACAAACTATCTAATTACAAATTATATATATATATATATATATATATATAAACAGTATTTGGCATTAGGAAATCTACAATGGTTGATGTGCTATAAAACATAACTAACCAACCAACCATCTTAAATAATTACATTTTCATAATTAAAAAAATAATGATTCGAAATCATAAATTAATTCAAAACTTTAGAAATAAAATTACTACCATATATATGATCTGACATAAACATTAACGGAAACCACTTATTGTGCTCGAAGAAACCAATATTTTTACATTATACTTTTTTAAAACTATTTTATAACAAAACAAAACCCCAAAAAGTGGGTGGGGGATTAAGTTGTTTTCAATTAAGTTTGAACTAATTACATTTATTTTTCTTCAAAATGATTTAAAACAAACTTTTTTTAAAAAGCTACGACTTGCCTAACCAGTGCTCAAACGAGTACGTGTCAGTGATGCCATTGAGAATTTAAATGCCTTTGAAATCTGTCATTTTTTAAAAATCCCTATAACCGAAAGATGACAGAATAAAGTTAGTGTTGACCTAATTTACTTAGATTATTGCTAAAACGATTAATTTCTTTAGCAAGAAGACGATTGTAGATCATGGTGCAGGCGAGTCGATGTCTATGGGGCGGAAAAACCCGGCCTTCTCACTGAACTCCTAAGTGAAGATTGTGAACAGATTTCAAAAACTACGATAACAAGGAAATGTTTTCATATTCAATTATTCCCCAAATTTAAGTCTTTACTTAAACGAAGATTTTGAAATCTATGCTATAAAGTTAAATGGTGAATATTTTTGTAGCATTTCATACTTTTTTTTTTCACGTTTAACATTTTCCATACATTAAAAAAAAAACTGATCCCAGTTTGTTGTTTTAAAATTCATATTTTTTGAACAACAAAAATATTCTTTCTATAATAGCATTTTGATTTAGCTAATTTTTAGAAAAAAGTAAATCAACATCTAATAAAAATTTAAGACCACCTTCTTTAGCAGAACAAATATTGATACAAAATTATAGCCCTTATAAATAAAAAGAAAATTAAATACAATCACATACACAAAGTGGATAAATTTGATGTACCCATGGCCGCTTACTAGGCCCATGTAGCTGACTTAATAGGGATTTATATTTTTGACACGTTGGGTCGTATTGTCAACTTAGAGCAGGTGGGGCTTCACCGATTGACGGAATTATCTTTATCCCGGACAGTAACGAGCCCAAGACCTCTAAAATACAGAAGAAAATAGTTGACTTTCTTAATGTCACAGTCAATTTAAATAACGGCACCTTCAAACCTTTTAGTAAGAGCATTTCCATCCCCGCCTACATAAAAATTGATTCTAACCACCCAAGATCGTTATTGAAGCAGATTCTTAATGCCAGATCCAGAGGATAAACAGAGTATTCTCATGTAAAAGAATTTTTGAAGAGAGCAAAAGTATACATGATGAAACCCGCAAAAACAGCTGATTCCAACGTAGACTAGAGTATGTGAACCCAGTGAACTCCGGCTATAATAGAAGTAATAGAAGTGGGACCCACACACTCGTCAAGGTAGGTAACACCAATAATAATCAAAAATAGACGAGGAAAAAATAGAGTAATCTGGTTTACCCTTCATTTTTTAAATTTACCAATAGTAACACAGGTAAAGACTTCTTAAACCTCCTGGCAATTTAATAGGGACAATCCATTAAGAAATATTCTAATACGAACACCGTAAAATCTTGTACAAACAACATGCATAGTATCTTGAACCTCCCACATGAGGGGGTTACTAGACGAATTAAATAGATATAGAGGACTAGATGAGGTGTCCTGTAAATGTAGAAGAAAGGGGGAATGCCTTTCCTCCATGGAACATAATAATGATGGCAGATGTAACTTGTGTATCGATGAAAAAATTAGTATAATTAATTTTAAAGATCGCAGACTACGACTGAATGAATGTAATGAGCTTATGTTTAAATGTAGACATAAAAGTAAATTTGAATTGTCCTGACTGGGGGCAACTGAGGCTCCTAGATAAAAGCAAGGATTTTAGATTATTTTTATTGGAAATAATAACATTTATTTTAGTAATTCTTAGTATTATTTGACGGTGGGGATTTATGTAGAGGAGATTTTTGGAACTTTTAGGATTAATTCAAAATTAGGGTTTTTAATTCTTGGAGGAGTTAATTCCCTTTGACCATTTTTGGATTAAAAGCACCTAATGGCTAACTACCAAAAGATGGTTTTTCATTCTTTTTACTTTTTTTTTTAGGAGGAAGACGATGACTTCATTAGCTGAAGAATTTAACATACGGAAAAGATATATATATATATATATATATTACATACACACACGTGTGAAGATAATCATTTAATTTACAAGCTTACATTATTCATAAAATCCCACCTGCTATGCAAAATCTAGCATGTGTTCAGATTAGGTTTTAAAATTAGTGTTTTTAATTTCTGGAGTAGTTAATTCCCTTTGACCATTTTGGGGTTAATTAAAAGCACCTGAAAACGTAAAAAATAAATTATATATATATATATATATATATATATATATATACTTACCTGGCTTTAGCTGGGCTGTCTGGCACTCCCGCTGGATGGGTATCAAATATCAATGGCAAACTTGAGGTCGAAAGCCCCCCCACCCCCACTTTTGCAGACGCACCTACATCACTGACATCTTTGTCACCCTTGTATAGCACTGAACCAGTTTAAGCTATAATCAGGCATATGTGCCTGGACCAACATTTTGGTTCAAGTCTAGCTAGGCTCATCAGGCCCACAATGAATCTAGCACTAAGTACAGTAGGAAATATCACTAAGAGAAACAATTGGAATATGCTTGTCAATATCAAACCATGAGAATGGTGAAAAGTTTTTCTCTCCGATGAAAATAAATTTAATTTAATTTAGATGGTACAGATGGCTTTCAGAAGTGCTGGCACACAAAAATTTTTCCAGAAAATTTACTCAACAAGGCATACTGGAAGAGGATCTCTTATGATTGGGGGGGATCTTCAGGAAGACTTAAACAACAATTTGTCAGTGATCGACAAAAAGCAGCAGATTATGTGAAGATGCTAAATGATTTATCTCTTGCACAAGAAGGGCGTTATCTACGTGGAGAAGAATGGATTTTTCAGCAAGATATTCCACAATGCATCAATAACAAAAAAGTACTGATTTGAACAAAAAATAAGACTTCTTGATCACATAGCGAGCTCTTTAGACCTCAATCCTAAAGAAAATTGGTGGGGATTGATTGTTGCAAAAGTTTATGAAGGAGGTCAACAGTACTCAGCAATTTCTAACTCCAAAAACACCATCTTAGACGCATGGAAAAAAAATACCTTCGGTTTAACTTCAGAAACTAGTTGATGGTATGCCTAGCCAGAAGAGGTGTCCTGTAACTGTAGAAGAAAGGGGGAATGCCCCTTTAGTAGACAAAGCAACTCGAAGAATATCATATACCAAATGTGCATTTCCCCTATGGAACATAATAATGATTGGGAGAAAGTCTGTATTCGTATCTCTGCTGAGAATTGGAAACAAAGACTGTATAACAACAGACATTCTTTCTCCCATGATTTAGAATCCAAACTGCTCTATCTAAATATTTTTGGAACCTTAAGGATTAAGGGCTAATCCCCCCAATAAAGTGGAAAATAGTCAGGCAGTCTTCAACTGCAAATAGCTTCAATGGCAGAGGTAACTTGTGTATCATAAAAAATTAGCAGAATTAATTTAAAAATTGCAGAGTACTGAAGAATTAACATAGCGAGCTTGTTGTGTTTAAATGAAGACATAAAAGTAAATTTGAATTACCTTGATTGGAGTCCACCGAAACTCCTACTTAAGATTATTGATTTTAGATGATTTTTATTGGAAATAATAACATTTCAGTAATTATTAGTATTATATGATGAGGGGATTTATGTAGAGATGGTGATTTTTGGAACTTATGAGATTAATTCAAAATCAGGGTTTTTAATTCTTGGAGGAGTTAATTCCCTTTGACCATTTTGGGGTTAAAGGCACCTAATAGCTAGCTGCCGAAAGATTTTTTTTTTAAATTCCTTTTACTTTTTTTTATTTTTAGGAGGAAGACAATGACCCCATTAGCTGAAGGATTTAACATAAGCAAAAGAAGTAAACGAAAAAATATATGAAGATAATCGTTTAGTTTACAAGCTTACATTATTCATAAAATTCCACCTGCTACGAAAAATCTAGCATGTGTTCAAATTAGGTTTCATAATTAGGGTTAATTCCCTT
This sequence comes from Sepioteuthis lessoniana, assembly GCA_963585895.1. NCBI lineage: Eukaryota > Metazoa > Mollusca > Cephalopoda > Myopsida > Loliginidae > Sepioteuthis > Sepioteuthis lessoniana. Next base: position 34,938,758 of record OY757911.1, read on the forward strand.
TGACCATTTTGGGGTTAATAAAAGGCACCTGATGGCTAGCTGCCAAGAGATTTTTTTATGAGGAAGACGATATCATCAGTTGAGAAAAAGTGTAAAAGAATTAAACGAAAAAAAAAAAAAAAAAAATATGAAGATAATCGTTTAGTTTACAAGCTTACATTAATCATAATAATCCACCTGCTACGAAAAATTAGCATATATTCAAACCTGACTAACCATCGAGTACACGTAGAATACATACGTGCATATCTCATTAAAGCAGAAATAACATTTATATATTAATTATGACACAAAATTCCGAGAAGTTAAGATGAAATTGAACGTAAAATATTAACATAAAAAGATAAACATAAGATATGAACAAATACAGTGTGTGTATGTGTATATATATATATATATATATATATACACACACACACACACACAGAGTGGGGAGAAATAAAAATTCGTACACATGAACATTTCCATCTTTCAAACATAGCCTGAACAAGATTTTATATACATTTACTGTATAAGGATATATTCTACTAATTAATGTGTATATAAACTTAGGTTACAATTAATTTCACAGGAATACTTAACACTTGTACCTGGTTATGGCTAACGGAATCAGAACAGGCGACCCCCTTGGATTCAATAAAGGACGTAGTTCAAAGTTCCGTGAAGGTTCCCGAGTTCAACAAACACCTGAAGAAGGCCGGAGGACATTTCGGCCTATGAGGTGCCACAAAATTTGGAGCTCGTAAACTTTTCTTACATCTTCGTGGCTTGTTTTCAGTTGAAATCTTCATCGCACGACCTACAATCAATTCTAGGACACAGGATGTTTACCCCCCAACACGTGCACGAAATTTTTGATTTACCTAACAGATACTTCCATAATTTCTCTGCGATGACCACAAGAATACATTGAAAACAATACAACAAACAATACAAAAAGTTAAAAAAATAAAGTACAATTTAAAAGTGCAAAATGGACAAAGGAACGTGCAACACGTTAAATAGTTCACAGTTCATTAATATTTGTTCTTATTCTTTTCTTTCTTTTTTTGTTGCTAAAGTCAATGCAGTCTTTTTTTTTCAATTTCTTTCTTACTTCGCGAAATAATACACTCTTAACAGTTATCCATATAAACACAAATCTCAGCCCGCCTCAAGAACAAGGAGTTTTATTTCTAAAATGGTCTTTTTTTTCTCTTTGTTCTTCAACACTCCTCTATCTACTCACCAATAAATGAGATATTTCACAGTTGGTATTGATGTCTCTTCTTTCCTAATCTTATTGTTTAGTAATTTACAAAGTTCTTTGCTTCGATGTGGCACAAGGATGAATGAATGGGCATGGACTGGTACGGCACCAGAAAACCCGAAGAAATCATCCACAAGTTGTCTCCCCACAAAAAGAAAAAAAATTCACTAACTTTAAACAAACAGAACAGGCGTCATTTATCTCTTCACTTGATCGGAACTCGGAAAATGCAGGCTCCAAAGCCTTACGAAAACTATTGTCTTGCCTAATTTCCATATCGAGGATTTTAAAAAAGAGAGCGAGTTTCTCTTAAAAAAAAAAAAACAAAAAAAAACACTTATTATCGTATGTCCAAAACAATCCTCAGCACAACGTGGATGAAATCTCGGACAATCAAGCTCGAAATCAGACTGGACTGAGCGAAAACAGCAAGGTGACCAACACATTAAAAGATAAAGATATTACATTTCCAACGTTTTCCTTGAGTCGTCTATGATTTTCCCCGTCCTTCTTCGTTTAGCTTTTATTAATCTAAATCACAGGCACTGACAACAGAGCTTGAATCAACTAAGGAAAGAAAAAAAAAAAAAAAAAAAAAAAAAAAAGCGCAGAGAGGCATTTATCTAAATCTAATTGGCGATTGTTTTTACCTTGTTCATTAAAAAGAACAAAAGACGCGGTCTTGTATTTCTCTTTTCATTTTTTTCCTTTTTTCTCTTCCTTTTTCCCATCCTGTCTTCAATACCTAGTCTTGTATTTTTTTTATTTAACATTGTATTTTTTTCATTCTGTTTTTTTTTTTTCTTTAATAAGTGTTCTTGTATTTTTTTCTTTTTATCCTGTTCTTCTGTTTGCTTCCTTTTCCTTCTATCTTTTTAATTTCGCCTTTTCCTATTTTTTTTTTCACTTCCGTCGGCGTTCCCTTGTTTATTTTTATATTTTATTTTTCCGTCGGTTTTATCCCCCTTTTTTTTATTTTTTGGTTTTACAGTTCTGTGTTTTCTTATCACTTTCTTTTATTCTATCTTTTTTTCTTCGTCTTTCTTTTCCTGTTTTTTCCCTCTTCTGTTTTCTTCCGCTTATTTTTTTCTTTTGTTTTCCGTCAGTTACTTTTTCAGAAGGACATGGACTGGTACGGCACCAAAATATAGTTATGTACCAAAGCTGTACTAAATAGATTTTAGAGCCTCCGTTTGATACATACACCAAAAGTTTATTTACTACAAGGTAGCAAGTAACCACAGGGAGAGAAGACGGTATAGAAGCATGAGACGACCGTCAACTAGATAATTATAAACAACATATCCTAGTGAGAAAAAGATGAGCAGACCTTGAATTTTTCCCCAAGTCTAACACCCCCTTTTTGGTGTCCCGGAATTTGGAACTTGTAAACTTTCTTCTTACGTATTTACATTCCTGTCGTAGACTATTGTTCGGATACACACGTGATTTCGGACATGAAGTTTTCCTTAACTACAACGAGTGCCTCCGCCTTGTTCATCGGTGACTATTGTCTGCTTTATTTTATTTATTTAAGTTTTCTTCCAATTTCCAATGAACCGTTCAATTATGTTACAGGAGATTTGAGAAGCCCGATTCTTTTTCTCTGACATCACGCATAGCTTTCTAGTGGTTAGAGGAGTTTCTTTGATTCTTTATTTTGCTTGGTTTCATAATTTTTAATAATCATTTTCAGCATTTCTAAATAATGACAATTTTTTTTCAATTGGTGAAAAAAAAAAAAAAAAAAAGGCAGATTGCAAATAATTTGAAAAATAAATAAATACGAATAATGTTTTACTTTATTTTTTTTAAATTGACAACCAGTCGACTCGGGTTGAAGAATACGACAACTCCATCTTTGCAGACTCACACACAACGAATGTCCTAGATATAACACTAAACCATCTGATGGTGAGGCTACAGTCCTGGAGCTCTGGGGAATGTGGAGTACACCTTCATTGAAAGTACTCCTAGATTAGCTCTGATCTGTTACGGACCAGAAATAAAGACTCAAAAGAGGAATTGAGTGAAAAAAAATTTATCAAAGAACAGTAGTACAAACATATACTACTTAAAAATAGTACCTGCTGATATATATAACTGGGAGAGTTCCTGCGTGCGTGAGTAAATTACAATAAGTTAAGATCCCATCTATGGGTCAAATAGAACTGTTTAATCATTTATTATACTTGAAATTATGGAACTGTGAGAAAACAAAGAATATCAATACCTAAAACGACTTGTTTGCAAACAGTGACATCTGTCCTGTTTAAAAATATTACCAACAAACTATTCAATTACAAATTCATTATATATATATATATATATATATATATATATATATAGTATTTGGCATTAAGTAATCTACGATGGTTGATATGCAATAAAACACAACCAACCATCTTAAATAATGACATTTAATAATAATTAAAAAAAAAAAAAAAAAAAAGAATTAGAAATCATCAATTAATTCAAAACTTTGGAAATAAAAGTCAACATTACTTTCATTTATGATCTGTCATAAACATTAAAAGAAACCACTTATTTGTTTTAAATTTTGTTTTGGAAGTAACCAATTTTTATTACATTATCCTTTGTTAAATACTGTTTTATTACAAAAAAAAAAAAAGATCAAAAAATCATGAGTTACAGTAAGAATAAGTTGTTTTCAGCTAAGTTTGAACTAATTACATCAATTATTTTTCTTCAAAATATTTTAAACTACTTTTTTCAAAGTTAAGGATTATTATTTTATTTTTTATTAACAGGACTGAGAACATGGCGCCAGCTAGTCTATGCCCTTTGGGGCAGAAAATCCCAGCCCTCCAAGTGGACTTTGTGAACATAGATTTCAAAAACTAAGATAATAAGAAAAAAAAAAAAAAAAAAAAATTAATTCCCTAAATTTAGTATTTACTCAAACAAAGATTTTGAAATTAATGCTATGAACTTGATATTGATCAGCAGGTGAAGATTTTTGTATGTTTCATACTTTTTTTTTTGTCTAACATTTTCTACACCTAAACCCCCCCCCCGCAAAAAAAAAACTCACCAAGGTTTGTTTCTTTTAGAATTCAAATTTTTATATAATAACATTTAGATTTAGCCATTGATTAGAAAAAATGTAAATGAACATCTAATAAAAATTTAAGACCACCACCCCACCTTTTTAAGCAGAACAAATATCGATACAAAATTATTTCTCTAGTAATCAAAAATAAAATAAAACACATACACACACATACACACACACACACACACAATACTCAGAAGAGTCCTGGAGACTTGCTGTCACTCAAACTCCTGTACTTGGAAATAAGAGGATGAGTGGAGACCATCCAAACTACAGCATTGTTGAGATCAGCCAGAATACTGAGAAGAGTCCTATTCTGGAGACTTGAGGAAACTTGCTGTCACTCAGACTCCAGTAAAACCCATCAGCTAACGCTGATCTGACGTGAAAAACTCTTGAGCAGTATAATAATACATACATATATAAATACATACAGCTGTAAACAAATTTTTTGTATTAGATAAGAATACTTGATAAATAGAATTACTAATGTTGAATAACAATACTTGAAACCATTTAACTGTGTGCAAACAATGAAAAATATTAAATAGTATTAATGGTAGATAGGAATACTTTAAACCATTTAACTGTATGCAAACAAATGATCAATATTAAATAGTATTATTAATGGCAGATAGGAATACTTGAAATATTAAATAGAATTATCAGTGTGAGATAGTTAAATGGTTTCAGCTATTGCTATGTGCAAACAAATGAGCTCTAACTCATTAAAAATGTTACATACAAAATATTCGCTTATAAATCATATATATAAATAGGATTTTGCATTAAATAACTCTTGCCCAGTCAGCTGTACCACAGCAGAGGAGTTAAACCACCCCCACGAGTGTCCTGGATATGACAGTAAACAATCTAATGGTGAGGTTCCTGTGATACTGGAGTTTTGGGGAATGAAAAGCACTACATTGCCATTGCTCCCAGGTCCACTCTGGCCTGGAGTGGTAGCAACTGATAGAGCCCTATCTATGGGTTAAATAGAACTAATCTGCGTACTTATGCTCAACTAAAATACTTGAAATAGCACCGTTTTGATATTTCAACTGCATACTTATGCTAAACTGAATTGCTAGAAACAGACATGTTTTTTTACTTTAAAACTGTACTACGCTAAATTGAATAATTCAAAAGAACTGTTTTGACATTTAACTGTGTGAGGAGAAAAACTATACTTATACTAAACTGAATTTGTGTGAATTAGACTAAACTGGATAGCTTGAAATAGAAATGATTTTGACAAACTCTGGACTCATGCGAAACTGAATTGTTTGAAATTAAACTGATTATTTGTATAAAAATGGATTTGGCATTAAATAACCTACAAAGATTGATATGCCATAAAAACCTAACCAACCAACCATTAAATAACCCACAAGTATTGATATGCCATAAAATATAACCAAACCAAACACACACACACACAAATATATATGTACACATATATACATACATATAGGGTACCTTGGGTGGTGTAATGTTTAGCAAACTAGACTTGCAAACCTTTATGAGTGAGTCTCATTAATACCCCATTAATACAGCAAAGTCTAAGCAAAAAGCTTAGTAAATTACTACACACACACACACATATATATATATATATATATATATATATATATATATATATATATACACACACACACACACGTAAAAATTTTCTTCTGTTTGTGTTGGTCCAAAGAGACAAAACTAAATACTTTGGATCATCGTGTTATGTGTGTCTCTCCATTAAGATTAATAGCTGATATGCTATATTCTTATTTATTTTTTTGGTTTATTCATTTTGAATATATATATATATATATATATATATATATATATATATATATATATATTTATTTCTACATATATAAACACACATATATACATATAAAAAGATATGAACACACACACATTTTTTTTTTTTTTGTTCATGGAGTAATATATTTTTGAAACAAGTTGCCTCACCAGATGAAAAAATAAAGCAATAGTATAAGTTATCTTAAGATTAAATTGGATGATTCAAGAGAAATTGTCAAGTAAAAGAATTTAGAAGGGCATTTTTGGGAACTATCGGATGAAATATTGAATTGAATTTGACCAGTATATAGAGATTGTATTAATATAATCTTTGGAAAGATTTTTTTAAGGTTGATTTAAGAAGAGAATAAAAAGCGAAGATGATCAGAGATTAACAAACAATATAATAAAATATTGAAAACTGAAGAATATAATCAAATCTGATTATTTAAAAAACTATGAGATTACAATTCTAGGGAGAAATTAAGATTAATAAAAAGTAGAGTCAGGTGATACCAGTAAAACTTTAAAATATAATTAATGGAATTTTTAATCAGAGTAGACATTTTTTCTTGCTCGTCCTCTTAGGCCTGTAGAAACCTGCTTTATTGGCACTAGGACGTTTGAACACATGGTGCATATAAGTTTGGGGTGTGGGAACCTGGCAGTCACCATTCGATTCATCCAACTATAAATCAATTCTTTTTTCTACTTTTGATTTATTATAAACTCATGTATTATCTAAATTTTTACATGGACCATTTTTTCTTATTTTTTAGAGATTTTTTTTCGTTTTCTAAGGCAATATATAGTGCAGAAAAGCTTCGTTGTAAAAACATTTAAAAAAATTTTTTTTAGGCATAAAGGGCATCCATAGCTCAAACAAAATGTTTGAAAGCCTCGGCATTCTTTTGTTGGGGCAACTCAGGCTCTCAGCAATCAACTCAAATGCTATAAAGAATGTAGTCATAGAAGAACGCCTCTTGGAGAATTTAACAGAATTCCCACCAACTCTATATATGATCCAAAATTCTTTTATAGTAAGAAGCCATGCATAAATCGAGAATCATGCATATTGGATAGAAAAAAATGCTTGCAACCCTCGGCATTTATCTATTGAAGATCCTCAGGCTCTCAGCTATAAACCAGGTGCCAAGCATGTAGGGCTCTGGAAGATAGTTATTCCAGTTGAGCACATAAAATGCATGAAAACCTAATCAGATCATTGAACAAAATTGGGGATAGAATTACTAGTAAGCAACTTGAATGTGATTTACTTGCAAGCCTTCCTCATTGACGTGCAAAATGAAGACCATCCGGAGTTCAATAGATTCAGGAATCTACTTTTACGGTCCTCTGATTGTGAACCCGTCAAAGATTCCACAAGGAAAGATAGCAAAGCAAACTTTTCAAAACCAAACGTCAGTGACTACAATTTTCGGGTTCCTGGAGAACGAGGAAATGCCTTATGTTTTATATTTGTGGGTCTCTACATAATTTAAACATGCTTGTCCAGCATAATCAAAATGCAAAAAAAAAAAAAAAAAAAAAAAAGATTCACATAATAAGCAGAACTATCATCAGCAAAGAGGTGGCCAACAAAATAACAATCAGAGAAATTCACAGTAACAAAGTATGAAATGAAATTAGTTAGAATATAAGAAGGGTATAAAAAGTGTCTACGTTAGAGTACTTAGTTTAAAGGCATATCTGGGCACATCGGGTAGTGTAATGCAAGCTATACAACTAAAACTTCAGGAGTGATAAAAGAAATTCGACTAACAAATTGTAATAAAGCGACATAAATTTTGGTAAACTTTTTACCCTTTAACCCATGGGTTAAAGGGTAAAAAGTTTACCAAAATCGATTGATTTTAACGCATGGATTAAAGAGGAAAAACTCACAGGTTAAAAATTTACCACTTTAACCCCATGGTTAAAAGGTAAAAATTTACCTAATTTTGTTTTTTTAGGAGTCTCTAACGGGTAATTTTAAACAGTAAGTTGTGCAGTTTTTCTGTAAAGTTTTCAAACTAATTTCATACAACAAAAAAAAAAAAAAAAAAAAAAGATGTAAAGTATAAAGCGTAGCAAATTTTCATGTAATTTGCTGGACTTAACTGAAAGACTGTGTCAAAAAAACAAATTTCTTTGAATTTAAGCATTTTTTTGTCCTTTTGTTGAAAAGTTTCACATTCCGTTTAATTCGGTTAAGTTTTCTGTAAATTTCTTTTCAGTATGATTCCAGGGTTTTATTTTTAGCTTGTGTCTTCTGTAAAGTTTTCTTTTAGTAGAATTCCCGGGTTGAATTTTCATCTTTTGATTAACTTGGTCGAATTTTCAGTAAAGGTTCTCGAGAAATTGCCTATATGAATACTTATCAGGGAGGAAAGCTATCGGTTGATTAATTTTTCCGGCCTTAGCAGAATAGCATTGTTCGAATTTGCATTGGGCGTTTCGTATGAGGCAAAACAAAAGAACGTTACTTTGGAAGTTTATTTCATTCATCCCTTTCCCACTCAGCTAAAATTGAGAGCTATACCTGATTGGTTTTGTTCTATTGTTTGAAATGAATTCGTATTGTGAGTTCGAGTTGATAAATTACTGATGGCATATCTACAGCTGGGCAGGTTGATTTATGAACTGAATTAGTGCATTGATATTGATTGTTTGGGTTTAACAAGACGACACAAAATATTTTTCCAAATCGTTACCATTTTTTAAGGAAACGAGTTTAGAGTTTGAAAATTATAACTTTAAAATGTCATATCGGTGATAAGTAAAAGATTTAAGCAGTCGAAACATTCTGTACCGTTGGGAAAAGGAAAAAAAAAGGCATTTAATAAATATTTTTTTCAATTGAAACTTTTCGTTAATATCAATTAAAAAAAAAAAAAAAAAGAGGTTTATAAATGATAAAAAATATTCATTTGTATTGTGGAAATGAAGATTAAATATACTGTTTTTTGGTAATTGACAGTGATTGCTTCCCCTTCTCATTCAGGATTTGTCTTTTTCGGTGAGAAACAAATAGACAAATTTTAATTAAAAGTAAAACACCGAAACACCACAAAATCGAGAAATTTCTTCATTTTATTCATAAAATAAAATAAATATATATTTTTTTATGATTCGTGTCTTCGGAACTTTCTTTAATAAATATTATTTAAGTTTACACCGTTTTCAACACGTTGTTATCGTGTATACAAAATTTAGCTGGTGTTTGTTTTTAAATGGTAAAATAATTAATAATTTTGTATTTTTCACGCAAGAGACTTGATTATTTGAAAAAGAAAGAAAAAAAGCTTGTTCAATCTACAAAATTTTGTATTTTAAATGACAAAACAAAGCACGTTTTCTGCTGTGAAGTCATATGTTAGTAAGCAATGCTGTTTCCTTCTTTCTATTTATTTTGTTTCAAATTAAATTTTATCTTTGAAGTTATTAATATACAGTAACGTTTCAGTTTCATATTTTTAAAAAATGCTGATACTATTTCATACTCGAAAACCTTAAGCTATCAAAGAGTGTGTATATATGTTTGCGTAGACCTCTCAAAATGAAAAAAAAAAAAAACCCAACTTTTTTCCTATAATTCTTCGATTGTTTTGAAAATAATTTGATTTTTAAATTCACCGTAAATTAGTAGCTATTTATTTGGAGTAGTGTGTAGGTCCTATCTTTTCAGGCCAAAACTTTAGACTCAGCTTAACCTTAACTCAAACCAAAGCTAACCGTAAGCCCCCTACGTAGTCAGTTTGATTTATAATTTTTCCTTTATTTTTAGATAAAAATGTCTGTAAAAGGATGGTTGGTTGGGTTTCATGGCATATCAACCTTTGTGGGTTATTTAACGCCAAATCCATTTTTTATGCAAATAATCAGTTCTATTTCAAACAATTCAGTTTAGCATGAGTAAACAGTTTAATTGTCAAAAACGTTTCTATTTCAAGCTATTCAGTTTAGTCAAACAGTTCTAATTCAGTTTAGTATAAGTAAAGATTTTGTTTACACACAATTAAATGTCAAAACAGTTCTATATTAAACAATTCAGTTTAGTGTCAGTAGAGTTTCAATGTCAAAAACAGTTCTATTTCAAACAATTCAGTTTAGCATAAACATGCAGTTTAAATGTAAGTACACAGTTTATTTGTCAAAAACATTTCTATTTCAAACAATTCAGTTTAGTCAAACATTTCTAATTCAAACAATTTAGTTTAGCATAAGTATGCAGTTCTATTTAACCCATAGATAGGGCCCTATCAGGTGCTACCATTCCATGCCAGAGTAGACCTGGGAGCAATGGCAATGAAGGGATGTTCTACATTCCCCAAAGCTCCAGCGTCACTTGAGGCTCACCATCAGATCGTTTAGTGTCATAGCCAGGACACTCATGGGGTTTTTTACCCCTCTGCAGAGGTGCAGTCAGTGTATTCTACAGCCCCAGCAGACTGGGCAATACACAGAGTTAATGTCAAAAGTTTTATTTCAGATAATTCAGTTTAGCATAAGTACACAGTGTAGACGTCAAAACAGTTCTATTTAACCAATAGATAGGACCCTTATCAGGTGCTACCACTCCCGGCCAGAGTGGACCAGGGAGTGATGGCAATGAAAGTGTACTCCACATTCCCCAAAGCTCCAGCATTACTGGAACCTCACCCTCAGATTGTTTAGTGTCAGTTCCAGGATACTCATGGGGGGGGTCTTACCCCCTCTGCAGAGGAGCAGTTGGTGTATTCTACAGCCCCAGCTGACTGGGCATTGTAAAAGGATGTTCAGTTTTAACTCGCAATAACAGTTCCAAAAAGTTTTCTGGTCCTCCTTGACCTTTGGATAAAACAGAAGCTCCAACTTTATGATAAGTATATCATTTTAGTTATTTCCTTAAAAATACCTCTGCCCAGTTGGCTGGGGCTGTAGAATACACTGACAGCAGCTCTGCAGAGGGGTAAACCCCACCCCAACGAGGCTAACTGTTGGCTGTGGATGCTGACCCGTAATGCTTAAGGATGGAATCCTTGTGGCTGAGCAGGTAATTTTAATTTTATAGTTGTTTTCATTGTTTAATTTGGACTAGTTCATGTACCGATTTTCAAAATTTAATTTATCTCTGATAATCTTCCTTTTTCTAGTAAATAATATTGTGACATTTTCTTTAGTATTTGTCATGTATACTAGACCTGTTATTAAACACATGCAAATTTTGAAATTTCAGGTTCCCATTGAAGAGAAGGAATATTTAAAAGATCAGAGACAGAAAATAGGACCAAAAGGCAGTTTTAGCTTGGACCTATTGACAAAGATGCTGTCAAAAGATACAAAAAAAATTCAGTGAAAGCAGAGAGGTTAGACAGGCTGTAACAATGTTCTTCATGTATTGCTTCATAGACATCTTCCAGTGAAAAAACAATGGATGACAGTTTTGATCTGGGGTGAAAGTTTAAGGGACCTTACAGTCTTTTAAAAGTCCCAAGACCTTCTATGGAACTTATTAGGGATGATGTATCATCAAACCTTAGGGCTTGTCTTTCTAATGCTTTTCTATCAAATTTAAAGGATATGGGCTTTCTTAATCCAAGTATTCCTGTAAAAGACATTATTCTAGACAAATCAAAAATAGATTGGGAAAAAGCAAAAGTAAAGTAACTAGCCATCAAAAACATGTACAGGACTATGACAATCTAATCTGTATTGGAGTTGATTGCAGAGTGGATAAGGACATTTGGCTACAGGAGATTACAGAAGAAAACAGTAACAAAAAGATTTTTAAAAAAGCAAGGGACCAGAGCGCCACATAGAAAGATGGGCACTTCAAGTAAATATCTCTCACCAAGACATACCCAACATTGGTGCCACTGGTGTTCATCTAGCTGAGTACATCAGTGTAAATACTGTGAAGACAGTTCTGGTGGACAATTCCAGTACAAACACTGGTTGTGAAGCAGGGATAGTGACAGCTCGAGAGAAAAAACTAAAAAGGAAGGTGCACACCATTGGTTGTTCACTTCATCAAAATGAACTTCCATTTTGAGCCATTTTTAAAGCAATTGATGGAACTACAAGAAGCCTTACCACTTTCACTGGTCCTTTAAGGAAACTTTGTGGAAGTAATTACTATGATTTGCTCCTGGTAAAATTTGAGCTAATCAGTGGCCCCCTGGATAAATTTTATCTTCCTGCAGAGGAATGGGTGATCTAAGTAAAGTAAAGTTGATGACCTTAGTCAAGGGTGACCCGAAGGCTCCCTTTTCAATAACTACCACACTGAAGTGTTGGGGAGGGCGATACTCCATTCCCTGGATTGCTCCACTTTACCCTTGATCCTTACCTTATAATGCTGATTGTTAAGCAAGGTGGCATCAAGTACCATTTTTTTGAGTCTTTGGTATGACACGACCAGTCTGCTGGACCATTGGTGAACACTCTACTCATTAGGCCAAGTAGTAACCAACAATTACTTCTTGAATATGCTGTAGGTATTTCTTGAGGAAAAGTGAACTCTAGATTTGCTTCTTGAAAGATTGGACCTCTGAATCAAGCAAGATGGCTAACTTTAGCCATCAGGTTAATGTGCTTATGGACCAGAGGTGCATATCCACCAGAACTCTTTGTTAAATTACACACCATTGTCCAATTTATCATTCAAGTGTATGCAGTTATTTGGTTCAAAATAAAAAGGAACAATAATTTCTATAACCAACAACTATATATTTAATATGATCCAGAGAATAAGGAAACAGTCAACTGAAATCCAGAATGTAGCATTAAAAAATTTACAGCACTATGTTTTTGTTTTGCTTCTGGAAAATATTGTCGTTAATGTTGAAGTTCGATGAATTAGAGGTGAGAGAAGAGGCCATAAAAAAAGACTTTGTCCATTAGGTAAATAAACATTTAATTCATACTTAAAGAACATGTCAATTTACAAGAATACTTATAAGTTTTATTCAGATTGCATCACAAAAATATAATAGAGTATAGCTAAATTTCTTTTTTTCTTTTTTCTTTTCAGAAATAGCAAACCACCAAAGAAAAGATTTTAAAAAATCACTTTAATCAATTTTGAAGCCACACATTGGTTAACTTTGATTGACCTCTCACAAAGTGGGGTTTGTGAACCTGCACTTGCAAAGACTTTCAAGAAATGAACTAGATCCCTATATAATGTAAAAGAATTGAAATTTCCAAATTTACCTGCTCACTCACAAGGTGTGGAAAGAGCTGTTAAATTAACAATGGAAGCTTCACAGATTTTGTATGGACAGGAAGCAAGGCACAAGCACATTGTAACCAAATCATTATGCCACCAAATAAGACCTGCATTTTTATCAAAAGGAAAATACACTGAACAATGAAAAATGCAAATTTAGAACAATGAATTTATTTTCCACTCATTGTATCTAAAGAAAAATACCAATTTTATCTGGATTTACTAGTGAAATAAGGAAATTCTGAAGTTAGTTTGTCTGCTAAATCCTGCGGAAATGAGGTATTTCTGTACATTTTTGCAGATGATGTTTACAATTAGATGCTCAACTGTGTTTTAAAGTTAGGAATCAAATTTTTAATGTCAGTTCTTATAACACCAAACCCCAGCTTTCGCCATGAAAGTCATTCTATCTCAGAATGTGTTTCAGGTTCTCCATTGTGGATACTTTATTTAATTTCCCTAATTAGTTTTTGATATTTATTATGTTATAAAGCTTTTTTGTTCTTTTTACTCTGGATCATTGTGTGCATGTATGTCTCTCTATTAAGATTAATAGCTGATATGCTATAGAGTTTTTTTGTTTATTTATTTTGATTATATATATATATATATATATATATATATATATACATATACACACACATACACATACACATTTCCACATATATAAACACATGTTCATACATATAAATAGATATGAACACACACACACACTCTTATATATACATATTTACCAACCCCTCCACTTGGGCAGGATATGACACAAGGTCAATTTTTAAGCAGAGTTTAACAGGTTTGAATTCACAGTTTTCCTTCTCCTAGACTAGTTGCCTCACCAAGGCTGCCCTACTATTTACCCATAGCTGGAGGGAGAATAATTGGATTCATACTTTTCTCATGGGTATTAGACACTTATATATATACATACACACACACACACACACACACACACACACACACACACACACACATATATATACACATACACCTCCACACACATGTCATTTGAAGTGAATAGACCTGACTGTTGGCATAACCCTCCTCTAACTGACAATTTATTGTCAATCCAATCCAATTGGATTTTTATTTTTTTGCTCAGGGAGTAATATATTTTTCAAACAAGTTGTCTCACCAAATGAAAAAATAAAGCAATAGTATAAGTTCTCTTAAGATTAAATTGAATGATTTAAGAGAAATTGTCAAGTAAAAGAATTTAGAAGGGCATTTTTGGGAACTATCGGATGAAATATTGAATTGAATTTGACCAGTATATAGAGATTGTATTAATATAATCTTTGGAAAGATTTTTTTAAGGTTGATTTGAGAAGAGAATAAAAAGTGAAGATGATCAGGGATTAACAAACAATACTGAAGACAAACAAATGTTTTCATACTTAACTTAATCATTCTGAAAATTTGAGTATTTATTGTGGTATAAAAAGTAATGGAACAGATTACTCACATTGCGTCTGCGTTTGAATGTCGGGAGAAGAAAAAAGAGGAATGTGAGTTTGTGGACTCCTTATATGCGAGTAGAGGTAATTTGCATATGAGGAGAAGAGGCTATAAAAAGACCAAATTGGCGAGACAGAGTGTTATTCTGAAAGCGGAGAGCAGACATTGAGTTAAGAGGAGTTGGCGTGAGTTGTGAAGTAGTGTTATTCTGATAGTTGGTGTGAAGGAGTTCTGACCCCTTTTTTCATTACAAGCTATTTCGGCACAAAGAGATCATGGAATCAGGGCTACTGAGATTGGGCAAGGATGTTATACCACATTTTAGTGGAGAAGGTGATGTAGTCGGGTGGATAAAAAAGGTGAAACTGGTAGCTAAGCTACAAAAAGTGCAAGACCTTGCGAGTTTCATTCCACTCTTTCTGCATGGAGATGCACTTGCTCTCTACCTTGAGATGAGCAATGAAGATCAAGTACAGGCAGAACAGATAGAGATGAGACTAGTGACGGCATTCACTGAAGGGCCTTTTGAAGCATATGAAAAGCTGAAACAATTCAAGTGGACAGGAGAATCAGTCGATGTCTATGCCAATACAATCAAAAGATTAGCTGGACTAGCAGGGTACGTAGGGATACGGCTAAACTTGCATTCATCACGGGATTCCCAGATGACGTATCTGTGGCACTACAGCAGTTACCTCACATAGAAAGAATGGACATTAGCAAGCTGTTACCAACTGCACGGCTATTAGTAAGCAAAAGGATGCATAAAACTGAGATGGTGGGAGTGAGTGCACAAAGCAATGCATTGAAAAATAAAGCTCAAAAGGGGTTGTTAAGCCTTCAGTGCTTTAGATGTCGAGGACCACACTATATTAAAGATTGTATGGAGATACCTAGAGCTAAAGTAATATGCTACAATTGTGGAAAGTTTGGACACATGGCAAGGTATTGTACTCAGATTCAGGGAAACGAGCAAGGGGGAGCTTCTGCACTAGTAGCTACCCCGGCAACAGACTGAAGGCGCAGTATTGGCCTCTTCCAATAATAGAAGTAGTGGTGAATAACACGGTGATGACTGTACTTGTTGATACTGGGTGCACCACCACTTTAATCAATTCCAGACTTATGAGTGGATGCGGTAGATGTGGCACTGTGAAAGCAGTAGATGGGAGGGACATAAAATGTAAAGGAGCCCGGCAAGTGGAGATTAAAGTACGTGGAGTACGAGTATAAGTGGAAGTGATATTAATGAATCGCATCATTGACAGGGTCGACGTCATAATTGGAATGGATGTAATCAATGAGATGGGAGGTGTAACTATAAAGGAAGCAGAGGTGAAGTTTGGAGATGTACACTGTGCTGTGGCTGCCCATTGGCTGAATGTTTGCAAAATTGAGGATAAAGACTTTGAAGCAAATTTCAGTGGAGAGAAATGGACGGTAAAATGGAAATGGAACCATTTTGAGGCGTGTCATATCAGGAGCGATATAACAGACGTGTGCGATGAAAAGATCAGAAAGTGGAGACGGTTGGAAGGAGGAACTGCTGTTGTGGACTTTAAGTCTGCCTACTTACAGCTACATGTAGCAAAGGAACTATGGCAGTACTGTCGGGAGAAGAAAAAAGAGGATTGTGAGTTTGTGGACTCCTTATATGCGAGTAGAGGTAATTTGCATATGAGGAGAAGAGGCTATAAAAAGACCAAATTGGCGAGGCAGAGTGTTATTCTGAAAGCGGAGAGCAGACATTGAGTTAAGAGAAGTTGGCGTGAGTTGCGAAGTCGTGTTATTCTGATAGTTGGCGTGAAGGAGTTCCGACTCCTTTTTTCATTACATTTATGTAAAGAAATTCTTATGTTATAAAAAACTTGATATAGATTAACAGGTGAATATTACTGTAATTTTTCATACTATTTTATGCTTCTAACATTTTCTTCACATGGACGAGCAGCTAGAACCTACATATAGCAGCTCTGTGCCGATATGGGATGTAGCCCTGAAGACCTACCGGAAGCAATGGACGATAGGGAGGGGTGACGAGAGAAGGTCAGGGATACTGGTGCTGATGGTGCGATGTGATGATGAACATTTCTACACCTTAAAAAATAAGAATATTTATAAGATCTGCTTCCAGTTTCTTGTTCTAAAATTAATATATTTTTTGATTAATAAAAATCATCATTATTTAGTAAGATTTTGATTTACGCAGTGATAAGAGAAAATTTACAAGTATTGCAATATGACACACATACATATACATGGATACCAGTATATACACATAAACACATTCACACCCATATATTATACATGCACATATATAAAGACATAAATTGTAGAGATGGCAAGTGAACACAAAACTAGATTATATTATCATTATCCACACCATTATTCATTTTATTATAAAATATTGAAAGTTGAAAAATATAATCAAATCTGATTATTAAAAAGAACTATGAGATTACAATTCTAGGGAGAAACTAAGATTAATAAAAAGAAGAATGAGAAGTGATACCACTAAAACCTTAAAATACAATTAATGGAATTTCTAATTATGGTAGACATTTTTTCTCACTCGTCCTCATTGTAGGCCTGTAAAAACCTGCTTTATTGGCACTAGGACATTTGAACATCATGGTGCATATGAGTTTGGGGCGTGGGGACTTGGCAGTCACCACTACACTCATCAAACTGGAAATTAATTGATTTTTTTTTACTTTTAATCTATTATAAACTCATATATCATCTAAATTCCTATATGGACCATTTTAAATAATTTTTTTAGAGTTCGTTTCTTTTTCTATTTTTAAAGGCAGCATTGTCCGGAAGACCAGGGTTCAATCCTAGGTCGAGTTATACCAAAGACTCAAAAAAATGGTACTTGATGCTGCCTTGCTTAGCACTCAGCACTATAAGGTAAAAAGGATCAAGGGTAAAATTGAGCAATTCAGGGAATGGAATAGTGCCCTCCCCAACACCTTGGTGTAGTAGCTATTGAAAAGGGAGCCTTCCGGTCACCCTCGACTAAGGTTGCCAACTTACTTATAAAGCAGAAAAGCTTCATTGTAAAAGCATTTTTTAAAATATAATGGGCATCCATAGCTTAAACAAAATGCTTGAAACCCTCGGCATTCTTTTGTTGGGGCTACTCAGCAATCAACTCAAATGCTACGAAGAACGTAGAGCCATAGAAGAACGTCTCTTGGAGAATTTAACAGAATTCCTACCAACTTTATATATGACCCAAACTTCTTTTATAGTGGGGAGCCAAGCATAAATCGAGAATCACACACACTGGATGAAAAAATAAAAAATGCTTGCAACCCTTGGCATTTATTTATTGGAGCTCATCAGATGCTCAACAATAAACTCAAACCCTGCTAAGCATGTAAGATGCTGGAAGATTGTTATTCCAGTAGAAAGAGAACCCTTTCATTATGATTAGAGTTCCAGGTCATACAAGTGGGTGGGGGGAATATATATATATATATATATATATATATAAAAACTCTATAATGGCAGGCCCATAAATTATTTGCTATGGGCTAGTGAGACTACAAACTTCTCTGACCCGTGGAAGTGAATTCTTTCAAAAAAAAAAAAAGAGCAACATCAGCTTAATAGAAGATAGTTTCAGAATTATTTCAATTTAGATAATGTTTTAATGTCAGGCTTTTTTGTGAAAGTTTTAGAAAAAACAAACTTAAAAAATTAAAATAATTAAAAACGTAAACAAAAAGGATGGCTTTTTCATTTGTTCTCTTTTGAGGTAAATGGTTTTAAAAAAACGTTAAATCATTAAAAATATCTTTCTATTTTTAAAAAAACTTTGTCAGTCATTGTAGGAGTTCTGTTAACTGGTGCATGAGGGGGTCAATATTGTGTTTTAAGTAAGGGTAATAAAAATTTATAGATATGCATTAAGACCATTGAAAACCCAAAAACATTGAATCAGGTGGGTAATAAAATAGGGATTGTTCACCTAAAATCAGTTTTTAGGCTTTAAAGGTAATTTAATCATAGAATTCATGACTTAGATTTAATTTTATTTATTAAGCTTTCGAATAAATTATCGACTATAAATAACTACCATATTCATTTACCAATTAGTAAAACACAAAAGAAATCGTTGCATAAATCATCTATATTTGTATTTGGAAAACACATTTTAGAGAGAGAAAATGATATAGCTCTCCAGAAATTAGTTTATGATGTGGTTTTTAAAAAGCCAAAAAATGAAACCCATCATGTTTAAGACAATTAAAAATACAGCAATTCTTTTCTGGTATGCCGGTTAGCTGTTATTAGGGTTTTGCAAATAAATTTCTTCAAAACAAAGAAAATCAATGAGTTATTATTTTTACCCCTAAATAAATTTGTTTTTATCTAGCGAATACACCTAAAATGAAATATTAAAAGTTTTTAATTTCATTTTTACAATGTGTATATTTCCAAATCTGTGAATATCACCTATTCCTTTTTAGATACACATCTGAAATTAAGAACTATTTTAATCATTTTTGTATAGAGGGCGACTTGGAGTTATCTGCCTCTGACTGGTAGAAAAAAAAAGAAGAGAAGGAAGCAGCCATTTTTTCATTACAGTCTAGCTCAGAGGCAAACTGGCCGATTGCATCTTCCCTATTTTACATGGCGCTGTGAGCAAGACTTAATTTGTAAAGTGGGGAATTTACCAAAACTACATTGGACACTAGGCTTATCTACTGCCAGTCACCATGGAACAAGAATATTTGAAATTAATGTAGCAACTTGTGGAGCAACAAAAAGAAAACATTGAGCTCAGAAAGGAGATGCTTTGTGGTCACCCCAAAATTTTGCAGGTTAAGAGTTTGAGTTTGAGTTTGAGTTTTGTTTAACGGCATATCAACCCCTGTGGGTCATTTAATGCCAAAAAGGTTATTTTGAATTTCAGTCATTAAAGTAGCAGTTCTATAGAGATGTTTGGTTATATCTTGCTGAAAAAGTTGCTTTCTTTTAGAAAATTAAAAATGTTTTCAGGGTTTGTATTCTTAAAGATGTCCCTCAGGTTTCTTGCTTGATAGTACTTGGTACGGATATGTTTAAGGTTGTTACAATTTAGAAGGATATGTTTGGTTGTGAGTTGTACTTTGCATGATGGGCACACTGGGGCATCCTCCCCTTTTAACAGGTGTGAATGAGTAATGTGGGTGTGCCCAATACGCAATCTGGCAAGTATTACTTCTTCTCTTCTGATGCTTCTGTAGCCTGTTGGCCACTCTCCAATAGCTTCTTGTATTTCATGGAGTTTTGGGTCTGATTGTCCCATGATTTCTGCCATTTGTCTGATATAAATTTCTTTATGGTTGGTTTTAGATCTGTATATGGGATTTTTGATTTGCACATATCAATTTGAAGAGCTTTTTTTGCAGCTTTGTCTGCTTTTTCATTTCCTTGGATGCCAATGTGACTTGGTATCCAGGTGAATATGATGTTATTATTTTTAGAGAGGGTGTTTAGTTTGTTTAGGAGCTTTGTGATCAAGGGGGATGATGTATCTCTGTTCTGTAGTGCTAGTAGGACTGATTTGGAGTCTGTGTATATGATAAATTTGGAAGCTTTATGGTTTGCTATGATATTCATAGCTAGATCAATGGCTGTGGTTTCTGCACTGTAAATTGAAGCTTCATTAGGTAGGCGTTTTAGGGTTTCTTTTTTTTGAGAAATAGCAGCACAGCCTACTTTTTTTCCTTGTTTGGATCCGTCTGTATAGATGTGATAGTGATCTGGGAACTTATTTTGTATTTTTATGAGTTTCTCTTGATAAGTGATGGGGTGTGTTTTTATTTTGGGTAACTTAGCCAGTTCTAAGTTTATAGTTGGTTGCCTTATGGTCCATGGTGCCGTTTTGGAGAGTATGGTATGGTGTACTATTTTAGTGTTGATTTTGATTTCGTTGAGGAGGTCACTTATTCTTAAGCTAAAAGGTCTGATTTTTTTTTGGTTATTTTGATACAGGTTTTCATATTTTGTTTTGCCGGTGTAGTCATAAGCAGGATTTTGTGGACAGGAGATGAGTTTGATGTAGTACTGTAGTGCTAATTTTTGTCTTCTTAAATAGAGAGGGGGTTCGTTTGCTTCTATGTATAGACTTTCCTTTGGGGAGGTATTAAAGGCTCCTAAAGTAAGGCGAAGTCCTTGGTGGTGTATTGTTTCCAGTCGTTGTAAGTAGGATTTTCTGGCTGCTCCGTATATGAAGCAGCCATAGTCAAGTTTTGATCTTATTAGAGATCTATATAGCTTGATAAGTGTCTTTCTATCAGCACCCCAGTCTGTGTGGGCTATGGCTCTCAATAGTTGCATGGCTTGATTGCATTTTATTCTTAGCTTTTTTATATGTGGGATAAAGGATAATTTAGAGTCAAAGATAATGCCAAGGAATTTATGTTCATCTGTTATGGGTATTTCAGTGTTATTTAATGTAAGTTTAGGGTGGTTGTGCATCTTGTGGATTTGACAGAAGTGTACACATTTTGTTTTACTATTTGAAATTGTAAATCCATTTTCTGTGGTCCATTTTTGGATTTTATTTATGCATTGTTGTACTTTCCTTTCTATGGTTGTCATGTTTTTTGAATTATAGCAGATGAGGAAGTCATCTACATATAATGACCCTTTGATTTCTGGAGGGAGGCAGGATGTTATGCTGTTTATTTTTATTATAAATAGGGATACTGATAAAATACTGCCCTGAGGAACTCCCACCTCTTGTGGCTTCGAATCAGAGTATGTGCTGCCAATCAGTGTCCTGAAAGATCGGTCTTCAAGAAAGTTTTGGATGAAGATGGGAAGTCTACCTTGTAACCCAAAGTTTTTAAGGTCTTTGAGAATTCCGTATGGCCACGTTGTGTCATAGGCCTTTTCAAGGTCAAAAAAGACTGCCACCAGGTGTTCCTTTTTTATGCATGTTTCTCTGATTAGGGTTTCTATATGAACCACCTGGTCCATTGTGCTTCTTTTTGTTCTGAAGCCTGCTTGTAGGTTTGAGAGCAGTTTATTTGATTCAAGAAACCATATTAGTCTTTGGTTTATCATCCTTTCTAAAGTTTTGCATGCACAACTAGTTAGGGCTATGGGCCTATAGCTGGTGGGATTTGTTGGGTCTTTTTGTTTTTTGAGGATGGGGATGATTGTAGCTTGCTTCCATAAAGTAGGGATATTGCCTGAGATCCAGATATTGTTATATATGTTTAGGAGATATTTCTGGGAAATTGAGGGTAATTCTTTAAGAAATGTGTAGTGGATTTCATCTGGACCAGCAGCTGAGTTATTGGATTTGGATAATGAATTTTGGAGTTCATCTAGGGTGAAAAGTTGGTTGTAGCATTTAGTATTGTCAGAGGTGAACTTTATTTTGTTCTTTTCTTCTTTGATTCTGATGGAGTTAAATTTGTTGGAATATTTTTAGGTAGATGATGCTTGGGCAAAGTTTTCTGCCATCAGATTAGCTATTTGTTTTTCATTCAAAGCTTTTGTGCTTCCTTGGGAGAGATGATTTATAGGAGTGTGGACAGTTTTATTTGATATTTTCTTTACAAAGTTCCAAATTGTTTTGGGATTAGTACTTGAGTTTATTTTTGCAGTGAAGTTTCTCCAGGAGGACCTTTTAGCTTCTTTAATTGTGCGTCTAGTTTTAGCTCTTTGTTGTCTATATTTGTCTAGATTTTCTGATGAAGGGTTGGTTTTAAATTTCCTGAGGATTCTTTGGCGTTCTCTGATCATAGTTTTGCACTCCTCCGTAAACCAGGGATTGTTATGTTTTGGGGATGTTGTAGTTTTAGGTATGGTTTTGTTTGCTATGTTAATTAGGGTATTTGTGAAATGTATTATAGGTTCTTCTTGGTTTGTATTTGTTTCTGGGATTAGGGTGTCAAGGCATAGTTTTTTGTAGGCTTGCCAGTTTGCTTTTTTGAAGTTCCATCGTGGGGTTTTTGAGACTGTTTGTGGGTCTGATTTTCCTGGTTTAGTATTTTCTCTTATGATTGGAAAGTGGTCACTGCCGCAGGAATCTTCATGTACCCTCCAGTTATATTCTATAAAGGTGGCTGGATTGCTGAGTGTTAGATCTATAGCAGAGAATGTACCTGAGGATGAGCTTAGGTGGGTTTGAGCTTTCCGATTGTGGAGACATAGGTTGTTGTTATTAATGATTTTTTCGAGGGTCTGACCTCTTTTGTTCGTTGTCCTGCTTCCCCACAAGATGTTGTGGCTATTGAAATCTCCCATCAATATATATGGCTTAGGGAGTTGATTTATTAAGTTATTTAGCTGTTCTTCATTTATAGGGTCTTGAGGTGGAATGTATATAGAGCAGATGGCGGTGGTTTTGTGTAAAGTTGCTGAAATTGCTACTGCTTGTAGGGGGGTGCTGATGTTGATTTTGCTTTGGGGAATGTTTTTCCTTATTAGGATTGATACACCACCCGAAGCTCTTAGTCCCGTGTCATGTATATAGTCATATTGCTCATAATTTTTCATGTTTGTTTTATCATTGCTTTTTTTTAATGTTTCTTAGAGACATATAATGGTAGGATTTTGTTCAGTTATTAACAGCTGGAGTTCGTTGTAATTGGCCTTGTAGCCACGACAGTTCCATTGGATTATCTTGTGGGTATTTTGGTATTTGGCCATGACTATTTATGCAGTGTGTGTCTTGGGTTTAGGGTGTACTATTTAATTTTTGTATTTTCGATTTTAGGTGTCGAGTCCATTTCGGTTTCCATACTTTCTATGTTTCTGGATTTATTTTTGGTTTTTGAAGGGGTGTGTTGAGTAGGTTTTTGTTTTTCTTCTTTTTCTCTGGTTCTTGAGGTTGATCGGTTTCTGTTTTTGATTGTTAGCATTTCATTTTTTTGGCTAGAGGTTGAAGGGATGTTTTTTGAATTGTCAGTTGGAGTTAGTTGTACATTGGGTATAATGGTTTTAAGGGTTTTGATTAGTTCATGTAGGTCGTTTATTAAATTTGTTAATTCTTCTTCTATTTTTGTTGTTTTTATTTGTGTTTTTGCTTCATTTTCTACTTGGTTTGAGGGAGTCCTGGTTACCTGAGAGAAAGTTAATTTGTTAAAGGGATTTTCTATGAGTCTTCTTGCTTCAGGGAAGGTAATGTTTTTGGTGATTTTCATTTTGATAATTTCCTTTTCCCTTTCCCAGATTTTGCAGTACTTTGAGTCTGCTCTATGATTCCCTTTGCAATTGTTACAGTTTAGGCTGTTTTTGCAGGATTCCTCTATGTGGTTTGGTTCCTGCTCTCCACATTTGACACACACTTGTTTTCTTGTGCAGTGCTGCTTCAAGTGTCCATATTTCTGGCAGTTATGACATCTTCTGGGATTTGGGATATATGTCTCAACTTTAACCACTGTATAGCCTATTTTTATTTCTAAAGGGGGTTTTGGGTTATTAAAGGTTAGAATGTAGGTATTGGTTTCAATCATTTCATTTTGTTTTTTGATTGTTATTCTTTTGACGTCTATTACATTTTGTTTTTTTAGTTCATTTCTAATTTCCATTATTGAGCATAATGATAGCTCTCCATTTCTTATCACCCCTTTAGAGGTGTTTAATCTCTCATGGGGGTAAGCTTTTATATCTATGTTGTGGATTTTTTTTTGCTTTAATATTATTTCAGCTTGTTTTTTTCCCGTTACCTCTATAAGGATGGTTCCATTTTTCAAGTTTTTTACGGTTTTGGGTGATATTAGAGCTGAAATACATTTTTCTATGATGAAGGGGGATATTTTTGTTAGCGGTAGTTTTTCTTTTGATTCTAGAATGATGAACCTTGGATATGGCTCATCATTGTCTGAATCACATTCAATATGGGGTCTTTTTGCTTGGGTTTTTGTTTTAATAGAAGCCATAAAAGTGTTGGATGAGTTTCACTGAACATGCTCCCCACCCACCTCGGAGCCCCATATGGGGATGTGCCTAGGGGGAAACCCATTCGCCTAGCAACACCAGGGCTACATGTTCAGTATACTCATGCTGGTGATAGACGAATTAATTTTTTGTCCCTGGGTTTTCGTTCCCAAGATAACTACTTCCCCAGGGACAGAAAGGACTACGAGTCTTTCCACAGCATGATTGACCCTACAGCCATCGTCCTCATTTAGATTTAAAAAAAAAAAAAAAAAAAATCTATGAGAGTACTGTCATGACCAGCCGATTGATCGGATCGGGCCTCTCCGACCGCCCGTCTAGCCCAGTAAGGGCCAAAGTGGTGTGTTGCAAGAGACTTGACCACTCGATTTTCAGGCCAAGTACTGCTCAACCACCAGGATCCCGTCCTTAAGCATCACGGGTCGCCACCCACGGCCAACAGGTAGCCTCGTTGGGGGGGTTTTACCCCTCTGCAGAGGTGCAGTCAGCGTATTCTACAGCCCCAGCTGACAGGGCGATGCAGGTTAAGAAACCAGAATGACCCTCGATAGGGATGGACACAACAGAAGAAAAATGGGCGTTGTTTCAGGACACGTGGACCCGATACAAGGATATATGCACACACTAGAAAGACAGTCCTGAATGCATGGAACAGATACCACAGTCTACCACTATCCCCAGGCATGTGAAATTCTACCATATTCATCACCGAGTGGGGCTGATACAGATACTGCCAGGCCCCTCAAGGATTCCACGGATCAGAGGACGGATATACCAGTCGGTTTGACGATATTACTGTAGATATGACTCGAAAAGCCCAGTGCATAGATGACAGTCTCCTATAGGACGATTCAATAGAATCCTCCTTCTGGCATACAGTTGAGTACATTAATCACTGCGCTGACAAGGGGATTGTATTTAATCCCAGATAAGTTTCATTTTGCCAAAAAGGAGGAGGAATTTGCGGGATTTCTGGTCACCAACAACTGTGTTAACCCTACAAAAAAGATGAGTGAAGCTATAATCCATTTCCCTACACCTACGAGTATCACCAGTGTCAGGTCATGGTTTGGACTTGTGAATCAGGTGTCATATGCATTTTCACAAGGTGAAGTCATGGCCTCCTTCCGAGAACTATTGACAAGAAAGAACAGAAAGTTCTATTGGGATAAGACACTTGAACGCCAATTCCAAGAGTCGAAGAGAGTGACAGTGAGGAAAATTGAAAAGAGTATGCAAACATTTTGAGTGACAGGACTGGCAACTGACTACAGTAAAACAGGTATCTCTTATTTCCTATTTCAGAAACACTGGATGCAGCGGCAAGTTGAACATAGGTTGTGGGAATGGTTACTGGAAGATTATTCTGACCGGTTTCTGTTTCACCAGTGACTCTGAATCATGGTACGCACCAGTGGAAGGAGAAGCCTTAGCCCTTGTGTACAGGCTAGAGTCATGCTGTATTTATCCTACGTCCCACCAACGTACGAATATGGCACAAGGCCGTGTTTAAGGTGGGTCCTGTCGCAGGGCCGTAGCCCAATGCTGAATGTTTATACTTGGGTGCTCGGACTTGCTAGTGACAGTAGATCATTTACCAATCGTGAAAATATTTTTGGACCAGGCCCTGGAAAATATTTAAAATCCCTGCCTATTAAATTTCAAAGAAAGAACGCTAATGTACAGATTCCAGATAAAACACCGTCCTGGAAAACTCAATTTAGCACCTGACTGCACCTCCTGACATCCAGAGGGTACCCCACGCAAAAGCCCAGCCCAAATTATCGACACCGCATTCAAATCTGCTTTCAAACAACAGTCAAAGCCAATAAAATCCTGATACCTCGACAACTTTGAGCAGAGGTACTGGAATCACTATGCCGCACATCAAGGCGTAAACAGTATGCTCGCAAACACAAGACAACGATTGTTCTGGCCGGGTTTGGATGCCAGCATCAGGCAAACCAGATCCCAGTGTTGCATTTGCAACACAATTGCGCCGTCTCAGCTGAGGGAACCTTTGATATCACCAGCAGATCCAGAATTCCCATTTCAACATGTTGTTGTGGACTTTAAAGACATACAGGGCAAGAGTTACATCCTTGGATTGAGTGTAACATATTGACCTTCGACCCAGCCGTCAATCAAGAAACAGGTGTATCTGGTCGAAGATATCAACCTTGACGGGTTGAATTCGGTGATATTGCGGCGTCCACAAAAAGCAGGTGGGCGTCAAACAATTATATAACCGGGTGCAACAGACAGCTTGAGTTAGTTGGAGTCAGTTGCAGTTGAAGTTCGAGTTGCAGTTTGAGGCAGTGAGAACCAGCTCCCAGCAGAGGGCTCAGGACCCCCGGTTGAGCAGCCCAGCAGAATGAGAAAAGAAGTGCTGCTATAATCAGAGGAACTGGGGGTCAATATGTTGCAGTCTGTTCCGTCCCCAACTCACCTCTCACACAACCCTTTCGCAACCCTTTCGAATAAAATGTGAGAGGTATATTTTTCTAAAGAAATGTGTTCGTTCGTCATTATTGTTGATTTTGTTTCCGCATGTATATGTATAGTTGTATCATGGCTATACAACAGGAGGACCCTCATTTGAATTCCAGGAGTATAACACCTTTTTGAAAAACTGGGGTATATGGAAATGCACCTCATCGGCCTATTATCCTCAAAGGAATGTGCGCGCAGAGTTAGCTGTGTGACGGTTACTGTATCTTTGTTCCGAGGTTACATTATCCTGGAATGTCGGGGAGAATGTCCGACGACAGTACCGTACCACCCAAGCTCTAAATATTCTCCGTAACTAGTTATATTTTATTGATAGCTTTGAAAGCCCATATAACTAGTTAAGTATAAAGCTTGCGTATAGGTTTAATTTTTCGAGATACGGACGAATGAGGATGTGTCAAGGGTCGAGAGGTCGATGTGATATAAATGAACACGTGAAGAGTTCCAAACCGGACAAACAATATGACGCGTAGTTGTTTTTCTCCTTTTCTTTATATATGTATCTTTCTCACATATTTTATTTTAAAGAAAGCACAATTATAACAACAGAAAAACAAAAAAAACAAAAATACAAAAAAAGAATACAGAAGTGTGGAGGGCAAGTCGCTTCCAGTAGTATTTGACTATGTCCTTCCAATAAGACAAAGTTCTTTTTTTTTTTCTTTTTTCAACTCATCTTAAGATTACACCCGTATCTTTTTGCCCCTTTACAATTAAAGGGAGGAAATCTCCTCGTTCTCCATATTTGTTTTCTTATATTTTTTTTCTTCTTTCCTTCCCTTCTTTTAGCGAAGAACAAAAGTCTCTCCTCTTCGTCTTTAAAGTGGATATACAAATTTAAACAAATATGTTTTCCGCCGAAACTGGCTGCTAATGAACTTCAAAAATGTTTCTTTGGATATTCTTGATACGGTCGTTTATTTGGGTTACGTATATTATTTGTCATAAAATTTTTGACTAACCTTTTTTCTTTCCTTTCTTTTGTTATTTTTTCTTAATTCGTTAATTTCTTATTAACGAGTCGCAAGGCACCAATTTTTTTTTTCTTTTATGTTGAGCCTCAGTTTCTTACCCAACGGAGTTGACAGCTTCTATTATGCCATTCTGTGACTAGAATTTCACCTTTCACCGGACCACGTGAAAAGGCGACCTTTCTATTGCTTGGTGAAGCTTGGAACTGACTTTTTGGCTTTCATTCTTTTTGGTGGTAAAACGTCCTCCCTGCCTCGACCAATCGCATGTCTTTTCCCTATCTGGGTCAAGACCTTTGCCCCTTCTCGGCTGGTCCTTCACTGTTGCTAGGGCTCGAAGACCCGCCAATCACCTGCCTTACTTCCGGTCCTCATAGTAGTCCTTACTTTCCTGCATTTTAACTCTACCGTGGCCGATGACCGTAACAGCTGTTAAAACAGCAAAACGAATGCTTTTTGACAATATGGACAACTGCGGACGACTATGCCATGAACAAGCTGCTCGGGCATGGCTGACCCATTGCAACACTCCCATCCAGGACCTTGACATGTCCATGGCCGTAATGCTCAACAGTCAAATCATTAAGGACCATCTCCTGGTCCTAAGGGAGAAATACCAAACACGGAAGCAGTGGAAGGTAATATGCAAACTAAGGGAGGGGGCAATGGCTAAGAGGCGCATCTGAAACGCTACCCAGGCCAGAAACTTCAAGTCAGAGATTCGGTCCAGATCCAGAACCAGAATGGTAAATACCCCCATTGATGGACAAAGACAGGGAGGGTTGTAGAGACACATGGTAACTGACAGTGCCAGGTGCGAGTGGATGGAAGTGGTCAGATAATGCATGCTGCGCAACAGCCAGTTCCTCCGCAAAATCTACCCAGTCATGGATGGCCTACCTAATGCCACAACGGGAACCTCAGATCAGTCTACAAATCCAGAGCCTCCACAGGAACAAACCCCAGAGGAGTCAATGGCTATCGAATGGGATATCAATGTCATGACACCACAGTGTGGTGGGAAGCAACACAGGAGGGTACATACAACCGGTCGGTCCCCCACCATTAAGACAAACCTTATGTCATAGAAAACAAGCACCAAGGAATCTGTCCCCATGAATATGGGGAAAATTGCAGTTTCTCTGATGCATATAAGGATGACCCTGTTAATTCATCCTGTGGTCACAGGGTGGAGAGGAGGGACATGTATATACGATGACCGAGTTATCTGCCCTGGCAGCGACTTGGAGTTATTTGCCCTTGTAGAGTGGGCAGTAAATTATATTGGAGTTATCTGCCTTTGCAAGGCGGGCAGTGACTTGGTTTTCATTACAGTCTGACTCAGATGCAAACTGGTTGATCACATCTTCCCTATTTTACAATTTTAATATATAAATTTAAGTGTATGTGCTTGAGTTTTATCAAGCACATACACTTAAATTTATATATTAAAAGATATTTGTAAAAATAAAATGAATTAATTTTCCTAGATTAGAAGAATTTTATAGGCAGAACACCATGGAATACTAGAGGCTAAAAATGAATAATTTTTACTTTGGGTTTAAAAAAATGACTTATTTTGAAAATATACACATTTCAAAACAGATTGAAACTTATTTTATTTTTTAATATCTAATTCTAGGTGTATTTGCTTGATAGAAACAATTTCATTTGTAGAAAACAATTTTACATTAGAGTCTTGCATATCTGGAAATATATGCACTTTAAAAGTGAAATTAAGAACTATTTTAATTATTCTAAATATCTAATTTAGGTGCATTCCCTAGATAAAAAATTCATTAATAAAAGAAATTCTTCATTAATTTTTCTTGTTTACAATAACTTTATTTTGTGATTGATGTATTGATTTACCAGAAAATAATTACCATTACAAAACATCCAACTTCATAAAATCTAATAATTAAGGCAAAACAGGCAACTATTTTTCACTTTTACTCGCTATGTTATTGTTAACTTAATTTTACTACAAAAAGTATTTTTTTGAAAACTGAAACAAATAGATATCAGACATCATGTGGTATTTCCTTTTTTTTTTTCTACTTGAAAACATTCTATGATATGAAAGATTTTTAAGTATCATATCTGACATTTTTTCTTTTTCATTTCTTTTGTAAAAAATAGATTTCACATTTATTTCCTAAAACTAATCAAATAATGTTTTTATTTTTTTATACAATTGTTAAATATTTTTTTTATTCAATCTTTTTCTCTTACAATGGTAAAAATGTTGGTAACTTTGATTTTATTAAAATCTGAAAGTCTTTTCAATCTAGGTTAATTAATCCTTCTAAAAATGAGCTAAGGATAATTTCTAAAAATATTATTTAAAATATGGTACTTAATATACAAAAAAATACCTATAACAATCTTTGGAATAATTCAACTGATACAATTGAATGGTTTAGAAACATCAAAAATAAGAGTAAGACTACTTTTATTCAATTTGACATAATTGATTTTCATCCTTCTATCTCTAAAGAAGTTTTAATTGATAGTATTAACTATGCAAAAACTATGTAGAAATAACAGATGGACAATACCAAATAATCTTAGCATATAAAGACTGTACTTAAGAATAATGATTCTATTTGGATAAAAACTGGCTTAGATAATTTTGATATTCCTATGGGTGAATACGATTCTGCTCAAATAGATCTCGTGGATTTATATATATATATTAAATACCCTCAGTAGGATCATTGACCCGATACAAATTGGATTGTACTGTAATGATGGTATTTTATACATCCCCAATAGTGATGGTCCTCAGTGTTCTGGTATACAAAAAAAGATTATAAGAGCTTTTAAATACTTAGGATTCAAAATTGAAATTTCATCTGATATTAAAATAGCTAATCTTCTAGATGTTACACTAAATTTCTCTGACAACTCTTATAGGCGATTCCTTAAGACAAACCAATATCCCTCCTATATTAATGTAAATTCTAATCACCCTAGTTTTACAGTTAAACAAGTCCCGAAAGCTGTTAATATGAAAATAAGAAGATCATCATCAAATAAAATTTTCTATCATAGTAGTAAAATGTATTTGAAGCCCTCAAGAACAGTGGTTTTAAAGACAAATTTACTTATCTAGAGCCCCCCCCCCCAAAAAAAAATTAAACCTAATAATAATAATGATAATTTGCATGAAAATAAAGGAACTACTGAAAATTATAATATTAAATAAAAATGTCATAAAAATAGAAAAAGGAAATTAATATGGTTCAACCACTCTTTTTGTAAACTTGCAGGAAAATATTGTTTTTAAATAATAGATAAACACTTTAATCAGTATAATATGTTACATAAAATATTTAATAGGAAAACCTTAAAAATTAGTTATTCCTAGATGAATAATTTTTTAAAAATAATCAACATACATAATACTGAAGTAATTAAAAGATATTATGACCAACTTGGAAAAAAAAATTATTGTAATTGTAAATCTAAAGGAAACTGTCCAATAGGAGGTAGTGTATCAAGCAACTATTTTCCGAAAGGAAAACGTAAAAGATAAAAAAGTTTATATTGGAATTTTGTCAGTTAGATGGAAGTTAAGATATTATAATCATATTCATTCTTTCTTTCACAAACACTTGAGAAATCAAACAGCGTTATCCAAACATTTTTGGAAGTTGAAAAATAGCGGTTTAACTCCAAAGATTCAATGGAAAATTTTGTAAAGATCTACAACTTCTAGCTGCTTTGATGGAAGATGTAATTTATGTCTGGAAGAAAAGATACAAATTATGTTGTACATTGATCCTGTTAACCTATTAAATCAGAGATGTGATTTTATCGCTTAATGTAGGCATAGAAATAAATTTAGACTGTTATGGAATAAATAAATAAATAACTATAACCTATTAAATTGATAAATGAATTAAAATTTGAATTAATATTAGTAAATTTTTTGCTCTAATAGTGTGATTGGAGGGGGGATTTTATGGTAAATAACATTAGTTTTAGATTGTTTTATTTCAATTGAATGATTAAAATTTGATGTACAAAAATAAGATATGTCTGAATAATAATTTTTTTATATAAATGTTTGGATAGTTAGACAGGTATCTTTGTAGCAGTAAATTTTTCCTCTGTTAAATTTGAAGTGTGATGAAACTGCCTTTACATGCCAAAATAAGTTGATACTTATTACTACTTGAATTGGAAGGGTTACGTTTATATCGGAGAAAGAGTGGTTTTTTTTTGGTTTTTTTTCAAGCCTGGATGTAAATATGAAGGAGTTATTTTAATCCATTTTCTTGTTTGATGTGAAGAAGTTCTGTTAATTTTTTAGACCATTGATCAATGCTTTTTAACAAGATGGAAATAAATTTATTATCTTCATATGATTGTTGTTATATATGTGTGTGTGCATATATATATATATATATATCTGTGTGTGTGTGTGTGTGTGTGTGTGTGTGTGTGTGGTGTATTCAATAAGTTTCCAGACTTTTTTTGAACAGGCATTTCAAATTGTCGTAGACTCTTGAAAATTCACTATGTTATTGCTATACATCTTATGAGATGACTGACCAATTTTTATGATTTCAGCTTCAAATAAATAGCTACAGCAGGACCATCTTGCATGAATTGAGCATCAGTTTTTGAGTGGGGGTAAGAGATTCAAGGAAGGCAGGGAGTCTGTGAGGGAGGAGTAAGGAAGTCAACAGACCAGAGTAGATTGGCCAAAGGGTTAGGGTTACTATGTTGAGGTTTTAAGGAAGTTCAGGAAGAGATTCTGTCAGAATAGGCCAGCACTCTTCAAATCGGGTCAGTAGCATTTCTACCAGGACAATGCACCAGTCCACAACTCCATCCTTGTCACAGACTATTTGACCAAGATGGGCATCAAGACAGTTCCTCAGCCTCCCAACAGTTCAGACCTTGGTTCCTGCAACTTTTGCTTCTTCCCTAAGCTCAGAAGCTGTCGTTATGAGACAATTGAGGAGATGTACAAATTATTCTAACATTGAACCCTATTAAACAAATACCTAAATACATAGTTAAATGTCAAAACATCACCAATATCCATCCAAGGTCATTGACATGTTCACACAAGAGGACTTCCATGGGACCTTCCAGAAGTTGTTGGAACAGTACAAGTGCATTGCAGCTGGAGGAGATTACTTTGAAGAGTACTAGAGTTTCCCCGTGTGTAAATCAATAAAAGTGCCCATACGAAAAAAGTCTAGAAACTTATCTAATGATCCTCATATATATATATATATATATATATATATATATATATATATATATATATATATATTTTATTTTCTCTCTTTTTTTCTTTTTCTTCCTCCTATATATATATATATATATATATATAAATATTTTTTTTAAATTTTTTTTTTCCTTTTTCTTTTTCTTCCTATGTATAAATGGAATACATAATTTCTACACAATATTCACCAAAAATCACTCAACAATTTTTAAAGCAAATGCTGTTGTACTATTTAAACGGATAATTTTCCTGATATATAGGTTTTCCCTAGGTTTTTATATAATTTTTTAAACATTCATCATTGATTTAACATCACCAATATCCATCCAAGTTCTGTTGATGGTTCATTAGAACTGAAATGCTAGTGTCGACTTTGTTTCTCAATAAATCTCTCCTTTTGCCTAGATTACCTTGTTATAAATTTTTCTCTATATGTATTTATATATATTTAGATGTAGACATAGAAATAAATTCATATGATATTAATCAATAATTCTAACATTGAACCCTATTAAACAAATACCTAAATAATGGTAGCAATTTTTTTATCTTTATCTTTTAATGATCTAGTTATAATTATAGATGATATGCTTAAACTAAAATAGTATTTTGATTAAACTACATATAGTACTACTACAACACTGAGTTTTAAATGAATTTTCAATCATAAGGTTGGTTGGTTGGTTGGGTTTTTTATACAAATAATCAGTTCTATTTCAAACTATTCAGTTTAATATAAGTACATAGTTTATTTGTCAAAAACATTTCTACTTCAAGCTATTCAGTGTAGTCAAATAGTTCTAATTTTAGTAAAAGTATAGTTTTTGTTTAAACATAGTTAAATGTCAAAACAGTTCTATTTCAAACAATTCAGTTTAGCATAAATATGCAATTTACATGTCAAAATAAATGAAAAAACAGTTCTATTTTGAACAGTTCAGTTTAGCGTAAGTACAGTTTAAATGTTAAAAACTGTTCTATTTCAAGCAATTCAGTTTAGCATAAGTACACAGTTTAAATGTTAAAACCATTCTATTTCAAGTCATTCAGTTTAGCATTAGTACGTAGTTTAGTTCTATTTGACCTATAGATAGGGCCCTATCAGGTGCTACCACTGTGAGACAGAGTGGACCTGGAAGTGATGACAATGAAGGGGTGCTCTGCATTCCCCAAAGCTCCAGCATTACTGGGACCTCACCATCAGATTGTTTAGTGTCATATCCAGGACTCTTGTTGGGGAGGAGGTTTTACCCCTCTGCAGAGGTGCAGTCAGTATACTGGACAGCCCCAGCCAATTGGGCAATACACAGAGTTAACTGTAAAAACAGTTTTATTTCAGATAATTCAGTTTAGATTTCAAAATAATTCTATTTCAAGCAAATCAACTTAGCATAAGTACACAGTTTTAATGTCAAAACAGTTCTACTTTAAACAATTCAGTTTAGTATAAATCCGCAGTTTAAATGCAACAAAGAGTAAACTCTTTAAACCATAGATAGGACCCTATCAGGTGCAACCACTTTGGGCCAAAGTGGACCTGGGAGCGATGGCAAAGAAGGAGTGCTCCACATTCCCCAAAGTTCCAGCATTACTAGAACCTCACCATCAGATTGTTTAGCGTTATATGCAGGACATTCATTGGGGGTGGGATGTTTTACCCCTCTGCAGAGCTGCAGTTGGTGTATTCTGCAGCCCTATCTGACTGGACTACGATCATAAGGTTTTTGTAAAAGAATTTCTATTATTTAAAATTTAGGTACCCGTTCGTGATTAAAAATGTAAAGTAAATTAATATTAATGTTTACCACAATGCAATTTATATGCAGGATTAGGACTGAAATATATCCCTAAATAGATTTAATCTTTAACCCCTGACTTTTAAAAAAAGATATAGATTAATAGTGGTTAAAATATCTACAATTCTATTTTATTTATAAAGACCAATTTATGATTCTTGACAATAAGAAATTTTAAATTTCTATATTAATATATTTTATCATATAATTACATATGAATTTGCTACAACGACAATAAGAATTTCTCTTTAAGTTTCTAAATTTAATCATTTGTCCCACTTAAAGTATTAAATAGTATGGAGCTAAAATTTTACATTTTAAAAATATTTTAAGAAAAAAACAAGGGGAGCTAACTATTAAAAGATTCCTCTCACTTGAATATTAGAAATTAAATAACCTAAAAATAAATAAAAATATATATTTTGTGACAAATGGTTCTGTTATTATCTGATTAAAATGATGGATAAAGTATCCAATATCATCTGATAACTTTCCTAGATATTTAGAAAATCATAGATATTGGTAAATTTTAAAAAATTAAAATATCTGAGTTGAATTAAATTAAAATAAAAATAGAATCAAGTTAATACTATGAGATTCCTAAAAAAGTATATAACAAAAATTTTTTAAATCAATTTATAATTAAAAATTTTAAATGCAATTCTACTAAAAGCTTTGAAATCAGAAATATGTTTATTAATAATAAATAAAAAAAGATTAATACTAAAGGAAAAATGGAAGTAAAGAAACAATACAATTATAAATTGGATGATTTTCTAAGCTGAGATTATATATATATATATATATATATATATATATATATATATATATGTATATTTAAATTATAGCCCATTGAATCTTACTTAAGGTGAAATGAATTCCCCAAAGTTAATGGAGAGAAAGAAACAAATTTCTGTTCAAATCCATCAGAAGAGTTGGTCAATAGACTGGTAAAATAAATTTATAATGAAGTACATTTATTAATTTTCTTGTTCTTAATGATTATATATATGTATGTGTGTGTGTGTGTGTGTGTGTGTGTAGTTGGGTGACAGTCCTTCATTTAAGCATCTTTGATTAAATAATGACACATTTTATCTATCGAATTTTATTAGGATCTTTTCAAGTTTCCAGTTTTGGTTTTATGTTGGAGTTGGTAGATGGATTTACTGAAATTGTCCCAAGCACTTTCAGACCTTTCATAGGCCATCATTAGGGGTTGTTTGCAAGTGTTAAGATTGTTTTTTTTTTAAGTTTTTAGGTTTTTAAAAATTATGTACATGTATAGTTGGATTAAACTGAGATGCTAATGGTATTGAATGAATTTAAAACAGAACTCTATCACAAGAAATAGAATATTAAAAAAAAAAAAATAACACAGGACTAAAGGCATATCAAAACACTGTCGTCATTTTCAAAGTTAACGCTATTAATTCTAGGCCCCTCTATCTCTACATGCTGGGCTTCCAGGATCTACAGTCATAGCTTACTAACTTTTTGTACTATTATAGTAGTATTTGCAACTAGAATTTTTCACAATTTGGATTTAGGAATAAAGAGTGGCTGTGTCAGTTCATGGTCATAGAAGTTTACGAATTTGTCATTATTGGGAAGTAGTATGGAACCATTATAGAGATTGTTAATTTTTTTTGTATTTTGAGTTTATGTTGATAACAATTTTTTTCAATTATGTATGAGTTTGTGTCCTACATCTTGTAAAAGTTGACTTAGGAGAGAATTTTTTAATTTGTTATGAACATTATGTGCTTTAGTGTTTTCAGTGTTGATTTTTTCTTTATTCTGTGTCTCCAATGAAAATAATATGTACATTGGTCTTGCCACTGCGTCTCCCTTGGGAAGTCTTGCTATGCACCTTGGTGATACTGACTACATAGTCCTACATCTTAGGGGCCACTCTATTCCCAAATCCAAATACTGAAAAATTCTAGTTGAAAACACCACTATAATAGCATTGTCTTAAACAGTAAGGTTCATACTTTTAAACACAAATGCTGATTTATTGATTAAATGGTTACTCCTTTCTCTGTATATATAATATTACCTTCTTGTTTTGTATTTTACTAAACATGCATCAAGGATTAAACATCCCGAGATATCATCCTAAAAAAAATGGTACTTGATGCCACCTTGCTTGACACTCAGTATTATAAGGTACAGATCAAGGGTAAAGTGGAGCAATTCAGGGAAAAGAGTAGCACCCTCTCCTACACCAAGGTGTAGTAGCTAATGAAAAGGGAGCCTTTGGGTCGCCCTTGTCTATGGTTGCGAACTTTACTTACTTACATATATAAATAAAAAGTTGGCAACCATAGTCAAGGGTGACCTTAAGGCTCCCTTTTCAATAGCTACTACACCAAGATGTAGGAGAGGGCACTACTCCTTTCCCTGGATTGCATCACTTACTCTTGATCCATATCTAAGTGTTAAGTAAGTAGGCATAAAATGCCAATTTTTGAGTCTTTGGACCTGGGACAGAACTCCAGCCTTCCAAGCCATTGGCAAACAGTCTACCCAGTAGGCCAATATACACATATACAAGTCCCCAAAAATAAGTTCACCATGCCAATATTTTTTAAAATGACATTCGTCAATGCTTACTCAATAGTTTAAACAAACAAATTGGAAATGGTTATTTTCAAACACACATATATATATATATTGTAGAGGATTATGGTTCTTACTAGCTCATTTGGTGAGTTAATGGAGGACCAAATATTGCAATATTATTGAATAGTGCTCAATATCAATGTAAGAGCTTATATATATATATATATATATATATATATATATATACATTTATTACATGGTAGTGTCTGTGACCCTGGGTTTCATTTTTTTTACACATTCATCAGACAGTGAAAGGTTTTCAAAAAAAAGACCAATTAATATGGTTAATTTTTTGTTTGAAGGTGGATTTTGCTAGTGAGTTAGTGTGCTTTTGAATGTTAGTGTGTTTAAGTATGTGCTGTCACTAGCACTTTTTGCACATATAGTGACATGCATCTTTACATATATACACATTTTTCTGCTGTCTGTTATCGGGTAGGTGTTAAGCAAACTAAGAAAGTGTGAGAAGTGGAGAAAGACTTGTTACAATCAGAATGATTTCTTTTACTCTTGATCCTACTTAATTTTCTGATAGCTAAAGCTTTATTTGATGTGAATATGTAATGTCTGTTTTGTGGTGAATTTTGAGTGAATATAATGATTAAAACTAAAATCATTATCTCGTTACTTTTTCTGAGAAATTTTTTAAAATAATTTTTTAGAGTTATTTTTATAATAATAATGATGGTGTTGTCGAAGATTATGTGGTATAGTAACTATGGGCAAGTAATAAGAATGATGTTAAGTTTTGGGTAGCTTTTGCAATAAATGTAACAATTATAATCATAATAGTCCCCAACAATACTGGTGGGTACTCATAATGCAATAACGTGAAAAAAATAGTGTTTATAATAATTGGTAATACTTTATATTATATGAATATAACTTACATTTTTACTGGCAATACTTGTGGATGGTATATTTCTTCACCTGTTTTTTTTTTCAGGAAATGTATATATATTTTTATACTTTAAGTCATATTTTCATCTATTTGAGAATAAAAAGTTATTTTGAATGATGTTTTGAAAAACCCAGAAAACCTGAAAATGACTGTTAAACATCGATTATGGATATCATTTATTAACTGACTTTTTTAAAAGGTTAATTCAATAGGAAAGCGTTATAAGTAAATCATGAAACCTTTTATCAAATATTGTATCAACCACAAAGTAAAATAATTGGTGAAAATCCAAGGTACCAAATATTTTTTTAAGAATTATTTTTCAATTCAAACAAATGCTTCATTGCAGTATGAACATTGGTAAATATTTTATTTAAAAAGATATTTCTCTTTTTCTTACCTTGTTTTGGGGTATTTTTAGGGTCATGATGTTCTAATGATTGTACAGTCTCCACTTTTGCTTGCTGAGTTGTGGATACTTTCTCTTTATTTGTGTTAATTAGGCTTTTTGAATGATTATCTCGTGTGCCACCGGAGTGAGAAGTTTTTTCTTTCTCTGAAAATAATTTCGGTAATGTTTGACTATTTAAAGGTGGCCTCGGTGATAAGACTCTGTTGTTGAATGCTGCCATAGAACAACAAAAAATATCGATATCTTCTTTTTTTTATTATTTTTTAGATTTACTTATAATATAATAAAATAGTAGAATTATTAGTATAATTGTTTTTATTTCGTTTTTTGACCATCCGTGAGTTTTTATCTTTATCTTAAAAAACTTCCAACGTTGATAGTTAATCTCAGCATAATTCCTTTTGATGTGGACAACAGGTCATCTTCAAGCTTAATAATGATCATATTTTCAAAAAAAAAATAACTGGTGTCTATATACGTATGTATATGATAGACTTGATCCAGAAGAAATTTTTTTTTTAATCCTTGAAAGTGTTTTCTCTTATATGCTTTCACTGTTTCAATTGCTGCTTCGCTTGATGGATACTGTAGTTAAGTCGTCTATTTACTACGAAGGCTCAGCAGGGACATAAAATAAGTAATTACATCACTGTTACATCAATAGAAAACATCATAACATCTCCCTTTGCTGTCTCTATTTTTACTTTACCTCTCCTTTCCTTCTTTCTCTGTAAGCTATCTCAATACGACTATCAGGAAAATTAGGTTGCGCTTCTACGAAGGACAAGAGACGCAATAAAACACTATTTTATCTCCTTTTCTTTTTCTTGATTATTTGTTGGTTGGTTTATTGTGTTTTATGGCATATAAGCCTTTATTGGTTATTCAATGCCAAATTCTGTTAATCATTTATTTATCAACTATATGATTTGTAAACGAATAGTTTGTAGGTAACATTATTTTTGATGAGCCGGAGCTTATTTTTTGCACACAGTTAAATGGTTTCAAGAATTCCTATCTAACTCTAATTATTCTATTTAACATTATTCATTGGTTTGAACACAGTTAAATGGTTCCAGATATTGTTATGTAATACTAATAATTCAATTTCAAATCAATAATTTGTTTGCATGCAGTTACACGGCTTCAAGTATTAAAAGAAATAATATAAGACCTTCCACAGTTACGGCCACTTAACCATCACTTTTAAAGAGAGCTTGTTGCAGGACCAATAAGGATGTCGACCCCACAAGGTTACTATGAGAAATGTGATAACTAAGACAATGAAGAGACAAACACGGAGACGTAGAGTTTAAGGAAAATGTCAATTTTATTTTACAAAAATGACGTGTTAACAAACAAATAAATCTGGAAGCGATTTGTTGGTACTGTCGTCTGGTTGAGTATTGTCTGGATTGGTATCGGTTAGGACTGGCAGGTCAGGATCGTCTCAGGATTGAAACAACAGTTATCTGATAGATAGGCAAGTCAGGATCGTATCAGGACTGGAACGACAGTTGTCTGGTTGACAGGCGGGTCAAGATCGTCTCAGGCTTTGAACGATGGTTGTCTGGTAGATAAGCTGGTCAGGATCGATAACTTTGCAGTCGTAAAGATAAGACTTTCGATTGAGCTTGCCCAAATATGGACAGATTTCTATGTCGCATTCGTGCGGCCAGGTGATGAGTGGGTCAGTAGGATCGTGGTTAGTGGAGGAAAAACTGGTATCGCAATTAAGGGGTGACTCCACACTCCCTAAGTCCCACAAATGAGACCTCATCACTGGATTCAGTTTAATGTCTTGACTAGGACTGGTGGCCTAAAGTTTGGTTTGTAGTGGATGTAGTTAAAAGTCATACCCACGACTAAATTGCCTTAAGTTTAACTAATAGTGGTTGTAGTTTAAAGTCGTACCCAGGACTGAAGTAGCCTTAATACACAAAGTCCTGGCTACATTTCTTCTTAATCTTCCTCTTAGTTCTTCGGGATGTCTGAGAACTAGTCTTCGGCGATTTATTAGGGCTTTCTGGCATGGGACACCTTTTAACATTATGTGTCAATGAAAGTTCTATAGGAAATAGGTGCTGCATGTTATGATTCTCACAAGACGTATCTACTCTGGTTATTCGTGCAGAACATATATTACCATCGTTTCCTTGGAAAAGTTCGGTTGCTCTGCCAATCTTCCAGAATGGTCCGGTTTTTGCAGGATTCTTAATCAACACCTCATCATTTACTTGTATTTCATTATTGAAATCCATATAATGTAGGTCCTTAAAACTTTCTCTTAGACTCAAGAGATATTCCTTGTTCCATAATTCTTTGAAATTATTAAACAATTTTTTCCTTTCGGAGAGAGCATCTAATAATTGGGACCTGGAAGTAGGTTCCATGCCAGGACATCCACCAGAATCTGTGTATTGGTTGTCAACAGACGTACTT
Organism: Sepioteuthis lessoniana; assembly: GCA_963585895.1. Lineage (NCBI taxonomy): Eukaryota > Metazoa > Mollusca > Cephalopoda > Myopsida > Loliginidae > Sepioteuthis > Sepioteuthis lessoniana. Next base: position 34,980,375 of record OY757911.1, read on the forward strand.
CGATATGTTAGAGGCCTGGAATTTATGGCCCTTTGAATGTCAAAGATCATGGTAAGAATTTGGAAGTAATCAGATTTAGCTCTGCCCAGTGTCTTAAGGAGACAGGTCTTTGTGATTTTTATCATTCTTTCCCATACGCTTCCTATCCATGGGGGATGCAAGGCTATTTCTATGTGATTGATTGTGTGGCTTAAAAAATGTTTCTGAACTCATTACTGTCCAAATGATGTTCAGTGCGTCGTCTAAGGATCTCGCATTATCACTTTAAATGTAGGAAGGTATTCTGTATGAGTTACATAACCTGATAAATGCTTGTGTGAATTTTTTGATGCTCATGTCTTGCACAATCTCTATGTGTATGCTTCTTATTGCCAAATAAGTGAATATTAAATACATTTTCTCAGTTTTTTTGTTTTTTTTTAATCTGAGAATTAATTTTTATTTATTTATTGCGGACTAAAAGTCCGCAATAAATGAATAAAAATTAATTCTCAGATTAAAAAAAAAAAAAAGCCTAATCTCAAAAATGATTCCAATTAAGGACAATATACATTTTCTCAGCTTTTCCATTTCTGTTTACCCATAGGTGCCCAGCATAATCAATTCTTGTGTTTTCATTGGGATTGACTAGATTCTCACGACGTTTAAGTAGATTAGTCAGACTAGGATACTTAAAGGCCAAACTGTTGAATCTTTTACAAATGGTGCATTTGCTTAACACTGTTGTTACTGCTTGTCTCGCTTGAGGGATCTAGAAACCAGCCATCCAGATTTTGCTATTATGGTGCTAATCCCTAGATGTTTGGATTGTTGATGGAATTCATTAATCAATAATTCTATAAAGGAATGATGTTTCCCTTGTAAGATAGGGTATTTAATCTCATATCTATACCTTTTGGAATTCGTATACTATTGTAATACATTTTTAAGGAAACATTTTTTATTCTATTGATATGCATTCAAGTCTGCTCGTAGGCCATTCTTTTTCGTCTTTAATCACCCAATGTGGTCCATGGTACCAAAATTTATACATATTTTCAAATTTTGCTATGTTGATTACTCTGGATATCAAATCTGCTGGGCTATCAATTGTATGTACATATTTGTATTTAATCCTAATATCAGAGTTTTTCTCAATTTGGCTCTTGATGTCATTTATGTTCTTGACTCTGTTTCCCACGAATATATTTTTTATTCTTATATTGTCCTTTAATAGCCAAGATAACACTTTTTGGGCATCTACAAATATATAAATGTCTGTTTTTACTGGATCAGAATAACCTCTTACTACAAAATGTAAAGCTTTAAAGGCAATGAAGACTGCCAACAATTCCAGTGTTGGTAACGATTTGGATTTTACGGGTGCCACTTTCGTTTTTTGCAAAAATAATTTGAGAAATTCCATCTTGTACTCCATATATCACAAACCCATATACCTGGGGTGAGACATCACAGAACACACAAAGCTTAGTAGGACGTGTTCTACAGAAGCTTCTACGAGTAAAGGTAGATTTATTTAATCCTGTTAACTCCTTAGCCATCGAAGCCCACTTGGATTACATATGTTGAGGAATCTCTGCATCCCAGTCCAAATTGAGTCTCCATAACCCCATAACATAATAAGTTTCGATTTGACCGAAATAAAGAGACAAAGGATCAAAAACTTTGGCACTCTGGGCCAGTGTACTTCTTTTGTTTTTAGCTCCCTTATCGATGAAGCTCGTTGTTATGTTTAATAGATCTTTATTGTGACCATTGTTGTATCCAAGGACTCTTTCAAATTTAGAATTGTGTTAGGTTAAGGAATTATCCTTTTCCATCTGAGCTTTTAATTCTTTAGAATTGGAATTACAGGATCTTAACGAGAAATTTCCTTCCTGCAATCTGGTTACAGCCATTTGTAGATGTATATGAGTTTACTGTTATCATCATCTGAGACAATCAAATTGTCAACGTAAAAATTATTTTTTTATCATTCTCATGCATTCATCATAAGGATATCAATTGATATGATACTGTAGAATGAAATCCAATATGAACGGGCAGGCATTAAACCCGAATAGTAGTCTTGTAACGATCGCAGGTAAGTTCGTTATTCTTGATGAAAAAACAAAATCGATTCTGATCCCTTTCCGTTTTCAACCTTATCATGAGAAATGCCTTTTTATATCCTCCAGCACCACAAATCTATTCGTCCTGAATTTCAATAATATTTCAATTTAAGTTGTTAAATAAATTGATTCCAGGATAGGCGGCTTCATTTAAGGAATAGTTACCGTATGTTTTCAAGGAACAATTAAATACAGGTCTGATTTTAGTTATCACCTGTTCAGTATTTTTGATGACCGGCCGATGAGGAATTCAAATAAACTTTCCAAATTATTCAGGCTGTATCTTCAATCTCTCAATGATTCCATCTTTTTCCTGTTGGAAAAAGACCTCATTGTACGCTTCATTAAGTGTATTTTTTCTCAAGGATGTTATGGTTCTATCAAGAACTTTAAGTGCCGTATGAAAATTTAGTAGTACTATATTTACTCTATTTCAAGAAAGATTTACATAGTAGCAACCGTCTTTGAACTCTATGGAGTTCTCAAATTCTTTTATTTTTTCTTGTCGTAACCATTGATATCCAATTCAGAGCTATCTGCCGCTGCAGCATCAATAGCAAACATGTTTTGCTGATTAGTATTCATTTGTGACGCGTTAAAAGCTTCTTCGCTGTCAGGTAGTTCATCACTAGCATCCAATACTTGCCTGACGTAATTCTTAGGACAATGTGCATGTTCAGAGAGCACTGCATGGTAATTTAACAGGGTATTTGGAGGTGGTCTTTTGGCGATGGATTTTTGTTTGTTGAATAAAAAATTATTGCAGATTCCAAAGGGGGCAACTCCTGTTGGAGTTAGCCATGCTTTCCCCCTTCATACAATCAATGATTTTTAAGTTGTCCATACGTTCAATTAAGTCTACACCAATCAAACCTGATATTTTTATTTTATTGTTATATCTACTAAATGTAAATGCAAATGTTGAATTATGTTGCTGTAGATTCTTTTCGATAGATCTTAAATGTGGATATTGGTAGGGAATACTGAATTCTTTATCAACTAGTACGGGGCGGGTTGTTTCCTTTCAATTAACGAAACCAATTTATAATTCCACTAATTGGAAGTTTTTTGTGGAACAGCTGGTATAGGTGTTCAATGGTAATCTTACCTCCTTTATTTGTCCTTTGCTTGATTTCAAATAGTAGGTGATGTTGATAGAGACGTAAGATCGTTGACTCCCTGTGTCAAATATGTAATTTACAGCCATTCTTCTAGCCCCGTTGAAGAATGTAATTTGTACCACTGGCAATGTGTACGTTTCGTCACTATCCTGGCTTATTCCCAAACTAGTATAAAGTAAAGTGGTTTTAGGTTTGTCACACAGTGCTGAAATGTGACATTTAGAATACACTTTAAACAGGACAAGCGTAACCCTTTCTTTCTTCCTGGGCAATCCTCATTTTTGTCTCCTGCTGGTGTATTTACTGCATAAATTTAATTTCCCCCATCGTTTTCTTCTTTCTTCAAAGGAAGAATATTTTTTTGCAGGAGCTCAGTTTATGTGAATCCATGCCACGTAAGACGCAATATGGCTTCTAACAATAAGTTGCGAAATTTTGTCATTCTGGTTTCTCAGTGTCTTCTTTACCTTTATATGAGTTCTTGTATTTATCATCTCTTCTATAAGAGAATTGTTCAGTCTTTTCTTGAGGAAATCTTGACAGTAATAGTGTTCTGATTGCTTCACTGTAGCTTTCGAAAATGTCATTCAAAGTGGAGTAATTTCGTCCCGTTTTATGTATGATCTCCCTTTCAAGTTGAGAAGGCAGTTTCTCGAATATTAGGTGGCTCATCAATTTATTTCCCGCACTGGGTTCTTCAAAATAATCAAGGTTGTATGATCCTTTGAGTTCTGCAAGGTCAGCTCTAATTTCTGCTAAAATTGACTTACGTTGAAGTATTCAGGATCGTATTTGGATTTATACAAGAGAATCTGGTTGAATATTGCATTTATGATAAGATTCTCGTTCAAGAATTCTCTTTTGAGAAGATCTATAGCTACACTATAGTTACAGCTTTCCAATGTCAAATGTGATATTAGTTGTAAGGCATAATCGGAAAGGTAGCTTTTTAATAATGTTAACTTCATTCGACTCCAAATGCATTACACAGTTTTGGAATTGTGCTAGAAAGTTTTTAAATTCAAACTTCGAGGGTTTCACCCCGCTAAACTTGACACATTCTAACTTAGGTAACATTAATAATGTTTGTACCTTTGATAAATTACGTCTGCTGTTACTGGAAGGTGCATTTTCGTTTGTGGAAAGGGGTTGACTCAGAACTGATAATCTTTTTTGTAATTCCTTGACGAAAATTAATGCTTTTATAATTCTGTTAGTCAAAACTACATTCTTCAGTATTTAGTGAGGCTTTTATACAAATTTCCCTTATCTTCTCATTAATTTCTCCAAACCTTGAACATTTTTCTTTTATCAATTCCTTTTCTTCCGAAAGGTAATTGGCATTTAAATCATCGTCCTCCGCCAACATTTTGATCTCCGTCATAATATCCTTTTCAATTCTGGACTTAGACTCAATAAGGGATTTTACCCCTTTTAAATTTTCATACTTGACTGCCGTGTTGAATATATATATATATATATATATATATATATATATATATATATATATATATATATAGAACACGTGGTTTTACTTTTGATATTCAACTTGACAAGAGAGAATTTTTTTTCTTTTTCGAACCTGCTGACGGGGATAATTTTTACCCATTAAGGTTATTTTCTTTCTTTTGAACAGAAGACGTGGTTTTTCTTCCAAATTTGAAATTTGACATGAGAGATGAGATCAAAACTCCTCTGCCAAACACAGATTTTCACCGAACACAAAAGCTAACCAGCAGTAAAAGAAAGAGAATACAAAATAGGCCCGAATTGACCCAGAAATGTTGGTGCTACATTCAATAAATCTATAAACCGATAAAATTTCCTCGTTGGTTCGGCTGCGGGCTGGAACGTCGTCTGAGAAACAGGTGCAGGCGGAAACGTTATCAGGTACAGTAGCAGGCTGGAGCATCGTCCGGAATTGCCGCAAGCTTGTGCGTCGTCAGAAAGTAAGGTTGCTAGTAACACAATCTGCCTAGGACAGGCTCACCTCAAGGCAGGATCAACCGCAGAGCGGAATTCGCTGCAAGCTAGCACGTGTGTGCTTCAGCCGCGAGCTTGCAAATGTTTAACTGCCAGGTAGGATCAAACAGTTGTGGAAACGGGGTCGCCACGAGTTAACATAAGCATGCTTTTGGGAGTGGACGAACATTTTTGGCTACCTAGCTGGATCGACCTCAGTTAAATGGAATCACGACCGGGCTTAGACGTTCAAACTCCCGAGCAGGATCGACCAGGAAAGCGGGATCGCAGACAGCGAGAAACTTTTAGCTACCAGGCTCGGATCGAAAAACAAACTTGACTTCCATTTCAGTTATTAATGTCTTTTGAACTTTTTCAAAAAAAAAAAAAAAAAAAAAAAAAAAAAAAAAAACCCTACAAATTTGACTTCCTTTTCAAGTACTAATGTCTGCTGAACCCATTTTGAAAAAAAAAAGAGGTGGTTGCTATTTGTTTGTGTTTACATGATATTGTTTATCAACTTGACATGAATTTGTATAGCAGTTTTCCACGTGGTGTGGTAAATGAGCACGCCATTTAGAAAAAAAATATTTTTGCTGGAATCTCTTAATACTGAATTAAAAAGAAGGCGATCCAGACTTTAAACTATTGGTATTTTTTTATTTTTTCATTAAAAAAATATAATTTACATTCGTCATAATGGATAGTTTTACGGAATTAAAAGGATTCAAAACTTTGCTTGACTCTCGAGATAATTTAACAGGAGAAATTAACTAAATAACAGAAGTGATGGAACAACCAAACAAAACTATGAAGAAAAGTGCATTCGACTAAGAAGTTTCTATTTTACGAGACATGCAAAAGGAGATTAGAACTTTAAATGAGAAAATCAAAGGATTATGTGTAAAAACGGATTTGGAGCTGGTAGAAAGCGGTTTTATAGCAGATTAAAAAAATCAAATTTATGTGTAAATATATGTATATAAAATATATGTTAATTTAGTCTAAATTGACTAAATGTTTTTTCCTTACCGAAATATTCTGTATTAGGTTTATCATTAAAATAGACTAATGCATTATAGGAAAATGCTGGTGGTAGTCTCAATGAATAAATGCCACACACTATAAATTCCTGTTGTGGAATAAATCTGTCGAGATTTGAATATAAAAATCTTTGGGGTCAATTCGAGAATTGTACCGGAACAATAAAGAGCCCAAAGTATAAATTAGCTCTGTTGAGAAGTTACTCAACCGGTAATGCTTTGCAACTGGTATTTTACCTTTCTCTTGAGGAAAGAAATTACGACATAGCTATAAATATGTTGAATAAGGAATTTCTGGATATTCCATTCGTAATAAATAAAGTATTCAAACAAAGCTTAAACGCTGAATTTTTGTCAGTGAAATATTATCTTGTAGAAGTCTGAGCAGATTTGTCAGAATTGAAAACTTTGTATTGATTATATTTCTTTGAAGAAAATACTCCTGGATTTATGATAGCTATATTATATTGGATAAACTGCCAGTAAATATAAGAAGGGAAATCAGCAATAGAGTTGGCAATAATTACCCTTCCTTAAAACAGATTTTTGATAACTACTGCAACGTTATTGGGACATTGACAATAACTAAAACCCTCATTACGCAACAGAATAACAGATGATACGGAAAAGATCAGACTGCTGTACAAAACTACAAATTTGACGAAAATGATAAGGCAGCTTTACAAAAATTTTACCACTTCTCCATAAGAATTGCAATGCAAGCTATGTGACGCACGTGGTCATATCATGAGCAGGTGTTACAAATACATCGCATACAATGCTAGAATACAAAGGTGCCTAGAGTTGAATCTGTGCATCCACTGTATTAGCAGAAGACATAAATCAGAAAAGTTCCTAGGAATACAAAATAAATCAAAGTACTTTTGTAAACATTGTTCGTCAAAGTCTCTTGTGACCCCACTATGTAAGAATCAATAGAAGGGAATTTCTTAATTCTCGCATGTACGGGCTAATCGAGGAATTGAGAGTAACTACATGTTGCCGATCACATCAATTATACTGTTTCAAAAAGGAAGAAAAATCCCGGTTAATTGTTTATTGACACCGGTAGCCAATTCTCCTACTTATCAAGAAATGTACTTAAGGAATTGAAATGTCATGATAAGGTTTTTGACCCAGCTGGCTTTCAAGTAAAAACTTATTTAGTTACATCTACTAAACAATTGGAACAAGTTGTTATGAAAATCGGCTTGGGAAGGAAGAAATTTATTCATAAATCTATTTTACTGGATGATGAAATCGACATTCAATTTGAATTTGATCACCTTAGTACAATAACTAGCAACTTAACCCAATTAAATTACAAAATGGCATTCTATAAAGAACAAAATAATCTAGTAAAAGTACAAGGAATCTTGGAATGAATATTCTCCAATAAATGAAACAAACAAGAGGTATTAAATGTATGAACGGCTCAGCTTGGTTGACTCCAAACGGAATTTCTCCTTTCGGAGACATACAACATTTTTTGAATAATTATCAAGTTGCATCCGTTGAAACTAAACCCGGTAATGGAATGAATGATAATGATCCTTCCATAGTCTCCGAAAATGCAGTTTGTCCGGAACAAATGTTGGAAAAAATATTGCACCTTGAAAAAACCTACCCGGAGATGTGTCCAGGTATAATTGAATTCTCCAATGTGGAAAGAAATCTGAATAAAATGTTTGCTGTTAACACAGCAGTTTCGCCTCTTGAGGAAGATCATATCAGTGAGTACGATAAAAATAGAATCAAAGAATTTGAGGAGCCAATGATTTCCATCGATAAATAAATCTGATTTCAATAAATTGTGTAACGCAACAGTCTTCATTTTAAAGTTTATCGGCAAATGAAAACGCTCAAAGAAGCAACCTGAGCATAAGATATTAACAAAAAAATATCTAATTAAAATTATGCAACTGCCAGCTCTCAGCAAAGTGATTGCATACTTGCAGAACCCAACTGGCAAAGAGATTCCCACATTGATGAAGAATTTCAACATTTTTTTTGGATCCAGATGGAATTCTAAGATTACCAAGGCCACAAATGAATATGATCTAATATATCCTATTCTGATTGCTAATAAGCACCCACTTTCGACTCTTATTATAAACAGCTGTCATAGCAAATGTAAGCATTTAGGCAGAGGAACTACCGTTCCAAAGTTAACATTGTCAGGATACTGGATCCCTCAAGCGAGACAATCATTATAAACTGTAATATTCAAATGTCACACCTGCAAAAAGTTCGACTCACTGGCTTTCAAATATCCAAAACTAACAAATCTACCTGAGTTAGATTTATAAAACCATTTCAACACAGGAGTCGACTGTACTGGTCATCTATGGGTACAAGAAAATAGAAAATCGAGCAAAATGTATTTACTAATTTTCACTTTCATGAACGTTCGAGCTATTCACATAGAGCCGGTTCCAGATATGAGTACACGAGCCTTTATTCAAGCCCTGATTAGATTTTGAAACATTTATGGTGCACATTTATCGTGACAACGCACGTTCCTTTAAAACGGCATTAGGTAGTGATATAATTAAACACCATGTTGACAGTGATGAGTTTTACAAGAAATGTACAAACTTTGTCATTAGACACATAAATATACCATTGTAATGATAAAATCTTGTCTGTATAAGACATTAGGTAGGGCGAGTAACAGTTTCCCAAGAGGCCTCAGAAAAGAAGCGAAATTGGCGCATACCAAAAAAGAGGGGCTTCCTAGCACCAAAACGAAACTCGTTCTCAGAAACCTTTACTATCTCGGCTGAGATAGACGCACTTTTTTCTCTCAGCTGCTGATAGGGAAAGCACGTGCTGGCTAAGGCCCAGGGACTTAGCGACTTGTTGTGTCTCCTACTGGTAGCATCCTCTGCTGAACGTATCCATCGAACACAATGACATATGACGGACACTCAAGCTTATAATTTACCAAAGATTTTCGGTGATGTTCTTTAGACGCCTTGTCTGGGGGAGTACGGCTATTTCTACTGGTTCAAGAAAACATTCTACCGTATAGAATAGTTGTAAACCTCCCAAATAAAATTTCAGTTTTAAGGTATCCCTGTTTTTTACTTTTCCGTCCTTAATTCCTTTCGAAAAGAAAAGAAGAAAAGTGAATGGGGAAAGAAAAAAGAAGTCAGATACAAACCACAGTATTTCTTTAACACATGCCCGAAAATTCTTTAAATGTACCCCCATAGGTATTTAAAATTCTCTTAAGCTCTAGGACTAGAGCCTTACCTTCAGATATTTTAGAGTCAGAGGGGTAAGACACCTTAGTTGAGGAGGCTGTTTTACCATTCTGCAGAAATGCAGTCGATGTTTTCTACAGTAAACTGGGCTGTTGATTAAGAGAGATCTAAATTCAGAAAAAAATTAGATAAGTAACGAATCGTAACATATTTGTTTTGATTTACGATTTAAAAAGAATCAAGATTTACACACATTGTAGATATTACACCCTTTGCTTGTGATTGATTTCTTCTATTTGGTGCTAGGTGACACAAAAGGTAATTTAAACTCGTATCTACCAAAATACTTCTGCAAATGACCCCTAGAAGACGTTGTCAAGTTAGTACATAAGTAGAAAGCGTAAAAATCAAATCCTCTCTTTCTGCCAGCATTGCTACAAAAGACGCATACCTTGACGACTTGCCAGATTCCAGGCCTCAATGGACGCAAGGAGGCAGGAATTTATAACGCACACACACACACACACACACACATGAAGACTTTCATCAAATGACTTTTTCCTTTTTTTATACACATATACATTTCCCTCTAGTTTTCTGTACGTGTCATAGAGAACTTTTCTAAGAGTTTCTCCCTTTTATTGCATTAGCACATATACGTCTTTTGGTTTGGTTGTTTAATGGCATATCAACCTTCATGGGTTATTTAATGCCGAAGCCACCTTTCCAGAAGAATAGTAGTTACTCCAATAGCTGGGAGGATAAGGGGGTTCACACCTTTCCTAAGAGGATTCATCCGAAAGTGAATGTAATTGTGCGATTGGAATTCGAACTCACTTACTACGATTCTGTTGCGAGAGAAGAAACTTACCTCCTTGATCAAAGCGCGTAAGACTATACCTTGCTTGTCAAGCAGTAAAAAATGTATTCACTTATGGAAGCAGAAGTTATAGTGTGCCGATCTCGTCTCTCACGAGAAGAAATCTACCTCGCCTGTAAATTTCTATATGCCGGAACTTGCATAAAAGAGCATGCCAGCAGCAGGAGCGGGGTTGTTGTTGTTCTTTGCGGACTGCTTTTTTGACTGACTGACTGACGAGTTGACCAGAAGTATACTGAGGAAGGGTTGCTAGTCGATTGTGTTGTTATTTTTAGTCAACTGAGGCTACCCAATTGTCTGAGGACTGTATTACTGCATTTGCTTGGACTAGTTCTACAACAGGATTCCGCAGTACAGCGCTTTAACCATTACACCACTAGGACACCTCCTCTCTCTTTAGTTGTCTTGATTTCTATCAATAAAGTCTATTTAGTTTTTCAATTCTATTAAATTTTTCAATTTTATTATTTTCAACTGTCCGAGCAACAGCTCAGCAACAACGTCACCATCTCAAAAATACAATTGGAAGTTATTATTTTACAACGAGAAATAGGAAGTAAAATTCTCTCTCTCTCTCTCTCTCTCTCTCTCTCTCTCTCTCATTTATAAAACTTGGTGAAACTAAGGCTAAACAAAAGCCTCTTCATCTATTTCTTTGTTAAAGCTCTATAAGAAAAAAAAGACGAAGTAGACTCTTTTAAGGGTACACTCTTATACTCGTTTCCTAGAGACAACTTCCGGGTTCGTGTTCTTATTGAGCGAAAGGTTCTCAACTTCACCAGCATGCTGCCGCCATCTTAGTCTTTTCTAATGAGCCCGATATTTCGAGCACCATTGTTTCATCCTTTCCTGGCGGTTAATAATCCTGTTGACGAACCCTAGAATTAAAAAAATAATTTCTTGGTATTTGTTAGTACATTCAATTTAATAATATCTTTCCAATTTAGTTTGGTGAGTGGAAAATAAAGACTTGCTGTTCATTAGTAAATTCAATTTTATAATAACTTTCCAACTGAGTTTGGTTAGGTTGAAAAGTGTCGTGCCTCTTACAACTTTTTACAGAGAGGAAGTTCACAGCTCTACAACTAAAAACTAATTGAACAAAACACGTCTCTGCATTAATAGCTCCACGTATCAAGATCCTGTGGACAAAAAATTAATGAAATATCTGATAACCAATCAAACTCATTCCCGCTCAAAATCAAAAACTCTAATTTCAAGTCTATAAGACCTTATAAAAACTCCAACAAAATCAAAGTAACCTGAAGGCACAATGATTGTTTCACTTTTGCCTTTCCTTTTTCCTGTTTACTAAGGCGTAGATCGGACTCAAGCAATAGTTGTAGCAGTGGTATCAAAATATTACCAGTTTTCTTCTCTGCAACAAATTGCAACCCCGAAATTCGAACTAACAACATGGAATCTTCAGTTTCTCAGACATCATGAATTTATATGAAGACACTACAGAAATACCTTTGAAAATAAATTCACTTTCAGTACTCCAATTACCGTCCTACAATGAGACCAACACAAAAAAAAAATAATTTCTTCAACTAAAGGCTATTTTCACCGCAAGAGGAAAACGTTCTCAAGAAATGAAGTTCGCCATCTTGTGTAAATATGACCTCCTGAAGCAGTATATGAGAACGTCGACTTGGAAAATGTTCCTAATATAACGGCCATCATTAAAAGGACAGGCTATTCAGACGAACATTTGTTGCGGGAACTGTTCAATAATATTAGCATAGGTGACAGAACAACATCTTAACTCCTCAGACGTATAAAAAGACACCTTGGAGAACACCTATCTGAATCGATCCTATGCCGCTTATGTCTGGATAAATTGCCCAGTACCATAGTGCAAATATTAATGCTTATGATAGACTACACTTCGCTGGACAAACTTGCAGATTGTTACGAATACGTGGACAAAATAAGGATAAAGGCAACAGAAAGGAAAACAGGACTCGAAGCTTTTAACAAAACAGTGTATTTTAGCCGTAAGTGAAATAGTTATTATTGTTTAGCGAGGGGGGACAATTTTGTAGCCAAAGTTTTTGTGGGATGGTGAAGGCTGGAGAAGTTCGTTTGTTAGTAGCGAGGGAGATGGTGTAACGTATGTGTGTTTACGTTGTGTTGTTTCCTCGCTGGGTGTTGTTAGTCCCCTCGCTAGGTTGTGAGGAATAAAAGGAGGATGATGAAGAAGTAAGATGGCGATAGTCGAAAGGTGTTTTTGGAATAAAGTTTTTATTTGCAGCATGGAATATTGGGTTTGCTTTTGGTGCTACAAGACTCGTGAAGGTTTGTGAGTGTTGAGACGTAATTGAGTTAAGAGAAGTTGAGATGGCAGCGTGTGTCGTTGGACGTGTGAGGGATTGTGTTTTTTACATTTTTGACGAAAGACATGTTGCAGTTGTAGGAATTGAACTTTGGATGTCACCGAGAGTTTCGTGTCTGGTATTTGGGGAGAGTAGGCGTTATCTCCATGCGTGTCGAGAGCGGGATTACGCTCAGATCGACACAGCCAATTTTGGGGTGACATAAAGTTGTGCCTGTGCGAGGCATGTTGAATGCATCTAATTTATATTCAACTGGGATTCCTTGTAAGGAATCCATAAATTAGATGGGTTCCCTCGTTTGTCCATGCTGCTGTTGCTATTCTAGAGCCGCAGTGAGATGTCTGCACTGGGCGGCATTGTCCAGCTAAAAAGCATCGCTATTGAAGAACGGCCAGTGTGACGTCTGCACTGGTCGGCGTTCTCCAGTCAAAGAGGATGTGTTTGGCAGCTCACCCGATTTGGTAGCCGAAAATGAAGGTCCGGGGTGAATAGGATAAGTCATCCTGATTGGGTGAAATTAAGCGCCAAACCAAAATACGAAATTTTCCCCTTCTCTACAGTATTAACAAGACATGTCAACGTTTGTAATAAACGTGGTATAAATTGTAATACATAGAGAAGGTAGTATTATAAGAGTTATCAATAAGTAATGTGTAGGCTGCAGGATAAAGTTTTATTAATAATTATTGTAGGTTGCAAATAAAGAGTTATTAATTAATACTATAGGTTGCAAAATAAATGTCCTTACGTAACTTATCTTGGCACTCGTACTGTGTTATGCCCTATTTGTAATTTCGACTTTAACATAGTCAACGGCTCCCCAAAGTAGCTGTTTTCTTGGCTATATCTTCTCGGACGTTCGCAGCAAAGAGAGAGAGAGAGAGAGAGAGAGAGAGAGAGAGAGAGAGAGAGAGAGAGAGAGAGAGAGAGAGAGAGAGATTCTGCTTGCACTTAGATTTATACGCCAAAACTAAGTCTAATGAATGCCTGTCTTGTGTGTTCCGATTAGTCACTGACAATGACCATAACCAATCACACAAGCTCTTTTATTAAGGGATGGTTAAAGGTTCGTAACTGTGGGTATCCACCCAAAAGGGTTTTGCCAGCACTGCTATAAATTTCGTGAATAGGCACGAAATTGTACCCAACTTCGTCGTTACGACAAACACTTGGGAGACGAGCGGATCAGTGAATATAGAATAGAAAATCCTATATTTTACAACCAATTGGTGAAGTACAAATAAGTAAGAAACGCCAACACATAAATCGGATCAGAATTACTGAAACAAAAACTTTTGTACAAATCAATAAAAAATTAGGACCCACAATTAATAAGTGGTTTCTGGAAACTGATAGGACACGATAGTCACGCGCTACGCTTTCGCTTACGTTTACGCAGTTGAACTCCAAATTGACCTGACGCTAGGTGTTTTTCCGTGCAGACTTAAAAGCTTTCGTTTGGAACTTGTTACGTTATCAGGATATCTATTATTTACATTTTTGGCGGCAACGCACATACGGCCAACGACCGCACAAGTGACTACTCGGCAAAGATTTTCTTTAGTAACCACGACAAACACACTGGCAACTTTATGGACATTCGAACACCCGACCAAATTTCCGCCTCGTTACCTTGACAGCATACCAGTCAATTGTGATTAGCCCAACTCCCCCGCACCCCCTATTCATAGTCAGGGCGAAAGTAAGCCTTATTATATGTCTATCCATTTTCTTTTAGAGCCATTTTAATCAGATTTTACATATTTCCACCTCTCTGCACACACATTCAGTCAGTAGCTAAACATACACACTGCTATCACGTGATTCAACCCCCTACACACATACATACACACATTATATTGAGTGATACTAATTCTTAACAACCAGAATATTGACAAACTTTTGAAATTTAAGTCACAACATAAGAAAGCAAAAATTATCTTGTAAAGTACAAATCTTCATGTGTCTGTAAATGTATAAATTATTTCAATCTAATTTCTCTCTTGTCGACAAAAATAATTCATATGTGTTTTTTCATAAATTTGTGTTATATTCGTGGACAGGACACTCGGAATTTTTTTTTCTTTTTAATCCGAGTAGACTGACCCCACAATTGCGACTACCTCATCTAGTGCATATAAATAAAGTCGCTTATTTTATATTGTTGGCAAAAATAACAGCTATAAATTCCTGGTGGATATTAGAGTAACGGTCAATGTCATTCCACCGGTACTTGCATCTAAATCTGACAGTCTTCTAAAATTACATATACCGGGTGTGTTGGTGGTGTGTTGGGAAATTATGAGGTTTAGTAACTGAGTTTTTCTTCTTATCCCCATTCACTTCTTATCTTCTTTTTATTTGACAGAAAGAAAAGAGACTGGAATACTTTTAAACTCAATTTTATCTTCGAGGTATACGACTTATTTTGTGGTAGAGAAAGTTTTCCCGAACTAGTAGAAATAGCCGTGCTTCTCCGTTAAGGTGCAAGAGGAATATCATGAATCATTTTGGCAAATTCTGAATCATTTGTATAGAGTATATGGGGTTTGAGGGTCCGCTATGTATTAGTGGTCAGCAGGTATTTTCAGCTAACGCTGCTACAAGGAGACACCACGCACTGCTCAGCCAGAGTTTTAACAGATACGTGTGCTCTAAGAGGTATCTGAGAGGAAAAAGAACGTCCGTTGAGTTTAGATGTTTCAAGGGAACCCAGAAATTTTTTTTTTGTGTCTGGAAGCCCATCTTTTCAGGCATGCATGGATTGCGCTTCCTATCAGAGGCCCCTTGGGAAAATGTTATTTTTGTATTTATGTCTTTTATTTCGTGTTCATCTTATTTTTATTTTTATGTTGTTTTTTCTATTTCTTACTTAATTCCTCATATCCCACCATGTCAGAATATGACACACAGCCGTTTTATAGTGGAGGCCGCCCACGAATTGAGACTCATGCGAGACAGGTGCAAAAATTCTTGACTTCGTTGTATTCCCTTTTGGGGCACCTCAGGCACCAAATAATAAACTTAGCCCTGCAAGTAGGCAAAAACCTGGGAGGACGGCTCCTGAGGCCAAGTTTAGTTCGACAAAAATAACCACCCGGCACGAATACCAGGTGGTCGAGATGCATTGAGATTTTATTTAACAATTTATACCAGCCGACATATAGAAACTCATTCTGGGAGCAAATGTTTTAGCACATTGCAACTTGTCAGTAAACATGAAACACAGGATTCTATCGAATGCTGAAACAAATATCAGAATTACTGGAATTCGGATCAAATTCAGTCCCAACGGAATGCCATAACGCAAAATATATAAAAATTACCAACAGATACCAGTACATTACTAAACAATTTACTGGGCCGTTAGCTTAATGAATTTAGTGTTCGCCAATGGTCCGGGAGATCGAGGTTCAGCCCCAGATCGATTCATCCCAAATACTCAAAAAATGGTACTTGATGCCGCCTTGCTTAATCCTCAGCATTACAAGGTATGGATCAAGGGTGAAGTGGAGCAATGCAGGGAATGGAGTAGCACCCTCCCCTACATTTCGGTGTAGTAGCTATTGAAAAGGGAGCCTTCGGGTCACCCTCGACTAAGGTCGTCAACTTTACTTACTTACTAAACAATTTAAAGATACCGACGACTGCATCCTCATAAATACGAATTTGCTAAGAATGAATCCAACACGATGCAGCATGAAAGAATGATCGTTCCATCCAACATTCCTTTGGAATCACCTCTGCACCTTGTCCCCAAACGGGACAGTAATGGATTTCGACCAAAACAATGCATCTACCGTTCCCGATTACTTCCCAATCCCACATAATTTCGCACTCATATTACGCGGAACAAGTGTTTTTTCAAAGATTGATTTGTTGAAAGCTTACTATCTGAAGAAGACATCAGTTATGATGCTATTTGGGTTATGCGAGTTCTTTCGGGTGCCTGTTGGGCTTGGAAATACTGCCAAATTTTTTCAAAGATTGACTGACAAAGTCTTGAAAAGATTAACATTCGTCTATACAAATATTGATGATATTCTCATCGCCAGCAAAAGCATGAAGTAGTAGTAATTTACTTAGTTTGTCGCTTAGATATGGCTCAAGGCTATTTGGATGGGGTACCCAATGAGACTCGAATTCACTCGTGAAGGTTTACTAGTTTAGCTTGCTAACCATTACACCACCCGAGGCGCTCTAGTAATTTTACTGGACTTTTTCTTAGATGTGGCACAAGGGCGTATGAAAGGAGCACTCAACGAGACTAAAATTCACTTGTGAAGGTTTGCTAGTTTAGCTTGCTAACCATTACACTACTCGAGGCGCCCTGAATAAGAGACAAGTATGGTAGTGTAGGAAAAATGAAATAACAAAGAGAACAAAAAAAAATAATTAAATAAATAACAAAAAACATAAAGACCTCCTACATCAAATATTTCTATTAAAAAATTTACATCAGGTTCGAAAACCCAAGCCGTTGTCTCTTTTGTATAGTTCTCCTGTTTTATTAAATAAATCAGTAATTTTTTTTCCTTCCACGGTGACGGCTTCTCCTACACGTGTCATAGCTAATGAAAAGGGAGCTTTCAGATCGCCATGGACTACTTACTTACATATATATGTATGTGTGTGCGTGTAGATGTGTATAGATGTATCCATGAAAACGCAATTTACCCACTCATATCAGCCTGGCAGACCATTAGGTTAAACGTAGGTTTGGACGAAGTGACCTCATGACTTGAATAAGTGTGAAGATAAAGAATGCGCGGGAAAAGAGAACAAAGAAACAGGAAATGATCAAGCACTTGGTTTCAAATAACTAACAATAATAATCCTTTTAAAAGATAGAACAGTTGAAATTTAATGCCATACCCAGGACAATAAATGGTTTCAAGTATTGCTATCTAACGCTGATAATTATATTCAATATGGTAGGGATAGAGTAAAAGTAAGGTCTGGAAAAACCGAAATTAAAAAAAAATGCAATGGAACATTCGAAATATAGTTATGATCAAAATCAAACATTTATTAATGCCAAACTTCAGTATTAAAATAACCGATGAGCCGTTGATATGCCATTACATAAATAAGCCAAACGAATCAGTTTATTCAGATTTATTTCAGCAATTGCAAAAAGTGTAAATACTCATAACTGTTGGTTGGCTGGTTGATTGACTGTGTTTTATGGCATATCAACCGTTGTGGGTTATTTAATACCAAATGGAATGTAAATTGAAAAATAGTTTATTTAGGTCCATCTGATTCCAGTAAGAACAAATACAGTGAAAGTATTCATAACAGTTGGTTTGTAGGTTGTATTTTATAGCATATATCCATGCCATTAAATATATATATATATATATATATATATATATATATATATATATATTTAATGGCTTGGAATTTAGTCTACGACCCCTGGGTTTCATGGAATTTTTACAAAACGACAATCATTAGGCAGTTAACAAAATGAAATGAATCGGAAATCGAAAAATACAGTCAAAAACCGTTGGGATTTTGTAGAAACTTTACGTGTGATTGTAAGTGTGTGTGTGTGTGTGTGTGTATGTGCGTATGTGTGTATGTTTGTGTGGGTTGTAGTTGCGTATTATTGTGTGTGTATGTGTAAATGGTATATAGTACATGTGTATATGAAGGTACTTGCGCCTTACTCTCCATATTATATTGCACTTGGTTCGCCACAATCCCACAAAGTGATTTAGTGACAAGCAACACTGGTATAATATATATATATATATATATATATATATATATATATATATATATATATATATATATATATATATATATAAAGTTTTAGGTGAATAGCTTGTAGGTGCTTTTGGAGGTCACCGTGGTATAATGATTATCGTCGTAGGAAATGGACACGGCCAACCGAGTTCAAATCCTGGACGAGGCTGATTGCGTCTCACATAGGACCAATACTCTTGGGAAAAGTATGAATCTAACTATTCTTCCTCCAGCGATAGGTAAATAGTAGGGCAGACTGGGTACTTTTTGCTTTGGTTGGTCAACCAGTCTTGGGGAAGGAAAAATCTGAATTAAAACCTATTAAACTACGCTTAAAAATTGACCGTCTGTGATATCGTGTCCGTGTGGATGAGTTGGTACAACACACACACACACACACACACACACACACACACACACACACACATATATATATATATAAGCGGTTAGTTTGGAGGTTAGGTTAGGTTAGGTTACGAGCTTTAAAAGTATATCAACCACTGATGGTTATTTAATGCCAAATCTGGTTTATATATACACTTCCAGTTAAAAGTAATAGGTGATGTTCGAAAACTTATTTCTCATCCTAAAAATGTTATTTTTGATGAAACAAGTTAAGCATCACAATGTTTTTTATTCATTGTTTTCCTGAGCCAGATTAAATACAAATTAAACCAAACAAGTACAAAAACTCCTTGATTCATCAAAATGATCCCTTTTGGCTACTTTCGCTGCTTCACAGATTCTCTGCATTCTTTCCACCAAAGTCTGGAGGTAAACTGAAAATTATTCTGTCCAGCTTTCCTGCAAGAGTTGCCAGAGGTGAGGTGCGTTTGCGGGCTGTTTAGCTCTGACTTTTCAGTCAAATTTATCCCACACCAGTTCAATGAGATTTAAGTCAGCTGATTGCGCCAGCCAAGACATCAGTTGAAGGACATGCTGTTTCACTTCTTTTTTTAAATGTATCTCTGGCAGAATTTATTTATATTTTTTGGGTCACTATCATGCAGGAGTACAAATCCTTGATCCACAAGCCGCGTTCCAGGTGGGATCGCGTGATGCTGCAGTATGCTGTGATAGCTGGTCTGATTCAATTTGCAAATACCCGACTTTGCAATAATAGAATCTCCTCCATACTTACGGTTGGTGTGATACGGGTTGGGGTAGGGGTGGGGGGGTTGCAGCTCTTTCACCAATTCTTCGCCGCATATAGACCGTCCTATTTGAGCCAAAGTTTTCGAACTTTGATTCGTCAGTCCAAAGGACTTTATTCCACTGCTCTATTGCCCAGTCTTTGTGCACATTGGCCAATTGTAGTCTTTTGACATTGTTTTGCTTCCTCGATAGTGATTTCTTGACAGCATTTCTACCATATAGGTCAGCTTCTCAGAGTTTTCTCCTCAGTGGATGTTGACACATTTTTTTCAGTTGGGCAGTGATGTTTGGAGCTGTCAGCCTTCTGTCACGAAAGCTGGATAACTCTGGTGAAATTGTCCTCTGCATAGGTAAAACGTAGTATTTTGCAAGCAGTAATTCAACACTATATAGTCTAAAGTGAATTAAAATAGTTGTATTATGTAACTTTTTGAAAACTTTTTATTCATGATTCATGATTTTTAGGTGAATAGTTTGTTGATAATTTTATTTTTAAATGGCTTAAGAGCTAATTTTACAATCAGTTAAATGGTCACAAGTGTTAATATATAGCACAAATAATTCTATTTTATTAATCATTTGTTTGCCCACAGTTAAATAGTTTCAAGTATTGCTATCAAGTTGTTTTATTTTAACACAGTTAAATGGTTTCAAGTATTGACATTTGACAATAATAATTCTATTCAATATTAATAATAATTCCAACTAAAAGAGTGAACAGTTGCAGTTTAATTCCACACACAGAACATTAAATGTTTTCAAGTATTGCTATCTAACACTAATAACATTATTCAACATTTTTTATTGGTTTGCACACAGTTAAATGGTTTCAAGTAGAGTAAATGATTATACGGTTCTTTTTAACTTATAGATGGGACCCTAACAGCTACTATCACTCCGTATCAGAGTGGACGGAGGAGTTAGGGTAATGAAGGGATACTCCAGTACGGGTGCAGTCAGTCTATTTGACAGCCCCAATCGTCAGGGAGGACTTATCTAGGAGAAGGAAAACTTTAAATTCGAACCTTTTAAAGTCCACCTAAATATGGACGTAGTGTCGAATCCTGCTCGTACGGTGAGGATGGCTAAATACTTATAACCACATTTTGGTGGAGGTTTATGTAGGACCAGCTATAGTTTTTGAATGAACTTAAAGTAATACTTTAGAATAATTGTGTATCAGTGTGTCGACCATTCTATGAATAAGTTTTTAATTCAGAGTTTTTTCCTTCTAGATTGGTTGTCAGACCAAGGCTAAAGAGACAAGTCTGCTCTACTATTTACCCATTGTTAAGAGGATAATAGAATGAGAAGTCTTTGAAAATGTTCAATTTTTATGACTTACTGTTTTAACATGCACTATATTAAAAACCAACTGTAATCGATACTTTTATCTGCAAAGATTTTAATGTAAGCAGATAAGAAATGTTTCCTGTGAAGTGTTACTCTCATGATTATTTTGTTTGATTTATGTTGATTCAGATAAAAGATTTGATTACAAAATGAGAACTCTAAAGGTCAAATTGAAGCAATAAAAACAAATCGCACGTATTCATTTGTGTATTGTCCAATAGGAAATCCGCAAATAAAAATGATATTGACTAAGTTTAGTAGAACACGATGTGGTTGGTAGAGAGTCTATTTGTCTGGCTTTTCAATTGGACTTTAAAGAGAAAAATAAAAACTATTAGGGAGGCGATAAAGAGATTTATCTTTGGGAAATGGAGATAATTATTGTTAAGGTGTAATGCAAAAATGAGAATCATAATCATCATCATCACTGGTCCCATAACCTAGATTGTTTGTAGGGGCACTATTCCAGTAGTGTGTCTTGGGTAGAAGTAATCTGGCAGAGTTCATCTCTCCCCAGGTCTACAATTGGTTTAAATCTAGAGTTTTCCTTCTCCTAGCCCGGTTTGTACAGGATGGAACGCTAAAATTGTCGTCCTAAAGAAAACAATACTACAGTTTTATTTTAAAACTTTTATTGAAAAAAATTAATTCAGGTAACTTGATTATGTAGTAGAGCTGACATCTATTCAATGTAGCCACCTTCAGCCTCAAACACCGCCTCGATATGGATCCGGAACTGGGAGCATGCCTTTTCCATAAGCGCCGGCGGGAGCTCGGTGAATACTCGGCGGATGGCGGCGATCAGGCTGGCTTTGGTGTTGTGGGAGGTCATGTTGGTGATGTTCTCGACGTATGACCAAACGAATTAGTCCAGCGGGTTCAGGTCGGGGGAGGAGGGGGCAGTGAGAGAAAGGTACAAAGTCGTAGCACTCCTTCTGAAGCCAAGCCTGGGTGTCTTTGGACTTGTGGGCTGGCGCCGAGTCCTGCTGCTACACCTAGGGTCTGCCACCGGCCTCCTGATTGCACCAGGGGATCACCACACTCTTCAGTACATCCAGGTAGACTTTGGTGTTGACTTTCAAGCCGACTTCGAAGATGTGAGGTGACATGATGTGGCCCTCACTTGAAATCACACCAAAGACCATAACCGTAGCCAGCAACTTTGTTTTCATTACCCTGGACACGTTCCTGTTATTCGTGGCAATCCAGATTTGCATTTTGAGGGTGCTGGCAATGGTCCTGTTGTCATAACTTGAATCGGTAGAGAGCATGGGTTGTACAGCGGCGCATCTCCGATCTCGCTCGTTGAACAATATGTCACTTTCAGACACAATAGAAGGCTCCTATCGCTCTTGGGATTTGTACACAACTGGCCGACTAGTAGATGGTCTGCAACAAAAAAAGAAAACCGGTTTTCATTAAACGGAAATGGAATTATGTCGTCTTTACTAGGGCGACAATTTTATCGTTCCACCATGTATACCAAGGTTAAGGAGCCCAGTGTGCCCTTCTATTTACCCATAACTAGATAGGAGGAGAATGGTTGGATTCATACCTTTCTCAATGGTATCAGCGCTATGTGAAAGGCAGTCTTGTTCAGCATCTGGACTCGGCTAGCCTAGTCAACTTCTGACAACAATAAACGTTACACCACGAGAACTTTACAGAGATGAGAATACCAGTAGTTATAGGAGCACTAGTAACTATCATGACTTGAGTTAATGATCATCCTGATCATGATTAATGAGTGATTAGTGAGTTATATACGGAAAACGTGCAAAATATCGTGGCCGTAAAATCTGTACACTGCCAGAAGAAATCCCTTGTGTAAAATGACACTTAAGTATTTTGTTAGCATTTTGATTGCTTTGTAAAATTGTGTTATACAGAATTCAATAATGATAATAATGATAGAAATTATGGTTGGTGACAGTTGTGCTTACCTTTAAAAACTGAAAAAGAATATGAAAAGCCGAACAAAATGGGTTGATTGATTTGGTTTCTTTGTTTAATGGCATACCAACCTTTGTAGGTTATTTAATGCCAAAGCAATTCTCCTTGAAGAACAGTAGTGGTACTATTTAACTCATAGCTGGGAGTTCATATCTTTCCCAAGGGTATTTGCCCGAAAGTGAACGTAATAGCGCGACTGGAGTACGAACTCGCTTACTACGATACTACGATACGCTTACTACGATACGCTTTAACCATTACACCACAAGGACACCCCTGATTGATTGGAGATTTGTAGAAGAATTCAGGCCATCTAGACAACTACACCCCTGAAAACAGTTGGAATACTGAGGAGAGTGCTAGAGTATTCTGTGTAAACTATTTATTATTAGCAGAACTCATAGAAATTCCATGGGCATTGACCATTAGGATTAAGAAAGAAGCAGTTCACCCACCCATCACCAAGCTGGCAGGCCAGTAGGTTAACCGTGGGTTTTAAACGAAGTGACCTCACGAACTTGAATAAGTGTAGGGCTAAACATTGCGAAGGAAAAGGGAACAACGAAACTGGAAATGGTCAAGCACTTCCCGTTTTCTTGAAAAACTGGGAGCCCTGAGATCTTGCAGAACCCTCGTGCTTAAGAAACACGACGTCTTTTATACCTCCGCAATACCGGAAGTCACGTGGTACGAGCCACTATACGACAAAAAGAAAAAGGAAGTTGAACAAAAAAGGGTGAATGTTTCAAGAAAAGTAGGAATTACATTATTTTTTTGCACACCAGTGAATGGAAGGATACGCTAATTTGCAACAACCGCATCACTACACCAAAAGATTACAACTTGAAAAGACATTATGAAAAGAATCATCGATCTGAGGATAACAAATTATGAAGGTCAAATGTATGTTTAAAGACTTAAAAAATTGAAAGCCAACTTGACACAGCAACAAAATTGTTATCGATGACACCGTTAACATCACAGGAATAGCACAGCTTGCTGCCTTCATAAGGGCTTGTGACTATGAATTTAATATTTATGAAGAACTGATATATGACACTACATCAAGGCAGGACATCTTTGAGAAAGTCGAGTAGCTTCTAGGTGTCTACGGTTTTGATTAGATTAGATTTTCGAGCTTATCTACTGATCGTACTGCGAATATGGTTGGGAAACATAATGGTGCAGCAATCAAGTTACGAACAATTTTTAAAAAAATAGCACCCAGATTCATTATTCAGCAGCAAAATCTTTTCCAAAGATTTTAAAATTGTATCATGTGTAACACTATTGATGGTGGTATACAGACTTAGCTCTAGGTGGGTGGGCGTGAGTGCGTCTAAGTGTGTATGTATGTGCGTGCGGGTGTGTACATGTATATGGTTGTGGGTTAACCATGCGTATGTATATGAGTATGTTTATGTATGTATATGTCCTTATAAGAGCCGAGATATATTTGCATGGAAAGCGCTAATTCTTCTCTGCAAGTATAAAACGTGGATGTCAAATAAAAATGGATCAATGACTTAAAAAAATTATTATCACACCTTTAAGAATTACCTAGAGACTCGTTGTCTGCTTTTTAATGTATAGTCTGTGTAGCCGGAAGTCCGGAAATTGGAATGTTCCCTCCCTTGATATATAATAAGGAGAGTGAGTCTGCTGCGAAAGAGGGGATAAGAGACCGACGTTGAAGGTACACTTCGGCCGGCCGCAGTACAACTGTGCGGATCTGGTCTGGTGTGTTGGGGGAGCCCAGCATTCGCGTCACACGGCCAAGACTGGTATACTCCTCGAGCCTCGGTTTATTGCATGGTGCCTGAGGCGCTTCTTTTTAGGGGAATGCTGATGGAGGCCGAGGTATTTTTGGAGCCACTGGGCGTGTTTAGGTTACAGTCCTGCGCCCGGACCCACCTTCAGAAAGACCTTGTGCCACCCTTCTCCGGTTGGTGACAATGAGACATACGACAAATACCTGAAGGTACACAGACACGGAGGAGAGAGGAAAAGGAATATAGAGAGCCGAAGGTGTAGCAGTTTTTAGTTTTTAGTTAATGGGACTACATAGTCAAGTTTCATATTTGTCACTCGATCGTCTTCCTCTCGTTATTCAACTTTTTGCTTTCGTCTTGTTCTTTCCTTGTGGGACCATCTCATGCATCTCGACTCGACCTACTTAGAACCAGCAAACGCAACGTGGGGTAAGATTCTCATTTTATGAAATGCATAGCCCGTTCGGTATCCCCACACTTAAGATTCTCATTCTCTAAAGTGCATGGCCCATTCTGCATTCCCATTCATGTGCACAATTTGGTCACTCAGATTGTGAACTATGTAATAGGTCGTACTCTTAATCACCGTCAGTTCAGCCAGTTGTTAATAAGATATTTTTCTTAGTGACTCCATGGCAAACAAGTTTAGCCTCTACTCAAAAAAGAAGTAACAACTGCAATTATTGTACTGGTTACCATCTCGTTTCTTCTTAACTTTCACATGCTGCTGACGTGTTGAATCGAAACGTGAACTTCTTACGACATATTTGTTCATTTCATCTTAAGACAAGACGAGCGTCTCAACGTTTTCGTAAGCTAACGGTCTTCCGCGAATAACGACACCACCGTTCAAGTTTTTTTTCTATTCATAAAAAAAAAAAATTCCTTCGTTTTTTAAATAGATGGGCATTATTTTACAAAATGGGAAGAGATTTTATTTACTCTTCTCTTTTGCCCCCCAAAACAAAACAATGACGTTTTTCATCGTCAAACGAATCGATATAAAAACCTCATGATGAGAATTTAACGAATTTTTATTTGTCGACTCTATACAGGTGTCAATCGAGTTTAAATATTTACTTAATTGTTTATTAACCTAAGTAAAAAAAAAAAAAAAAAAAAAAATACGATTAATATTTTTATTTAATTTTGATAGCAAAAATAGGGAACCGTAGGTGCTAAATCTTCGAATAGTTTTTTTTATTGGATATATCATTGACCAAGTAAGCAAAATGACCAGTTTAGACAGAAAGACTAAAGTGAAAAAAACAATCGTAACCAAAGATGATGATGGACACCAGCAGAGAATTGATCAGGAAGTAGCCATGCGAAAATTTCGAAGAAGACAACGTTCCATTTCAGTGAAAACAATTGATTCACAACGGAAAATCGATCACAAGATCCCAGGTAAATTACAAAGAAATTATTTTTGTGTTAGCATAGTCAGTAAAATGTCTCTTAGTTTGTTTTTTTAATGACATATCAACCTTCAAGGGTCATGTCATACTAATAAAAAGAACCTTGTACAAGAACAGTTGTGGTGCTATTTAACCGATAGCTTAGGTGATAAGGGGGATATTTATCCGACTTCCCACCAAGTCAGATAAGACTTGAAGTCATTTTATAGAGGAGAACAACGCAAAAATAAAAACTTGAAGAATGCTTGATCCCCTCAGCATTCATCGTTTGGGGCGCTTCAGGCACCAAGCGATAAACTCAATCCATTCAAGCAGTTTGGGGAGAAAGTCCTTTGGGACCGGACGATCAGCTTTACACCGCTAACCAGGCATTCGTACCAGGTGGACTCCGGAAAACCAGGGGGGTTGGTGAGCCCGTGCTATAAAGCATTGCTGGGAGATTAGGGTTCATAACCTTTCCCAACGTTCTAGGTCGGAAAGTAAATGTAATAGTGTAACTGGAGTTCGAACTCACTACAAGGTCGCAGTTTAGTACATTAGCCACTACGCTACGAGGATTCCTCTCTGTGGTTTTTAGTAGCTGGAATAATTCAGCACGGAAAAGTGTTCATTTTTAAAATAATTTAGCGAATAATCTTTAATATACCAACTATTGTTCGTACTCAATAAACTTCTTTGTGCTTCATCTTGATTCTTAATGTAGAACATGAAGAGAGAGCGCTGAAACCTATTAAACAGCCCGTTGACAAAAATTTGCAAAATCATCTAAAATTATTCGATACTCACCCTTGGAATATTTTGTCACTTTGAGCAAAAAGTGAGTGTAGTGTATCATAGCAACAGTAACTGAAGATATAAAAGACAGAAGGTCCTAAGTCTCTGTTTCTTTTGGTCCTACCTCCTTCAATGTGATAAGCTGCTGGTCTACCATACATACACAAGCCACACCTAAATTAACCATTTTTCACGCAAGTGTCGCATGTACATTTAGATATTTACTTTTTTTGTTTAATAAATGTTTGTAATGCTGCGTGCATCAATCAGTTTTGTCGTTATTACTTTATGTGTTATTATTCGCCACATTATTTTCCAACTCAATTTGATGTTAAACTATTTTTTGGTAATTTAATCAAAGACTATAATAATCTACAATAAAAATTTCTCTTACATTAGCAACGTGTATAAACCACAATATTGGTTTAACCACAATAAGAAATCGTGAAGTAGGGAAGTAACGGTAAAGTCTGTGGGCAGCGATAAAAAGGCACAATTTTTGCTTTTGAATATCGAGTTCAAATGCAGTCAGGGTTAAAATGCAATAATGGTATTATCTTTTTTATTTCTCAGCAGTTTTATGTCAAAATTTGATACGCCACAATTTAATTGTTTGCCGTTTTGTTTCCTAGCATCTGGGGCGCCCCCTTTGGCGGAATGCCGACGGGGCCGAAGGTATTTTTGGATTTTGTCTGACGCGTGTGGGCTGTGGCCCTGCATCCGGACCCACTTTAATAAAGGCCTTGTGCCGTACTTGTCTGGTGGTGTGACAGAGAACAATATATATATATATATATATATATATATATATATATATATATAAAGCTTTAGATTCTTTTAGCACAAGGCCAGAAATATGGGATATCCATTGAGAATTGCAATGGTGTGGATGTTTTGACGTATTCTTTGAAATAAATGAGTGGTTTGATGGTTGTTTGGTTGGCAGTAGGGCAATCGCTGTGGCATGTCTGCAGAGAGTACTCTCTACCTAAGTGAGTGAATCTGATGGTTGTTGGTTGCAGAGGCGCATTCGGGTGTATTTTACAGTTATTGCCAATGGCTAGAGCGTCCCGAGTATGCCACTAACTGACACGAGTGGGCCAGGAGCTTAGGAAATGGAAATACCCTTCATTGCATTACTCCTAGATCACTCTGACCCGGAGTGGCAGTACTGCTAGTCAATAGAACTGTTCAATCACTTACTAAGGACTATTATGATAAGTTATTTGAGACCATACAACTATGTGCAAATTGTTCGTATTAGATAGGAATACTTAATAAATAGAAATATCAATGTTAAATAGCAATACTTGAAACCGTTTAACTATGTGCAAACAAATGGTTTATATTAGATAGAATTATCAGTGTTAGATAGGAATAATTGAAACCATTTAACGGTTTGTAAACAAGTGCGCTCTAAGTCGTTTGAAAATAAAGTTATCTTCAAACTATTCAATCACAAATTATATATATATAAACAAGATTTGGCATTAAATAACCCACAAGGTTTGATATGCCGTAAAAACCAACCAACCAACCAACCAACCATCGTACTTGTGATGTCATGATTTACCTAAACATTTTCAAATAAACTGAGAAATTAGTTCTCTGTCATTAATTCGATCAAATACGATTAAATACAGTAAAATTCGATAGGGTAACTATCCCATATGACTTTGTGCCAGATTAATTAAACTTAAATTCAAATTAGATGATTTTCTTTTTTATTATGTTTTTTATATTAAAAAAAATTTTGGTGTTGCAATTAAGTGTTTTTCAAGAGTATTTTTTTTCTTCTATTTTTTCGTTTCCAATTCAGGTACTAATTTTCCAAGCAAATCGAACAGTCCGTGGAACAAACACGGAAACATTAAAAGACCAATGAACGCCTTCATGCTGTTCGGCCGTGCTTATCGGCCTGTAATGGTGCAAATGTTTCCTGGTGCCCCTAACTCCCAGATCAGTATTTACTTAGGCAACATTTGGCGTAACATGACTTGGGAGCAGCAAAAACCTTTCTTTGAAGAGGCGAAGAGAATTCGATACAGACACCAAAATGATTACCCTGGTAGAGAATCACTATTTTATTTTAAAAGATATTTTAAAAAATTGAGTAATTATGTTTGTTTTCCAGATGGATACATCTTTATTCTCCATTGTAAAGTTATTACGTGGGTAAGCTATCACTTGAAATCGAGCTGAGATTATTGATTTTGTTTGTTTCTTTAATGGCATGTCAACCTTTGTGGCTTATTTAATGCCAAAGTTATTCTTGTAGAAGGATAATAGGGGCAGGCATACAGTTGGGGGGGGGTGATGATGTTCATAACTTTTTTAAGGGTATTAATCCGAAAATGAATGTGATAGCGTGACTGGATTTCGAACTCACTTACTACGATACCGCAGTCCAGCGCGTTATCTATGACCCCACGGGCACTCTCCTTGGTTTGGTTTGGTTTGGTTTGGTTTGGTTTGGTTTGGTTTCTTTGTTTAATGGCATATCAACCTTTGTAGGTTATTTAATGCCAAAGCCATTCTCCTAGAAGAATAGTAGTGGTACTATTTAAGGATAAGGGGGTTCATACCTTTCCCAAGGGTATTTGTCCGAAAGTGAACGTAATAGCGCGACTGGAGTACGAACTCATGTACTACGATTCCGCAGTCCATCGCTTTAACCATTACACCACGAGGACACCCCTGGCACTCTCCTTGTGATGAATATTCTCCCGAGAATGTAAAGTCTGGATCTGTTTTCTTTCAGTTCTGGACTGTTACTCACGTGGACTGGGCAAAATAGTTAAAAGTCATTTTTGGAAATTATGACACACGTGGGTCTTTTTGTATTTTTAGATTTAATGAAACACTTAGTTTAGGGACCGTTAAAGTAAAGAAGCGGTAGTACATTCAAAACTTCAACTGAATTCTTACTTCTGACTTCAGTAAAAGTATGTAACAATATAATCCATGACGTTGGCTGAGAAGTTGATACCCAATAATCGGCTCTTTTCGGTGATATTTTGAATACAGACAAAAAATACTGATTATTCCGAAAAGTGTAAAGAGTTTGGGAGTATGTCCATCTCTGTCCATCTCTCTCTCTCTCTCTCTCTCTCTCTCTCTCTCTGCAGTTGCACAGTTTCTGCATATTTTTCCGTCATTTACATAATCATAAAATTGGTCGAATATATTTACAATCTTTTTTTACCAAAAATGCTCATACGAAAAACTCCCGTCGAATGTAGAAGTAGTTGTAGTTTGGTTTGGTTTTCTTTGATTAATAGCATATTAACCTTCGTGGCTTATTTTGTGCCAAAGTCATCCTGGTAGAGAAACACCTGTGATACTATTATACCCATAGCTGGGGGAATAAGGAGTTCGTATCTTCCCCAAGGGTATTAGTCTGAAAGTGAACGTAATAGCGCGAGTTGAGCTTGAACTCGCTAACTTCGAGGCTGCAATCTTGCACTTTAGCCATTACGCTATCGAGACTCCTCCCAGTAGTAGTAGTAGTAGTAGTAGTAGTAGTAGTAGTAATTGAAAAAGAAAAATAATAGAACTCGCAGAGAGATGGTTGTGAGGCTTCGCTTTATTCAGATGTAGAATGAGAGAGAGAGAGAGAGAGAGAGAGAGAGAGAGAGAGAGAGAGAGAGAGAGAGAGAGAGAGAGACACGGGGATTGGAGGACGGACAAGATTTTGTTAATTTTAAAATGACATAGAAGAAGGACCAAGACTCAAATGCTTGTCACTTTATATGAATTCCTTACTCGGCCTTCGGGCCAACCACCTGGCATTCGAGTCGCATGGTCATCAATGACTTGCAAAAATTCACATCTCACGTGACCTTTTGGTCTTGTTGATCATTGACAAGCATTGACAAGCATAGATTCTCATTGCACTCTAGTAAATCAATGATAATCAATAACTCACTTACACCTGGCCTTAGGGCCTGGGGAGCCAATGGCCAGCAGCGCATAAGCTGAGACACCTGTGCGACCTCCTCCAAACTTTCACTTTAAAAAAGACCTTGTGTCAAGTCCTAGCTGGTGGAAGCTACGGATAAAAATAGCTTTATATCAATACGTTCAATGTGATTAAATACATATCAACACCTGTTGATGTGTCCTTAGTTGGTCACATGGACATGAGAAATGTATTCTTTGTTAATGCTATTCACAACTCTTTTGGTCATGTTGTTGAATATATAACATCTTTTCTTAATTCTTCCTCATTAAACGCTAAGAACGATATCGTTTTCTTCTTCTTTTGATTGTAACATTTTTTCTATATTCATTCCATTATGTTGCTTTTAATTAGAGTGTAATAATTGTAGTGAATGAAATAAGGGGCTATGGTAGTTCTGTCTATTAGTCGTAAGCATATTTTGCTTCCATGCATTCTCCTGAGGATATCCCTGGCCAGAAGATTGTTATTATAATTAGGAAGTAGTTACTGAAGTCAATGAAATAAGAGGTTATGGTGGTTCCATCCATCAAAAGTGATTAATATACATTGTAGTCTATATACATGTTCAAATAATTAGGGATATTGTTATAATTAAAAGGTCGTCACAAAAAGAAATGAGAAAAAAAAGTGGTTCCATCTGTCATTCGAGGTATATACTGCTTTAATATAATCCATATCCAGTGATTAGGCGGAGATTAACAGATAAATTCTTCATCCTTTTTATAGATTATGTTTTGCATACCAAAACCCTTATGAGTTATTTTCTAAGTCAGTGAATTTTTCTATTAATCAATTTGTTCATTTTCACCAACAAAATAAAATAAGAAACATTTTCTTTAATTCTTTGGGTTGTGATTTTTTTCTGCATTCTCTAATGTGGTTTAGGGCTTGTCAGTATAACGAATGAATTAAGGTGCTATGGTGGTTCCAGCTTTCAGTTGATGTTTGAACTGCTTTATGGTATATCTGAGTTTTCGAAAACATACTGTTTAAAAATTGAAAAAAATACAGTCTGTGGAAACCTACGTTGGAGGAGGGTGCTTTTAAAATTTGGTTTTGTTTTGTTGGGTTTTATGACATATCAACCTTTGTAGGTTGTTTAATGCCAAGTCCTCTTTATACATATATATGTTAAGTACATATGATTTGTAAACAAATTTTGTAGATAATATAATGCTATGCAACAGTAACAATTTAACACCAGTCATTTATTTGCACTCATTTAAATAGATATACATATGTGATTTTTAAGTGAATAATTTTAAATGAGTTCGAACTAATTTGTGTGCACATTAATATTGCAGCTATTTATATGCAGTTAAATGGTTTCAATAATTCCAATCTAACACTAATAATTCCATTCAATATTAATCATTTGTTTACGGATAATGAAGTTATAACAAGTATTACTGTTACATTCTAAGTTGTACATTTTCTTTTTTAAGTAGAGGAATTATGTTATTAATTGAATTTTATGATCATGGTAATTCAATTTTCAATGTTTGATACTAATTATTCTATTCAATACTATTCGTTTTTTAGCACACGGTTAAATGGTTCCAAGTATTGCTATGTAATACCAATAATTTTATTTTGTATACAAGTAAACGGTTTCAAATATTCCATACTAGTAGTTTTACTTGCACACAGTCAAATGGTTCTAAGTATTGTTATTTATCTTGAACAATTCAATTAAACATAAGTCGTTTGTTTACATAAAGTTAAATGGTCAAAGATTTCTATTTCAAATTATTCCATTTAACATTAGTCATTCGTTTGCACACAGTTTAAACGTCAAAAAGTTCTATTTGACCCATAGATAGGACCCTATCAAGTGTTACAACTCCGGGTCGGAGTGGATCTAGAAGCAATAGTAATGAAGAGGTATTCCACATTCCCCAGACTTCCAGGGTTTGAGCCTCACCATCAGATTGTTTAGTATCATATCCAAGACACTCGTTGGGTGGGGTGGGGTTTTGTCGGTCTTAGTCTTCTGCAGAGATGCAGTCGGTGTATTCTACAGCCTCAGCCGACTGGGCTGTTTAAAATTCGCTTTATGTTTAGTTTAATCTAAAATGCAAACCACAGAAACACATTGTCTCTTGTGGACCAAGGGGTACCAAGAAGAAGAAAAGACCCTTTTATGACTTGTGAAACCATCGTTGGATCAATAGGTTTACTTTAAATTGGATTCAGTAAATTCAAATAAGGATTTCTGGTATTTTGATAACTTACAAATATATCTTAGATTAGTTTCTTTATTTCTACCCGCCAGCTATGGGGGGTAGGAATAAAGAAATAATATAAATAGTACCACTATTGTCTTTTTACAAGATTGGCTTTGGTATTGAATAATTCATGAAGATTGTTATGCCATTAAACAAAGAAGGAGAAAGAAAATGGGTTTCTTCTTTACATTTTGAAAAGAGCGCTTCGGGTATAATTTCATTTCAGTTTTCAAAAAAGTTTGTATTCATGCATGTTTTTTGTCTAAATCTGAGTGTCTTAATCTTTTTTGTCTTAATCTTTTTTGTCTTAATCTGATTAAAGTTTCGGACTGGGAAACTTTTGGCGTATATCGGTGAAAGTGAAAAAATGATTACAGAAAAAGAAATACTAAAAAAAAAAAAAATAACTAAAGAAAAAGAATGATTAAAAAAATGAAGCCAGAGAAAGGATATTTAGTTGGCCGAAATGATGATGATGATCATGATCATGTTGAAGAAAACTGTAGCAAATAAGTTTTTTTTTTTTGTGGTAAATGCGTCTTTGATTAATTTAACTTGAATTTGTGATAGGGCTTATGTATAGATCATGACTGAGCAGATGGTGATCGTGAAGATTCATATGTAGATCAGTATGATGGAGTGTATAAATCGAAGATTGACAAAACCCGGTTGAAAGGAATTGCAGATTTTGAGTTGCGAAGACGTTCGAATCTGATGAGAATAAGACATGTGACTCAAATTCAGAAACTTTTTATATTTACCAAGAAGATCTCTTAACAGGCTATTTGAGAACGAATAGTTTTTTTTTTCTGGTGAGTTCTAATTGACCAAGGGCAGATAATACACTAAGACCTACCGAAAGTAATAAAAAAGCTGTCGAAGTCGACACTTTTGACTTTATGTTATGGACAGTAGACAAATATCGAAGTCTAAAATAATTAAAAAGCTTTAAACTAAATTTACGAATGCCAATATATGCAGTAAGGCGAATGCTTCTTAATTTCAGAGTGGCTCTACGAAAGGGACAATCAGCGCTCGATCAAGTACATAAAGAAACTTCGAGAAGATTACATGATACCCAGAAATCAAATGTTCCTTAACGGAGACGAACAGGCTAAAACCCATCTCTGCCCTTCAATTTCCGTTTGTACAGATGAGAGTCAAGTCGTGTTATCCAATATGAACAGTGTGCCAGAAACAACAGATTTGATTCCAGAAATCGCCCCCTCTAGCGACATTATTGTCCCTGTACAAGGAAGCGTGAAGGAAATGATCAATGAAGGCGATTTTCAGATTTTACGTACACCCCATTGGGGACAGGATGCTATGCCCCCAAACATGGATATTTCTGGTAAGAAAACACACACACACACACGCATGCATATATATATATATATATATATATATATATATATATATATATATATATATATATATAGACCATTACTATTCGGACTATGTAATAATTTCGATCGTCATCGTGTACACACACACACACACTCTCATATATATATATATATATATATATATATATATATATATATATATATATATATATATATATATATATATATATATATATATATATATATATATATATATTGGATTTGGAGGCGTTCGTAGTGAAATAGTTACCTTTATAGGAAATGGATTCTGCGAACCAAGTTCAAATCCTGTACGAGACTGTATTTTACATAACCCTAATACACTTGGGAAGGATATGAATCACATTATTTTCCCTCCTACTATGGGTATTTATGCACATACAAAGAAAGATTGGGCTATTTAACTTTCTTATGACAATCAGTCAACGAAAAGGAAAACACTGAATTTAAATCTATCAAACTCCGCTTAAATTTAACCTTGTGTAGCTTCGAGAGGAGGGGTTAGTAAATATATATAAACCGGATTTGGCATTGAATAGCCCAGAAGGGTTGCTATTCCATAAAACACCAAACAAGCAACATAATAGGGACAATAAAAATTGGATGTTATGCCTCATCGATCCTATCGCACTCTGTGCAAAACAATTTACTTGAAAGAGAATGCACATTGGAACACATCCTTATTAGATTGTTAGAATTAATTATTGTTTCCAAATTTTAATTTTTGTGTAGTGCACATAGTCGTTTTGGCCTTGTGTCAGACTAAGCCAAGCAGTGAATGATTATACGGCAATTTATTTTGGTTACTCCACCGAGATTTAATGATTAGTGGGGTAACCAAGTAGACCATTACTATTAGGATTATGTAATAATTTCGATCGTCACCGTGTGCCCCGCAGTTTAAGTTAAAATTAACAAATATCCATAGCATATCTATTTCTGTTTAGATCCTGTGATTTATGTTTTTCATCAACTGATAATGTCAAAAATGTATTTCTGATTTTTACTTTTACAAATAACTTACAATGTTTTGGTGCAGTATTCCTCCCAATAAATACAAACATTCAACCATCAACGAAATAATTTTCCAACAATCTTTTGCTCCAAAATCAAAATGAATTATCTCCCTTTGTTACCAAGAATAAACCTCTAGACCATTTCCTACTCATTCTGCCCATCGTTTCTCAAACTCTTATCCACTTGATTTAGGTGACATGGAGTTCGTAAATTGATTATGATAATAAGCAATAAAAAACTTAGTTGATTCTATATAAGAATGGCCAACGCTTAACAAGGATATATACAGAATATGGTTATGCAATCTTGTAATTGAACAATTGCTCTGTCGGCTAGAGCTGTAGAATACGCCAATTGCACCTCTATCCTGGGATATTGCACTAAATTGCATTTGATGGTGAGACTCCAATCCTGAAGCTTTGGAGTACCCCTTCATTGTCATTACTTTTCGGTCTACTTTGACCTGGAGTTGTAGTACCTGTTAGGATCCCATCTATAGGTTAAATAGAACTATTCATTTACTACTCTTGAGACCATTTAACTGTGTACAGCACTTGATTAATGTTAAATTGAATTATTAGTATTAGATTGCAATACTTTAAACCATTTAACTATAATTACGATTCCTGTTTCAGACGTATTTCAATTTCGAGTCTTTTTCATAATCACAATCTCTCTCTCTCTCTTTCTCTCTCTCTCTCTCTCTTTCTCTCTCTCTCTCTCATTTTTGTGGCAATTCGCCTATTTTACAGGTTATGTGCACGCGTTTACTCCGTTGAGGGATGCAGATTGTGATCCGAACAATGATGGCCATGTTGAGGAGAAAATCCAGTTTACTGATCAAGCTTCCTTTGATCTCCAAGAATTATGGAATCTCGTTGAAGGAAATTCTCCACCAACGCAAAATGTCGACTCACAAGGTTTGTAAGAGACATTCAAAAGTCTTCTCTGCTTTTTTTTCTCGATATATTTTGTTATTTTGATACTTGGACTTTATGCCAAGAGGCAGACATTTGGTATCTTTTTGGAAATGTATAAAGTAGACATTCATCTATATGATTATACTACGTCGAGCGATGGGCTATACATATGTAATAAAATTTAAATGTCTTTTTCGACTCCGACCGATCGAAAGTAAATATACTTAATCACAGTATTTGTATTTTAGTCGAGTCCCTACTCACCAAGGACCAATATTAGCATTGGAGTATCTGTGATATAGGAACACTGAACATAACGGAAGAAAAGACAAGATTTGTATATACAAGAACATTTGACCTCACACACACACACACACACACACATATATATATATATGACAATATATATGCTCCCCTCCAGTGGGTTGAGCACTCGAGTGGGGAATTGCCGGCTGCCATATACGCATAAATGCAAAGCTCTTCTCATAAATTGAACTCTCCAATAGCTGATGGCGTATATGTAAAAATATATACAAAGAAAAATCCTTCGCTTACATGGAGAATGACGATTGCAGAGGGGTAAGATATCCCACTGACGTAAAGTCAGCCGGGTTTCGATCCCAGTTTAAAGCATCTCTCATGTCAAGCCACACTGAATAATTGCGTACGTCGCAACCTACCATAAAACAACCCATAACTATTGACAGAAATAATAAAAAAATCTAGAAAAACTTAAAAACAATGACAAAATCAAAGAAATACGAGACACAACAAAAATCATCAAAAGCCCGAGACAACCCAAAAATTTTAAAAGAATACTCATCCCTTCAACATTCGGAGAAAACACAACACAAGTGGTTACCAAATGCAATAATAAACGATGTAAGATATGTGATATGATTATAGAAGGGAAATCCTGAACCTTTAAAAACCCGGAAACAAAATTCAAAATAAATAAAGATTTAAGCTGCAACTCAAAAAACGTAGTCTACATAATTGAATGTAGCAAATGCAAAGAAATAAACATAGGGTCAACACAGGCCTTCAACACAAGGATATCACTTCACAGGAGTAATATCAAAATAGAAGAAAAGAGGAAATTAAATGTATCGAAACAATTATACCAATGTAGTCGAGGAAAATTTAGAATAATGTCAATACATCAAACGACTACACGCTACTTCAAATAAAGGAAAAGAATTTTATAGATAAATTTAAACCAAAGGTGCCCGTGGTGTAGTCGTTATCGTCGTAGGAAATGGACACGGTGACACGAGTTCAAATCCTGGACGAGACTGATTGCATTTCACATAGCACTAATACCCTTGGGGAAGGTATGAATCCAATTATTCTCCCTCCAGCTATGGGTAAATAGTAGGGCAGTCTGGGTTCTTCAGCCTTGATGAGGCAACTAGTCTAGGAGAAGGAAAACTCTGAATTCAAACCTGCTAAACTCCGCTTAAAAATTGACCTTGTGTCATATCCTGCCCGAGCGGAGGGGTTGGTAAATAGTATAAATTTAAACCAAAGTTGAATAAAACATGAATCATACACACACGCACAAACTGACACAAACATACATAGATATGTATATATATACACACACAAAAATTCTTAGCAAAAAATAATTACCTGTATATTTCAAAGCACACTACCACACACACACACACACAAATCTCAAGACACACATTCACACTCACACGCACAGAAAAAATGGCTGTAAGTGAAATCCGAAAGCACTCCAACACATACATACACACACACACACACACACACACACCACATATCAAATATCAAAAGCAAATGAGGGGTTTAGCAAACTAAGGTAAACACACTCTAAGAAAAAGATACATTTGAACTCACATACAGTGAGTTCAAATCTTATTGAGCACCCCATTAACAAGGCCTTGTGCCATACATGTTCTCTGACGAAAGAACAAGCTGAAAACATACACGCATGTAAGAACAAAATAAATAAATGTATCCTAAAATAATACAAATCTCTTCGTGGACCTACTCATTTTAGTATATATATATATATATATATGGTATTAAGAAGAATGAATACACAGACGATTCCCAACAGCTACAAATATATGCATATTGTTCTCTTAATGAGTTGTACAGGAATGAAAAAAGCTTACGTTTCTCTTATTTAAAGAAAAGGGGCAAAAGGGATCGAAAATGGGTTTTTGAGTCTGTCATGTTACACCCCACAAGGCAGCAAATGAGCACGCCCATTCTATAAGGGAGATAATTATTATCTCCTTACAACGGCTTTAATTCGTGGTTTCTTGAGAATCGGGGCTTGTTGGATGAGCGGAGAAAAGGTTTATTGCTCCGGCCATTTATGCATATAATAGTCCTATTCTGTCAGTAACACCTTAATTCCTGACCACTGGGGTAATCCTTGTTGCGTTATGACGAAAGTGCTGAGCCGCGGCCTCGAAGTAAGCGAGTTCGAACTCCAGTCGCACTGTTACATTCACGTTCGGGCTCATACCCTTGGGAAAGATATGAACCTTCTTATACCTCGAGCTATGAGTTAAATAGTACCACTGCTATTCTTCTACAAGGATAGCTTTGGCATTAAATCAGTCACGAAGGTTGGTATGCCATTAAACAACAAAAAACAAAACAAAACAAAAATAAAAACGAAACCATACCTGACCACTGACAATCCCTTTCTTTCTGATTTTCATTGCGCAACATTCAGAGTGAGTACGTACTTTAACTTGTTCAAACAAATTTTAATTTTAGATACAAAATTGCAAAATCAAGGTGATCGATCATCAAATTTTTCCCGAGCGCAAATTTACTTAATTTTCAATTGGATAGAATTAGTAAGTTTAAGCGTGTGGTGAAGTTGCGCTAAAGTCAATGAGCAAAGATGAAAAAGCGGAATCTTTGCCTTCATTTACTGTTTTTTTAAAAGTGCATTTGGCGTTAAAATACAATTTTGATTATCATTTCATTTGCTATCTCATTATGCAATCATTAAAGTGGCTGAAAATTTTTATGTAGTTATTTTATTCATAAATTAATGGATTTTGTAAATAAAGATTAAAGTTAGAATGATTAATAAAGTTTGGCAGCCCAATTTGTTGGGGCTGTAGAAAACGCTGACTGCATCTCTGCAGACAGGTAAGACGCCCTCCCCAACGAATGTCTTGGATACAACACTAAACTATCTGATGGCGAGGCTCCAGTCTTGGAGCTTTGTGGAATGTTTAATTAAATTAGCTAGTAATACACAGCAATACTTGGAACCATTTAATCGTGTGCAAGCGAATGAAAAATATTGAATAGAATAATTAGTGTTAAATAACAATACTTGACACCATTTAACTGTGTGCAAAAAAAAAAAAAAATGATGAGCTCAGGCTCGTTTAAAAATGTTATCAACAAAATGTTTACAAATAATATATATTCAATATATATGTATAAAAAGGAGTTGGCATTAAATAACCTACAATGATTGATATGCCATAAAATCAAACCGAATCTAGTATTGGTGACGTTATGGATTTATGTTGTAACTTTCTGCAATGATTCATCAGCACGTTAGAGATTCGTCTGCTTGACAGCACTTCCCCATGGCACATAAAGTAATGTAAGTCAGGACATTTCCTGATGTCTTTAGCCAGTACCAAAGCAATGCTGACCTTTTGTCCTATTCTTGATCTCGTGAGAATTGGGATATATTACTATTTAAAAAATATATTTCCATGATTGGATAAAAGTTCTATCCCAAATATGAAGTGAAGGTAAAAAATGTTACTGTTTCAGATTGTGTCGAAGCATTGTCCCTAGTGAAGATGTGTGATTATGAAGTAAAAAGTCAAACAAACTTGGATGGCTCAGCCCAGTTGGGTGACCAACCGTCTCTCGATTTGCAGGAATTATGGAATTTGGTAGAAAATAGTTCCTCTCCTCTTCCTCCGACACAAATCGTCGACTCACAAGGTTCGTTTATTTTAAATTTATTTTTGTCTCTTAGGGAATCAATCCGAATTTCTTTTTACGCTTTTATATTATTTCTAACTTTTCGCTTTAATTTTATTTCGTTCTAATTCCTTGTGTGAGTCAAATCGTTTGCAATATTTTGGTAAGAATTCGGCTGCTACGGATGCTTTTGATGAGGTCAAGACGGTGACAAACACACAAAGCTGAGAGATGCGGAACTCACTCAATATTCTTCGGGTGCTACTTACTGATGTAATGGGTCGAAGCTAAATTAGCTGACAATTGTTGGTGAATACAGTTCTCACTGAGCGCCCTATGCTTCTGGTCTTGTGTCATAACTAAGATAAGCTTAGTAAATAACTTCGTTTGTTACTCGTCGGATTTGCCTCTATAGCTTGACGAGTCAAACTGGACAGTGACATGCCGAGCTCACCTGATACTTTCTGTTTTAATCGTCAGATTTGTTTCTATAGACTCGAAAACCACCGTGTTAGGCTTACTTGACATTGCCTGATTGTCGAGGTTCTTGCAGCACCAGCGAAATTTCTTGAACCATCTGGTTACCGTACTGGGATCAACTGCGCCTTCTCATTTCGCCCAACAAATATTTTTTGTTGCTTCCGTGTATTTTGGACCCAATTTGAACTTCTTAAGCATAAGTTTCCGAATTAGACTACGTTATACGTTGAACTGTGCAGCTTTCAAATCCCATATCGTGTGAAGCAATGCACAACGCGGTAATTTAACGACCCTAGCAAGCACGGCAGGTACCTCTAACGGCTCGAAGTGTTTCGGTCACGTGATATACGCACCGTAAACTGCACGGACCAAAATATTGTGAAACTTTTGACTTACCCAAGTATTTCGATCAAGAACTCATTTCAATTTCGGTCGTTAAAACACTTAGCTTTGTCTTATTCAATATGGACTTTCATGAGAATACAGCAATCTAGAATTCCCATAACCGCTAAAAGATATCTCAGGAATGTAGTTGTCATTCCATCATAAAAAGGTTTAGAATATAGAATATTTATAAATATCGTCCGCTTGGATTTGCCTTATGATATAGTCTCTTATTATCTTTATATACAATTATTTGTTGAATTTCTATTGTATATAAATTTTACATTTTTAACCTTGTGCGGTACTTTGTTAAGCTTAGTATCAACACTGACGCCCAGCTATATGCAAAATTTAGCGAGTTTGTTTGATACTAAGCTCGTCACATTTGTGGCCTTGTACCAGATTAAGTTTAACTGGGTCTATATACTCAGTATATGGCCTGAGAGACCAGGTTCAATTCCCAGTTGTGTCATACCAAAGACTCAAAAAATGGTACTTGATACCTCTTTGCTTAACACTCAGCATTATAAGGTAGGGATCAAGGGTAAAGTGGAGCAATCCAGAGAAAGGAATAGTGCCCTCCCCTACACCTCAGTGTAGTAGCTTATGAAAAGGTAACCTTCGGGTCGCCCTCGACTGCGGTCGCTAACTTTACTTATATATACCTAACTCCTCCGCCACGGACAGGATGTGACACAAAGTCAAAGTTTTTAAAGCAAAGTAAAGTTGGTTTGAATTCAGAGTTTTTCTTCTCCTAGACTGGTTGTCTAATCAAGGCTAAGGAACCCAGTTTGCGCTACTGTTTACCCATATCTGGTTGAAGAGCAGAGGGTTTCGAGCTTTTCCCAAGGGTATCAGCGTAAAGTGAAACGCAAACAGCCTCGTTCGGGATCCGAACTTAGTTCGCCAATTCGATTTCTTATATCGATAACCGTTATTGACCGACTTGGAAAAAACTTACATTCATCAGCTCCGTGTGAACACTGGATGCTGTCTAGAGGACTTTCCAAGACTGATAATCGATCGGGAAGTTTGCTGAGAGAGAGTGAGAGAAGAAAGGAAATTCGTGCTTTTGGTACGCTTTGATGATATATATATATATATATATATATATGATTTGAAGAAAAACTCAACGGCTAGCAACCCGATAAGAGTAAGCAACCTCTTCAGATAGCCATCACATAGTTGAGAGAAAAAAATTATAGAAATATTCTTTCCACGGATTTTTACTCGTTAAAAAAAGGAAATATCTAAAAAAAAAATTAAGAGTGGAGGAACAAAAAGATTTGGGCTAGAGGTTGGTGTAAACCTCAGATGTGATGTCATGTATCCTTATTTATCTGTAAGAATCTTTTTTACGAGATTTACAGGACACTCAGCACCCGGAATCCTTTAACTAAGTTGATCTATTAACGTGGCGATAAATGATATTACCTATATCAAACTTGTTTTTAGTTTAAACATTTTTAGGGTTTATCTGATTTCTATTCAAGATTGAAATTTAGTCTTTATTTAATGTATCCCTACTTTTATAAATTTGTTTATTCTGAATACTGCCATTATAATTACTGTTAATATTACTATCCCTATAATAATCAATCATTGATAATTATCACACTAATAGTAATAAAATTTTAGAATACTTTTACAGTTAAAACTAATTTTTATTATTATTATTATTATTATCATTACTACTACTACTACTACTACTACCACCACCACCACCACCGTGATCACACTATCAACGATACCAATAGTAATGCTGATAGCATAAATTTTATCCTACAATTGTTATCGCTATCTTTCTATTATTAACCTTTATCATATGAGTTTAAATCTATTTTTATGTCGGCATTTAAAAATTAGTTCAAGACGTTCCTTAAATAGTTGGCTAGTAAATTTATATCTAATTATGCTTATTTTTACTCCAGCAAAAGTTATATCTACAGTTGAAGCTCCCAGGAGCAGATTTCTTGATAAATCTCCACTTAATATGAGTAGTTAGGCCCCACTCTCTTAAACTCCAAAAATACCGCGATAGGGCTGTTTGGTTTATAAGTAATTGGATTGGAAAAAGAGTGCATGAGAGTCGTTTAAAAACTTCTACGTTTCAGCCAGTTTTTAGATTTGTTGCGCATCTCTCAGTTTTGTACGGGCCTCACCTGCACGGAAATTAAGACAAAAATCATGATTAGTTTTTCTAGTTTTATAAAAAGTGGTGGTGCATTGCTGCAACAAAAATGTTCAGCGATGGCTCCTCGTTCTGGGTGAAGCTTAGAACCTTTTGAATGATTCTCGTATAAGATAAACATAAGAGATAAAGCAAGAATAATATTTCTTTGCAATTACTTTTTGATTTTTAATTGTTCTCAACTAGTTTAGACCTCACATCGTCAAAAGAAAAGATTTTAGAAAACTTTTTGGGTATTTAAAAAAAAAGTTGATATCCCATACAAAACACGATGAAAACGAAATAGTGACGTAGCATATCCATTTGTTGAATGGGGATTATTTTGAGTATTCAAGCATTTTAAGCAGACTGTTTTCTAATCTCTGCATACCATAGTCACGTGACGGTTAAGCGTGCAGGTGGGTGGTGTCCCTGTTC
This sequence comes from Sepioteuthis lessoniana, assembly GCA_963585895.1. Taxonomy (NCBI): domain Eukaryota; kingdom Metazoa; phylum Mollusca; class Cephalopoda; order Myopsida; family Loliginidae; genus Sepioteuthis; species Sepioteuthis lessoniana. The sequence continues at coordinate 35,024,150 of OY757911.1, forward strand.
ATTGAGCTTTCAAATTAATTGTAAGTATTTTATTTATAGATTTGACTAAGATATTTGTTTGAGATGTTTATGTGGCGACACGTTTCATCTCTTTTAAAACGATGTACAGAGGATGGCTTTGTAGAAGCCATTTGGAGACGTTTTACTGTTTTATCTATTTATGTGTGTTTCTATTATCATTATGATATTGCGTGCGCGCGCGCACACACATAGACAGACACACACACATACATATATATATTACTTGCAGTAACTCTGATGTTTACCGGGAAAAATAACAATGGTTCATTGATTTTTGGTAGAATATAAGAATTTTAGCGAAAGAGGTTATGTAAAATATTCTTAAGTTTATTGGAACCTTGCACAAAAATAAGATTAAAAAATAGAGATTTTTTAACTTCAAATAAATCCCAAATTATAGGAATTAAAAATTGTATAAGGAAATAGTGGAAAACAGACAATGAGACAAAAAATAAGAAATAATTACAAAAATATTTTAATCAAAACATGTAAACCCAAAGTTTTCAAACCTTGTCAGTCAATCAACTTCCTAATTGAAATCGATGCTGATTCGATCATTTTTTAAAATCTTTTACATTTTGTTTTCAATTGTATTTTTAAATCCATTTTGAATACTTAAAGTTTTGTAAACGTTTCAGATGGAGAATCGGACACTTGGACAGACGAAAAAGTTGTTTCAGCTGAAGAAGTCTTGACCTCGAGTATGGTCCCGATGAATCCAATCGAATATACAATCAGCCCAACTTCATGGCAGGCCTTCGATGCAACTCACTGCCACGTTATGCACAACGAACATCTAATGGAAACGTTTCCAGAACATTCCGTACAATTCATTGTGGCAGACTCTCCAGAAACTCTTAATGTCTCAGGTAAAAAAAAAGAAAAGAAAAAGTTAAACTAATCTGGCATTATTATTCAATAAGTATTTAGACTAGTGTCTTCATCTTAGTTGCTATTAGAGTCACAACGTTTCGACTGTAGTACTGACTTCTTCAGGTGTCCGTTTAGTTGGTAAATTGTTCTCCGGGATAACAGCCTCACGGATAAAAACGTCAAAGTGTATCATGTTATTTTAATTTCGGAGTCCAGCAGTGCATGAAGTCATATACTCTGATTTAGTTGAAAAGGCAAACGACACCTCAAGATTAAATAAAGGGTTCGATTTGAAATTCGTGAAAGGTTATCGACTGCAATGGACATCTGAAGAAGGCCGTAGGGTACCACAATAATATATATACTGATCCGAGTATATCAGTGTATTGTAATAATGATTTCCTAACTCAGAAATTCAAATATTTGACAGAAGTAAATTTATCAGCAGATTTAATAATTTCTCGACTTGCATTAAGATTTATTTTCATATGTTTAACAATATTAGTAATATGATCGTTTCAAGTTGAAGTAAACAGCCCACATTACACCGAGGAAAAACTACCGTCAATAATTTTAATACACATTGATAAAATTATAGAATTAAAAAAAAAATCAAAACCTGTATAAATAGAGTCTTATAGAGTACCCTATTCATACTGCCACCTGTCCCTTTGGATTTACTCTATTATCAAATCACGTAGACGCCATGAGGTTATTAATCTGAACAAGGTCTTAGGCAAATAAAAGCTAAAAAAGAAAAGCATCAGGTAAAAATGGCTTTATTTTAGCGTGGCTGGTAATCGTTTTGATCTAAACATTGTAACCAGAACCTAGTTTGTCAACAGGCTTCGTCTCGCCAATCAAGAACACGGAAGGGCCATGTACGCATTATATAAAGAAGTTTGAATACATCATCTAAATTACAAGGTCGGGCATGCCCTTTCCCTCTATTTAACTCCTAAATAAACTCCGAGACGAAAGTTTAACCATGAACAATGCAAATAATTTCGATTTATATCTAGAAACAAAAATGTTTTGTACAGTATTCTATTGTGATATGGAGATTAGCAGTATTTTATTGTCTTTTTGACTTGCAGTCCTGGCCCGTGTTGCCTGATACGCGGATCAGGTCAAGTATTTTTTAGTTTCGGTGGCAGTCGGTCGAGGCCGTCTAACTTGGATTTCGGAAAGCCGGCATTCATGTCAAGCGCGCTAAGACCAGCGTTCCTTGAGCCTCAGGGGCTTGATTTATCGCCTGGCGCCCGAGGGAAATGCCGACGGGGTTCGAGGCATTTTTTGAACTACCAGGCGTGTGTGGGCTACAGTCCTGCGCCTAGTTTATACAATAAAAAGGCCATTTGCCATACCCGCACTTACGTGGGAGGGGGCTCAACAGTTATCCGTAAAGAGAAAGGTGTAGTTGATCGACATACCACAACAGATAATATAAAGTTGGCGACCATAGCCGAGGGTCACCCGAAGGCTCTCTTTTCATTAACTACTATATCGAGGTGTAGGGGGGGGCGCTACTCCTTTCTCTGGATTGATCCACTTTATCCTGATCCGTATCTTATAATGCTGAATGTTAAGCAAGGAGACATCAACTTTCATTTTTTTGAGTCTTCGGTACGACTCGACATGGGATTGAACCCCAGTGTCCAGGGCCATTGGCGAACACTCTACCCACTAGGTCAATGGGCCAGTATAAGTACTCATTTTCCAACTGAAGGCCTCCTTTTTGGATAACAATGTCCTCTTTTAGGGAAATTTGTAAATGGCCACCCTAGTTTATTTACAGGTGCACATTTTTTCTTTTGCAGGTGATGTTCTTCCGAAAGGAAACAATTTAGTTTATGTCGATAGTGAAACTTACAACAGAGGCTGTGAAACATTTTGTCAAGCAGATAATGCGGAACAGTAAGTATATCAGAGCAACGTTTGAACACAACTGTTCACAACTAGTGTAGCGAGTTTGATCCTCGCATGTGATAATATCAAGCAATGTAGCATGATTATAAGACACGTTTCAAATTCGTTAACCGAAGGAAAACAGTACGTGACAACTAAGGACACGTCAACTAGTGCTGAATACTCCGAAAAATGACTAGTAATCATTTGTTGGCAAAATTTCCTTTTTATACTTCAATGTAGAGGGATCGGTTTGGCTTGGTGTTGTTTCATGGCATATCAACTCGTGGATTATTTAATGACTATCTATCTATCTATATATATATATATATATAATTTGAAAAACTCAACAAACCGTTCTTTTATCTGAAGCAGCTTTGTCAGCTGAAATAAATTCATGATAGCCAAATGACAGTTTGTTGACTTTTTTAATTATATGGAAATTTGCTCCGTAAGAAATTAATATATTATCATACATTGAGCACTCCCGGAGATTTATAAGAATCCTCTTATATATTCTCAAATAGAATCATTCCCAACTCATCTTCTTTGGAGATATATAAATATATATAATTGGTAAGCGAATAGTTTGTAGGTAACATTATTTTTAAATGAGCCACAGATCATTTATTTGCACACTGTTAAATGGTTTCAAGTATCAGCGCAAGTGATATTCAGCCGCCGCTTTCCAGGATCTTTAAGATGAAATAGAGTTGCAGACTTGTTTGTCACTAAAGCAATTTGAAGAATACGATCAGGACAAACACATAAGTACAAGGGCTTGACATAAGCTGATTGATTAGTTGGTTGTGTTTTACGGCATATATCAACCCTTGTAGATTATTCAATGCCAAATCCTGTTTATACACATGTATTAAATATATATGATTTATAAACGAATAGTTTGTAGATAACATTTTTTTTACCAGCCAGGGCTCATTTGTTTGCACACAGTTAAATGGTTTCAAATATTGCTATCTAATACTAATACTACAATTTGCAAAAGTTAGTTCCCTGTATTGCATGTGATTAAAAGATTCAATTTTACTCATAGATGAGACCCTAACAGGTACTACCACTTCGAGTCAGAGTGGACCTGGGAGTCATGGAAATAAAGAGTTACTCCACATCCCTCAAAGCTCCAGTGCTTTCTTAATGGCCCACCTAAGACTTCAAATTTTCTAGAGAAAAAATGTTTTTGCCAAAGTGAGGTACCTTCAACATAAAATTAGCTTGAATTTTTTTTATTAGTGCAGCGTGCCTCAAGATGAGCCATGTTGCATGCAGTGTGCCTTTGAAAAAGGTTGCCCACACCTAGTTTATAATGAAAATATATACCTCTTTACAATTTCTGAACATATTGATATGAGATCTAAGAAACAGCGAAGTAACCATCATATTTTGAAAAGGAAGGTGGTTTATAATGATAGAGAATGCTACATTATAATTTTGGAATATTGATATGAGATCTGAGAATTAGTGTAGAAGGAACCACCATCTTTTTAACAGGAAAACTGAAGCAGATCTATCCACATATAATGACACTACAGTAGTGTTTTTGAACGGGTCTGTTGCTCTCTGGGTGAGAATATGAATTATAAGTGGGGGTGGGGCAGTATAAAGTATCCTAATATTTTGGGTGGGCATCTGCACAAAATGATTGGGAAACAGTGCAGTAGACCAAAAAGATTATTGCAGGCAAAAATAAGAAAAAGGGATGTTTTGGGGATTACTTATTGGCCAATTTACATAAGCATTTTCTGGCAAATTTCACGTCAGTGCTAGTTGACATGTCCTTCTTTAATCATATCAGATTAACAAATATGCTAAATGCTTCCTTTAGTTATTTGATGTTACTTAATATATTCTTAGGAAGAGGAATGTACAAAAAAAATATTGAACATTATATGTGCAACTCAATGTAAATAATCAAAACAAAAAAAAAAACAAACAAACAAAAAACAGTTCAGTACGTTAGCCACAACACCATGGGGACTGCCCTTTAAAGTTTGGTAGATTTGGTTGTGCCATGTGGCTGAGATAGTTGTGCATTTCTTTATAGTACTAGAAGATAGGATTTTCATTGTTGATTTTTTGTTAAGACAAAATTTACACCCATTTTTATCATATTAAACTTTGTATCATACTAAGCTAAGCTTAGTGAATTTAAAAAAAATATCATTTACATCAGTGATTCTCAAACTATCTGATGAGACATACCAATATTTTTCCAATGTACCATAGAGTGATATCATATTTGAGCCATATTATTATTTGCTTATGGTCCGAGAAAATAATTTTTGAATATTTCTAGTGATGTTAATTTATATATATATGATGTTGTTTAACTTGAGACTTGCTGCATAGTAGCAGTCAATGACTTGTGTACCATCACTTTGAGGCACACAGATTTATACCACAGCAAGATTTCAATCAATTTTCTTTTTCCACTAAAGGTGGTGGCCATCTCCACATGACCCTGACTTCATTGCAGAATAAGAGACCATTAACTTTGAAGAATTTGGATGTCTTTCTTTTTACAAACTGGACAATGAACAACAACGATCTAATCAAATTTAGTACACGTCAACATAAAAGACAAAAATAATGAAGCTTTCAACAGACCTTTGTCAATAAAATTCTTTGCCACTACGGTATATAGTTTAAGCTACTGATTTTGAAAATTTTTTAAAAAGCCTTATCAATTTATGTTTATAACTGAGTTTGAGTTTTGTTTAATAGCATATCAACCTCTGTGGATCATTTAATGCCAAGAAAGGTTAGACTGGTTTTGTCTTTTATATGGGTTTTAGAATAGTATTTGATTATATTTGGCCAGATATTGGTAAAAAAGTTGATTTAGTCAAATTTTGGTGAAAAGGTGGGGTTTTTTTTTTTGTTGAAAGACTCAAGATCTTCTATAGCTTGGTTTAGTTGGCTTCATGGCATATCAACCCCTGCAGGCTACTCAATGCCAAACTTTGTTTATATACCTATTGAACCTAAGATTTCCAAACGAATATCAATTAGATAACATTCCAAACAAGCCAGAGCCCACCTGACTGTACACAATCAAATGGCTTCAAGAACTGCTACATAACACCAACAATTCAACCCAATATCACCTATTTGTTTACACACAGTTAAATATTGAATACATATGATTTGTAAACATTTTGCTAATAACATTTTGAAACAAGCCTGAGCTTATTTTTCTTCACAGTTAAATGATTTCATATATCTCCATCCAATACAAATCATTCTATTCACTTTGAATCATTTGTTTGTACACAGTCAAACGGTCTTAAGCACTGCTATGTACGAGCAGCAATTCAACATCAGTCATTTGTTTACACACATTTAAACAAATATACATGATATGTAAGAGATTAATTAGTTGGTAGTTTAATTTTTACTTTTTAAGTGGATGGTTTGTAAGTAACATTTAAAAGAGTTTGAGTTCATCTGTTTGCACTAAATGGTTTCAAGTATTGTAGTTATTTGTTATACCCTGCAGATTGAGGCTGGCAACAATGAGGTTGTGTTACTACCTATGCTTTATACACAATAGGATTTTTGTAGGGATTTTGTTGATCTCTGAGCATTGCAGTTTATTCATTCCCACAAGTGAGTTTGTTCTTGATGCTGAGTAGACTGCATTGAATTTAGCTGGGTGCAGTTTGAATGTGCCTCCTGGTCTTTCACTGTTCACTTAGGTGTTCGTATGTACTCTTCCAGTCTGGCCAATAGTTGCCTCTACTTTTTCATTGTGGTTGTTGAGTCCATTTCAATTTCCATTTGCTCTATATTTTAATTCTTTTTTACTTTTTATAGGGAGGTTTGAATTTGGTTTTTGATGTTGATCTATGTTTCTTTTTTGTAGTTTGTATTTAATCTTTTTTGATAGGATTTGTGGTTTCATTTTCGGTTGGGTTTGTATTTATTTTTTTATTAAGTTTCTTTAGAGGTTTTTGATATGTGCAGTTGTTTCATCAGGATCCTCTATGTCTATTGGTCTGAATCTGTTAGATAATGGGATTGGTCCATTTATTAGTGTTTTTGGTTTACTCTGGGTTTTTCCTGATTTTAGTTGTCTTTCATGTTCGTCTGGGACTGTTGGAAAAAAGTTCCTTGATTATCTCTTTTGTGATAGTGTTTAGTATTTCTATTAGATTTTTTACCTCATTAATCAGTTTAATTCTTGTTTCTGTTTTGTATCTTCCTTTTCCCCTGTTTTCTTTTTTTTAGTTACATATTCATAACTGGATCGTTATTTTTCTTGTGCTTGTTCTGCTATTTTTCTGGCCTTGAGAAAAATATTTCTTATGTATTTAATTTCTGTTATTCTTTTTTCCCCCTGTTTCACGTACCCGTGAGTAAGCAGGGTGTTCTTCTGTGCACTTAAAAAAGGATTTTGACATTCCAATCCTGTAGAATTTGATTTTTCACATATAGATCTAGTGCATTTATCTTCATAATGTCTATATTTTTGGCATCTTAGAAGATTTGAAATCAAAGTTTCTATTTTTGCATTTATGTAACCTATTTCAATGCTGGTTGGAGTGGTAGGTTTGTTAAATGTTAGTATGTATGTGTTTGTATCTATGATTCTTGTTTTTTTCATATGGAGATTCTCTCCATATCTGTTACACCTTGTTGTTTAAGATGTAGTTTTATTTCTTCTAGGGAATATGATGCAAGATCTGGGGATTTAATTACTCCTTTTGAGAAGTTTAGGGTTGGGTGAAGGTATGTTTTTATGTTTAGTTTTCTGAATTATTTCTATTTTAGTATTCTTTCTGATTGTTTTTGATTTGTTGTTTGTATAATAATTGGGCCATTTGTAGCTTTTTTTGATGTTGATTGGTTTGCAGTGTGTTATATATATATATATATATATTTTTTTTTTTGAATGAAGAATGGGGATAGTTTAGTAATTAGGGTTTCTTCTATTGATTCAAGAATAATGAATTGATAGTTTTTATCAGTTTCATGTTCACTTTCTGAAGATGAGTCTGAGAGGGGTCTTTTTATTTTGGTTTTGCTTGGGTTATATTTTCAAGAGCCATAAAGAAAGTCTATGAGTTTCATTGACTATGCTCCCCACCCACCACAGAAACCCATTCCCATAGTAATATCAGTGCTACATAATATACTCATGTTGATGGTAGTTTAATTTTGTCCCTGGTTTTTCATTTCCAAAATAATTACTCACCCAGGGACAAGAAGGAGTATAGGTCTTTCCTCAGCATTATTAACCCTACAGCCATCATCCTCCGATTCAGATTTTTGCAAAAATCTGAAAGAGGGCTGACATGACTAGCTGACTGAGTGGATTGGGCTTCTCTGACCGCCTGTCTAGCCCAGTAAGGGTCAAAGTGGAGGGTTGCAAGTCACAATCTCTTTGGTTGGTAGGTCATGGACTGCTCAACCACTAGGATTCTGTCTTCAAGCATTACAGGTTGCCACCCATGGCCAACAGGTAGCCTCATAGGGTATGTGTGTGTGTGTATTACTTCTCTGCAGAAGTGCAGTCGGCGTATTCAACAGCCCCAGCCAACAAGGTGAATTTATAACTGAATAATTTCTTGAGAACAAAAAGAAAAAAGTTACCATCTCATTTGTGACAAGGGGTATCATAAACCAACAACTTTATAGTCATTATATGACGGAGTTATTTAGTTTTAAATCTAAAAAGAAAAGAAATTTGATTGAAAGCAAATCACCAGTTTTCAAAGACAAAAAAAGATTCTATGAAGAGATGGATGGAAAAGATTGTAAAGGCTGCTGAATCAATAAAAATGCAAAGACAGTGGAATATCTTGAAGCGAGAGTTATTTTGCAGAAGAAAGAAATTAGTATTTATGACTTTCTCTTTGGAATGGAATCAAAAATTTCTCTAGTGTTTCATGTTTGTTTATTTTTGGTTGTTCCTTGAGTGTGTTAAACAAAAAACAAAAAAAAAACAATCATCTGCTGTGAGAATTGAAGACTATATTGTTTCTCCCAAAGATACTGGATATTCTTTTTTCAAAACAACAGTTGGTTTGGTGCCTTTATTTACCACTTGTGTTTATGATTGCATGAAAAAATGATCTCATTTTTATCATCTGAAGTTCAAGCTGAAACACCGTGACAATAACAGTATTTTATTAGATTAGTTAGATGAAGCACAGGGGCTTTGTTGTGAAATTTTCTCTGGCAATAATAGCATGTATTCACAAACTTGGAATTTTCAAGGTAACCAGCCAGGCCATACTGTCCTTACTTGGGGTAATACAATCTTATTGCTTTATGTTGTCAAGAGAGAGAGAGAAAAAAAAAGCTTTGCAAATGAAAATAAGATTGTAAATAAACAGAAAGATTTATTAGCAAAGAATATTTCAAATGATGATGTACATTAGAAGAATAATTAGATAATGAAAGCAACTGCAAAAAATTTGCAGTTTGATAAAGACTGTCATTTCATAGCAGTATATTGCGAGAGACAGAGAGAGCAAGACAGACAGACACATGCACACACTTGTAAAGACATATTGGGATTAATGAATGTATATATATATATATATATATATATATATATTTAAATGTGTGTATGTGCATTCATATATGTAATGGAGACATGTCTTTTCTGTACATACATCAATGATAAAACCTGTCAATTGGAACTGAATTCTTCTTTCACAGCCTTTGTCAAAGTGAAGTTTAGAAAGTAACAATGGATATTTACAAGGGAATTCAAATTTTTCAAATACAGACTTTAAAGATTTTAAATGATGAATAAATTTTGATGTCAGTAAAATCCTCAAATCGTTCAAGTAAATCAAGAGACAATAGCAACAATGGGTTAAATCCTTTGGGCAAAGTGTTGGAAATTATATATATGTATATATGTATTATATGTATATATGTATTTATGATTTTTTTTAATACTACCTCATATTTTGGTTTGGTTGGGTTTATGGCATATCAACCTTTTTAGGTTATTTAATGCCAAATCCATTTTTATACAAATAAACAGTTCTATTTCAAACAATTCATTTAAGGAAATTTAACAATGTAAATTTTATGAGGACAGTACAATAAATAAAAGAGTTAAAAAAGGAAAATGATTTTCCTCAATTACAGTATGGTCAAATATATATAACCCTTATAGTATGAGCTTTCAATCTATATTCACATTGCCATGAACAAAAAAGTAAGGGAGATAAAAAAGTTGTTTTGGAATCATTTTCAAAGTTTTCAATTAAGAAATCTTGTAATGCTGTTTTAAAATGGTATTTTTACAACTATGAGTGGTTTTATATACATATATATTTCCAATCAATTTTATAAACACAATTTTTAAGTGCAACCATTTGAACCAAAGTCCAAATGCTGTCAAATATCAAAAAGAAGGGAGGTAATATGAAATATCTCAATTGTAATTCAAGTTTGTTTTTCCAGCTTCAACAAATTCTGGTAAATCTAAAAGAATGGTCAAAGATATAAATGAAAAGATTGTTTCTTTTGAAGTAGTCCTGAGATTACATAAAAAACAAACAATTAAGAAGTTTTTCTCTCAACTCATTTTTCTGACAATAAAACATAGCTTCAACACATTCCCATAAATGGAAGAGAGAAATACTCTATACTCATTAAAGCAATTATTTCAACTCCAAAATGATTTTCCATTTCAAAATATGTAAGGAGGACAGAGATTTTTGTAAATTGCATATTTTCAGTTGCTTCTAAATAAATGGTACAGTAACAGTGTCATTTTTGAAGCCATGAAAAATGATCTAGAAATATTTTGCTTTTTAAAGAGAAAAAAAAGTGAAAGATATCTACTCAACATGTGCATTATGCATTCAGCCTTTTGTTTTAATTGCAACATCCCCGTTTAGTCTTAGAGAAAAAAAAATTAATAAATAAAACAGTTTATAAAACAAAGCTGGTTTTTAACTTAAAAAAATTTTGGGATCATAATCAGTAAAGTAACAGCTTAAAATAAAACCATTTTAGCTAAATCATCCATATTTTTCTTTTAAATCTATCCATTGCATTCATTTTCTGTTTGTTTGTGGTCTCATTTTTTCTTCTTTCCTTTACTCCTTGAAATCAAATTACTCTTAATAAATTTTAATTACATGAGTAACTTTATCAATACAGGAATTTCATTCAATAATCAAGGAATGTACTTACACAAAACAAAAATAACAACCATTTCAATAATTCTACTACTCATTTACAGAACACTGCTCCCCAGATTAAGACTTTAGAAATAACAGATCGAAAAGTAACAGTTAAAAAAAAAAAAAAAAAAAAAAAATCAGAATATTTTTCTTAAAGAAAATGCTAAATTCATGTCAAATATTTTAAGAGAAATAAAATAATTACAATGAAACTTAATTTTCTGGCTGAAATCAAGACTTTATGGTGAAAATACCTTCTCTGCAAAGCTGTAATAAACAAAAACAAAAAAAACAAAAACAAAAAACAAAAAAAAAACAAACAAACAACCAGATAAAACAAACACACACATCAACGAAACAAACCACAATTCATAAAATTTTTCAGTTGGGAGAAAATAAATTTTCCCATTGGTCTTGTAACTCAAAGTCAAAAGTTTCTTTTCAGCAAAACTGTTAGAAAATGTTGGAATTTTAAAAACCCAAATATTCTTATGCTGAGCAGATGACTTAAAAATAAAATTACTGAAAATTAAGAAAGCCGAAAAGTTAGCCATTATGTTTTGATAGACACCCTGAGATATAACTTACTAAAACCCATTGCCAAAAAATATTACTTTACATGAATTTTACCAATTTTTTCTTTCTTTTGAGACAGGCTTTTGATTGGTGATGAATACATGTGCATGGTTCATACTTCTCTTAAAAGTTAAACATTTGGGAGGTCAAAATAAAGTCAAAGATGATGAATGATGATGAGTAAGCAGCACAGAAAATGAGAGGTGGAGGTTGATAAAATTTGGAAGAAAATAAAAATAAAAGCTGAAAAATGAGAGGGTACAGGGTCAGATTCAATGAAAAAAGTGACCTGTAGTAGATATTTCTTTTTTTTTTTTTTTAGAAGAACTTTACACCTGAATTTGGAAAGGTGGGTAGAGCCATGAAAACAGGCAGATGGTGGGGGTGTAAAGAGAAAAATGGGAGTCACCCTGTTTTTTTGAAGGGTGAAGGTTCTTAATGAAGAAGGAAAACTAGAGAACAACAATTTCATACAAGACTTTCTGTTTGAGGTGTGTTGCACTGCAGAATTGGTTGACGTCTGGAGTAAGGAATAGTCTGGAAAAAAAAAAAAACTGGTCAAAAGCCAAGAATCAATTTCATTTTCAAATGTCAATTCAGTCTACATGTCAAATTTGCTGTTCATTTACAAATTTGAATTAGATTTTAAAACTGAACAAAATTTTAATATTCCAATTAAAAAAAAAAAAAAAAAAAAAAAATGGTGTTGATAAATTGGTCATCTGCAATAAATTTATAAAATTTATTGCCTTCAAGCAATTGTAAAGAATAGCAATACATTACAACTCCAGCATGCAGAAAGTAAATGAAAAAAATATTATTGATTTTCTCATCAATTACTTTCTGCTAGATATGACTTAAAATTTAATAAATAAAAGACAGAAAGGTTATTTAGCTTGAGTTATGGTGGCAGGGAATTCCTAATCAAAAGTGAAAGCTTCTCTCCCTCTTTATATATATATATATATATATATATTTTTTTTTTATATACATTTACTGTATAAGGATATATTCTACTAATATATGTATATAAACTTAGGTTACAATTAATCTTACTGAAATTAATGCCATTTATTCATTTTCATAAGTGAAAAAAGTAATTGTAAAGTACAAAAAATAATCCATTATCTTCATTTAATACTTAGTAGAATACCCTTTATTCATTTCAGCAGACACTAATCTCTTTCTGTAGTTTTCAATTAATTTCTTGCAATAATTAGTTGGTATTTTGTACCATTCTTCTTGGCATATTGTCTTCAGATTATTGATGTTTGCTGGTGCTCTTTTTCGGATTCGAATTTTCAAAAATCGCCAAGTTCCCAATTGGATTCAAATTCAGGGACTGACTTGGCCATTGCAAAACATTATTTTCAGATAATCACTTCTTAATAGATTTAGCTGTAAGCTTGGGATCATTATCCTGCTGGAAAATGTAATCAGAAAATAGCTCAAGATTTTCAACAGAAGATATCAAATTTTCTTGCAAGATCTGTTTATACTTTTGGGCATTCATTTTACCATCTATTACACTGATATTTTGCCCACACCTTTTGCTAAAAAACATCCCCAAATCATTATACTGCCACCGCCAAATTTGACAGTTGGTACCATGTTCTTTGGTAAGTAGACTTCGCCATATTTCCTCCACACATGATTTTGATAATTTTGATCAAACAACTCAATTTTAATTTCATCTGTCCATAATTCTCTTTCCCAAAATGAATTTTCTTTTTCCTTATGATATCTTTTAATTTTAACCTTGCATCTCTATGTTGTTTCAATAGGAAAGGAGTTTTCTTTGGTTTCCGTGACTTTAGACCTTTCCTCAGTATTTCATTACTTATTGTTCGTTTGGTTACACTACATCCTGATGAATGCAAATCTTCCTGCAGCTCTTCACATGTAACCATTAGTCAATGAGGCGTCCTAATTTTTTTGATAATCTAGAAATCTTCCTTGGAGCACCTGTTCTTTTAATGTTTTCAAATGTGTTACATCTTTTAAACCTTGCAATGAATGAACTTATCATAGTAAAAGGAATATTCAGGTTGCTTGAGATATTTCTATAACTTTCTCCATCTTTCCAAAGCTTAACATTCAGTGCTTTTTGTGAATTACTCAATTCTTTACCTCTTACCATGATCAGAACTTTCTTGTATGACAAGTAATAGCAGAAAGTTCTGGTTAGGATTTTGAGACTAACTATAGTTACTGATCACATTATTGGAACATTCTAGAAAAATATTGCAACAATGTTGTACTGTAAGATTACTTTTTTTCACCCATGAAAATGAATAAATGGCATTAATTTCTGTAAAATCAATTGTAACCTAAGTTACACATATTAGTAGAATATATCCTTATACAGTAAATGTATATAAAAATTTTGTTCAGGCTATGTTTGAAAGATAAAAAAAATAAAAATTTTCACATGTACAAATATTCATTTCAGCTCACTGTGTGCACGCGTATATATATAAGAGTTAGTTTTTGATTCTTAATTACCTCTCAACAGAAATATTATATAACATAGGAGAAAGCATACTTGAAAGTAAGGACAAAAATACAGTGTCACAAAAGGGTTTAACTATTCTGACTCTTCTCTCTTTGGTGCAATAAGAAAATGCTGATCTAGAGTCAGAATCCCCAGAACCAGGTATCCCTTTCATTTTGCTATGTCCTGCAAAGATAAGACCACGACAAAAGTACAAACACAGGCACCAAAAACTTAGAGAGTTGTTTGTCTACCTCTTGAGTGTGGGAACAGTTTAATGAAAGATCACAAAAACTTAATTCACTGTCAATGCTATTGCAACCTTCCTGCCATGGAGGAACTAAGTTTTTCTCACTTTTATTTTGTCAAGATTCCAGTTGAGGAACATGAAAACTTTAATCCCAGTCTGAAGTTTGAGTGCATACACATTATGTAAATTTGTGTTATCAAAATAAGTCATAATCAATTTGCATATTTTGCTTTAAAAATCAAATGATGACAAATACTAGGATTTCGTTAATAATTTCCAATTTGATCTTTTGTGATCTTAACAGCTTTTATAATTGTTAAGTTATTCTAATAAAACCATATTTTTTGTCTTCATCTTTAAATCATAAACAAAAAGAAAGTAATCAACTTTGGAGATATTTTATTAGTTATTTTTGAAATCTAATAATATATATATATATATATATATATATATATATACACACACAAAAATAAAATGTTGAATTACGTAGTATTGTTCATAGAAATATTTAACTAAATCAATTGATTTGTTTAATAATAGAATAATTTATCTTCACTGAGTTTATTAAAAGAACAAAGTAAATAATCTGTTCTTGAAAATAAATGAAATACTTTTTCTGCATAACAAAAGAGATTTAAATAGAAAAATTGAATATTACATTTTACCACCAGGTAAGAGGTCAAGACTTGGATTGAAACTGGTTTATAAATGATAAAACAATTCCTAAGTACTGATAGTGAGCTGATAAGTTTTATTTCCATCCATGTAAAACTGCTGATTATATAAGAATTTAAAACACTTTATACTAAAATCAGACAGTATTTTCTGAACATTTCATTTTTCTAATGCCAATTGACTCATCAACAGTTTACTAATTTTAAAGTTAGGATAAGAGATGAACATACAAAATCAATACATTTAGCCACACATAACCATACAGTATAAACTAGATTGTCTTTTCAAGAATGTCCCACAAACTAGATCAACTTTTCCATCACGCCCGGCACAACAGTATATATATGCATCTTAAAAAAAGTCAGAATCTTTGTGGAAAAATATTGTTTGATGACATCCTGATGTAGACTTAAAACAATGTATTCTAGAGAAATTTTTTGAGCATTATTCAAAACCAAGATACAACAATGAATTTAAAAAAATAATTTTTAGGATTAGAGTTATGTTGTAGTCCTACATTAATTTCTTATACTAAAGTGAAACAAATGAAATATTCCAGGCACAACAAAAAAATGAGAGCTACATTATTTTTTTAAGAACAGTACATATTCAGATTCTGTGAGACAAATAGCAGTCAGAAAACTCTTCTTTACTTATTTCAATTTTCTAAACAATGTCTAACCTTTGTTGTTATTTAAAAACTTGTTACAAATAATAACTTATTATAAAAGTTAAATTCACATAACAGTAAAGAAATTTATCAATCATATTTTTAATATGATGTTTTGTGAAAAATTTCAAAGTTTTGCAGAAAACTTTTTTTTAAAAATTGAGGTATACTTAAGAGATTTATCAATTCAAACATGTGTTTTTATCTAGATTGTTTGTCCTAAGGAATAATGCCATGTAATCATTTTGCATCAAGAGCATGAAAAATTACCAATAAACCAAATTGATAATGTATAATTTGAGTATGACAAGTTTCTTTTCTTCTTTTGATTTTAGAAATGTAAATTCCCTACAATTGTCTTACTGCAATATGGCTTTTCACTGATTATTGTTGGACTCGGTCTCAATGAAGGATTTTTTGTTGTTAAAACCTTTCCTTAGGTCCAATAAACATATATACCAAATCTGGTAGCTCGATATCAAATTGGCTATAGAGAATAGAAACTTTTCTCAATTACTGATATAGATTTTGGTTTTAATAAATAAATGAATAAAAATAAAACAACTATAAATATTGTCTAGAATCTTTCTTTAAGTATTGGTGTAAAATACTTAAAAAATTTGATTTACCTTCTAATTTCTTTTTGACAAATGTGAAATAAATGGAAATAAATAAAAAATTTTGACCAAAAAGATCCAAATTTTC
This sequence comes from Sepioteuthis lessoniana, assembly GCA_963585895.1. Lineage (NCBI taxonomy): Eukaryota > Metazoa > Mollusca > Cephalopoda > Myopsida > Loliginidae > Sepioteuthis > Sepioteuthis lessoniana. The sequence continues at coordinate 35,040,496 of OY757911.1, forward strand.
TATTTTTGTCTTCATGCTAAAATCACAAATAAACTTTATGGAAAACTTCAGAAAAAATTACTTTGCTTCCTAATTCATAAAAAAAGAAAAAAAAAGTTTTATTGCTAATTCCTTTAATCATTAAAAAAGAATATATATGGCTGGGAGGATAAAATGATAAAAAAGGTTTAATTACCTTTTAGAGTAGCATTAGAATATTTGCAGACTAGAAGTTTCCTATTAGACAAATGTTTGATTTTTTTGCTAAACTTGTATGCATCTGTAATTAGAAATAATTTTAATAATAAAAAAGCCAACAAAAAAATCACTCCCAAAACAAACCATTTGCTCCATTTATTCATTTAATTTCTATCTACTCAAGTTACTGTCATTGTTTAGATACTGTCACTCACAATATAATTCAGAGAATTGGTGGTGGGGGTTTAAAACTTTAAATGAAATATCATCACCATTTTTGATCAGACTTAATATGAATCTTAATTGGATATGAGGAAAATCTTCTTTTTGTTAATCTGCTAGTTCTTAAAAAAAAACTGAATGTGATATTTTTATATCCAATTATACAGAGGAAGTGAAGAAAGAAAAAAAAGAGTGTGCTATATTTGCTGTTGGGTGGGTGCCAGAGCTTACCAACAATCTCTAATTATAAAGAGAATCAGCTTGAAGACTTAAGATGAATCCAAGAACAAACAGGATCTTTTGAAACAGCTGTAAGAATGGAGTCGGCTTCTAGGATTATCCTGCCAAGGAGATAGCAACAAATAGGAAGTAGTAAGAGGAATGCAGATGGGTGGGAAGTTTATAAAAAATGTGCTCCACTGAATGGTGTCAGAGTGAGAGAGTGAATGGATGGGAGGAAGAGTCTAGTAATTGTTCAGTTTCACTTCAAATATTATATTCAAAGCTCCAGATAAAAAAAAAAGAGTAAAGATTCTATCTTATCAGCTTTGCTATTCTTTATATTAGAGGTAATTTTTTTATGGAACTGTGATATTTCTTTTCTCTGATGGACAAATATATAAATACACACACACAAATATATGGGCAGCATTTCTTTGTTTCGACATATTTGGTTAAACAGTATAGACATCTATTATCTACATATTTTTATTTAGATCTTTTCAAGTCACCTTATGAATGTTATAGTATCCGGCAGGAATTGGCTAATAAAATTTCCATAATTAATTGGCTCCTGAGTTCTTTTGGACCCATCTTAGGCTATCATCAGTGGGTGTGTATATTGCAAGAACAATACATCTTTGTGAAAATTAAGCATTAAGTGTTTATACTGGTGTTATGTTGTAGTGTTTGTCCTAAATTTGTTCTTTAAATGACAACAGTAGCTAAAGACATTTGAGTTCATTAATACTGGATTTGAAATTAATTCTACTGAGGTGTAGACTTATTTCTAATGTGTAGGATCAAAATAAAAATATTGATAACAGACATCTATACTATATATATACATATATTTTCTCTGGGAAAAAAAAAGAAAAAAAAAAAAAACAAAACAACAACAATTGGTCACATTAAGCTAATAAATTTATTTAACAGGATGAAAATAAATTTATTGGCTTAATGTGACCGATTGTTGGCTTTTTTGAAGAGAAAATTATTTGCTCTGTGGATTTTATTTACATTGAGCTCTTTACCAGGATTATTTAAATCTAAAATTCTATTTTTGAATATTTTATTTGTCCTGATTGGAATTATGCCCAACTCTGGATTTACTAGACTGAATAATATCTTATATATAACTGGCTCATTGACCTAGTTGGTAGAGTGTTTGTCAATGGTCTGGGAGATCTGGGTTCAATCCCAGGTCACGTCATACCAAAGACTTTAAAAACGGTACTAGATACCTCCTTGCTCAACACTCAGCAATATAAGGTAAAGTGGAGCAATCCTGGGAAAGGAGTAGTGGCCTTCCCTACACCTTGGTGTAGTAGCTATTGAAAAGGGAGCCTTCTGGTCGCCCACGTCTATGATTGCCAACTTTACTTATCTGTGTGTGTGTGTGTGTGTGTATATATATATATATATATATATATATATATATATATATACACACACACACACACAAAAAAATTTGTAACTGTCTTCCAAAGAATAAATTTGTTTAAAAACATTAAACCACCTTTGGTTCATTGATTATTATAGAAGAATTTTAAATGGGAAAAAAGAATAAAAAAAAAGCAACATCAACACTTTATTAACTCATAGCAAAATAGAAGGGCCAAAAATAATCAAAGAAGGTCAGAGAAAGAAAGAAAGAAAAAAGTAAAGAGTAAAAGAAGTTGAAAAAAAAGAAAAAAAAAAAAAAATTAACACTGACCCGATACTGAGTTTTTCGGAATGATGTGACTGGTGTAAAGAAAGGAAGCTCATCTGGGTGAGTGACTGGTGTGGCAGGGATGACCTTTATCTTTTTGTTCGTTAGATTAGGCAAGTAGTTTATCTCATTCTCAATGGAGGGAGGGTGAAACACAGGTGTTTTCTCTTCATCTTGGCTTGTAATTATGGCCTCAGCAGTTTCTGAACTACGTCGTTTTCTGGTCCTTCTTCGAACTGATTTTGGAGAATGATTAAGCTCAATTACATGAACCAAAGGACTCAACAGTTCTTCAGTGGAAGGTTGTTTTGTGTTGGTTGGCGTTTTCTAAAAAACAGGAATGAGATGAAAATAACAATTCACATAAGTTGAATTCATTGCCGTTTAAAAAAAAAAAATTGAATTGTTTTGTGTTGGAAACAAAAAGAATTGTTGATCAATTTATTTTGACATCATTAAAATAAAAGCTGGAAAAAAAATTGTCATTTTCTAATGAGCAAATTTATTCAGGTTAAACTTCAAACATTTAAAGAGAAATAACCAATGATATTTTTGTTTTTATTACATTTATCATCAAGGTGTTCTAACAGGACAGATTCTTTTGACTCTCTCTAACCATCAGTTCCTGTCACCCATCACTCTAGTTAAGTTATCTAGACGGTACTCAGTGTCCACACAGAACTAATGAATGTAAATTTTTGCTAATTGGTTAACACTGGTGTGTCCAATGCTCCTCTTAGATGATTTATGAAATAGGAGATAAGTAGCTGTACAGCTACTGTTTTGTAAGGTGCTGCTTCTAGGGTTTGTTTAAAATAGCATGAAGCATTTTGTGTAGTTCACACCTAGGTTTTTCTCCAGGTATTTCATTCAAGTCCAAGTGGTGCAACCATACATCTGACATAGGATCCAGCGTTGGCCAGTATGTCTAGCTTAGCCTGGGAATTTTCACCGAAATCAAATCCCACAGCTTTCCTTGTTGAATTGAGATAACTGCCAACATTCGCCATGTTGTAAATTTTTGATCTGAATAGTGGTGTTTTAGTTACCTCAAATCATTTCAACTGTGGGAGTTGATCTAATTTTGGCTGGAATCTACACTGAAGAAAAATCGCTGTTTATGGAGTAAATAGTTCCTGTCGTGATTCACAAGAACACACACACACACACACACACAAAAAAGAAGAAAAAAAAAGAAGAAAAGAAAAGCGACATTTTCGATTTTTTGTATCTCACCATAGAAGAATTTACACAAATACATTGAGTACAAAAGAAAAAGGTCCCACGAAACTCATTCGCTCGTTTTAGGAGGTGACAGAAAGGTCAAGAGAAGGTGTAAGGGAGACAATTATTGATTCTTGCTTACTTTTAAAAGTTTATCTCAGCTTTTGTTGACATAACAATTGGGTTTTGCAAAGTTCCTATATTCAACTATTGGTTCTGTTTGGGCCAGCACAATTCACAAAGTTGTTCTGTCTTTTTGAACTCTCAACTCTGAGCTAATTCCCAACTTCGCCCTCAATTATGAGCTCTGAACTAATTCCTGACTTCACCCTCAACTGCTGACTGGACTCTGCGCACTGCTTATATGAATTAGGGGCGGGGACAATTTTTGGTTATGCCCATGAATAATGTTATGTAAATCGCCTGGACCACCGATATTTCGTATATCTTTTAAAAAACCCAGATGGCCGTTTTTTTAAGAGGTACTGAAAATGAATTTTGGATGCACTGCTGATATCTGTCCAGACAAATATTATTAAATAAAAAAAAAATCCATTTATCCTGTCTTGTCCTTGTATATCTGGACTGCTTTAGGCCACACAAGATTTCATTAACCTTTTTATCACAGGATTCAATCAACAAATCCATCTCTCCACTCCCCAAACCATCACCTTACTTACTAAAGGCTCAACTCTAGAAACATTCCAAAAGGAAGAAGAAAAAAAAAAAAGATAAAAAATAAAATGATAAAAATAAAAAAAAAAAGACAAGAATTTTCTTTATTTATTCTCTGTATTATAGAAAAACAAACATATCTAAATCTATCCTTTTATCTATTTAATCAATAAATTCATTCTAATCCCTTAGAATCGTTAATTAATTAATCCACCTAGGGGAGGGGAAGTTCTCTCTGTCACATATAGTAATACTGGCATGGCTACCATCTGAAAGAATTCCAGTTTAATTTATCAAAGGTTGTTAATCTGTTAATAGCAGTCCATGTCATAACTATACATATGTTGATTTCGTAGATGAGATATAGCTATTGAAGTATATGAATTGTTCTACTAATTTCAGAGGCTTACTTTTTAACAAGGAGATGGTACCATCTAATTCAAAGAAAAGCAAATATAACATAAATCACATGTTTTGGAGAGGATAAAGTAAAGTATTTTTTTAATTAGTCAGATAAATCTGGTATAAAAAGACATCAGATCTGACATCATTTAAATGTTTGTTTGCCCAAGAGGTTTGCAGAGTTTAAGTAAAAATAAAAGATGAATTTTTTTCCCCAACTTTATGAAATGAAATATTTACTGTTTTGTTCATTTTAGTCATTTTTCAAGCAAATTTATAATTTCATCATCCCTGAACTTTTTATCTTTCTGAGCAAAGAATAGCTTTCTGCACCTTATGCAGTCTTACAGAGAATTAAATTCTTTTTTAAGAAAATTCTAGAATAAATAGTAATCCATAGATTCAAATACTGGTAAATATGATGGACGAGTGAAAACTTCCTAGTGAAACCTGGTCACCAAAAGAAACAGCAAATTTAGTGTTATCTTGATGAAACATTATGCCTAAGTAATTTGAGATGCTTTTCAATTATCACTGCATTCATTCTAATTAGAATTGCCCAGTTGGCTGGGGCTGTAGAATACACTGACTGCACCTCTGCAGAAGGGTAAGGACCCCCCCCCCGCCAACGAGTGTCCAGATTTTGACACTAAACAATCTGATGGTGAGGTTCCAGTGATAATGGGGCTTTGGGGATTGCAGAGCACCCCTTCATTGTCATTGCTCCCAGGTCCACTCTGGTTAGGAATGGTAGCACCTGACAGGGCCCTATCTATGGGTTAAATAGAACTAAACTGTATACTTATGCTAAACTGAATTATTTGAATTAGAACCGTTTGACTAAACTGAGTAGCTTGAAATAGAAATGTTTTCGACAATTAAACTGCGTACTTATACTAAACTGAATTGTTTGAAATGGAACTGTTTTTGACATTGAAACTGTACTCAGTGGTGGTCGATTTTGCTTGCCCCATAATTTCTTGTATTCCACCTTGTTGTAAAGTATCCACTTTTCATTGCCCATCACAATTTCTTTCAAAAACAGAACATTTTGTTTAATTAGTGAATTCCACACAGAAATATAAGCCAGTAGATTTTCACTTATTGGGAAAGCAACTAACAAGCCAGTAAAAATGATTTCCAATATTTGATTTGGATATTTAAATATATTGGCTATTTCCTGCATTGTATAACATCCTTTTCAAGTCATTTCTTGATTTGATTGAAAAAGAGCACTGTCCAGTAAGAAATCTCTAGTTGAAAATCATTTTTCTGACATTTGGTCAGTCACAGCAGCTTTTCCATGAAATTCACAAATCTTTTGTGTGCATTTTTATTTAAGAAGAAAAAAAAAAAAAAAAAAAAAAAAAAGAAGCATATGTTAAAAACTATTGCATTTTCTCCCATTTTCAACATTAAAATCAATAGACAAAAATATGCCTGTTTTGATAAAACTTGAAACAAAATTCATGGCTGAAGCATAAGTGACAATCTTTTTGAATGTAGTTAGTTAAAACTAGAGAGTAACAAGAGAATTATCTTTTTGGCCAATGTAATAAAACCTAAGGATGTTTTTAACTATTATATTTAACACATTTTTCATTTTTTTTGGACTAAAACATTTTATAACCAAACAAAATTAAAGCTTACTTCATTTTCGGACGCCATTTTAAAATCCAGCTTTTTATACAGCACCGATTTTGGCGTATCAGCTCCAAAACTTTCATTTATTGTTTGCACAGAGGATTCTACAGTTTTCTTCAATGTGCTTGTCAGTCGGGTCTAAGAAGGTTAAAAAAAAAAAATTATTTGACAAGATGATTGGAATTTCCCAATATATTGTAAGCTGAAAAAAAAAATCAAAAAAAGAAAAATGGACCATCTATGAAATAAGACAGAAATAGCTTGAAATTCCATTTGTAACTATCATTTCTCAAGTACTGTTTAGCCTGCCATTATTTACAACTCATTCACTTGTTTAATTTTTATCAGAAAAATCTTATTTCTGCTCAAACAGAAATTCAATAAATTACCACTTGAAATTATTTAGTTAAACTTGTTAAAAATGTATAAACTCCATCTTTAAAATAAAAGCAATATATGATATGATTGTAATATATTTTTTTTATTAAAATATTCAGCATTCACATTTATTTCTAATTAAAATATTTAAAAATTTTTGCTTTTATAATTAAAAAAACCCCCACAAATATTAAAAGTTTTTCTCATGGAGCTCTTTACCATATTTGAAAAGGAGAAATTGTGTCATTAAACAAATACCATAATTGTCATTTATGAAGGAATCAAAACAAAACTGAAAATGTGATGTTGCACTACTGAGAGTTAGGTTTACAATTTTTGGAGACAAGTGACAACAAAATTGTACATATTCTTAAAAAAAAAAAAAAATTAATTCATAACCTGGTTTAGTTGGGTGGGGGTGAGGGGACCCACTATGCATGTAGCATGTCTTGGGCTGAAATAGTCTAGCAGAGCCCATCCCTCTGCAGGTCTACTGGTCCTGTTACTTGGTTTGGTTATTAGGGCACAACTCATGTAGCATGTCTTGGACAGGAAGAACCTGGCAGATGCCATCCCACTCAAAGTCTACTGGTTCTGTTACCTGGTTTGGTCATTGGAGCATGACTCATGCTGTGTGTCTTTGACAGGAATAGCCTGGCATGGGCCTGGCAGAGCCCATCGCTCAATAGGTCTATTGGTTCTGTTACCTGGTTTGGTTGTGGGGGCACTACTCATGTTGCATGGCTCAGGCAGAGCCCATCTCTCTCCAGGTTTACTCATTCTGTTACCTAGTTTGGTTGAGGGGGTACTACTAATGTAGCATGTCTTGGACAGGTATAACATGGCAGACCCCATCTCTCTACAAGTCTATTCATATATCATGTCTTGGGCAGAAATAAGCTGGCAGAGCCCATCCTTTTCCAGGTCTACTAGTTCTGTTACCTGGTTTGGTTGTGAGGGACACTACTCATGTAGCATGTCTTGGACAGGAATAGCCTGGCAGACATCATCTCCCCTCTACTGGTTCTGTTACATGGTTTGGTCATGAAGGCACTACTCATGTAGTGTCTCTTAAACAAAAATAGCCTGGCTATTTCCAGGTCTACTTGGTTCAGTCAACTGGTTTGGTTATAGAGGCACTACTCATGTAGCATATCTAGGGCAGAAAAGGCCTGGCAGAGCCTATCTCTCCAGGTCTATTGGTTTTGTTAACTGGATAGGTTGTGGGGGCACTACTTAAATAGCATGTCTTAGGCAGAAATAGCCTGGCAGAGAACATCCTTTTCCAGGTTTACTGGTTTTGTTGCCTGGTTTGGTTGTGGGGACACTACTCACGTAGTATGTCTTGGGCAGAAATAGCCTGGCAGACACCATCTCACTCCAAGTCTACTGGTTCTGTTACCTGGTTTGGTCACGAGAGCAGTACTCATGTTGCATGTCTCAGGCAGAAATAGTTAGGCTGAGCCCATCCCTATCCAGGTCTACAACTGGTTTGAATTGTTTTTCTTCTCTTAAACTGGTTGCCATACCAGGATTAAAGAGCCTAGTTTGTCTGCCCTACAAGTTACCCATAGCTGGAAGGAGAATATTTTTCCTCTAACAATAAATGAAATATAAAAAAAAATATTTTTATAAATACCTGTCTGGTTGCAGAGGGCATACCATAAGAGAGTCTATCAACTTCTTGTTTGTTGTTATGCTTTAATAAGGGAAAATGCCTCTGGAAAGAAAATAACCAAAATCAACCATTATTGTAAAATAATAGAAATAATTAAACCATTTATTATATAGTTGAAGAAATAAAACCTGTCAAAAATATTAAAAAGCAAAGATTTAAAAAAAATTTAGATAAAAGAATGAAATCATTTATCTATGTTAGCTAAGATAGAGCACACAAAGTGCTTCCTTAAAAAAATTGTTTTAATGTTATCAAGAAATTTTCAAGTTACACTGTTGGAAGTTGGATAAGCCATTTTCTTACAAAATTTCAATCAAGATTTACAATTCAAAATGGAAATAACAAATAATAAAACAATTATGAATAGCTACAATTCGTAATTGTTTTATTATTTGTTATTTCCATTTTGTTGGATTTAAATAAGCTTAATCTGGTACAAAGTCAATTGTTTTGCCACTTGCATTCTAGAAATGAGTAATAAGAAAATTCCCATAATTAAAGAAAAGGAAAAAAGAAGAAAAAAAGAAAAGAAGTTATTTCCCCTCAGTAAGAGTGAAATGACAATAATTTGCACTTTGATCCCTACTTAAATGATTATACTTTAACAACAGTTCAAGGGCGCTGGGCAATATTTATACACTGAAAACTTATGAGCAATGTAAGTGATGCCAAAAATATCTAAGTCAGAGAGTACACAAAGCAAAGTTCAGAAAAATATATCAATCCAAGTTTACATGAAATAGAAAGGAAAATTTTTATATTAACCAACTTTCTTATGATTTTTTTAATATTATATACTAGTACAATGCAGTTTCAGTTTCAAGTACATTGTGTCCAGGACACTGGTCAACAAGTTTTTCAAAATCAAAATATATTATCCCTACTAGAAGAAAAAAAAAATTAATGAAAATAGATTTAAAAAATAAAGAGCTATTTCTCATTAAAAAAAAAACAAAAAACAAAAAAAAACTTTAATGGCATTTTTATTGTCTCCCTGTGAATAGTTCAAAACAGAAATGTCAAATAATTAAAAGGAAAGAGATTGTAGGAGGAGGAGAATGTCTTACCTTGATTGTGTCACTGAAAAGACCTAAGTTACGACTACTACTACGTGTTTGCCGCCCAGTGAACTTGATGAACTGGCTGAAGCGTTGGTAGATACTGTTCTCCTTACTAGATTGAGAGCAAGAGTCTGAGTTCATATGATTAGTCTTGGCAAACTGGAGAAGCAAAGAAACAGAGTAATGAAAACCAAATGAGTATTAGTTTCATAGAGTAGCCCCCCACAATCAAGGTGAAGAAAAGAAAAATACAAAGGAGATAAAATAGGATAGAAAAAAAAACAAAAAAAAACAACAACAAAAAACAAAACAAAACAAAACAGGAAAGGTTCTGCAGCATTGGTGTTAAAAAAAATGCAATTCACTTTGCTATAGCAGGAAAGAGAAGAAACCAATTGAAAAGAGAGAAAGAAAGTGGCTTCATAGCAGCAGCAGGAGTGAATGGAACCCTCCTTTATGAAAAATAAAGCAATTTTACTTAGTCCAACACAAAGTTAAATCAAGGGAGAAAGAAGAATAGTGGATAGAAAGATTGTAAAACACCAATCTTCCAAGAGGTGATAATCTGTCTCTCTTTAAAATTAATATTTGAAATTCTGGCTTCTATTTGATATGAAACACTGACAACTGGTAGGCAATACACAACCATTTTGGTAAAACCTTTTTGTCAAAAACCTGTAATAGTAGTTAATCCAGCATTAACTACTTTTATTCTAATCCTTTGCTGGTGGGACTTCAAAATTTAAACTTTTACTTTAATAAATGTAATGAAGATCGAATTAGCAGAGACACTTCATGCTGTCTGGCAACGTGTGTGTGTGTGGATGTAAGAGACATATTTTTAAGAAACAATTCTCATACATCTTTTACACCATCATTCTATGTATACAGAAATATGAACATGACATAATTACACAACTAAAAGAGTTATAAATAAATAAAAAAAAAACAAGTTTGATAAGTTTCTGAAAGCCTCTTTGTATACATTATTTTTGCCATCTGATGACCCCAGAGGTCAATTTATATTGGAGATCAAGGTCAAGTCAATATCCATGCAAAACATCAAGTTTCTGAGACTTTCTTTTTGGCCACGATCCTTATTGGACAATAAAAACTCCAATAGAGTAATACAGATAAGTATACATAAAAAAGGACTCGGATGCATGCACAACAAAATAGCCAAGTGTTATATATGAGAATCTGAATAGAGATATTTTAACTGAACCAAAAAGGAAAAAAATGTGTGTGTGGTGGTGGATAAATTGATATAATCTAAAGTAATTGGTAATTTTAATGCAGCAATGTGATTAGTTTTATATCGTTTACATCTAATTACATTCACAAAATAATTCTATAAATTCTGATTAGGATAATGGTTAGGATTATTTGTAATTCATATAATTACTCAATTAGAAAGTCTTTAATCTCATCCCTTTTTTTCTTAATTCAAATCATGTTTTATTAAAAGTAATGCTATCTGAAACAAAAGTATGAAATTCTAATTCATTTGTTTTAATGCATTAATCAAACATCAGAAATAATAAATAAATAAAAATGCATAATAATCTCAAAGAAACTGACAATATAAAACATGACGAATTGTCTTACATGTTGGAAAGCAGAAATTCTAGAAACTGGGATTTACCCCCCCCAAAAAAAACAGGACTTCTATTGTATTTGTTTTTCTTTTTCATTCCATTATTTTGAGAAAAATGAAGAGAGTTCAGCAAACTATAGCTTAGAGGCACTTAATTTTTTTTTTTGATATTAGCAGACTGCAGCAAGCATAAAAGAAAAATGCATTTTATTAAAAATTTCACAAAAGCAGCAAGTGGACCATCCAAATTCATTAAAGCTGACTAATTTTCCCTAATTAAACCAATAGATAAAACCTCTTTTCTTGGTGAGCAATAAAACAGCACATAAACCATGAAAAGACAGAGGCAACTAAAAGTGAAAATTCCCCATATATAAGTGCTGCTTGAAGTTTTCAAACAGTAAAGTAATTTAACCCTATATCATAACATGATTGATGTTAAACTTAAAAACAAATTCCACAATGTATAAAAAAGTAGTTTTCATACAAAACCAACCTGATTTTATTTAATTCATAAAATACACAAGATACTCCAAAATAATCAACAAATCCCCCCCCCCCAAAACATCATCTGATGATAAACTAAGGCCAAAACCAATCTGAATTAAAAAATTCATTAATTTATTTTTACCAATGAGTGTGTCTGTACCAGTGTTTCTCAACCTTTTTACCTGTAAAATAGTTTTCATATCTTGGGGAATTTCTATATAAAATCATTATATATCACATTAATATCTATGTCTTTTGAAATGAATTAGTCTAATTATTACTGTTTCTTATAGAACCACTGGTGACCTCTTGTGAGGAACATGAGTTTGTCCTTTTGTTCATACCACACACACACACAGAAAATTTCAGTGACATATAGCTGTATAAAAAGAAAAAATTGCAAGGTGAGAGAAGAATTGCTTCTTATTCTAATGAGAGGAAATGGAAAAGAAAAAATTAACTAATAACTTTAATCATCAGACAGTGTTTGTGCCTAAGGGGAAAGTTACCCAGTACCTGCTTCAATAGTTTCCTTTTTCTAGCAGTGTCCGGCATTGCTTGGATGTGCTCGTAGAGTTTAGCGATCTCTGCCTGAGTCAGGTCTTCAGCTCCTTGACTCCGATCAGCAAAATTCACACAAGTGTTCACAGCTTCATCACTTTTTGATCTCTGAATCAAATAATGTGACCAATTTTTCATAAAACAATATCCAGGGAAAAAAAGGACAATGAAAATTAGAAAGAAATAGTGATCTAATGGCAAATGTAGGAAAAAAAAACAAAACAGGTCAATTTTCTTATTGTAAGTAAAAACTGTTGACTTTGTTAGACAGAATCCGTTAGTGATAAACAATAAAAATAAGAAAAGCAGAATAATTAAAGCTTTTTTCCTAAAAGATCTCAAAAATCTTTCCCCAGCTTTGATTAAAAAAAAAACAAAAAAAGTTCCAATTGCAAGTTTAGTTATGCAGGCTGAAGCAAAAAAAATAATGATAATAATACAAAGCACAGATATAAGAATCTGCCATCAAATAATAAATAACTGCACTTACCTTAACTGTCAAATTGTAACCAAACTGAACAAAGACATTTTACATGACCCCAACCCACAAATTACTACCAAAAAATTTGGGAAATTTGAGCAGGAAAAAACAAAACAAAATAAAAAAAAAACCCTAGTTTCTATCAAAATAATTCTCTTGGGAAAGTATACCGCTTATCCCATAATTTTTCCAAGCTTTTATTTAAAGTTTCTTCATATATTCAATCCACATTGTTCCAATTTCATAAAATTTGAATAGTACTCTGTGTGTTATAAAAATTGTATTTTTGTCAAAACATCTTTTAAAACTTTTAGTTCCAAATCATGAAAACAGGTAATAGAAATTTGAAATAACCATTGAAAGATTTTTTAAATAAATATTTCCCTTTTTTATAACTCAAATTATTTTTATTTTTTAAATTATAAATACTTGTTTAACATAAAAAAGACAATATACTGTAAATAGTTTTATAAAGAGATAAACAATGTATAGAATAAGGCATGATAGAATAGTCAGAACTAGATGTTGATTAGAATTCAGACTATTAAGAATCCCACCTGAAACACAAGAAGACAAAATCAATCATACAAACCCTTGCACTTAATCCATTTTTAGTTCGTGATATATCAAAAAAATTACAAGGAGTTTTGTTGGGATTTTCCATATCCTTCCAGAATTGGTCAATATCTCTTACTAATTCCTTTGGAATCTGAAAGAAGCAAAGAGATAACAGAAATTCTACAAAACAATTTAGAAAGTAAACATAAAAGAACACATAACTAACTCAAAAACCTGTGTGTGTGTGTGAGAGAGATAGATAGATATTCAACTTTAATTCAAATTTATAGAATTCATTTATATATGTCTAGTGTCTGGATTGGTACAAGTTCCTTAGTTTGGTCTTCTTGTTTCTATCAGCTTCTACTGACACATGGTTGTCCAAAGATTATGCAACAAAAATTATGAGACCATAGTACCTATTTTGACTCATACCTTCCAGGTGACATTAAACAGCAGTGAATGAGAGAGAGAGAGAGACAGAGTGAACAATTACCAGAAATAACTACTCAAACACTGTGATCAAGCTTCTGTTTGCTAATGAAGGCTTTAATGCAAAAATAAATCTCTTTGGTGTTGCTTACTGATTAAAGTGAATGATTGAATAAGAAGAGAAAAAAAAAGCCTATTATGATCCAGTATATAAAATCATGGGAACCTTGTTTCTTGCTTACTGGGAATCATAGATTAAATTATCATAGGATTCTTCAAAGCAAAAATCTCCACAAAGAAATCTTTAATCTGTTTTATTACTTCACTTGATTCAAAAAGCCATTCAACCCTGGCTTCTATAAATAAGTTCATGTTTGAAATAACACTTTGTATATAAACCTAGTATCAATGCAATTAATTTCAATAAGAAAAGTTTAATTTTTTAATAGTTCCATGATATATATATATATATATATATATATATATATATATATATATATATATATATATATATATAGGCCTAGGGGTTAGAGTGTTCGCCAATGGCCCGGGAGACCTGGGTTCAATCCCAGGTCGAGTCATACCAAAGACTCAAAAAATGGTACTTGATGCCTCCTTGCTTAGCACTCAGCATTATAAGGTACGGATCAAGGGTAAAGTAGAGCAATCCAGGGAAGGAGTAGCGCCCTCCCCTACACATTGGTGTAGTAGCTATCGAAAAGGGAGCCTTTGGGTTACCCTCGACTATGGTCGCCAACTTTACTTACTATATATATGAATAGGTCCACAATATATATATATATATATATATATATATATATATATATAGATATAAATGAATGAATAGGTCCACAAATGATTCTGAACATGGTATTTAGGTTTTTATTATTTCACTTACTTGTACTCCACAGACTTTCTATTTCAGACTTTATGGCTTTGGTCACAGTTAGAAGATTGTTTTGATCTTTTTTAATTTCAGGATTTGTGTCTGTATATCCAACTGGAATTAATTGTCTATAAAGACCTCTGGTCTTTGCAGATGTTTTTTTTATATATGTAAAAGCAGAATCTTTTGTGGGCCAATTTATTTTAAAATATTTACTTTTCTCTCATGGGATCAATAACAATCTTTTTATATACATACTACAACAAAAAATGCCAAAAAACTCATCATGGCTGAAATGCTTGCCACCTTAAAATAAATTAAAAAGAGAGACTTCTCGAAGAAAAAAATAAAAAACTAAATACAAAAATAGAAGCCATCACTAACCACTTAACACCCCAACAAAGGGAACCTAACCTCCCTAGTAGACTACTTTGAAATATTCACCCTAAGTTGTAGTACCTGTCAGAGTCCCAGCTATGGATAAAATAGATCTATCAAAAAATTCTTATTCTAGGGACCATTAGCGCAAAAAAATAAAAAAAATAAAAAATAAAATAAAATAAAACTACACAGAAAATGTGAATGAGAATATGATTCTCTAGCCTCTAGGCAACCTTAGATGGGTTGACATGCTGTTAAAATCAAAGTTAGTTCATAGTAAATGTATTTACCGACCCCACCACATGAATAGAATTTTTTTAAAAGTGGAGTTTAACAGGTTTGAATTTATAGTTTTCCTTTTCCTACACTGGTTGCCATACCAAGATTAAAGATCCCAGTCTGTCATACTATTTACCTATAGCTGGAGGAGGAATAGTTGGATTCATACCTTTCCCAAGAATATTAGCACTATGTGAAATGTAAACAACCTTGTCGAGTATTTGAACTTGGATTGCAGGATCCATTTCCAACAAGGATAACTGTTATACCATGGGTACCTCCAGGAGAAGTCTGTATTGTAAACGAGAACTAAATATTAACTTTAATTTAGCTATGAGTGTCACCATATATGAGATACTATGGCTGAAAGAAAGTTATATCTTGAGCCCAAACTAATTCATATGTAACAAACTTCTATTTGTTTATAATTTTGCTTTTCCTAGTGTGAACCTAATTTTGCCATACACTTGTTACATTTTTGTGTGAATATATCCGCACGTTTTCTCTAAGTACTGTGTAATGTTGAGAATAAAAACAATGTAAATGATATATATTTTCATTTTTAGTTAATTCTAAGCAGATAAAAAGTTGAACAAATGTTAAATTTAGCAGGTACAAATTCTAAAAGGTAAGTCAGTATTATACACAAGAAAATTTTTTTTCCAGAATTTTAAAAGACAAAGTTACTATACATGAATAATTATGCTAAATTAGAACATATAGTATATATTCAGTAAACATTCATTTTAAAAGGCTGATGAAGGCTACCTTGAAACAAATAGTAGATACCTAGTAGATAACAATTCATAGATACCTACAAAATATAGGAGAAATCCATACCAAAAGAAGAAGTCTACAGAAAACAAAAACTCAAAATGTGGGGAAACCTGTTAAATCAAAAAGAAGATTGTTTTCTTTTAATAGCATTGAAGAATGCTATTAAAAGAAAACCAACAACAATTCACAAAGATATCATAGGAATGAATGAAATCTTCATACCAAGGAAATTTAAGAAAAAAAATCTCATAAGACACAGAGGAACAAAAATAAAAAAGAAATTCAACCTTATAAGATTTAAAGCTCACATACAAATATTAGAAGTCAACAAACACCTGGAAATAGACTAGGATCTATTAACATAAATCCAAGAACTTTACTGCACAACAATTACTATCAACACTATGGGAAAGAAATTGCAAAAGGAAGGAAGAAAAAAAATCCTGGTAAAAAAAAAAAAAAAAAAAAATAGATGGCTAAAGGGAAGCAACACATACACATATAGAAACGCTAAGAAACCCTTAATTTTTTTCTGGATGCCCAGGAGAAATTTTGAAATATAAATAGAAAAAAAAAAAGGTATAGCTAGAATTTATATCATTGACAACATTAGGGAAATCACAGTCACAGAGAAAAACCAAGGAATTAAATATATCAAAATAGTGAATCTATATTCATGTGAAACCAGGTATGGAGAACCTTTAACCTTTTAAACCATCAAATTCAATCTTTTACAACTTTAAAAGACCAATTAAAATTACACACCCCCATACACTTTAAAACTATGATATCTGAATGTTTCTTCCTAATCTTTAAATTGTCATTAGAAGGCTTGTAAACTTTTAAAAAAATTTCTTTTAAGTAGCATATATTAATTAAATTTGGACTAAGTTATTAAAAGTTTAAACTTTAAATTTTGTTGCAAATTTGAGTGTAGCCTTATGAATAGACAAATAATAATGTGGCTTTTTAACATGAAAAAGTTTTTCACCTCTACAAACAACTGAATATCATTTTTCAAAAATCTATTTTTCAGTTATTTTTTTCAATCTTTTTTATAAGACTATCTAATAATTGTTTAGAATGAAGTGGATTAAAAGAAAAGTATGTGGAGAGAGGTTGTTACCTGAAAAACATGATCAGCATTGTCTATGATAAAGGCAGCCAATTCAGCAAAGTTTTCAGAAGCAATATGAAACTCAGCAGCCGAGAGCTGAAACCAAAATCAGACTTTTAAAAGGAAACAGTGAAGAAGCAATTCTATTTTAGAAATGAGTAAAATTTGAACTTTGCAATCAAGTATCACAAAATTTTTTTTTCTCAATTTAAAATTAAAAAATTTTTTTTTTTCATTTTTACCTCTAATTTTCAAAGGAAAAGAAAATTAATGAATAATCTATTTTGTAAACTGCACAGCTGTAAGTATGCCTCACGTTTTAGCAGAGAAAGAATTCCAGTTCATAGCAGGGAAAATCATAAATTTCTTTTAAAATTCAAAATGAGAATCAGTTTCCATGAATTTTGAAAAGAAAACTGCAACTTAAATGTTTTATTGTCAGTTAAAATAAGAAAAAGAAAAATTGAAATTGCAGCAAAATTATTTTTTATAGCTGTTTATCTAATTAGTAATATTTAAGGTTGACATAAGATTTGTTAAACAAATACATCAGAACAATCATTCATTCTAATAATAATAATAATAATAATTAGATATTGAATGATAGAGTGAAAAAAAAAATGTTTTGCATTTCAGCGCAGAATGTGTAAACTTTTTTTTATCACTGCCAATGGATTTTTCTGCTACTTCACTACTGCTAAGTTTAAGTTACCTTTAAAATCAATTACTACTTGCAGTTGAAAAAAAAGAAAAGGAAAGAAAGAGAACCTATGTTGTGCATTGAAAAACCTGTAAGAAAGGGATCGTCAATGGTTGGGAATTATTTATTGACACAATAGGCCCATTGTAATAGGCTGAGTCAAAAGTTTTTCAATATTTTAGTAATGTGAGTACTTCTGCCAAGGTAGTGAAAGTGATGAACCACACTGGATTATGAGATGTCAAGCTAGAGTGCTACTTGCTAGACTTACCTCTGTGGCCTGGAGCACAGCCTTGGAATCCATGGTTTTAGGCCTCTCTGACCTTGCTTGATTGATGAGCTTCTTGTAACTTGAGTGAAATTTCGCCAACATTTAGTTACTGAACTGTAATCAACTACACCCTTACCTTTTGCTCAACAAATGTTTTTGATTACTTCCATGGCATTACCGTCCAATTCAAACTTGTAAAACATAAGCTCCTAAATTAAACTACCTTGCACATTCCTCTGTACAGCTTTCAAAATCATACACAGAGTGAAGCAATGCACAACTTGTCAGCGCACCAACTACCACAATACTACTAACCATAATGAGTACACTCCAAGGATTGAATTGCTTTGTTCTCATGATATGAGCTACCAACTAGGATGTATCAAAATATTGCAAAACTTTTGACTCACCCTACCCTAATATATATAATTTTACTTAAAATATTTTAAAAATATATATATGTATAAAAAATGAAAATAAGAACAAGAAATTTATAAGAAAGAAGAAAGTTTTCTTACTTTTTTGGGACAGAGAAGGTGAGGTGCAAATATGGTTCCTAATGATTTAGATGTCATCCGATTCTTCTTTTCTAATACGACTTTTGAAAGCAATTCCAACAAACATTCTAACAACAATGTATTCTCTTCAGGAAGCAAAAGCATCAGAAGCTGAATTGCTTTTAACACTTTCCCTTTCAGCTTCTCATTAGTTTCCATGCTGGATTGTTTTGACATATCTGAATAGAGAAAAAAAATCATCAAACATTTATTGTCAGAATTATTAACAGGTTGATATTACATTGGATACTCACTGGTTAAAATTTTGCCTTGGTTTTGATAAAGAAAATTCAATGTTTTGTTAGGAAAATAATTTTTCATAATGTGCAGATTATTTTTGAGTTTAGAACTTTGTATGAAAATCTGGAGAGCAAAAATGGATACGTTATTTATTATTTGTGTTGGAAATCCCTGAGACTGTGTCACATTTATGTGTCATTTTAGTGCAGTCACATGCAGTGTTGATGAGCGGTCAAGTGACTTTTCATAATTTGAATTAGCACTTGTTTGCCCTGTGCTCAGGGTCAGCTCTCTAGTCAAAGTTAGGCACAAGTTCCTCAGCTCCAAATGCTGCTCTCAGTGCATACATTAAATAACACACCTCTTATATAAAATTCCATGTCCAGGATTTTCTTTCTTCTTTTCTAAATTTAATCTATTCCTACTTTGTTCTCCAATTTCACACCTTCAATTACCAGCTCATTTGGCTGGGACCGTAGAATATATTGACAGCATCTCTACAGAGGGATAAGACCCTTCTCAACGAGCGTCCTAGATATGACTGAACTGCATCTGATGGGAAGTCCTAGCGCTTTGGCCAATGTGGAGTACCCTTCATTGCCATTACACTCTAGTTAAATGATACTTAGAGTGATAATATGTGTTAGGGACCCATCTATGAGTCAAATAGAACCATTTAATTATTTACTATACTTGAAACTATTTGATTATATGCAAACAAAAGTAAAATAAAATTTCACAGTTTGAAAAGAGTTTATCACAGGTAAAATTTTTTTTCATTTGCATAACCCTATTGCCTTGTCAGTAATCTTTTCTTTTTTTTCTGGGTATACTATTATGTCTTTAGTTTTTCATATAAGCTTTATTTTTTCTTTTTTAATTCTGCCTGAAAAATGATTAAAAGAGATGTTGACCATACCACCTATTTTCATAAAATTGGTTCATGTAAGTGATTTTAATCAAACACCAAGCTCTGAACGTGCACATATCCCCTTTCTTATTTCATTTTATTTTAAAAAAGAACCCTCGTGTATGGTTTCAGAGAAATTTTTCCCTCCCATTGTGTAGGTGACAGCATTTCCCTACTGAGCTATGCCCTTTCCCTAGATATTAGTACACCCAATTTTTCAAAAAAATATTTGTGGTCAAAGGGAGAGAACTCTTCCCTCCCAGTTTCCTTTGCCGGTTTGCTAGTATATGTTTCCCCAAAACTAATTTTTTTAGGTTAAGATTATATATATAAAATTTGGTTTATTAATAAACACTCTCGAAATCTTAAAAAAAAACAAAAAACAACAAAACAACTGACCTATTAGCACATGTTCCCCATAACCAATCTTTTTCTTTTCTTTCGGAAAATTCCTTAAAAAACGATGTTGACCATACCACCAATTTTTATAAAATAGGTCCATATAAGTGACTTTAATCAGACTAAGCTCTGAACGTGCATATATCCCCCCACTTTTCTGTTTAGTAAAAGAAAAGAAACACCTTCATTTATATTTCAAGAATAACAACTTTTTTCTCGATGTGTGAGTGACAGCAATTTCCCTAGTGAGCTAAGCCCCTTCCCTAGGTATTCAGTATACCTATTTTTAAATTTTGTGGTACAAGGGAGAGAACTCGTACCCCCCCCATTTTAATTTGCTGGCTTGCATGTTTCCCTAAACTAATTTTTTAAACGGAATATATATATATATATATATGTTTGCTTTATTAAGAAACATTTTCTAAATCTAGGAGAAAAAAAAAAAATTCCGACTTGTTAGTACATGTTACCCAAAAATAATTTTTCCATTTTCAATTTTGTCTAAAAAAAAAAAAATTATTAAAAAAGATGTTGACCCTACTACCAATATTCACAAAATTGGTCCATGTAAGTGATAGCAGTACATCTAAAAAAAAAAAAAAAAAATAAATAAATAAATAAATAAATAAATAAAAAATTCTAGTCAAAGGGAAAGAACTCTGTTTTTCTATTTTAATTTACCGGCTTCTTAGCACATGTTGCCCAAAATAAATTTTTTCTCAAAGCTAAGAAAAAAAGTAAAAAAAAGAAAAAGAAAAAAAAATGTGTGTGCGTGTATACATGTATAGCTTGGTTAATTTGAAACAAATTTTTAATTTGCTGACCTGCTAGCACATGTTTCCCAAAACTGTTTTTTAACTGGAAAAAAAAAAACAAACAAAAAAACTTTTACTTTATTTCACTTATGCCCAACTTCATAGCACATCTGCAATTAAATCCAAATTTTTCAGCTGTTCCAGTTTCTTTTCCTTCTACGTTTTCATAACCATCTATATTGAATGTCCAACTATGTGAGCATTGTCGACTTGAATGCTCTCATACCCTTCCTAATTAGAAGACAATTTTAAGAAAATTTCAGCATCACTTTCCTAATAGCAAATTCATCTATTTACAGCCACAACCTGTCTTTTCCCTACTTGATGTTTCATAATCAGAATATTTGCTTCTATTTCTGGGCTCTTGCACTCACATCTACTCTTTAATATCTCACTCACATCTTCAGAGGAAATCCCAGAACTTTTGCTGGAGTTCACGGATGTGGCTAAAACAATCTTATCTAAAGGCCTCTGAATTTTAGGAATTTCCCCATTTTTCAATGCTTGTAAGTCAGATGTTCAGTGTGAGCCTTTATAATTGAATTAGTTGGATGATAACTAATCTTTCAATATACTGACCTCCTTTTTTTTTTTCAATCTAACTTTCCTCTATTATGGTGTGACTCTTATAAACTAAATCCCCTTCACCAAATTTTACCTCACTTGTTTTCTTGTCTTCTACAGGTTACTCCTTACTATAATGAATGTATGATGTATTCATAGTGATGCAATCTCTTGATGGTCATCAAAATAATATAAATTACAAACCAAATAGAATGGTGAAAAATTCACAGACAGATTTACATAGAACCTAATAGTCGCTAACATTTGCATAATATCCAGGCCCCACAATTGATCATTATCACAAATTCTTTTGAACAGGATATTGTTCATGTAACATCACCATTACTTCAGGGGTGACAAAAGTCAATCATGTGGTACACATTCAACTCTTCCAATATTTTCATCAACACTTTGTTTATGTTTTCTGGTCTGTTATAAGTAACCAGTTAAAGTAATGCTCTGAATCTAAGAAAAATCTCCTTTAGAAAGTGTGTTACTGTCACTGCCTTCTTTTTGGATATGGCAAATGCATCAGGTCACACACTGTACATATCAATGAATGTAATTATGTAAATGCATATAACCTTGCAGTCAATTTTATCAGAGGTTTGACCAGGTCTGAAAAATTTCTTACAAAACAGTGGTAATATAAGGTCATTCCAATGAAAGACTTTACCTCTTTTATCATTCTCTGAGTAGCCACTGCCTTAATGGCTCTGACCTTGTTGTTGTTGGACTGCACTTCCTTTTTGCTAATTTTTAAACCTAGATATTGAGTCTCTTTCAGAATTCACACTTTAAAGGCTTCAGCTCATCTATTATCAGATTACTCTAAACTGATTCAATTTGAGTTAAATGGTGCACTGCAGTATTAGGAAACATCAAAATATCATTTTTAAGTATGTCAAGGTGTAGTCTTTATGGCCCTGTAACACAAGAGACATCAGTCTAAAAGGTAAGACATTAAAATGGAAAAGACCCCTAAAACATGTTAAAGCAGTTTTCTCTTTGTCTTCCTTGTATAGCTGAACTTGGTAATAAGTGCTCTTAAGATCAAACTTGGAAAAATATTTCACTGAACTAAATGATGAATTTGAAATCATCTACAACGGGGATTGGGTATACATTTTTCTTTTTTAAGTAGAGGAATTATATTGTGAATTGAATTACCATGACCAGAAAATCTGGTGATCACTTGCCCGCAACATACAGAAACACTGGACAGCTGCTTCGACCTTATTAGGTCTCATCAGCAGTGTATACTGTGATCTCCCCCACTGGAGATCGAACCAGCGACCACAGAATGCAGAGCTGAAACTCTACCACTGAGCCACAGTCCACATCGCACACACGTGACGCCAAATCAACTAGTCATAGTAATTGCACAGAATGTGTCTTGCAAATTACATGGTCACTTCCAGGGCCATGTCTTCCCAGGAGGATTGGATATACGCATCTGCATAATTATTATAACCTCAAGGGCAAAGATATAGACGTACATTTTTCTTTTTTAAGTAGAGAAATTATATTGTGAATTGAATTACCACGACCAGAAAATCTGACGAAGGGATTGGATATGCATTATTTTTCTTTTTTTATTTTGTTAGGTGCCCTAAAACTAACACACAATCTTTTACTGTTCTTCTCTTCTACCAACACTACCAGAAAGCCCCAGAGGTTACTACACATTTGATTATTTTTGCGTTGGTCATTTGATCAACTATCTTGTCTACCAATTTTTGTTGCTTAAGTGGCATATAGTATAATCTTTTTTTATTTGGTTCATTCAACCCTTGAATCTATGTGCATCTTTACTTTCTTTTATCCTCCTTAACAAAACAAGTCTATTTCTCTGTAGAAGACTATTCACTTTTGATTTAAACTCTTTGAGTATGTTGACCTGTACCAGATCCTAATCTATGATTTTGCAATCCCATCTATCAGACACCTTTATATCCTGACCACACTTAGTCTCGTTATTGGACATCCTATTCTTAGCATTATCATTCGGTTGGTACTCTCTAATATCACTACCTGTGAGTTTCTTGCCTTTGCCATGCACAGGTGTATGGGGATTATCTACTATCCCATAGTAATCTTGTAATGCTGCTGTTAGCTTACCTCATGTGACTCATGGGTTATTTGCTAATATCCAAAACATGAAATCACCCTTTGTTATCATTAACGCTTATTTTCTTCACCAGCATCCACTTACCTAAAATACGAAGATCATTAAATAAGTTTACAGACTTTTTTCGTATGGGCACTTTTATTGATAGTACACTAATGAAACTCTAGTCCCCTTTGAAGTAATCTTCCTCCATCTGCAATGCACTTGTTATACCATTCCAACAACTTCTGGAAGGCCCCATGGAAGTCCTCTTGTGTCAGCATGTCAATGACCTTTGTCGCAGCCTTTTTCATCTCCTCAATTGTCTCATAATGACAGCCTCTGAGCTTAGAGAATAACCAAAAGTCACAGGAAGCAAGGTCTGGACTATAGGGAGGCTGAGGAACTGTGTTGATGCCCATCTTGGTTAAATAGTCTGTGACAAGGATGGAGTTCTGGACTGGTGCATTGTCCTAGTGGAAATGCCACTGACTCAATTTGAATAGTGCTGGCCTCTTCCGACAGAATCTCTTCCTGAACTCCCTTAAAACCTCAACATAGTAACCCTAACCCTATGGCCAGTCAACTCTGGTGTTCTGACTTCCTTACTCCTCTCATCATCCCTCACAGACTCCCTGCCTTCCTTGAATCTCTTTTGCTACTAAAAAACTGATGCTCGATTCATGCAAGATGGTCCAAAAGCAGTCTGAAGCATTCCATACATTTCTGTGGCATTTTTTCCAAGTTTAAAACAGAATCGTATTGCATATTGTTCTTCTAAAGTGTCCTCATGTCCAGATTGCATTTTTGAAATTCAGCAGCTGTGACAATCAGGCTTTAGTAGGGTGTATTCTAATTCCTGCTGTAGCTGTTCATTTGAACCTGAAATCATAAAAATTGGTCAGCCATCTCATAGGATGCTTGGAAATAACATACTGAATTTTCAAGAGTCTAGGACAATTTTAAATGCCTGTACAAAAAAAGTCTGGAAACTTATTGAATGCACCACATATCTGTTCATCCTATATAGCCAGACTTTGAAACCTCATCACTCCTCTCTCCATAACAAAGAGCATATCATTTTTTAAATAATCCTCACCTCTTAGTAAACATTTTTTGCCAAAATTCATTTTTTCTCTCTTCAGAAATGTGTCATGAACAGAACTGCAGAACCGATCAAAATTCACCTACCTTGTTTTTTTTGTTTTTCTTTAGTAAATTTATTTATTTTTTAACTTGATTCTTTTAGTTGTCCAGCAAGAGAATAAGAAAAAGAGTTCAATCTTCCTCAGGTAATGTTTAATCTTGCCATCCATAATAAGCCTTATTTAGAATGCCTGTTTTGATTTTCATCTTCAGAAGATGAAATCTCTCCCTTTGTAAATGAATATAAGAAATTCACAAGAAGTGAGAATTAGCAAAATTTTTAAAAATTGTTTTTAGTTGGAAAAAAAAAAAAAAAATCTTACCACAAAGTTGGCAATGAGCCTTGGCAAATTTATCAACCATTAAACATTCTGGGAGTTCTTTGAGAAAACTCTTCAAAACAGAAGCACAATCATGAGGAGAGAACTGGCCTTCATCAAGGTTCAAATCACTTGTTTTATTGAGCATTTCTTTGAGTAATGTTTGCCGTGTATTACTCCCAGTCTTACGAAATAAACCTTCCACTTCAATGTCTGAAATAAATAGAAACAAATGCTTGCTAACTTGGTTTCATAATCTACAGTCATTTATTCATTACAAATACATTGTGTCTAATAAAAACAAACAAACAAAAAGCAACAAAAAACAAAGCTTAAAACAACACATTGAGAAATTTTGGTAATGCTTGCAAACTGAAATGTTGTGGAGCATTGACCATAACTTTTTGTGAAAAGGGGGAGAGTATTTACCCAAACTGCTATAATAAATGTGCGAGTAGTACATTTCTTTTTCTTAGAGAGCAATGTATTTGTGTGAAATTCTCTTTCAAACAAGAAAAACAAAAAAACAAACTTTCCTAATATTGCAGCAACAGGCCTATTGGAAAGATTGTTTGATTGGTGTTTTATGGCAGGTTATTCAATGATAAATTCTATTTATACACACATACACACACACTATATGATTTGTAAATGAATAGTTTGTAGGTAACATTTTTAAATGATCCAGAGTATTTGTTTGCACACAGTTAACTGGTTTTAACTATTGCTATTTAACACTAATAATTCTATTCAATATTAATCATTTGTTTGAACACAGTTTCAAGTGTTGCTATCTAATATTGATAATAATCCCTACTAAAAGACTGAACAGTTCTATTTGACCCATAGATGAGATCTAAACAGATACTACCACTCTGTGTCAGAGTGGATGGGGAGGATTATTTGAGTTCTACAAAATGTCACAATATATTGTCATTTCAAATTGAGAGGGACATTCATCAAAGATGATCCTAAATTTGGACAAAATTCCACATTAATGAACAATCAAATTGAGAAAGTGCATATTGTGATCTATGGAAATTGTTGCTTATTTGTGAAGTTTCTGAACAAGTAGAAATCAGTAGTTCATTCAACAGGATTCAAAAAAACCAAAAAAAAAAACAACTGATGATGCATTATTGTTGCTGCAAAATTTGTGCCTCATCTGTTAGATGAACAAAAAGTCAGGAGATGGTTAATCCCTATTTTTCTGATCTGGCTCTTGTTCTATTTTGTTTTTTGTTTTACAAAGCTGAAATCCACTCAATTTTAGGAAAAAAAAAATATGATGAGACCTGCACAGATTCCATAAGTAGATAAAAATCTTTGAAATCAGCAGTGAAAATTTTTTTAAGTTCTAAGGCAAAACAATAAATTGGTTTTTGAAAACTATCATCCCTTTTTGGACATATCTCATATTGGGTAACCTGATTGATCACTAATATGTGATTACTTAAATGGGAAAAATAAAATATTTATGTGGGTTGGACTTACTTTCAGGTCGTTTCAAATATTCAATTAATCGGAATATGGAAGCAATACTCTCACTTGTCAATTGACTTCCAAAGAAAACACTTTTGGTATCTGGGTGAAAATGAAAAAAAAAGAAAGAAAGAAATGAAAATACAAATATTATTTTAGACATGATAAACCCAGAATGGAAATTGACAATTGTATTTTTTTTCATCATCATGAATGCGAGTAAAATACAATAAATTTTCTTGTTAAAAGAAATATTTTAATATGAAGTTTTTTTTGTTTTTTTTTAAAAGATTTAGTTTTGATTTCAAACTGAAGTCCATCCTCAAGCAGGTGTATATAAACATATGAAAGGTAATTTGGGGAATTGTAAACTGTTTGGTAAAAATGCTGACTCACCTTTTTTCCTCCACAAAGGTGTCATGGCTTTTCGTGGTTTTGTATCTGTGAGAATCTCTTCCAAACTATTGTCATTCAAATCCAGAACAATCGACAAATGCATGAGACAAAAAGAGAAAAACTTTTCTGGCATACAGTTTCGCAATCTGATGACACTTTTAGCATCATCCCTTTGTTGGGACAATGGAGTATATGATGACATCTTTGAGGCCTAGAGAGAAAAAAAAAAAGGACCAATTTAGAAATGAAACCTGACAGACACAATTTGCACATTCTTTTGGATTTAAAAA
The DNA here is from genome assembly GCA_963585895.1 of Sepioteuthis lessoniana. Classification (NCBI taxonomy): domain Eukaryota; kingdom Metazoa; phylum Mollusca; class Cephalopoda; order Myopsida; family Loliginidae; genus Sepioteuthis; species Sepioteuthis lessoniana. The sequence continues at coordinate 35,067,648 of OY757911.1, forward strand.
GCTTCTATGCCCTCTAATCATTAACTTTTTCTATGACATTAAGTACACAAATGTATTACAATTTTCTTGTAATTAAAATTTTAAAGATATTTAAATTCAAATAATTTAAATTTGAAAGTTATTTTAAAATTTTATAAAAGTCTTGGATCAGTTTTTTTAATCTACTTAATAAAAAGCCAATCCCTCATTTCATGTACAGAGACTTAATAACATTCTGTAAGTGGTAAGTCTGTAAGTTTTTAAGTAAAAGGAATTTTTCTTTAAAAGTTATAGATGCAAAATATAAAATGTATCTAGCCTATAATATATCATCATCAAGGTGTGTCAACAGCATGGATTCCTTTGACTCTTTCTTATCATCAGTCCATATCAGCCATTGCTCATGGCAAGTCCTCTAGATGGCATCTAGTGTCTGCACAGAGTAGATGAATATAAGTTTTTACTGGCCAGCCAACACTGGTGTGTCCCATAGTCTATAGGAGAATGTTACTTGAGTTTGTTCTTACTTGCTCAGTTAATCTGGCTCATCTTACTTGGATGGTTTGTGAGATATATATATATATATATATATATATATATATATATATATATATGACTTTATTTAGTTTTTTTGGATTGTGTTGGAAATGTAAAAATTCATTAAGTGCATTTTTGGGTGAGTATCAAAATGTTTTATGCAAGAAGTTTTAAATTTAGACTAATTCTTTTGCGATTGAAAAAACATTCAAAATCATTTATCTGCTTATGAATAACAGAAAAATACTGAGGCTAATGCAAAGACAGAAATTCTTTTACTCTACCTCTATAAATGATGATGACAGTATCTATTAAATATCTCAAAAGATTCTCTGTAATGAGTAGAGTGACAAAGCATGAATAAAAATCCCAAACTTTAATGTCTTGAAAGTGGAGTTTGAGTTTTGTTTAATGGCATATCAACCTCTGTGGGTCATTTAATGCCAAAAAGGTTAGATTGGTTTTGTCTTCTATGTGGCTTTTGGGGTTTAGAGTTTGGGTTTTTATGAGAGTATTTGATTACGTTTGGTTAGATTTTAGGGAAAAGTTTTTTTATTTTTTAAAAAAATGCAAGCTGTCCTCTAGTTTGGTATTTTTAAAAAGGTCCTTTAGGTTGCTTTTTTGATAGTATTTTGGGCAAGATTGTCTTTAACTATCACAGTTTAAAAGAATGTATTTGACTGTGAAGGGTACTTCGCACATTGAGCATATTGGGTGTCTTCCCTTTTTAGTTGTGATGGGTGATGTGAAGTCTGGAAAGTATCACTTCTGTTTCTTCTGTAACCTGCCAGCCACGCACCAATGGTATCTTGTATATGGCGGAGGTTGTGAGTTTGATTGTTCCATGGATTTTGCCATTTGTCATGTATGAATTTGTTGATGGGATTTTTGTTTTGTTGTCTGTCAGAAGTGCTTTTTTTTGCAGCTTTTTCTGCTCTTTCATTTCCATGTATACCAATGTAGCTTGGTATCTAGGTGAGAATGATGCTATTATTTTTGGAAAAAGTGTTCATTTTGTTAAGGAGTTTTGTGATGAGAGGAGTGGATGTATCTTTGTTCTGTAGTGCTAAGAGGTCTGATTTGGAGTCTGAGTAGATGATAAATTTAGAGGATTTATGATCAGCTATGATGTTCATGGCTAGGTCAATAGCTGTGAGTTCTTGATAATTCATTTTGGAGACATTTTAACAATTCTTGGTTTTGGAAGATAGCAGTACAACCAACTTTTATTTCCTTTAGACCCATCTGTATAGCTGTAGTGATGATCTAGGAAGTTATTTAGATGTTGAGGAATTTCTCCTTGAAAGTGATGGGGTGTGTTTTGATTTTGGATAATTTGGTTAGTTCTTGTTTTACTGTTGTTGGATTTAAGATCCATGGTGTTGTTTTTGGGAGGATGGTATAATGAATTATTTTGGGGTTGATTTTGATTTCATTGAGGAGGTTTTGGATTCTTAGATTAAGAGGTTTGATGGCCTTTTCTTTATTTTTCAAACATGATACAGTTATAGGCAGGGTTTGGGGGTATGAGATGAGTTTAGTAGAGTACTGAGTGCAAATTTATGTCTTTTCAAGAAGAGAGGGGGTTCGTTAGCTTCAGAGTATAAACTTTTAATTGGAGTGGTAGTAAAGGCACCAAGAGTGATACAGAGTCCCTGGTGAGGGATGGTTTCAAATCCTTGAAATGTAAGACCTTCTGGCTTCTCTGTATATGAAGCAACCATAATTAACGTTGATATTAGGGATCTGTATAATTTGATTAGGTTTTTTTTTGTCAAAACCCCAGTCTGTGTGGGCTATGGTTCTCAGGAGTTGGATGATGGTTTGGTTGCATTTTTTTTTCTCAGTTATTTCATATAGGGGATAAAAGATAATTTTGAGTCAAGAATAATGCATAGGAAATTGTTTGTTTTGGTTTGGTTTTATGGCTTATCAACCATTGTAGGTTATTTAATGCCAAATCTTCTTTATACATTATATATTAAATATATATGATTTGTCAACACATTTTGTTCATAAGATTTTTAAACGAACCATAGTTCTTTTTCACACAGTCAAATGGTTTCACGCATTTCTATCTAACATGAATTATTCTATTTATTATTAATAATTTATTTGTGCAGTGAAGTGGTTACAAGTATTGCTATTAACACTAATTATTCTATTGAACTTTACTCATTTGTTTGCACACAGTTAAATGGTTCTAAGTATTGTTAAGTAACACTAACAATTCAATTAAATATCAGTCATTTGTTTACACACAGATCTATTTCAAACAATTCAATTTAGCTTAAGTCATTTGTTTGCATAGAGTTCAAATGTCAAACAGTTTTATTTGACCCATACATAGAACCCTATCAGGAGCTACCACTCTGGCCAGAGTGAACCTGGGAGCGATGGCATTGAAGGAGTACTCCATGTTTCCTAAAGCTCAAAGACTGGAGCTTCACCATCAGATTGTTTAATGTCATATCCAGTACACTTATTGGTTGGGGTGTGTGTCTTACCCCTCTGCAGAGATGCAGTTGATGTATTCTAAAGTTCCCAGCTGACTGGGGTGTTAGAATTTGTGTTGATGGGTTATGGGTATTTCAGTAATAGGGAAGGGTTGTTGTGTATTTAATGGATTTGGCAGTAATGCATGCATTTGATTTTGTTATTTGAGATTTTTAATTCATTTTCCATAATCCATCTTGATATCTTGTTGATACATTGTTGGATTTTTCTTTCTATGGTAGCCATATTTTTAGAGCTGTAACAAATGAGGAAGTCATTGACATATTGTGATCCACTGATTTCTGGAGAGAGAAAGGTTGTTATCTTATTAATTTTAATTATAAAGAGGATTACAGATAGGATGCTACTCTGAGGTACACCTATTTCTCATGTTATTTACTTGTAAAGTTTGGTCTTATAGGAAGTGTTCTAAGAAAAAAAAAAAAAAGAAAAAGAAAAAGAAAAAAAGACGTGTATAGGCCAAGATCATAGTGTATGCCATATGGCCATGATTTATCATAGGCCTTTTCAAAGTAAAAAAAAACAGCAATCACATGTTTCTTTTTTTAATGAATGCTTCTTGGATTAGGGTTTTTATGTGGACAATTAAGTCTATAGTACTTCTTTTGGCTCTAAAGCCTATTTGTAGGTTTAAGAGGAGGTTGTCTGATTCAAGGAAACATGTCAGTCTTAGACTGATAATCCTTTTGAGAGTTTTGCAAAAACAACTGGTTAAAGCTATAGGTCGATAACTGGTAGTTGTTTGTTTGTTTTGGTTTTATGGCATAGCAACCTTTATAGGATATTTAATGCCAAACCCATTTTTATACAATTGAACAGTTCTATTTCAAACAATTCAGTTTAGCATAAGCACACAGTTTAATAGTTCAAAAACATTTCTATTTCAAGCTATTCCTTTTATTCAAACAATTTAGTATAAGTATAGTTTTTGTCCACACACAGTTAAATGTCAAAACAGTCCTATTTCCAACAATTCAGTTTAGCATAAGTACAGTTTCAATGTCAAAACAGTTCTATTTCAAACAATTCAGTTTAGTGTAAGTATGTATTTTACATGTCAAAATTCTATTTCAAGCAGTTCAGTTCAGCATAAGTATGCAGTTTAGATGTCAAAAAGACCTATTTCAAGTAATTCAATTTCGCATAAGTATGCATTTTAGTTCTATCTGACCCATAGAAAAGACCCTATCAGGTACTACCACTCCGGGCCAGAGTGGACTTGGGAGCGATGGCAATGAAGGGGTGCTCCATATTCCCCAAAGCTCCAGCATTACTAGAACCTCATCATCAGATTGCTTAATGTCATATCCAGGACACTTGTTGGAGGGGGTCTTACCCTTCTGCAGAGATGCAGTCGGTGTATTCTTCAGCCTCAGCTAACTGGGCAATTGATAACTGGTAGGGTTTGTGGGATCTTTTCATAAGGTAGGGATGTTTCCAAATCCAGATATTGTTGAATATATTTAGGAGATATTTCAGGGATATTGCTGGGAGTTCTTTGAGGGTTTAGTGGATTTCTTCTGGATCAGTGGCTGAGTTATAAGATTTGGATATTGAGTTTTGGAGTTCAGTTAGGGTGAAGGGTTGGTTATAGCTTTCAGTATTGTCAGGTGAATTTTATAATGTTCTTTTCTTCTTTGGTTCTGTGACCAGGTTGGCTATATATTTTTCACTTGTGGCATTTGTGTTTACTTGAGAGAGGTTATTTATCAGAGGGTTGATATTTCTATTTGATATTTTCTTTGTAAAGTTTCGAATTATTTTTGGGTTGGCTAGAGTTTGAGTTTGAGGTGAAGGTACTCCAAGAGGGTATTTTGGCTCTTTGTTGTTAATATTTGTTTAAATTTTCTGAGGGGTTTGTTTTGAATTTCCTAAGGGTTGCCTGATGTTCTCTTATTATGCCTTTGCACTCCTGCATGAACCATGGTTTGTTGTGTTTTAGGGATATGGTTTTGGGGAGAGTTTTTCTACTTGATTTGTATTTGATTCAAGGATTAGTGTGGTAAAACAGTTTTTTGTAAGATTTCCAGTTTGTTTTTTTAAAATTCCATCGCGAGGATTTTGTTATTGTTTGAGGTTCTGAGTTTCTTTTATTTTTATTATAGTGTTTTCCATTATTATTGAGTAATGGTTACTGCTGCAGGGGCCTTTGTATACTCTCCAATTAAGGTCTATGAAGATTGATAGGTCACTGAGGTTTGGGTCTGTGGTACAAAATGTACTCAAGGATGGGTCAAGGTGAGTCTGAGATTTGATTGTGGAGACATAAATCGTTGCTATTGCTTGTTTTCCCTAAAGGTTTGGCCTCTTTTGTTTGTTGTTTTACTTCCCCATATTATATTGTGGCTATCAAAGTCTATCAAGATAAATGGTTTAGGGAGTTGTTTTATCAAATTATTTAGCTCTTTTTCATTTATTGGGTCATGAGGGGGGATATATAGTTAGCAAGTGGAGACAGTTTTGTGTAAGGTTGCTGAGACTGCAATTGCCAATGAGTGGGTGTTGGTTTTACTTTGGAAGACAATTTTTTCAAATTAGGATTGATACTCTACCCAAAGCCCTTAGTCCAGTATGACATATGTAATCATATTGTTTAAAGTTATTCATATTTGGTTTGTCACCATTTTTTAAAGGTTTCTTGGAGGCATATGGTGATAGGGTTTAGTGCAGTTATTAATAGAAGCAGCTCATTGTAATTTGCTTTGTAACCACAGCAATTCCATTGGATCATTTTACGAGTCATACTTTTTAGTCTTTGTTGCGTGATTGAAGTTTATTTTGTTTTGGTGCAGTTTTGGTTTTAATGGTTTGTTTTATTGGTGGGATTTAGTGATTTCCATGGTTTCGATGCTTTTTGATCTAATTTTGTTGAGGCTTTCTTGATATTTAGAATTTCTGTTTTGCATTAGTTCAAATCTGTTTCTTTCAGTGAGATTCTCAATCTATGTTTGCTAGATTCCTTCTTCCAGGGAGATCTTTTTTTGGGGGGGTTAGTGGTGGGTTGTCATTGCCATCAGTTTTTTTTTTTGGTTGGGTGGGGTGGTTATTAGGTTTGGTAGTGATAGTATGGATGCTTGGGAGTTGTTGTTACTAGGTTTGTTTTTAGTCTTTACTTAGTCCGAGGTTGGGGGTTCTTTGCATCTGGTTTAATGAAAGAGAGGGGGGAACTTGGCTGTCAGGTTGGTCACATTATCTCTTAGCAATTCTATTAGTGTTTTAAGGTTTGTTTTTTTTTTTTATTAGGGTCATCATCTTGTACTGGGGCATTCCTTGGTTTTAGGTTGGGTTCTTGGTGGATTTAGCTACATTTGCAGAGGTTGTTACCATGAAATTTACAATTAGTTTTTTTGCCTCCAGATATGTGATATTTTTTTTTCCATAATTCACTCTCTTTTGAATCAGCTGCATGATTTTGTTGACAGTTTATGCAGTTTTGAGGTCGTAGTCTGTTCTACTTTCTTTGCATCTTTTACATACTAGAGGCCTAGTGCATTTTTCTCTGTGATGCCCAGGCAGTTGTGACATCTGAGTGTTCTTGGGATGTATGTTTTGACTTTAGTTATAATATATCCTATTTTTATTTTGGTAGAGGTTTTTAGAATGTTGAAGCAGAGAATGTATGTATTTCTTTGGATTATTCGATAACTTGTCTTAATAGAAATTCTTTGGACATCAGTAATACCTTGTTTGCAAAAGTTGGTTGGCATCTTATCTAAGGTGCAAAGAGAGAGATCTAGACATCTTGCAACGCCCTTTAATGAGTTCAGGGAGTTTTATTCTAAGATTATAAAAGTATTTCTGTTCTAGTAGAAGATATGAATAAGTTTTTTTGTTACTTCTACCAGTGGCTTATTGTTTGTAAATTTCTTAATTGATTTAGGCTTAAACATGGAGCTGAGCATCTTTTCAATAATGAAAGGGGACACATTGGTGATGGGGTATTGTCTGTTGAATTTAGAAAAGAGGGCCTAATCTGAGTCATTATCTGAGTCAGTTTCTGCATGTGGGCACTTTAGAGTTTGTGATTTTTTGTTTGGGTTTTGTTTTTTGGTATCCCTGGGGATTTTTAATGAGTTCACTGACTGTGCTTCCCACCCACCACGGAGCCCTATAAAAGGAACTGTCAAGGAGGAAACCCATTTGTCTTGGTAAATCAGGGCTATGTAGTATACTCACACTGAGGAAAAGGACCATTAATTTGGGATCTCTAGGTTTCCATTCCCAAGATGACGACTCAACTAATGATAGGAGAAACATCGGCCTTTCTTCAGCATAATTGATCCCATTGGCACAACTTTCGGATTCAGAATTATATATATATAAAATTTGTAAGACTCCAAAAGAAGGCTTGACATAATCAGTTGATTGATCAGGTTGAGCCTCTCTGACTGCTTGTCTAGCTTCGTAAGGGCTTAAGTGGTGTTTTGCAACTTAGCATGTCATGTGACCACAGATTACAAGACTGCTCAGCTACTAGGTTCCCATCCTAAAGCATCATGGGTTGCCACCCAGAGCCAACAGGTGTCCTCATTCCATGTCTACACAAATGCAATTGGTGTTTTCTACTTCTCCAGCCGACAGGGTGCTTGAAAGTGAAATTTGATGATTTAATCACTGATGTTTCCAATTTAGACCACTCTTTATGTTGTAAATTGAAAATAGAGATGAAGAGGATTTTCAAAAATTGACAAAGTGACTGGGATAATGATATAAAACAAACAAACGTGGACAGTCCATTTTTTGAAAAAAACTTTCAGTATACAGATTCAAACAGAATGAGAAAAAGGATTCACTATTTGGTATTGGTGGAGGGAATATACCCACCTTCAAGACAAAGTCATTTTACAAGCAACTTTATAAAATATTAAAAGATTTATTTTCAAGTTAACATTCTCAGTTCTACAGATTTTTTTTCTCTAACATTTTTTTGTGAATTTTGTTAATATAATTTCTTTTCATTACTGAATAAAAATTTGAGAAGTGTTCCCTTCAAATGAAAAATAACTGATTTTTGGTGATTGAGAAAAATATCTTTCAGGAAATTTGTTTGGAAATGAAATAATTTCATTAGTATCCAAGAATGTTAATAAGTAGATTTTCAAAACAAAGACAAGTACATTTGCTTATTACCATTGTTAAAACCAAAAACCAAAACATTTTCATAATTTATAATATTTAGTATTACGATTCTGCAGTCAAGCGCTTTAACCATTACACAACAAGGACACTTCTTAAGGGGGTTCATACCTTTCCCAAGAGTATTTGTCTGAAAGTGAATGTAATAGCGTAATTGGAGTTCAAACTGGGGTACTCTATTGGCCTAATGAGTAGAGTGTTCCCCAATGGTCCAGGAGACTGGGGTTCAATCCCAGGTCGAGTTATACCAAAGACTCAAAAAATGGTACTTGATGCTGCCTTGCTTATCACTCAGCATTATAAGATAAAGATCAAGGGTAAAGTGGAGCAAACCAGGGAATGGAGTAGCACCCTCCCCATACACCTCGGTGTGGTAGCTATTGAAAAGGGAGCCTTTGGGTCACCCTCGACTAAGGTTGCCAACTTTACTTACTTTATTATATCTAGGAATTTACAAAAAACTTGAAATAGAAATGTAAAATAATCCAAATCCATTTTAATAACACATTTTTCACCAGTTAAGGAATTTTTTAAGATTTGAGAGGTTCAAGAAAATACTAAATGAAAAATTAAGTTAAAATTCCATATATATTATAGATTAAAATAAGTATCATCATCATATCGCGCTGGTAGCACGGATATCCCTGACCCTCTCTCGCCACTCCTCCCTATCGTTCATCGCCCTAGGTAGGTCTTCAGGACAACATCCCGTATCCTCACATAGCTGCTGAATGTATGTTCGTGCTGGTCGTCCTGCTTTTGCATGGCCATGTGTGGGGGTCCATAAGAGTACATCTCTTATGAGTTCGTCCCTGCTTCTCCAGCAGTGTCCTGCATGTCTGGTTCGTCTAACTTGAATAGTTTTCGTGATAGGGGGCAGGTGGCCGTACAGTTGGTGTCTTGTGGGGTGTTGCCGCCAGGACTTGTTTAAGATTGCACGTAGCATTCTTGTGCAATTGCCGTCTAGCTTCTTCTCTAGCCGTTTTGTTAGCGTCCATGTAGTGCAGCCATATAGCAGTATCGATGTGACCGCTGCCCGGAAGAAACTGCGTTTCATTTTATCGGTTAGGTCTGATTTTCCTATAATCGATAGCCTATTGATAGCTGTCCATGCTTTCGCTAACCCCTTGTAGTACTCCTAATAATTCAAAATACATAACAATTTTAATGCTAACAATGCCCAGCACCTGTAACTGAACATTGTTTGGGACAACACAGCAGCTATTTTTAGGGCCTTGGGAGATCTTTAAAAAATAGGTAGGAGAAATATGTATGTATGTACACGCATGCATGCACACACACAAAGGTCATTCAATAAATAATGTGAAGTTTGCAATAAAATTAAAAAAAAAAAAAGCTCCTTTTCCCTATTTGTTCAGAAATATCCTCTATTGTAACTCTTCTGTCAGCCAAAATGGATGCATTAGCTGAATCCACCATTTCAGGTGTGCTTAGCATTGTGGGCCTGTTTTTATCTTGAATTTTATTTAGACATTCTTTAAATAATTCAGCCCATTTGTAAACATTTTTCTTTTTTATGGGAAAAAAATTCTCTGTACACATCACACATTCTTCTGTAAATTTTGTATGGTTTGGCACTTCTCAACCTCCAAAATTTGATGACTGATCTTTGTTTGAACACTCTTTCATTTGCTGCCATTTTGAATAGCCTCAAAACAAATACTGTAGTGAGTTAGTTTTGTTTGACAGCATATCAACCTCTGTGGGCCATTTAATACCAGAAAAGGTTAAATTCATTTTGTCTTTTGTGTGCGTTTGAATGTTTAGGGTATGGATTTTTATTATATGTTTTATTATATTTGGTCAGGTTTTAATGAAAAAGGTTTATTCAGTCAGATTTTGATGATTTCTTTTAGAAAACTCAAGATGTTCTCAGGTTTGGTGTTTTTGAAAAAATCCTTCAGGTTGCTTGTCTGGTAGTATTTTGGGGGAGTTTTCAGAAACTTTCAGTGTTTAATTATGAGGAGTACTTTGAACATTGACCATATTGGGGTGTCTTCCCTTTTTAAGGTGTGAATGGGTGATGTCAGTGTGGCCAATATGGAGTCTAGAAAGTATCATTTTGTTACGTTTTTACAAACAAGGAAAAATATGTTAACAAAATTGAAAAGGAGAAAGATTTATGGATGTACCACAAAACAATTAGATTTATAAACCACAGGCAGAGACATGCGTCTATTGACCAGGAAAAGAAGCTGTTTTAACTTTGAGATCACCAGTCAAATGTGCGTCTACCATGTCATGATGTATTCCAAGCCTTTCCTTCTGTCTCACGTGTCTGTGTTCTTCTGGTCCCTTTAATCCCACAATACACTGTGTATGGGAGGCAATTACCTTTCCATCCTTCAGTGGGAATAACTTTGATATTTTTTTCGTTAACACTTCCTCTTTTTAGTATTTAACTATAGCGAGCACTCTTGGGTTTAATTTGGAGATGCTTCACTCTTGTGTGATTGTGCTTTGGCAAGATCCCATGAGGTCCTGTTTCAGTTGCACTTGCATTTATCTGCACAAGAGGTTATGGAGATGGTAATTCGAATGTGCCTATTAATATTTCAAATGGAATGGTTGGCACATAGTCAACCTGGTTGTTTTGAGAGTATCTGGGCAGTAGTTGATTTCTGTGTCATGCCCAGAATTGTTTACCTACTTTCATGTTATAAACAAACAGTGCTTTTTTTCCTGTCTATGGTACCTGGAATCCAGTTTGGTTGTAATTTCTTGCAAACACTGATGTGTCAATTGAGAATAGTTTTATTTTGGGATGAGTCTTGCCTTTGTTTTTGTGAGTGTAAGCTATCCAGTGTGGTCTGGAGCTTTTGTCCCATGAGTGCTTCTGCTGGAGACATTCCACTTTTCACTGTACCTTTTAGCGTTGTTCAGTATGAAAGGAGAAATTTTTATCATTAAGGGTTTTTGGACTATTGTCTTCATCTTTATTGTTATTTCCACAACGTTTTTGGCTGATATGTCCTCCGGCCTTCTTTGGGTATTTGTTGAACTCAGGGAACCTACACAGAACTTTGAACTACATCCTTTATTGAATCCATGGAGGTCGCCTGTTCTGATTCTGTGAGCCATAACTGCGTACAAGTGTTAAGTATTTCTGTATTGTTACTCACCTGCAGTCAGGAAACCTCCAGATGATTGTCTCCTTAGAAGCTTAGGGAACCAACGCCTATAACCATTATGTTATGTGTCCTACTGGAAAGGAGAAATGTATTTTGTATTTCCTCGGTTGTTGTTCCCCCCGCACATTTAAAGGTATCCACAAAATGTTTTGCTTGACCACTGGATTGAGGGTGGTAGGGTGGTGACTGAACATGTGATGTAGCATAATCTGCAAAAGTGATGGAATGTCTTAGATCTAAACTGAGATCCATTGTCTGAGACTGATGTTTCTGGCAGGCCATGTTGGCTGAGTAGCTGCTTGTGTGTTATTTTGTGCACTGGTGGATTGCAGAACCCCCCTTTAAGTAGTTGCTTTTTGCACTTGTGACAAAGGTGTGCCTTGAATAGACACTTTTGAGCAAAATGCCAGCTACCACAATTCCAGTTAGTAGATGGAAGTTTTTTGTGTTGAGCATAGCGATGTTGAGTTCTGCTGTTTTTGAATGGTGTTGACTGCAGGTCTTGTTGCTGTTACCAACTGTTGTACTATATGTGAATCATGCTTAAGATTCACCGACTGCTGACACTCCACTGCAACTTGTTGTAGAATAATATCTGGGTTCTGTTTTATTTCTGATAGAATTCTTTTTTGAACCTCAACCAACATACTAATATCAGACACTTAAACTGTGCATCAATGATAGATGAAATTTTAAAGTGCTCACACTCTTTGTTGATGGTGCCTACATATGTCTTGAAGATGACTGTATCACATTTTGTAATGTTTAAGTAGTTAAAACGAATATTATAAAGTGAAGTGCACTCACCAAATAATATTTGTTTTAAAATTTCTACTGTTTCTGCAAAATTATAGTCCCAGGGATGTTTTGGTAAAATATAGTTGAAATATCAGTCATATTCTGCCGAGCAAAATTTTCTTAATAAAAGCCTAACTTTCCAATCATCCACCTGTTCCTTCAAATCTACAGTAAAAAGATCTTCATAATATGCACACCACTTTGGAAATGTTGATTTCACATTTGTTTTGTTGTGAAATTCTGTGATAGAACACATGCGGGTTTTAGAATCCAAAAGAAAATCTTTGTCACCAAATTTGTTATGTTTTTACGAACAAAGAATATGAAAACAAAATTGAAAAGTGATGGATTCTTAGATGTACAACAAAACAATTAGGTTAATAAACCATGTGTCTATTGACCAGGAAAAACTGTTTTAACTTTGTGTGCACCAGTCAAATGTGCATCTACCATGTGTCACGATGGATTTCAAATCTCCCCTGTCTCATGTATCTGCATTCTTCTGGTCCCTACAATCCCACAATGGGATGCAATGGCCTTTCTATCCTTCAGGGTGAATGATTTTGATATGTTTTTATTAGGTTTGATCCCTAACATATTTTTTGCTATTTCTTCTAAAACTTGCTGGCCACTTACCGATGGTATCTAGTATATGGTGGAGCTTGTGTATTTGATCATCCAATGATTTTTACTATTTGTCATTTAGTGGACTGTTGTTCAAAACAGTATGCAGTATCCTTCAGTAGTTTCCATTAAGTTTTTTCTTCAAACATTTCATTTAAAGTCTACAGGTTAGTAGAATTATGATTCTGTCAGAGAGATCAAATTTCCACTTAGTCAATAGCTGTCTATGCCTTTCCAATGTCTATGGGAAATGGCCTATTTTCTTTCATCATCTTTCAATTTTCTAGGAGCAATGATTGCTAGGGATAGCAAGAGAGAATCAAAGGACTGTGCTATCAGCATGACTTGATCATCTATATAAATAACAAGACACATAAGATGAAACTTAAATTGTACTGAGATCATCGACTTGGAAGAATAAAGCAGATATAGCATTAAATGTATTATCATGCACTGTTTACTGATTTTAATATAAAACATAATTAAGCAGCAAAAAAGGCTTCAAATTATATGAAAAGTATATAATTAAAAATGCTGAAGAATATCAAAAAGATAAAAAGTAGCCGAGTTCTCAAAAAAAAGTATTAAAAAGAAAAGATATAAATACTAAATTTTATTCAGATAAATGCAAATCCAATTTTGAACCAAGAAATTATTCATCTTTAAAGGATTTTCCTTCCTGAACTCATTTTGTTTACTTAAAACTTGAAAAATTTCAGGAAAACAAGATTTAAATGAGATTTATTACTTTTAGAAACAAAAAAATGGGCAATAGCACTTTAGTATTTAATGTGCACCTTCTTTCTTTACCTTCTGTCCAAAGAGAACTGACTCTTTGTTGAGGCGAAGCAGATGGGTATATGTGGGGAGAGGGAAATGAAAATTTTCAGTTAATATTTGCAATTTGTATTTTTATGAAAATGTCAAAGAGCTGCTTTCAGGAATTCATTAATGATCTTTTTCTTGCATGAAATATTAAAATACTTAATTGCAAATATTTTGGACCTTTCAAAGAAAGTTTAATTCTGTCATTGTGCAGAAAGAAGATGACAATAAAAACAGAATCCTATGTACACTTTCAGGATTTAAAAATAAAAAATACAGGATTGTCAAGTGGCCTAATTTTTCATTGCAATTTTATCTAAAGATAAAAAAATAAAAAATAAAAAACCCAGTATGGAACAATGTTTAGAAAGCTAGATATATAGCATTACTAAAGTCAGGAATTTGATCTTTACAAGATAACTTGCAATATGTCGTGTGCCAAACTAAGCTTTAAAAAAAAAAAATTATGGTCATTAGAAACATTTACTGAAGGTAAAAAAACTTTAACCGATCTAATAAGAACAAAATGAAAGAAAAAAACCCATAAAACATTACATTGGAATTCTTGAAAGTAAGCTATTTTGAAAATTGTCTGTTAGGCTTAATTCGTAAACAATAGCCCCTCCTCCACTACATTACCCTGCCTCACTGTCTCGTCTCCCCCCACCATCGCCGGAATGAAAACTGGGAGTAAGGAGGAAATAATTTAGAGTCATGCAGAAATAGGTTCTTTCTGAGACTGCATTAACAATATGTGTTCAAAATTGTCTTTGTGCTTATTCACTAAATTTATACAAGATTTAGTAGAATATATGGTTTTTCTCTTAAGTGAGCAGATATTTAATATGCTTTGCTTAAATGTGGCACAAGGCCAGATGTATGGGACACCCAGTGAGATTCAAACTCAACAGAAATGGTTTGCTAGTTTAGATTACATGAATACACACTTGAGGTAAAAAAAAAAAAAAAAGGGTTTACTGTAGGTATTAACAACATGACCACTATGGACCTTTTGTACTGTAACAAATCACTCGACTGGAGGGGGAAAAAAATCAACAAAAATCAGGGAATTATTCAATTTTGTTGAAATTTTCAGTGTTTGTTTAATAAATGAATTTTATAAAGCATCAGTTATTTTATCAAAATAATTGTAGATATTTTTTTTTTGTCATTTAATTTTACTTCTACCCTGTGTGTGGCACTACTTAATCAGTAAGGGTATTTGATATGGCATATACTTTCTGTATATAATAAGACAAAAGTGGATAGTGTAAATATAGGATAAAGAAAAAAAAAATTAATAAGATGTTGGAAGAAAATGGTATCATAAATGTGAATATTAAATTAAGAAAAAAAAAATGTTTTGAGAGTTTCTAATACTATGATTTAATAGATAATATCTTTTTTTTTCTTTCAATTTTTTTTTTAGATTATTGGGGAAATCACAGGTTAAATCTAAATATATTATTAGATAAAGAATATTTTTACTAATCAAAAATTAAATTTTATAAAAAACTGTTTCTTTTTTTCTTTAAAAATAGATATTTATATATTTTTTTAAGATAATAAAAATATCAGACAAAAAAAAATGTGGAAACCATTTAAGCAATTTTGAGTTTTGTCCATTGTATTTGGGTTGAATATTCAAGTAAAAATGTAAGGAAAAAAGCAAAATTTTGTTATAAAATAGGAAATTTAAAAAAAAAAGGTAAAAATTTGTGTTCTAGGTGCAATGAAAGATTGTACATCATTACCAGGTATAAAGATTAAATATTAAAAAGGTAATTGAAAATTATTATTATTTCACTATTTAAATAATAAATAAAAAAATATTCATTTCATTGAGTTTTCTTAATTGTTTACTCAAAAACCATGTGAATGTGTTTATTTTCTTTTTTTCAAAATTAAATACAAAAAATAAACAAGTGCTGATATGATTTTCTATACTTAAAAAGTTGACGATATTCCATACTATTCACTTTTGGCAGAAAACTATAGTGCACCTTAAAGTCAAGAAAGTCTGTAATTAGTTTTGATCTACTACTTGGATTTAAATACCATAATAGGTTATATAATTATCAGTGTGTTAGTAATATTTTTATATAAATTGATTTACTAATGTTTCTACTTATTCATTCCATTCAAAAGTATTCTAAAATTTAATAACACTTTATGTAACCTAGAGTTGGGTATGGTCGTCAACTTTTGGTGAATTCAAACATTTAAAATGTATTAAAAATTAATTAGATATGTAATGTTACTCTGCTTTTAATACTGATAATTATGATGTTAATATCTTTTAAATAAAACTAAAATTTAACCTCGACTAATAGCTTTAATTATCTTTTAATTCGTTTTAATGGAAAAAAGAGCAAAAAATTGTTAGTACTTAGTATATAAAAAAACAAAAACAATCTAAAATACTTTATAGAAATTGTTAATAATTATGCAAACAATTTGAAGTAAAGTTTACAGGAAAAACGACAAAGTAAGTTTATTGATAAGAAATAAAGAAATTTATTAACACTTATGGTTTGGTTTTATGATAAATCAACAAGTTATTAATACCAAATCTATTTTTATACATATAAACAGTTCTCTTTCAAACAATTCAGTTTAGCATAAATACACAGTTTAGTTCTATTTGACCCATAGATAGAATCCTATCAGGTGCTACCACTCCGGGCCAGAGCGGACCTAGGAGCGATGGCAATGAAGGGGTACTCCGCATTCCCCGAAGCTCCAGCATTACTGGAGCCTCATCATTAGATTGCTTAGTGTCATATCTAGGACACTCGTCTGGGGAATCTTACCCTTCTGCAGAAAAGTTGTCGGTGTATTCTAACGCCTCAGCCAACTGTGCAACACTATTATGGTTTCGACATTAAAAAAAAATCGAAGAAAAACGTTTTTAATTTTCTGAGAACAAGTTGAAGAGGAGAAAATAAAATTGAAAAAGTGTAAGGTATTGTATTCGGTTTGTTTATGGAATGATTTGACCTGATAAGCTTTATATATACAGAGGTTGGACAAAATAATGGAAACATCTAGACTCTTAGTAATCATACTTTTGAAACTCCTATAAAACCATCAAACGTTGCTTATTTTTGTTTTTTGATTTATTATTCATTTTTCTTGCCTTATTTTACTTAGATTGTTTTTTTTTTTGTTTTTTTTACAGAAGAAATTAAAATGGCAGAGCTATCCGACTTTAAAAGAGGTCTAATTGTTGGTACTCGTATGGCATGCGCTAGTGTAATAAAAACCGGTGAATTATTTGGTGTAGCAAGGAGTGCTGTCTCGAAAGTAATGATAGCATTTGAGAAAGAAGGAAAAACTTCCTCACTGAAGCAAAACTCTGGAAAAAAGCGAAAGCTGTCTGATAGGGACCGTTGGACTCTTACGCGAATTGTTAGGAAGGATAACAAAAATACAGCTCCGAAAATCACAGCAGACCATCTCGAGAACCTAGTTTCCTCAAAAACTGTAAGAAGGGAATTGCACAAAGATGGATTTCACGGAAGAGCTGCAATCAGAAAACTATTCCTTTCACAAACCAATACTGCAAAGCGTTTAGAGTGGAGTAGAAACCTACAGAACTGGTCCCTAAAACTGGAAGAATGTTATTTTTTCGGACGAGTCATCCTTTACCTTATTTCCGACATCTGGTCGAGTATACGTGTGGAGACAGCCGAAAGAAACATGCAGACGGTTTTCTTCCAACTGTTAAACATGGAAGAGGCTCTGTGATGATCCGAGGGGCTACATCTTGGGAATCTGCCAGCCCTATGGTTTCCTTTCATGGTAGGATCAAAAGTCAAGACTATTTAAAAATTTTATCAGATCAAATTTAAACTAAGGTCGCGGAACTGTTTCCGAAGGGAAACGCAATCTTTCAGGATGATAATACACTGATTCACACAACTAAAATTGTGTCTGAGAGGCATGAAGAGCAATTTAGTGAAGTAGAGCATCTTATCTGGCCACCACAGTCCCCAAATATCAATATTATTGAAAATTTACGGTGATTTTAGAAAAACAAGTAAGGAGTCGACATCCTTCTATCATCATCACTGAAAGAACTTCAGACTGTTTTGGCAGAAGAATGGACAAAATTCCTCTGGAAACCAAACTTTGTATGAGTCAATACCTCGTATAAGTCAAGTTGTAATTATTGCCAAAGGGGGTCCTACACCATATTAAGATAAATTTGAAATTTACAGTTGTTTCCATTATTTTGTCCACTCCTGTGTATACTAGAAACATTTTTATATCGAGAGTTTAGAAAAGTGATTCTTCACTCGAGTATAAAAAGATTCACCTCACTAGACAGCAAACGTAATTCACCATAGGTACCATTTATTTATATTCTATGTGATCATAGATATTGCTTGTTTGACGATCATTTGATTTCAATAGAAAAATTAAGTGTGTACATAAAACCTTTGAAGAAATAAAAAAAAAAAAAAACAGTTTAGAAAAAGATGAAGTAAGTAGAACAGAGAATATTTAAGCATAATGACTTTACAAAAAATATTTGAAGAAACTTTTAAAGGAATAACTTTCTTGTAACACTTAAAATATTGAGGATTGTCACAAGAATTTTAAGGAGTGTAAAATCCCTTATTAGAATAGCTGTAATCCTAAAAACCGAGAAAAATAAGAGGAATAATTTATATTAAGTAATCTCTTTTGTGTATGCGTAGTTTTCGTCTATGGTAAGTAATTTTTTTCGTGCTTTTAAAATGAGGTCAAATCATTTAAGCGTGTCATAATTTTCCAGATTTTTTTTCTTTTCTTTAGATAATAAATTTTTGTTTCGATTTTTTAAAACAATTCTTTTTTGATACGGAAATATATTTAAAAATTTTTTTTTTTTATCTAACATAAACGAAATTATTAGCTATATAAGACTTTAGTTTTTCAAGTGACCACGTAATTAAGAAAAAAATGTTAATTTTTTTTTTGGTTTCTTAGTTTTAGAATCAAAGGAGAAATACATCGACGACTAAATCAAATAAAAAATATATACTTCAAGGGGAAAAAAAAGAGGGATTCAGGGACTTTAAGCCAACTTAAAATGGAGCGCTTTCATGTATGTCAAATTCTTAGAAAAAAAAAAAAAAAAGCATAACAAATAGCATCTGAAATAGTTTTTTCTCCCTAATTACAATCATTTACTATTTCTAGATAAATACTTAAAAATTTAACCATAAAAAAAAGGAAATTAAAAAAATTTGAAGGAAAACATGAAAACTGAACCAATTTTTTTCATCAACCGTAAAAATTGTAAATGTTCATTTTGAAGAGATCATACTACGAATAATATGAAATCTGATTTTGAATTAATTTTGAAATGTTGTTTAAAAAGAAAGTATTTTTCTCCCATATTAAAACATGATGGAAAAAAAATAAAATAAAAACATTATTTGTTAGCCCATTATTGGAAATCCTCCACGCATAAAACAAAAAACGATTCTAAAACGTTTAATTTTTGTCGCTAAAAATGTAGAAGAATTAATATAAAACTTATTCATCTAAAAAGTAAACGAGCATTAATAATTTGAACATTCTTCTAAATAATCCTCAAGATTTTCGTTTAAAAAAATGGAAAAAAAATTCCCCAAAATTAAAAACAAGAAATAATACTTTTTTAAATTAAAAAATAACACAAAAACATGTAAATGAGTTTAAATAAAATAATTTTATGCTTACCAATAAATGGTATGTGCCCACAGTAATGATCCTAATTTAATGTTTTGTTTATTTTTAAAAACTCAAACTTTTCTGTAAAATCATAGATAAAAAGTATAAATTCGTCAGAAAATAAACTTAAAATGGCCGCTTTTTGGATTGAAATTACCAACGATGATTTGATTGGTCAATTTGTTCTGATTTTTAGTGGCGATTAGCCAAAGGTTTTAGCCTCGTTTTGGTCTCCTATTTACCGGAAGCAGCATGGTCTCAATCACCGCTATGTTAGCGTTTTGTGACAGGGAACCATACGCTATGAAAATGTCAGGCGGGAGTTAAAGTCGTTATGTTATTTTTGTGACGATAAAATATACAAAAGTTAAAGTACGTATTGACCCAAGTACACATTTTGTCGCTTGGGAGAAGGAAATTATTGTTTAAAGTCAACTAAACTTGCAATTTATTCAAGGTAGGCTTATTTATGAATCATAATGTAATATTTGTGGCAATGTTTCTTGAATCAAGCGATTGAAATCAAAGAAGAATTGTCTAAATGTCAAGTGATTAAATGAAAACAAAACTCTATTTACTTATTAAAATTAATTAATAGGTGGTTGTAATCAATCAGCAAAGGTTTTTTTTAATAAATCTGTTATGGAATCGTTCATCAATTTTGAATCCTTGCAAAATTTTACACACCTGATATAAAATCCACTTAATTTCTTGTTGTTGAGAAATTGTTCAAATTAAAAGAAATCTCGACTTTTAATAATTAATTATTATGAATATAATGTTTATTGAATGTTTATTGATAATTTAAAACAAAAAAAATACCAGAAGTTGTCATGAAGAAGAGCAGACTCACTCCGTTCACAGATTTAAAATTTTTTTCATAAAATAAATTTGTGAAATAAAAACGATCTCTAAAAACTGCTCACGAATTATTATACAAATAAAATTTTGAATTTGAAATTATTCTTTTATAATTTATCAAAGACATTTCTTTGCGTAAATTGTCCAATTGACTGTTTTTCAGTTATTACGTTATCGATGAATGGTCGATATTAAAAAATAATATTGATAAGAAATCAATTCAGTCTAGAAAAAATGAACACATGTCTTTTGTTGTTATAACTGAACAGCTGGATGAGGTAATTTTTGGGACAACTTTGGGACAGTGTTACAAAAATTGGGGTACCCAGTGAGAATCGAATTCGCTACGTTACATAAGAGGTTTGCAAAATGAACTATTGTTCCACGGCGAGCCCTTTTTGATATTCACTAAGCACAATGTTTCAGATTCACCTTTGGTGGATAGTGTTATGTGGTTTGCAAGACTAGTCCAGTCTTGACTGGATCGGCCTTAAATCAGTCACGAAGACCAAAAATGAATAAGCAAACCTTTCAGATCATTACTACTGTAGTGAACTTGATCCTCACAGGGTGTCCCACATTTATGTACATGTGCTGTACTAGACTAACATTTGGACATTTTTAAACTCCTCAAAATGACCAATACAGGGTATAAATCTATCCAATTTTGTATCTAACATTTCTGTTTTTGTCTTGAAAATTTTTGGTGAGTTGTTTCTTAATCGTTGTTTCTTTCAAGGTACTTGAAATATTCAGTAGTTGGGTGGGAGAAAGATAATTTTAAAAAAATAATTCTGATATATATATATTTTACCTAAATTATAGAAATATAAATAGGACATAAATCAGAAGCTGTGCAATGGGACCTGCTGTGGGCACAATCTCGGAAAAATCTTAAAATACTAGGAAGCCTATGTCAGAATATCTTTTTATTAAAAAGATTATTTCAAAAATTTGACCCAATGAACGAAATAACTTATTTGTTCATAAATAAATAAGTACTGAACATTTTATTGAAATTACCTGATTTTTGGTAGATTTTAAAATCAAATTGTAATTTGCTAACAAATTTGTTTTTATACAAATTATATGTAAACACTAGAAATGAATGTATTTGAAAAATTCAAATAGAAAATTCTTCGTTTTTTGTTTTATATTATTATAAATAATTGAATTAATTTTTTTTGTATATCAAATCTTTTTTCTTGCATTCTTCTTACAAATGACAAAGTTTAATAAAAAAAGAATAAAAACTATTAGAAGTTAGTATGTGAAGGTTTCAATTTCTTTGTGAAGGGGGACAATTTTTAAAAGATTTACAGAGTGGGGTGCATCATATCTAATGCAACTATTGCATAAATGCACAGCAAAAATGTTTTAAACATAAAGAACATTTCTGATAAGTTTCTAATAACTTCTTTGCACATAATATTTCTTAAATCCATATTTTTTCATCTTATATATATATATATATATATAGCTGGCAATGTGAATCTGACCTCATCTGTTGCACCATTTATGAGTTCAAAAATTGTTTTGTACTTACTATTAAATTTTTATTCAACTTCATTTGGCCAGAAATATCAGATTTTACCACCTGATGAATTCAAGTGACTTTGAAAAAATATTCCTGAGAATTGTACATACACGAATGCGCAAACTTCATCATAGTGGTTATATATATATATATATATATATATATATATATATATAATGTGTGTGTGTGTGTGTGTTTCAGTCATACATCCTAGATGCATCAAGGTAGGTCTTCAGTGATGCACTGTCTTCATCGCCGATTTCGTTTTTTTTGCATCATATCGGCTCCGACAGAAACCCCGGCATATAATTAATTACCTGGAGATCACCTTGTTGCATGAAACTTTGAGTAACAATTTTAGTAGCTTGTGTCCAGAAATTAGATGGCTCTATTTTCCAGATTTTTTAACCTTTAGTACTCAGCAAATACCACTGACATCCGGAAATGTCCCAGTCATTCCTTTTATTATTAAAAAGGAGGCTACAAATTTAAGTGCTTTAGCAAATTATTTATCGGAAATTATAGTTTTAAATTCTGAGATTAACAAAAAAAAAATTTGTATTGTTTGAAGGAATTAAAACATTAAGGATATTCTTATCTATTTATTTATTTACTTATTGTGCAGTTGAGAAGTTCAGTCTTTGGGACTGGTTTCCTGTATTAAGATATTATTTCCAGAATGAAATGTGTGGGTCATTACTGACATCATTTTGATGATTATTTTGTGTGGTCAGTGTCAGGAATTTTGTTTCATAGAAAAAGTATATATGAAGTGTTAATTTGCAGCATTTAAAAACTGATTATTTTATTTTGGTTTTTGGTGTATACAAATGGATTATATGTGTGGAAAAAACTTCTTGAAGCAATATATGATTTCCAGGTGATGTGTATAGCCAATTGGTAGGTGACATTTATTACACATACTACATATTTACTTAATCTGAGTGTTTGTCTTTTTTTTCCTTTTCTAAAATAAGATAGCATCCTTATCATCTTTCTCTTGTGCAGATTTACGGAAGTGATGGAACAGTCTACGTTTCGACAGACTGAAGATCGCCATGTCTCTGTGGAAGTCAGTTTCATGGTTTGGTCACCAAAAATGGATCTAATGGCGTTAGCAAATGTACAAGGGGAGGTAAGTCATTCAAGATCTTAGAAGTTCTCTTAAAAATCAATTTTGTTATTGCCACTTCTAGTAAACATCTGATTTATAATCATCAGTGTGTAGTTTCCCACAGGTAACGATATTCAAATAAAAGAAGGGATTCTAATTTAGGAAACTATAAAAGCCATTATTACTAAATTTGTCCGTTTATCCAACTATATCAGGCTGAAACAAATCAAATTTTATAACCATTTAACTGTGCAAACAAACTAGCTCTGACTCATTTAAGAATAAGACTACCCACAAATTGTTCACTTACAAATCAGATGTATTTAACTGTATGCAAACAAATGAGTTTTGGCTTATTTAAAAAGTTATCTACAAACTATGCATTTACAAAATGTATATTATATGAATAAATAGGATTTGCTATTAAAGAACCTACAATGGTTCATATCCTTTAAAACTCAACCAAATCCAACTTGTAGATGTACAGTCTCCCATGTACCATCTTACACACATACAGTTCCCTTTGTGACCCCTTACACATATATAGTCCATTGTGCCCCCTGACTCATGTACAGTCCCTCTGTGATGGAAGTAGAATATTGAATGTATAAAATGTGGCTTGAAAGGAAGACAAAAAACAAACACGTGAATGTCTTTGATTGCATTTAAAAAAAAACCTTTTTTCTTTATTAGGTTGTTCTGCATCGACTTTCTTGGCAAAAGGTTTGGACCATTCCTGCCCCAGCAGATAATGTAACTGTTGGAACCTTAGCCTGGCGCCCGGATGGTCGAGGTTGGTACCACACTATATTCTTTAACTTGGTATAATTTAGATTTTGGCATTTATCTTCTTCAATGGAAAAAATCTCTGTTTTGGCATTTTTAGATTTGCAGACATTCTGTGAATATGAAATTTGATAATATTAAAGATACCCAATTCTATTTCTGCTTATGTTTATGTCATTATCATCATCATTAAGGCATGTCAACAGCATGGATTCCCTTAACTCTCTCCTGCCATCTGTCCCTATCTGTCATCATTCTTGGCAATTCCTCTAGACACCCAGTGTCTGTACAGAGCTGATGTATGTGAGTTTTCACTCGTCAACCAACATTGCTGTGTTCATGTATTGGAGTCTATAGAAGAATATCATTTATGAGTTTGTCTTTTTCTGAATTGCCTGCTTAATTTCATAAGTAAAATAACATTTATTAAAATTTTGTTTGTCTCATTTTGTTCTCACTTGTTCACTCATACTCCTCACTTTCAAAAAAGGTAATAATTTACTAAGCGTTTTGCTTAGATGTAGCACAAGGTCGTATAAATATGGTCCCCAATAAGAATAGAACTCAGTTGTGAAGTTTTGCTATTCTTGCAAGCTAATCATTACATTACCAGAGGCGCCTCACCCTCAGAAAGGTTTATTGAGGAAGCTGCAGTCAAAGGGGCATAACTATTACATGCCCAAGGTTTTTTTAGTAGTGTGGCACGCTTGATGATGAGCCATGTTCTATGTTGCATGCTTTTCGAAAAATGTTGCCCATGCAACATTAAATTACTAAACTTGCATGAATGCTAATAATTAATCATCTGACGATTTTTATCTTTTGAATAAAGACATTGGTGACTGAAATAGTTTGATTTTCTCACTGACACCATTTGTTGATATTCAAGTATAGGTAAAATACCTAGGTTTTAAGTATCCTAGATATGACACTAAACTGCATCTGGTGATGAGGCTCCAGTCCTGGAGCTTTAGGGAATGTGGAGTACCCCATTATTGCCCGGTCCACTCTGACCTGGAGTGGTTGTACCTGTTAGAGTTCCATCTATGGGTCAAGTAGAACTGTTCAAACATTTAACTGATATTGAATTAAATAGTTAGTGTTACATAGCAATACTTGAAACCATTCAACCGTGTGCAAACAAATGAGTTCTGGCTTGTTTAAAATGTTACCTATTTAGTTACAAATATATATTTAATATATATATATATGTATTAACAGGATTTGGCATTAAATAACCTACAATGGTTAATACACTGTAAAACACAACCAACCAACCTGGGTTTTAAATGCTGATTTTTTAAAAGTAGTTACACTCTATCTATTTGGAAGATTCACGCAACCCAATCTTCTCATACACCATTTATGTGCTTATTCAACTGTGTTAGACAAAATTATATTTTGGAAAATGTCAACATAAGGCACATGTTTATTTTGTTTGTATTCACAAGAGCATATGTACTTGTATATTGTAATTCTTTCTTCCCGATTTATAAAGGATGAGTTTTAAGTGAACTGTTTCCAACCTTTAAATGCACTGGACTCAGTTTAACCCTTTTGTTGGCAGAGTGACGTTTTTATTGCCAATGGTACACAGGTTGAGTGACATTTTATTGTGGCTCAATGTAAGGCATTTTCTTATTAAGCAATTTAATGTTAATGTATTGAAATATCACTAAAAGGCCTCACTATGCTGCAAAGGTTGTTTTGCAAAATATCATAATTAAAAGTGAGTATTTTATTGTTTTTATACTATTGCACTATGACATACAATTGCTGATCTAATTATCATATTTTATTTGTTTTTTATAAATGATTAATTGACTTGTTTGAATGTATCCTATATTTTGCAAATTTTGTGAAAATAATTTACTCAGTTTACAAAAAAAATTATCTACCTGTGAAATTGGTTGCATTTTTTTAATAAAGGAAATGTATTTACAGTTTAGTAAATGTACAATGTCTACAGTTGGAATTCATTTTTTTTTCACATAAACTCTTTTAATTTTAATGTCACCAATAGATAGTTCTTACATTTTATTCTAGCCATTATTTGAATTAATATCTTAATCTTATTTTGATTCTCTAACATTTTTACCTGTATGTTCTTTGGCCTTCCTCAGATGTATTTTATTTGTCTTTAGGAATGCAAGCAGACATGAAATTAGATTGTATTGTCCTAGATTTTACAAAAACTTTTTGACAACTTTGACAATCTCCAGAGTTGGAAATTTGAAAACTGACAGTAAAAAAGAAGAAAAAAATTATTGAAAATTTTGATTCTGACAACAGAAGAAAATGAAATTGACTTTTATTGATTCTGAAATTTTCTAATTTTTTTTTCATTTGAAAATATAAATGCAAAAATTAATGAATGAGGGAAAAATTTGCAAATCATAGTTGATTGATTCTTAAGTTACAATTTAGATTTTTTTGTTTCAGTTTTGGCTGTAGGTTACAGCAATGGTACTGTTTGTCTTCGACACATTGAGAATGCTGATGTTCTACATGAAGTTGATATTCAAGAAAAAGTTACCAGCATGAATTGGGTGTCACAGGAATTTCCTGATGGAGAATCATGGTCTCCAGGAGTTTACCCTGAAGATAACTCTGCGCATTATCTTCCAAAATTGGAACCACTTAATAAAAGGTAAGTATTGCGAGAAAAGGATGTGTTTGTTGTAAAGGTAACTCATCCATTTTTCTTTTTTTAAAAATTTTTTTTGAAGCTCAATTTCTTCATTTAATAAAAAAAAAACCCAAAACAAAAGAAGATATTTTTGGGCTCCTTGTGGAGAAGATGTGTGACATATCAAAAATAGTGATTTGATTTTGTGTTTGTCAACATAAAAACTTCATCACAGATCACCTAATAAATGTCACAACCACGCTGTTGGTGAGGCTTAGAATATCCTCTGCAGAGGAGAAAGACCCTTACTGAAAGGAGTATCCTGGCTATGACATTAAACTGCATCTGATGGTGAACTTTTGGGTGTGTGGAATACCCCTTCATTGCTATTACTCCCAGGTCCACTCTGTTGGGGTCCCATCTAGAGGTCAAATAGATTTGTTTGAAAATTATTTGTACTGGATAGGAATATGTGAAACCATATACAAGGATCATTAAATAAGTTTCCAGACTTTTTTTGTATAGGCACTTTTATTGATAGTACACACATGAAACTCTAGTCTCCTTCGAAGTAATCACCTCTGGCTGCAATGCACTTGTACCGTTCCAACAACTTATGGAAGGCCCCATGGAAATCCTCTTGTCTGAGCGTGTCAATGACCTTCGTCACAGCCTCTTTCATCTCCTCAATTGTCTCATAACAACAGCCTCTGAGCTTAGGGAATAACCAAAAGTCACAGGGAGCAAGGTCTGTATTATAGGGAGGGTGAGGAACTGTCTTAGTGCCCATCTTGGTCAAATAGTCTGTGACAAGGATGGAGTTGTGGACTGGTGCATTGTCCTGGTGGAAATGCCACTGACCCGATTTGAAGAGTGCTGGCCTCTTCCGACAGAATCTCTTCCTCAGGTGTATTGACTTCCTTACTCCTCCCACACCTCTCATCATCCCTCACAGACTCCCTGCCTTCCTTGAATCTCTTATGCTACTCAAAAACTGATGCTCGATTCATGCAAGATGGTCGAAAAGCAGTCTGAAGCATTCCATATGTTTCTGTGGCATTTTTTCCAAGTTTAAAACAGAATTTTATTGCATATTGTTCTTCTAAAGTGTTCTCACGTCCAGATTGAATTTTTGAAATTCAGCAGCTGTGACAATCAGGCTTTAGTAGGGTGTATTCCAATTGCTGCTATAGCTGTTCATTTGAACGTGAAATCATAAAAATTGGTCAGTCATTTCATAAGATGTATAGCAATAACATACTGAATTTTCAAGAGTCTACGACAATTTTAAATGCCAATACAAAAGAAGTCTGGAAACTTATTGAATGCACCACGTAACTGTGTGCAAACAAATGATTATTATTGAATAGGAATACTTGAAATCATACAACTGTGTGTAAATTATTTGTATTAGATAGGAATACTTAATCTCATATAACTGCAAAAACCTTTGGAACAAGTATACAAAAAAATGTGAATGTAAATGTACAATGAACATGATTCCCTCACCTCTCAGGAGAAAATAACCTCATATTGATTGACATGCCATTAAACTCAATAAACCAACCAACAAATGTTACAAGACCAAATATCTTCTGCTTTGAGGACACCAAAAGAATAATTACATTATCACAAATGATCTTTCATCTCTCTGTCACTTTTGTTAATATCCTTATCCAGATAGACTGTTCCTCATGATGTTAGCTATAACTGGGTTTACTAATTCCACAGACAATATTTTAATGTCATATGCAGATCATTATATCATCATGATAAAGTTATTCCCATAAAATTTGTTGACTTGCATGTCTGGTTTGTCTTGTTGGCTCTCATTGTAGGTTTGTCTTTATAATTATATAATAAAATTTAAAATTTGACAATCACTATGTTCTGGGTATGACACTAAATTGCATCTGATGGTGAAGCTCCAGTCCTGGAGCTTTGCAGAATGTGGAGTACTCCTTCATTGTTATTACTCCCAGGTCCACTCTGACCCATAGTTGCAGTACCAGTTAGGGTCCTATCTGTGGATCAAATAGAACTGTTTAATCATTGACTAAGGATTATTATTAGTTATTTGAAATCATACAGCTGTGTGCAAATCATATTACATTGGTATAATTGATAAATAGAATTAAATTATGTTCAATAGAAATGTTTGAAATCATTTAACTATGCAGAGAAATGATTGATATTAAATAGAATTATTAGTGTTAGATAGGAATATCTGCAACCATTTAAGCTGTCACAACTTGTTTAAAAATAAAGTTAGCTACAATCTGTTCACTTACAAATATATATACATATGAAAATAGGAATTGCCATTGGATAACCCACCAGGGTTGATATGCTATAAAACACAACCAACCAACCTAGACAGTCACCAGTCAGTTATATAGATGATTCTACTTGATTTCTTTACAAGCAAGCTCTTAATGATTAAAGGACACTAATCAGCCAGCTGTTTCATTAACCTACAACTACTATATCACATCTTCACTCTCAGATATATATATATAATTTTTTTTAAGGAACTCCGTTTAGATTTTTATCTTAAAAACCCATCTAGAGACAGTATATTTGGACCCCCCTCATATGGCCAAGCAAAAGCAGGATGACCAGCTCGAATCTACATACACCAACTCTGTGAGGATATGGGATGTAGTCCTGAGGACCTGCCAGAAGCGATGAACAATAGGGAGGCGTGGCGAGAGAGGGTCAGGGATATCCGTGCTGGTGGCACAACATGATGATGAGTAATAAATTTAAATTATTGATTGCATATCATGTAACATACATAGCATATATATGTAAAGACTAATCAACTTTTGGATAACTTTACACTTTTGTTTGTTGAGAGTGAGTTCTACCTTGGAGCTCTATTAAAGTCCTGTATATTTCTTGGTTAGTTTAGTATCAGTGGCCTGGAAATGTTATGCCTGTGTATACCATGAATTATTACCCCTTTTGGACTGTTAATATTGCTTCTGTGACAGCTTGTATATTACAACCAACAACTGATATTGTCATCTTTTCCATCAATTAATCCACAACTTCAATATTGGCAACTTTTTTAGTGCTACTGAGTGAATCAAAGTAAAATTAGTTGCTTTTATTTTAGAAAAAATAAGCTTAATAATAATGATAATAGTTATAATTTTTTTTTTTCACTTCTCTTCAAAAACTGCAAGATTTCCATATTTTCCCTTTTTGTGCTGATGTAAAGGGCAGAATTGGCTATGAATAGAAATGGAAGGTGGGTAGTCTCCCTTAAACCTTTCTCTCTAAGCGTTACAGTAACTTTGGAGTATTTTAATTGTTTTTAATTTTTTTGCAAAATGTTTTATCAAGAATTGATTAACAAAAGACGATTGAGGATGATTTTGTCAATATTTAAAAGTTTATTCACTTAATCTTCAGAACATTTGGGAATAAAAAATCAAAATCATAAATTAATTGGATATTAATTCCATTTAAGCATATTTTTTGATGTTACCTTCATCTTTTTAAAAATCATTTGATCAAGTTATATTTGAATTTGGCTTTCTACTGCAATTATTTGGTAATCTTTACTTTTGTTCTTTTATCAACAAAAAAGAATTAAAAACAAAATATCTTTGGTAGAATGGTAACATTTCTATCATAATTGTTAAATTCCTTTTTAATATCACTGTTGACTGTGGAATATGCTGACTGCATCGCTGCAGAAGAGTAAGACCCCTCCCATTCGATGAATGTCCTGCATATATGACATTTGATGGTGAGGCTTCAGTCCTGGAGCTTTAGGGAATGTGAAGTACCCTTTCATTTCCATTACTCCCAGGTTCACTGTAAATGTTAAATTGAATTATTAGTATTAGATAGCAATACTTGAGACTGTTTAATTGTGTGTAAATGGATGAATAATGGTAAATAGAATTATTAGTGTTAGACAGCAATACTTGAAACCATTTAGTGTCCAGGGTATGACATTAAATTTCATCTGATGTTGAGGCTTTGGAGTCCTGGAGCTTTTGGGAATGTGAAGTACCTTTTCATTGCCATTATTCCTGGGTCCACTCTGACCTGGATTGGTGGTACTTGTTAGGGTCCAATCTATGGGTCAAATAAAACAATTTAATCATTGACTATACTTGAAACCATTTAACTGTGTAAACAAATGATTAATGTTCAGTTGAATTATTAGTATTAGGTAGCTATACTTGAAACTGTTTGTGTGCAACGAATGAATAATGAATAGAATTATTAGTGTTAGACAGCAATACTTGAAACCATTTAGTGTCCTGGTGATGACATTAAATTGCATCTGATATTGAGGCTTCAGTCTTAGGGGATGTGGTGCAGTCCTTCATTACCATTACTCTCAGGTCCACCCTGACACAGAGTAGTAGTATTTGTTAGGATCCCATCTATGAGTCAAATAGATCTCTTCAATCATTTACTAAGGATTGCAAATTGTTATATAGAATTACTAATGTTAAATAGCAATACTTGAAACCATTTAACTGTGTGCAAACAACTAAGCTCCAACTTTAATTCATATTTCTATCTTAATTTCTCTGCAGGTGAGGCCTATACAAAGGTGAGAGGTGTATGACTAATATAATCTGGGTGAACAACACTGATATATATAAATAATCTGGGTGAACAACTCTGAGATATATATATATATATATATATATATATAAGATTTGGCATTAAATAACCCACAAAGATTGATTGATATAGCTTTCTCATTGTTCTTTGAGTCACCTCTCTAGAGAGAACTGTTCACATTTGTGCTGTAAGGTTTCTAGTTGGTTGTTAAATTACATCAGGAACAATGCTCTCTGCTGATCTTGTAAGTAATTGGCACTATTTTTGTCTTTGATAAAATAAAGTTTCATCAATCTTAAATCCTTATTTTTAGTTTATTGTTAAATGTGTCAGCTCAGTTGGCTGGGGCTGTAGAATATGCTGACTGCATCTCTGCAGAAGGGCAAGACCCACATTCCAATGAGTATCATGGTTATGACACTAAACCATCTGATGGTGAGGCTCCAGTCCTGGAGATTTGGGAAGTGTGTAATACCTTTTCATTTCCATTACTCCCAGATTCACTGTAAATGTTAAATTGAATTATTAGTATTAGATAGCAATACTTGAGACTGTTTAATTGTGTGAATAATGGTGAATAGAATTATTAGTGTTAGACAGCAATACTTGAAACCATTTAGTGTCCAGGGTATGACACCAAACTGCATCTGATGTTGAGACTCGAGTCTTGGAGTTTAGGGGATGTGAAGCAGTCTTTCATTACCATTACTCTCAGGTCCACTCTGACACAGAATGGTAATACCTGTTAGGGTCCCATCTATGGGTCAAATAGATCTGTTTAATCTTTTACTAGGGATTATTATCAATGTTAAATAGCCACACTTAAAACCATTTAACTGTGTCAGCCCAGTTAGCTGGGGCTATACAATACACTGACTGCATCTCTGCAGTAATGTAAGATTCCTCCCAATGAGTATCCTGGATATGACATTAAACAATCTGATGCTGGAGCTTTGGGGAATGCAAAGTACCCATTCATTGCCATTGCTCACAGGTCAGTTCTGGCCTGGAGGGGTAGCACCTGATAGGGTCCTATCTATGGGTCAAATAGAAGTGTTTGACATTGAAACTGAGTGCAAACAAATGACTTATGCTAAAGTGAATTGTTTGAAATAGAGCTGTTTGATCATTTAACTGTCTGTAAACAAATGACTGATATTTAATTGATTTGTTAATCATACATAGCAATACTTGAAAGCATTTTATTTTGTTGACTTATACTAAATTGAATTGTTAGAAATAAAACTGTTTGATCTTTTAACTGTGTATTTACAAATCATATTTAATATATATATGTAAAAACAAGATTTGGCATTAAATAACCAACAATGGTTAATATCCCATTAAACTAAACCAAACCATTTAACTGTATGAAAATAATAAGTAGCAATACTTGAAACTATTTAACTGTATGCAAACAAATGATTAGTATTAGATAAGAATACTTGATAAATATAATAACTAATGTTAAATAGCAATACTTAAAACCATTTACCTGTGTGCAAACAAATGAGCTCTGGCTTATTTTAAAATAATGTTACCTTCCAACTTTTCATTTACAACTCATATATATATATGATAAGTGGAAAAGTGGATAAACCAACTTATTTTTATCATCTTGTCAGATTTACCAAAATCTACCATTTCTCCATATATATATATATAAACAGGATTTGGCATTAAATAACTTACAAGAGTTGATATGCCATAAAACACAACCAATCAATCAACCATTTCTTTTTAATTTCTAAATTATTAATTTTCATTTCCATATCTCATAACATATTAGCTTGTCGGGACATCTTGCTGAGTATTTCCCCATCATGGCATCTCTCAGAGAAATGTGAGCGTTACTTGGCAGTCCCCATCTCCTTTCCAAATAACATATGACAAGTTGTACTGGGTTACAGGGTACGAGTAACAAGGAGCTGTTCCTTACCTGACATGTATGACTGGTTTTCTTTCTCATAGATTGGTTGCCCTCTCAATGCTAACCTGAAATAAAATGAAAACTGTCTCATCAAGGATTTGGACTCTGCATGTCAAATCCATTTTCTATGATGATGATTGATATGTCATGCAGGAAGTATAAGTTTTTACAAAAAACTCAACTTGAAAAATATGACATAAAATTCAACATATTTTGTTGAGGGAACATTATCTGGCAGTTTAACATTTATGGAAGGTACTATTTACCAACCCCTCTGCTCGGGCAGGATATGACACAAGGTCAATTTTTAAGCGGAGTTTAACAGGTTTTGAATTCAGAGTTTTCCTTCTCCTAGACTAGTTGCCTAACCAAGGCTGAAGAACCTAGTCCGTCCTACTATTTACCCATAGCTGGAGGGAGAATAAGGGGGTTCATACCTTTCCCAAGGGTATTTGCCCGAAAGTGAACGTAATAGCGCGACTGGAGTACGAACTCGCGTACTACGATTCCGCAGTTCATCGCTTTAACCATTACACCACGAGGACACCCCCTCAACATTTATGGAAGGTAAATGTTAAATGAATCTCTGTCCATTTGCAAATTGCTCATACTTATTGTGATATGAGACCATTGCTATTATAGCCTTATGCCAGACTATGTTTATCTTCATAAATACATCTATGCAGCTGCTGCTGCTGCAGAGATTTCCAGGAACATTAAAGGGCAACCATTGAAGGGATTTAAGATGTCTGATTGGGTAAAATGGGTTTTAAGCAAAAATATTTTTTCAGTAAGTTGTGGATTTTTGACTGAAAATAATCATTTCTTTAATTCATTTCCCTTTCAGTTACAACTCTCTTCCCAAGGGACATCAGTAAGTTTTTGTGCAATTTCTTTCTCACCATAATATTCCAAAAGTTTTTATCAGACAATTTTTAACTAAATGATCACCTAGTTTCAAATGATTAAAATCTCTGTATAGGCATGAAATGGTCATATCTATAAAAGTGTTGTTACTTTCTTTTTCTATATCAGTGCTTGGATTGATTCTAACTTTTGATTTGAATATTTTCCTTCAATTTTAGGAGATACTGAATTAGGATTCATTAAAAAAACCCTGATTTGAACATTGAAATCAATTTAATTATTTAAGATGCAGTTTTTCTTATCTCACTTGAGTGAATGATGTTTACAATTTGCCCTAAAAATCCAAAATATAATAAAAAATCTATTCCACCTTACTCCCATAATGGTTGTTACTTTTAGTGTATGAAATTTATATGCAAATGTAACAGCTATTTTGGGACAGAGGTAGTAATATTTTTGCTTATTAGTTTTAAAGAGGACTTACATTAATTGCTACAAGTTAAATATTTACAAAACTTTAAAAAAAAGTAATTTAAATTGAATCTATTCTCTAACTTAAAACTTGGAATGATTTTCTGAAGTATCAATTTAAAAAAATTTGGAACATTTGTGGTTTAAGAAAGTTTGAAATCTTTTATTATATCAGTATTTGATTAACATAAATTGTGGTTGATTTTCTTCAACTTTGTATTTTGAAAAATGTTGGTTTTTGTAGTAGATTGTTTAATGGTTACTGAAATCTAGACATTCATTTTCAGTTTACTGACATGTGAATGCTCATTTTGTGTTTACTGACATGTGAATGTTCATTATGTGCTCACTGACATGTGAATGCTCGTTATGTGCACATGGCTAGGTGAATGCTCATTATGTCCACACTGACATGTGAATATTCCTTTTGTGTACAATGACATGTGAATGCTTATGTTCATTATGTGCTCACTGACACATGAATGCTCATTATGTTCACACTGACATGTGAATATTCATTTTATGTTCACACTGACATGTGAATGTTCATTTTGTGTTCACTGACACATGAATGTTCATTTTGTGTTCACTGACACATGAATGTTCATTTTATGTTCACTGACACATGAATGTTCATTTTATGTTCACTGACACATGAATGTTCATTTTATGTTCACACTGACATGTGAATATTCATTTTATGTTCACACTGACATGTGAATATTCATTTTATGTTCACACTGACATGTGAATATTCATTTTATGTTCACACTGACATGTGAATATTCATTTTATGTTCACACTGACATGTGAATATTCATTTTATGTTCACACTGACATGTGAATATTCATTTTGTGTTCACTGACACATGAATGTTCATTATGTGCACACTGACATGCAAATGTTCATTTTGTGATGACTTGTGAATATTCATTTTGTCTTCACTATCATGGGAATGTTCACTATGTGCATACTGACATGTGAATGTTTTTATGAGCACACTGAAATGTGATTTTCCATTATGTGCACACTGACATGTGAATGTTCATTTTGTCTTCATTAACATGGGAATGTTTATTATGTGCACACTGACATGTGAATGTTCATTTTGTCTTCATTAACATGGGAATGTTTATTATGTGCACACTGACATGTGAATGTTCATTTTGTCTTCATTATCATGGGAATGTTTATTATGTGCACACTGATATGTGAATGTTCATTTTGTATACAATGTCATGTGGTTCATTTTGTGCTCACTTTCATGATTACTGACATATGAATGTTCATTTTTTTTTGTGCATTGACATGTGAATGTTAATCACATTCATACTGACATGTGAATGTTAATCACATTCATACTGACATGTGAATGTTTTTTTTGGGGGTGTGGGTTCACTGGCTGTAAATGTTCATTATATGCACTCTGTCGTGCATGTTCATTTTGTGAACACTGATGTATGATTATTAATTATATGCACACTGATGTGTGTATTTTTATTTTGTGCTCACTGACATGTGCATGTTCATATTTTCCTCTCTGACATGTGAATGCTCATTATGTACGCATTGATATGTGAATATTCATTTTTCACTCACTGACATGTGCATTTTCATTATTCGCTCACTGATATGTGGATTTTTATTTTGTGTTCACTAACATGTGAATGCTCATAAAGTGGGCACTGACATGTGAATGTTCATTTTGTTCTTATTGACATGTGAATGTTTATTTCATGCATACTGACATGTGAAAGTTCATTATGTGCTCATTGACATGTGCATGTTCATTATGTACTCACTGACATATGCATTTTTATTTTGTGTTCACTAACATGTGAATGTTCCTTTTGTTCTCATTGACATACGAATGTTCATTTTGTGCTCACTGACATGTGAAAGTTTATTTCATGCATACTGACATGTGAATGTTCATTATGTACTCACTGACATGTGAATATGTGCACACTGATATGTGCATGTTCATTTTGTCCCCACTGACATGTGAATGTTTATTTTGTGTATACTGACATGTGAATTTTAAAATGTTTCCTTTTGATGTTATTTGATGCTTAATTTTTATAATTAAAGATGTTTCTAATTCAATATTTTATTTCTATGTTGCCCATTTTGTATTAACTTTGTTTGTGACTTGTTGAATGTGTGTTGCAAGTTGATTCAACACGTGTATAATATTATTTTTAGAATGAAGTTTGTATATTTTTAGTCAGTGTGATAAATAAGAAAATAATAATTAAGTTTTGCAAATGAACAATAACAAATTATTCTTTTCACCTAAGAATACAATTGGCAAAG
The DNA here is from genome assembly GCA_963585895.1 of Sepioteuthis lessoniana. Lineage (NCBI taxonomy): Eukaryota > Metazoa > Mollusca > Cephalopoda > Myopsida > Loliginidae > Sepioteuthis > Sepioteuthis lessoniana. The sequence continues at coordinate 35,104,030 of OY757911.1, forward strand.
TTTCTGTTTTTATGATGCCAATGGGGATATAAGCTTTTTGGTAGGAACTCTGTTCTTTAATCCTATGTTGGTAGTTATAATATTCTTTTGATTCTATTTTTATTAGATGAAGCATTGTCAATTATTATGAATTTTTGACTGGTATCTTTCTTTTAATTTTCCTTGTTTTCCACCACAACTTACTAAGATCAGTAGTAAATGATGCAGATTAGAAATAAAGAATAAGTTCCATGTGAGTTTTTATCTCAGTGACAGTTTGAGTGGTTGTGATAAAAAGCGGCTGGAATTAAAATGAAAAAAAAAAATATTAGTAAAATATCAATAAGAATTACCATATTAGTCACTTTCCCTTGGGAAATGTATGAACTCCTTTCTCCCAACTATTAGTTAAATTAAGGGTGGGCAAACTTCTTGGTGGGAGGGCTGCTTCACTGGGTTATGAATTATCAAAGGACCACATCTTTTAAAATCAAAAGAATTTAGTTTCGATTCCAGTGCAAGTGGGCCACACAGAACAGTGCAGTGGGCTACATGCGGCTTGTGGGCTGCAGTTTTTCCACCTCTGGGTTAAATAGTACCTCTTCTGTTCTTTTACATAGATGGTTTTAACATTGAATAACCCATGAAGGTTGAGATGCTATTAAATAAAGAAAATAAACCAAACCATATTAGTCATTTAGTACAGGGGCATATATATTGTAATGTGCAAATAGAGATGCAGGTAATGATAGACTCACATGGTATTGTGGAGTTGATAGTTTAACATGTTTTTACATATGCTGTGTTGTTGATTGTTGATTATATATATTATGTACATGTGTGTGTATGCTTGGATAATCGTAACTAATCCTGCTTAAAAGAACTACTGAACATACATGAGATTTGTACTTATTTTCAGGTAGATCAAAATAGAATATGGAATTGTTACAGATTGATATTTTCGTAAAATGCTTTTTGAAAATTTGGTACCAAATTCTTATTAGTTGCTTTGATGATGTTTCCAGGACCCAGTTAAACTAATCTTACTCTTTTGTATTTGATTATTGCAATATACACATGATGATGCATTATTTATTGAATAATTTCTATTTGTCATGTCATTGTAACTTTTGGGATATCCTATTTTTTATTTTGAATTCATGTTCTATAAGTTTGCAGTAAAAGTAAGCAGCATTTATAATGTTCTGAGGAAGATATTTAAATATACATTGAAATATTAACAAAATCAACCCCAATTGTTAATCAACTATTTTATAAGTTGTTTTTTAGACAAATTTTCTTGTTTCAGAAAAGAGAGTTTACATTCCAACTAACAGGAAATTCATAGTATGTTTTTGGGAATAATAATTTCTATGGTTAATATTTTTTGTATTAAAAATTTAAATATCTTTGTTTGAAGAGTGTAAAGCACTTAAATTTACACTGATTAGTGACATAAAAAGTGTTAAGTGTTGTATTCTCTCTGTTTTTCTTTTTTCAGAGAAGAAAATGTTGAAGATGCCAAAAAAGTAAAAAATCAGAAAGAGTAAGAATTTTGATTTATTTTTATCTATTGATTCTAACATGGTGCAAGATTTTTTCCATTTTATTTTGTTTGAAAAATTTGATTCATATTAGGCAACTTGATGAGGTTTGAGGTTGTATTTGTTACTACATAAACTTCTGTTCTGAAAATATCAGTGTTTTATATATATATTTCTTGTAGGCATATTTTTTATTAAAGATGACAGAGATGGATTTAGAGTTAAGTTTTGTTTATTAGCCTTTTCTTGTTCACAAGTAAGATTCACAAATGAAAATGAAGGCTATTTAGTAATTGTCTGAAATTTCTAATGTTGCTACCTCAGTACATGTACTTTTGGTTTTCATTGGTCATTGTTGAGGATGTAGGTATGAGACCACACCAGTGATTATGAGATGTTTTATGAGATCAATAAATATTTTAAATGAGAGTATACATATCGTACAATTGACGTTATGTTTGAACATGCAGTTTGTTGGTGCTGGTTTGAATGTGTAGAAATCGCAGATCAGAATCACATGATTATGAATCACTGAAACTGTAGAACTATGCACTTGTTATATGCATTTAAGTACTCTAGCTCCTAAATTAAGAGAGATTTTGTTGAGTGCAGTGTCTTTTATTTTATAAGTTTGGTTTTTAGTATTTGGAGTCTTTTTTTACAGTTTGTGCTATAAAGGATTTTTGTGTTATTTACTAAAATTCTTCTAATATTTGTGAGTGTGTGTGTTGTGGTCCAGCATGTTTATGGATGATAGTGGCATAAGATAAATGACCAGTTAATCTGTGGTAGAGGGTGATGGTTGTATGTCCAATTTATGAATTGAGTGGTGTTAGTGTTGGAAATGCAATTTTTCAGTGGCAAGAGAATTGATACACAATGTTAGTTTTACATAAATGGGCTTTTTGAGATGCACTATTATTAGTGACAATTAGGTAAACTGTTTAAAATTTTTTTTATTGTATATGATGAATCTTAGACATTATTGCTCGCTGTAGGTGATTATATATAATATTTTAATATCTGATTCATCATGTTTATATTTAGGATGTATTTGATTACAGTAAAATGGATTAATGTTATTTTTATTTTAACTAGGATTATTGTTTAAGTGACTATTCCTGTAGTTTTGTAAAGTTATTTTTATCTGTTCATCTACAATATGGTTCAGAAATCCATTATTAATTAGGGTTTGTTTATTGTTACCTAATTCTTTGTAGAATAGTGTATGTGAGGAGGAGATAAGTTTGGCTCAATTCATCATGTATTTTTTTTTTCATTATGGCTATCTTTGTGGACATTTACTATGGTAGTTAAGGAGGCAAGAATTATTGTTAATAACTTAGCTCCCTTTAAACTTTTTATTTCTTCTAGGTTTTTGACTAGTATAAATGTGTCTTCAATCTATCAGACATATATCATAGGTTTAGCATTTGTGTTTTCTGAATGGACCATGTTATAATTATAAAAACAAGGTCCCTAAGGGGAACCCATCAATGTACGATCTGTATTTGTATAAAGGTTACCATGATGGTCATAGAAGGCGACTTGTGTTGTACAAGTTAAGAGAAGTATGACACTATATACAGGCTTAGCTCTATCTATGTGTGTGTGTATGTTTGTGGGTTGACCATGAGTATGCGTATGTGTGAGTATGTGTCTCTGGAAATAGGAATGTTTGCCTCTTCATATATACATGTCAACCAGGGGACAGTGAAAAAGTGGGAGGAGACCAATGCAAAAGGAGAGATGCAGAGTGGCCAGTCAGTCAGAAGTGACAGTCAAAGAAGGGACTCAAACAGGGCAGTTAGAAGAGGCATGCCAGTTAGGGAAAACACATAAACAAGTCAGGAAAAAGAAGAGTCGGCCATGAGACAGAGATGTTCTGAGAAAAATACAGACAGAAAAGATGGGGGTGGGGACCAGAGATAGATGGACATTCTGATAGGACAAATAAAAAAAAATGAATGAGATTACCCATATGTGTATGACATCATTGATTGCTTGACCAAATCTTCCTTTTTTATTTTAGGCTTTTTTATCAGTGGGATAATGTGACCTTTTTTTCTTCAGATTAAATCTGCTGGTTGTTGGTTCTGGCTGTGGAAATGTCTATCTTTTTGCATATGGAATCTTCCCTGCTGGTTCTGTGATACTTATGCACCAAGACATTGAAAATAAGGTTAGTCCCTTATATATTATTGATTCTTTTAAACCAATTTTTTTTTGTTAGTCTTTCAACCCTCTAACCTTCCTCAGGTGTTTGTTGCATCTAATAATGTTTAAATGGGATGAACTCTAAAAGAAGAAACTTTGTAGCCTGAAAGAATCTGTATATAAAAAAACAAACATGCAAAACACTTTATCTTAAAAATTAAATTAAAAGAAGAAAAATTTCACAACTAAGAAAATGTATTTTCAGATTTGTTCCTGTCTTTGCTGATATCTACTTACCTGATTTAATCCATATAGAAGACAATGTGTTATTTAAAGGAATTATAAAGAAAAATAGTTAATATTTTTATAGCAATGTAAATCAAAATTCAATTTACCCTCCTGATTAATCTCCCTTAATTCTTAACCAATGTTTGATCATAAAATTTCAAATACATTGTCTCTCAGGAACATTTTGAATATATCAAATGTGTGGGTCTGATGCAACTTTGCAACCAATCAGAGGGGACCTGCTATATTGGTGGTGGTCAGAATATGCTGTCTTCTTTGGAGAGGGATAAGAGCTTCTTCCCTCCCTAAAAAAATGGGGGTGTCCCAGGTATGACACTAAACTGCATCTGATTGTGAGGCTCCAGTTCTGGAGATCTGTGGAGGACTAAATCTTAAAAAATTTCCACTGCTTGGAAAATTTGATTGGATGTGTGATATTTGTGGGTGGGGGAAAATTTAATGATTACTAGATGCAGAATAAATGAGGTGTAATCAAAAATTTAAATGAAAATATGTATACAACTAAGAAGAGTCGGCCAAAGTGTTGATATCTTGACTGTTGTCGGAGGGGTCCCTGTGGTGTAATGGTTAAAGTATTGGACTGCAACCTCAAAGTAAATCAGTTAAAACTCCAGTTGTGTTGTTACATTCACTTTTGGACTAATACCCTTAGGAAAGGTATGAACTCCCTTATTGTCCCATCTATGGGTTAAAAAGTATCACTACTGTTTTTCTACAAGGATGTCTTTGGCATTAGATAACCTATGAAGGTTGATATGCCATTAAACAAAGAATTGATGGGTAACCCCCCCCAACGAGTGTCCTAGATAAGACACTAAACAATCTGATGGTGAGGTTCCAGCAGTGCTGGAGCTTTGGGGAATGCGGAGTATCCCTTCATTGTCATCATTCCCAGGTCCACTCTGGCCCGGAGTGGTAGCACCTGATAGGGCCCTATCTATGGGTTAAATAGAACTAACAGCATACTTATGCTAAACTGAATTGTTTGAGTAAACTGAATAGCTTGAAATAGAAATGTTTTTGACAATTAAACCATACTTACATTTAAACTGTGTGCTTATGCTTAACTGAATTATTTGAAATAGAACTGTTTTTCGACATTAAAACTGTATTTACACTTAACTGAATTGTTACATATAACTGCTTGAATAGTTTGAAATAGAAATGTTTTTGACAATTAAACCGTGTACTTATGCTAAACTGAATTATTTTAAGTAGAACAGATTATTTTCATAAAAATGGATTTGGCGTTAAATAACCTACAAAGGTTGATATGCCATAAAATCCAACAAACCAAACCAAAGAGTTGACTACTGTCTGTTTGTATCTAAATTTTGTCTTGATAACTCAGTGCCAATTTAATTACATACCTAAATTAAAAGGTGAAATTAAAAAGTATATGCACAGCTGTGCAAATTTATTCAATAAAGTCTAGATAAGTCACTTGTTTGTATCATAATGGACATTGTTGTTGGAAGTGGACTTGTCTACATAATTTAAAAACCCTGTATAAGGCTATTTACATTTCACATAGTACTAATACCTTTGAGAAAGGTATGAATTCAAGTATTTTCCCTCCATCTATGAATAAATAGTTGGGAGGACTGTGTTCTTTAACCTTGGTATGGCAACCGGTCTAAGAGATCAAAAACATGCTACTTGATCCAACCAGGTTGCAGGATAAGTTTAAGACAAATAAGTCCCAATTGGAGAAAAAAATTATGATGTCTGTCTCAATACATTTTGGATGAAATATTTTGTCAAAGTACAGGAATGTGCTAGTGCAGCAACCTCCGTAATCCCCAAGCCAAGCTCTGCGTGACTTGTTTTCTAAACTAAAAATTCACCTCATGGGTAAGATTTGAGAATTTGGAGGCCATTAAAATAAATGCAATGGTTCGGCTTCACCTCCTATGAAAAGAGGAGTTTTAGAGGTGCTTCATTTAATGGAAAACTCACTGAAATTAGTGTGTTGAATATCAAGAATTATTTTTTCCTTCATTGTTCATTTCTATTTTGGTATTTTATATTATGTATCTCTGTTAATCACATTTCAGAAGCGTCAGGTTAAATCAGCCATGATATCTCAAGACCTTTTTACACTTTGGCTAGTTCTGGAAGTTAGTGAAGAGGAATCGGAAGCATTTCATTACTATCTGGTATCGGTAAGTAAAACAAAATATTCTTGGCATTTTTCTTGTTTGGTTTGCAAGGTTTTTTCTTTCAAATGTCATCATCATCATGTTGCGCTATCAGCACGGATATCCCTGACCCTCTCTCACCACCCCTCCCTACTATCCATTGCTTCCAGCAGGTCTTCAGGGCTACATCCTGTATCAGCACAGAGCTGCTGTTTGTAGGTTCAGGCTGGTTGTCCCACTTTTGCTCATCCAAGTGAAGGGAACCACAGGAATATATCACTTATGAGCTCGTCCCTACTTCTCCAGCAGTGTCTCGCATGTCTAGTTTGTCTAACTTTGATAGTTTTCGTGAATGGTGGTAAGTGGCTGTACAGCTACTGCTTTGTGGGGTGCTGCCACCAGGACTTGTTCAATATTGCTCACAGCATTCTTGTGTAGTTGCCATCAAGCTTTTTCTCCATACATTTACTTAGCTTCCATATAGCAGTGTTGACATGACCGCTGCTTGAAAGAAACTGCATTTCATTTTATCAGTCAGGTCTGACTTCCATATGACCGATAGCCTATCAATAGCCGTCCATGCCTTTGCTAGTTGCATGTTGATGTCTGCCTCAATTGATGAGACACTGCTTCCTAGGTAGGTGAACTTGTCTACTAGTTTCAAAGAGCTACCGTTTAGTGTGGAGATGTCGCCTTTTTGATTAAAACACATATATTCTGTCTTATGTGCATTGACATGGAGGCCTATGCCTGCAGCAGCTCATTCCAGACTATGTAGCAGGGTTTCAGCTTGGGTGGGTGCATTTGCCAGAAGCGCTATGTTATCAGCGTAGTTGGCGTCGATAATTGTTTTGGCAGGGTACCTTCTGCTTCTTTTCTTTGTTAGCTTGAATCCGTTTTCTTTGATTATATCATAGACAGATGATAAAGAGGTATGGAGCTAATGTGTCTTCTTGCAGTACACCTGCTATAATGTCAAAGTAGTCTGTGTCTCTATCCGGGGAACAGACTTTTACTTTTGTGTTTCTATAGAGCATCATTATGGCTGCGACGGTCAAATGTACTAAAGCAAAAAAGTTAGTTGGACTGTTTAGGTTTTTGAAACTAGAACCAAAAATGGTTGGTATTTGAGACCAGATTAAAGGTGACCTTGAGGATTGTGCAAGTGGATAGGAAACTCAGCTTAAATTGAATCAGAAAAAAAACCTTTGTTAATAAACAAAAATAGGCTAAATGCTTATACAATTTAGAACTATTGAAACGTTGGCCACAGCATTACATTTTGTCCTTAGAAAAGATTTTTATAAATCAAAGGTATATAAGGCAAATATTTTTAGGACAGGTTGCAAAATGTTTCAAGACAAGTTCGGAGCACATTTAAAAGTTTAAAAAATGAAGATCTTTGGAAATATTTGAGGAGGTCAATAATAAAGATGTCATTAGAAAATACTATGGTGTACTATGGTCCAATAGGTGTAGTTGAAAGGGGTGTAGAAATGGTAAGATTGATCAAATTGTGTCAAAAATGATTAGTCTAAACTGGGTAGATGAGTCAAGTTGTAATTAATGAGAAGAAAAGAAATTATTCATATTTTTTGATTGAAGAATTTTTTTGTGAAAATTAAATTTCTCCTCCTTTTAAAAAATATGTAAGTTGGATTTTAGGGAAAATCTAATTTCTCTTTCTAATTGAATGAAAATATAGTTTGGTTCTTAGAGAGAATTTCTTTTTTTTTTAATTGCATAGATGAAATTGTTTACTAGAGAAAAACTGGTAACTTCAGTATTTTCTTCTTTTTTTTTTTAATTTAATTTTCTGTCTACTTCTGACTACCTGGTTTTGACTGAATCTTTAAAAATTATTTCTGCCCTTTCGTGTTTGACAGATAGGATCAAAGGAGCTTCCAAATTTTCTCTTCAAAAATTGTCTGAGAATACAACACTGGTTGGTTTGACAGAAATGGATCTGCATTTACTTATACCTTTTCACCTTTTGTGACACACACTCTGATTAGTTAGAAAATATTTTAAGGATGGAAAAGAAATGTAGGATTCTTCTTTTTTTTAATTTTTAGTAAAATTTGCTTATCTTTTGAATCCTTGAACAAATAATTTTTAAATACATAATCAAACTTTGAGAAAAGACATCAGCATTCTAAGAATTTCACTCACTGAAGAGTAAGAAAATTGATGGAAGTGGCATATGATAGCTTAGCAGACAAAATATATGTGTTAGGCTAGTTTTGATTTTAGTGCTGAGCAACAAAAGAATTGGATAGCATTCCTGCCTATGAGAGTATAGAACCGTTACACCACCATAGACGCCCACGCAACTAATAGTAAACAAACCAAGAAGAAGTGAGGGTGTCTTTGTGGTGTAATGGTTAAAGCAATGGACTGCAGAATTGTGGTAAGTGAATTTGAACTCCAGTTGCGCTATTACGTTCACTTTTGGACAAATACCCTTGGGAAAGGTATGAACCTCCTTATCCTCCCAGCTATGGATGGCTTTGGCATTAAATAACCTACAAAGGTTGATATGCCATTAAACAAAGAAACCTTAAAACCTCAGACCAAGAAGAAATATACAGAGCTTAAAAGAGCTCCAAGGTAGAACTCACTTCCAATAAGCATGGGTGCCTAGCTATCTTAAAACTGATTGGTTGTTACATATATGTACTAAGCATATGTTATGTGATATGACAATCTAACAAAGAAGTTGTTCCACAATCCAAACAACATTTGAAACAGGTAAAAAGCCATTGGGTGAGAGGATATGTTGATACTAAATTCCAGACACTTTTCTTACTCTCAACATTATCTCAGTTCATATAAAAAACAAAATAAGCAGATATAGCTCTATGTATCTAACATTGTTTGTATTTTCACCTGTGTTTGATATTGGGCAAGAGTAAGAATTTCAAATACAGATATTCAAGGTATGCATTGTACAGTAAGAACACAACTTCTATTTGTCACTAAAATCAGAGTTTATTGTTATAATTGTTCTATTTTATTATTTTTGTTTTTATTTTCTTATTGAGATTATCAATTAAACCTTCCCATACATGTGTGCATATATATATATATATACACACACACACACATGAGGACCATTCAGTAAACTAGGAATTTTTTTGAAGCAAGCAAAATCTTTTTTTCATTAATATAAACTTTACATAATTTGGAATTAGTTTATAGCAAAAAATTATTTCAACCTTTAAAAGATATTTCTTTTGAGGCTATTCAAAATGACAGCAAATCAAGCAGAGTACTCCAGGCTTGAACAGAGGTTTGTTGTGAAATTTTTGGTGTCACTTTATTGTAATGATTAGAGTGAATGAAAGGTTTGAGTTATTTTGCTTGATAAATCCTACCCATGATATCACATGCATGTGGCTTGTGATATAATGGTTATAGTCATAGAAAATGGAATTGGTGACTTGAGTTCAAATCCTGGATGTGGCTATTTGCATTTCATTTCTCACTAATGCCTTTTAGAAAGGCATGAATCCATCTGTTCTATCCCTTCTCCAATTATAGGTAAACTGTAGGGCAGATTGAGTTCTTTAGCTTTGGCCGGGCAACCAGTCTAGGAGAAAGAATTTTTTGAATTCAAACCTGCAGTACTCGGTGTAGAAATTGACTTTATGTCACATCCTGTTTGTGGCTGTGATATCATAATTTACATATTAATTTTTACATATTTTGCATATCAATTTGAAATGGTCTGACTAGATTTTTTGGATTGTACATATTTGTTGATTTTTAGTATTTTTCTTGTTATTGATTAGGATAAAGTAAACAAGTTTTTAAATGCTGAGTTTTGGTGTAGTATAATGATTATTGGAAAATGAAAGGAGATTGCTGAGTTCAAATTTTGGTTGAGGATTTTTATATTCACTTTGCACAAATATTTTTTTAGGTAAAGTATGAATCCACACCTGTCTCGATTATTTGATACCAAATCTTTTTTATGCATCTTGATTAAATGATTTCTAAACATATTTTGTAGATAACATTTTTAAATGAGCCTGTGCTCATTTTTTTTGGCACACAGTTAAATTGTTTTACTTATTTCTGTCTAACAGGAATAATTAAATTTACTAATTACCATTTGTTTGCACACAGTTAAATGGTTTCAAGTATTGTTATTTAACACTCACAATTCTATTAAACATCAGTCATTTGTTTACACACAGTTAAATGATCAAACAGTTTTATTTCAAACAATTCAATTTAGTATAAGTCATTTGTTTGCACTCAATTTAGATGTCAAAGTACACAGTTTAAATATCAAACAGTTCTGTTTGATCCATTGATAGGACCCTATCTGGTGTTACCACTCCAGGCCAGAGTGGACCTGGAAGTGATGGCACTGAAGGGGTTACTCTGCATTCCCCAAAGCATTACTGAAGCCTCACCATCAAATTGTTTAGTACCATATCCAAGACACTCATTAGGTGACTTACCCCTCTGTAAAGATGCAGTCGGTGTATTCTACAACCCCAGCCGACTGATCCACAAAAAAATATCCTGTCTCTGTAATATCATATTGATCGATGGGGGAGAGCGAGTGAGTAAGCACTTAGGCATTCTACTCTTATAATAATTGCATCAACTATCCAAGAAGTAGGAGCAAATATGTAACTTTCATTGTTAATCTTGACAGAGTTCAGTCCCTGAAACTAATTTACCAGAATCTTTTAACATCTTATTATTTATTCACTTGATCAGAATTTTGAATTATGTAATCATATCTTGCTTTTTTTCTTTTTTCTTCTAGATTGACACAACACTGTTGGCTTCCAGACACAAAGAACTTAGACTTCTTGCTCTCAAATACGCTGAACTTTCTTCTCTTTTGGAAGTAAGTAAAGAAAAAAAATCCTTTTTCAGCCTTCCAATCTTGCGATAATTATCACACTCACTGCTTCTGCCAAAAACAACAGAACTTGTAGTCTTCTCTAAATCTACTGATGTCTCTTGTTATAATTGTGTATAGTTGCAAGGAATGAGGATATATAAAACAGCTTGAAGTCAGACAATGTGTATCATCTGAGAAAGGTTTATTTTCTAAAAATCAAGTTTTACATCCAACATCTGTTTCCCTGGATATGGAACAATGAAAGTTTAGCTGTCAAACACAAAACAAAATGCCCCAGTCTTTTTTAAAAAAGTTCTAACTTTTAAAAAAGATTTCACTTTTATTTAGAGCATATTGGATCCAAAAAACATTAAAGCTGAATATAGATTAAATTATAGGGAAATCAAAAAGTAAATGAGGAATGTGATCTTGGGGTTGGCTTTGTTGATACTTTTAAAGCTGAAAATCATATTTTGTTGAAGGCAAATCGGCTGATTGGCTGGATAATTAGAATTTTTATTTCAAGGGAGGCAAATGTTTTGAAAATATATAGAACCCTAATAAGACCTCATATAGAATATTGTACTCAAGCTTGGGTTCCAGTGTCTAGACATGGAAATTGGAGTGTAATGTTAAGATTGGAAGATTTATAAAGAAAAGTGATAAAACTAATAAAACATTAGTTACAAAGATAGATGAGAGAAATTAAGATTAACTTCTAGAAAAGAATGACCTAATTGAAACCTGCAAAATAATGAAATTTTTAATTATGGTAGACATCTTTTTAATATTTCTCTCTTGACTGGAAATCTACCTTGACTATTGTCAAAGCAGATTCCAAAGACTAAGTCTATTAACTAATTGGATTTTTTTGCTAATTGATATATATTTTGGAACAAATTGCCTAATCTGATCAAAAACACCAATAGTATAAATCATCTTGGGATTAATTTGGATGATTTTAGAAATAATAAGAAAAAGAATTTGAGGACATTTTCGGGAACTTTCTGATGAATTACTGAACAGAATTTAATCTGTATATATGAAGGTTATTCAAAAAGTTCTGAGCCTCGTCCAGAAAGAAGAGCCGAACTGAACATTTTTGTTGTGGCAACACATTATCACTTCTTATGAATCTAGAAAAACTATTTGGTTGTGGTATAAATTATTTCCGTTTTTTTTTTAAAAGTTGTAACTACTCATTTAAATCTTTCAATGTTTTAAATGCAATTGGAAATTACTTGATTAAGGAGTGTCTTCAATGGTAATTCTTATTTCAGTAGTGAAAGACTGTGCATCATCATTCATAATCTCACACTCCTAAAATGGATGAACTGAGAGAGCATATTTGACATATAATGTTGTGGGAGTTTAAGAATAATAAAAACACTACTGAAACAGCTTAGAAAATTTATAGTGTTTATAGCCAAAGTGTCATTAGTGACCACCAAGTCTGAAACTGGTTTTCAAAGTTTTGTTTTGGTGATATGTCATTGAAAGATAAACTCGGACCAGGACACTCATCAGTCCTCGATCAAGATATTTTAAGAGAACTGGTGGAATGCAATCTATGTAAAAGTACTTGATCTCGACACATTACGATTCAAAACCACTCAAAAAAATTGGCAAGGTGAGCATGAAAATCTTCAAAGAGAATTCCCTGCACTCATCGATATGCTTCTTCATGATAATATTCAGTTAGAATCATACAAGAAAATATATTGTATTTAGGTTGGTTTGTTTATCCCCATTCACCATATTCACCAGACCTTGGACCAAATGATTTCCATCTTTACAAAATGCTCTTAATGACAAAATTTTCTCAAGAATATCTATTGAAAACATTTGTGGAAAACTTAAGCTCAACATCAGCTGAATTTTACTTGAGAGGAATCAACAAGCTATCTGATAAATGACAATAAGCTATTCAAAATAATGGTGAGTATACTATTGATTGAAATTAATTCATGAATAAATTATATTTTAATAAATTGGAAAATGTGAGTGACTCAATCCAATAATTCAGATTTTTTTAGTTTCATAAGAAATGCTTGTCTGTTACCACAACAAAAATGTTCAGCTAAGCTCTTCTTTCTGGGTAAGGCCTAGAACTTTTTGAGTAATCCTTATTGATATTGTATTAATATTGTATATATTCTGTGCTAAGATTCTCTTTTTAAATTCTTTTATTTTTTAAGATTGATGTGAGAAAATAGTAAAAAGGGGAGATGTCCAAGGAAGCATAACAAACAAATAAATAATAACATCTTTGGTTTGGTTTAATGGATTTTAATGGCATGTCAACCCATCTGAGGTTATTTTAAATATAGAGCTAAAGGAATAAGGTACATTGTGTGTCTACAATTACATTTTTATAGTTTATGGTTTTGATGATATATTAGCATTGTTGGGAATTGTGTTGCAGGGTTACTTTGTGTGGTATTATTCAGGTTAATGTTTATATTTTTTGGTATAATTTTGTTTTATATCTTCTCACATCAACCTTAGGAAAAAATCTTTGCACAGAACCTATACATTATTAATATGTATATATAGATCAAATTCTGTTAAGTAATTCATCCAGTAGTTTCCAAAAATTCTCTCTTAAATTCTTTTTCTTACCATTATTTCTGAAATCGTCCAATTCACTCTTAAATTTTTTTAAACACATTAGAGGAAACAAAAGAAAAGTTTTTTTCACATCTGTATCAGTATGCGCACTACATGATCTATCCAATTTTGAATGTTCCAAATAATAAGATTCATACTCATGGATACAGCTCCATTGTAAGCAGAGTACTGATATCTGTAAGTCTCTGGATCGGTAATTATAAAAATGAAGAAAAACGTTTTATTTCAAGAAGGTTGTAAATGCCCTTTCTCTTGTGGTCAGTCTTATTTAGAAACCATTATCTACTATGTTCATAAGACAGTGACAGGGGGAAAACTTGCGACTGCCTTAATGCTGGGCAGGTGAGCCTTGTTACTATTTTTTTCTTTATATTTCAGTATCTCAACTCAACCATCCAGCAAATGACTGAAGCATGGGAAGACATCCTCATGGAAATGGATGACAAGCTTTTAAAGTTTGCTGAGGAGAAGAAAAAGGTTTGTGACTGTTTAATCTATGATGACAAAATCTCTTTCTGATTTTCAATTTCTATTGCAAAATCATTAACAAATTAAAAATTTAGTGTCTTTTTCAGATCACTTCCCTTTATTTTCTATCTTAGATTTATCAAGACATTTGTACAAATATTGTTTTCTGTACAAATGAACTTTTTGATTGATTCTATTTATTATTTTATTTTATTCAAAAAAGTACTGAGACACCTTGTGGATATTTATTTTATACACTTTCTGGTCAATTTAGATGTTCCTTGTCAACTGTAGGTTAAAAGGTTTTAAGTACCTTTTTTCAAAAGAATTCTATGGAACTAAGAAAGGAGGGGGGCACACTTGTGGATGCCAATTTTATTTGCTTTCTGGGCAGTTTAGACTTTCCTGATCAGTTGTAAACTAAAATGTTCCTAGTGTACCTGAGGGCAAGGATGGTCTGCAATAACTCCTACCTGCCTTTAAAACACTCCTTGAGGACAAGGGAGGTCATAAGTTTTATCAAAATTGTCCTATTAGTCAAGGATTTGATAGGTAGAATTAATCTTTTCTGATTAAGTTTTTTTTCAAAATTTTTGGCTTCCCTTTGAAGGAATATTTCTGGGGATGTCGATTTTATTTGCTTTCTAGATTAATTAAACTTTCTTGATAAATTTTGAGTTAAACTGTTACAACTCTTCTGGAAGTGGAGGAGGGGGGTGACTCTGCTCCTAACCATCAAGTACTATAAAATACTCTTTGAGTTGGAAGGATTTCATGTGCTAAGTTTCATTGTGATTGGCCCTTTAGCCTAGCAAGGAGTCCCTGTGGTGTATTGGTTAATATGCTGGACTGTGACTTCATAGTTAGCAAATTCAACTACAGTCATGCTATTATGTTCACTTTTGGACTAATACCATTGGGAAAGGTATGAATTTGGCATTAAATAACCCATGAAAGTTAATATCCCATTAAAGAAACCAAGCAAAAACTTTAGCTTAGGTGTCCATTGGTAATGAGCAAGCAATGGAAAAGGATTATGTAATTAGGTGTTCCTTTCTTTTTCTAAGAACAGACCAAATCAACTATAAATGTTGAAGTAGGTTAGAAACAAGTGAGAAATGAACATAATAAAATTCTTATAGATATATAAGATAAAGAATAGTGAATAAAATGAGGTTTTAAAATTAACAACCACCAAAAATTTTAAAACAACAAGTTACTATTTGTATGAGGCTAAAAGTGATAATAATGTGCTAGAAAACAAATTTTTTGAGAATAAAGCTCTTGGCATTCAGATTACAAAATATAAGATATATGATGCTGTATTGATGTGCTAAATAAAAAAAGCATTTTGATGCTGTTGATGTGTGTGTGTGTGTGTGTGTGTGTGTGTGTGTGTTTCAAGTAGTGTAGTGATAAATATTTTTTATCCTATTCTGGAGTAGCAATCAAAATTGTTAGTGAGTAGCTCTGAAGAACATCTTTGTGGTTACCTCTGAGCTTATAGTTGATTGTGTGTGTGAGGAGGGGTAAAGTGCCACTCACTTAGCAAGAACAAAAGCATTTGTTACAAATTGTTATTTGTTTCTCTATCACAACCCAGCAAAGTGTCAGTATTTATACCCCCCACCATGGTGTTGGAATGTGACACAAGGTTGGTTTAATGTGGAAGCCACTCAGAAAGCAAGCTTCTTCTTGGGTGGTGCCAAAAATTGATAACATTGTTTCTTTTGGAGTGCTTCAGGTACTGGACAATAAACCCAACCCTTACCCTCTTTAGACAAGGGGGCAGGTGCTCCCTGGGGGGATGGCCCATTGAAGTTCTTCTGTAAGAACTTAAAGTGAATACAATGAATCAATGATCCCTCAAGCAGTGTTCCAACTATTTGACTTAGCCAGCTGGCTGTGATTGGTCTATTGTATTATGACATCATCAATCAAGATGGTTGTGCCTACTGGTAGCTGCCATTACTACCACTCAACATGTTGCTCTTGGGAAAAGTTAAAAAACTGGATTCAGAAATGGTATATGCTCTTTATATTTTGCTACCAAATTCAGATTATTTGGTGACACCTCCAAATATTGGGAAAAAAAATTGAATTTGCTATTTCATATCTAACTGACTGAAGAAGGAATATTGCTACTAAAATTTAGTTTTTGTTAATGTGGACACCTAATCTTTCTTATATCTTCTTTATTGAAATGAAGAGACAAAATTTTTACCTGTCCTTCATGTGCTATCTGCCATCAAGCAGTAATTTCATTTTTTTTTCTTGTTTAATTTCTTGTAGCAGTGTGGAAATGTTCGACCAGCTGTATCTGTCTCTACAGATTTTCTGGAAATGCTGCTGATGGGAAAAGCTAGGTAAAGGCATTTTATTTCTCTTTTTTTTTTTTTTACTACCAACTTTCTCTTCAGATTTCTTCACATGTCCAGAAGAAGGATGAACTTATTTGCAAGCAATTCCTTATGACTTTGTGGCTTAAGAACCATGAAGGGTTTGGTGATCTTCAAAAAATAACATGAAATTATTTATCTTTGTGAAAGCTCGCCAATGGTCTGGGAGACCTGGGTTCAATCCCAGGTCACATCATACCAAAGACTTTAAAAATGTTACTTGATACCTCCTTGCTTAACACTCAGCAATATAAGGTAGGTATCAAGGATAAAGTGGAGCAATCCAGGGAAAGGAGTAGCACCCTCCCCTACACCTCGGTGTAGTAGCTATTGAAAAGGGAGCCTTCGACTACAATCGCCAACTTTACTTACTTATATGGAAGGACAGTATCTATTGAATATATTTCTAAGTATGAAAGTAAAATTCTAGGGTTAGACAAAAGTTTTACGCTATTTTGGTATCAGTTAGTTTGCAGGACGTATATCATATAACTGAAACAGTTCAAGCTGTGGGAAGTACCGACTGTGGTTGGTAGTATTGTGATAGTTGGTGTGCTGACACATGCATTGCTTCACACAATGTGGGATCTGATTCAGATGAATGTGTAACATAGTCTAATTTGGGAACTTATGTTTTATGAGTTTAAACTGAGCCATAATACTGCAGAAGCAATAAAAAAACATTTGTCATGTGAAAGTTGACAGCACAGTTGATCAAAGTACAGTAACCATATAGTTCAAAAAATTTTTGCTTGGGTTATCAGAACCTTGACAATCAGGCAATGTCAAGTAAGCCTAAAAACAGATTCTGAGGTTGTGTGATAAGCCATAGAGGCTAATCCAGTGAGTAATGCTCTAAGAGTATCAGGCGAGCTTGGCATCTCACAGTCCATTGTGGTTTGTCACCTTCACAACATTGGCAAAAGTATCCAGAGCTACCAAATTGTGCTTCATGTTATCAAAATATTGCAAAACTTTTGAATCATCCTCATTTATTTTATGTAGAGAAACTTTAAACGAATTTTATGCACAGTATTGGGGGTAGAGAACCAGAGTTGCCCCTGTTGTTGTAAAGAGGCTCAGTTTTCTTTTTTGTGTGAATCTCATATACACGTCATACCCAAGGGCTTCAAGAAGTAATCCAGTTGTATACTTGGGAGACAATGTTTATGTGAATAAGTGTAGAGATATGGTATTATCTAATTTTTACCAGCATGGAAAACTAGCTGAGACTGCTTATATTCACTTGGTATGAATGTTCTTAAAAAAGACAGTAATTCACTTCTCCCTGCATGTTATGACTGAAAGAAAAGATAGTGAGTGAGCACTTTGGATAAGCCATTCAACCATGAATTAAAAATCTGCTCAGATTGTTGCAGCAAAAGGCTGTTATCTGCATAGTCAACATTGGCAAGTGTTACAAAGTCAGAGAATTATTTAGGTGTAGGGAAAACACCCTTTTAAGACTCACATGTGCAAGCTCTTAAAATGTCTAATATATTCCATAGAGATCCAGTTGCACAAACACAACCCAAAGTTATTATAGGAACCAGAACATTCATTACAAAAAGAAAACAAATATTAATAACAGCATGAAAGGTGGAATGTCCTATTGAATAGAAGATTTCTTTTGTATGGAATGGTGCATGTAACAATTTATGGATAAGTGTATCAAACAGTGAAATAGTTTGTGTAAACCATAAGTCTGACTATGAAAGTTCATGAGAAAAAGAAATTCAACATGTAGAACTTATCTGGTTCAGTGAGACAGTTTGACTATCTTTACTTTCCTTTGTTTTCCTTCTTCGCATTTTCATAGGGAACGCCAGTAATTCATTCATCTTTCTGCACTAAGGCTTTTCACGACAGCCTTGTCTAGTGTGTCTCGGGACAGGCTGACTTGTT
Source organism: Sepioteuthis lessoniana (assembly GCA_963585895.1). Taxonomy (NCBI): domain Eukaryota; kingdom Metazoa; phylum Mollusca; class Cephalopoda; order Myopsida; family Loliginidae; genus Sepioteuthis; species Sepioteuthis lessoniana. The sequence continues at coordinate 35,122,430 of OY757911.1, forward strand.
TACAGAGCCTAACATAAAAAGGAATACCGGCTTTGTTTGCTTGTCTTTCTGTCACCATGACTGGTCTGGGACTTGTTCTTATAGCCTTTCTCTATCTCTCTTCCTGTGATCCTTATCATTGTACCTCTCTCTCTTTCCTCTCTCTGTAACTCAAGATTTAGACAATAAGATATGATATCCCTGTGGACAATTAAGACTGTAGTGCAAATTGTCACATTCACATTTTTATCACAAATTTTTTTAACTGATCATTTCTTCAGCCATTAACCTAAGCTGGAAAGATTTAGAATAAAAAAAGTCAATTTAGACAGGATTTGAACTGGAAACCTGTACCTTGGAAGCTAATTGGATAATAATAGCTGTCACAATCCATCCTTATTTTCTGTGTCTATTTAATGCTGTATTGGTGACTCTCACATAGGATCCAGCGCTGGCCGGTATGTCTAGCTTAGTCTGGGAATTTTCACCAGAATCAAATCTCTCGGCTTTCCTTGTTGAATTGAGACAACTGCCACCATTCACCGCGTTGTGAATTTTTGATCCGAATAGCGGTGTTTTAGCTACCTTAGATAGTTTCAACTGTGGAAGTCGATCTAATTTTGGCTGGAATCTATGCCAAAGAAAAATCACTGTTTATGGAGAAAATAGTTCCCGTCGCGATTCACAAGAACACAAAGAAAAGAAAAGCAACACTTTCGATTTTTTGCATCATACAACTTTCTCAAAACTATTGTCTTTATCTCACCATAGAAGAATTTACATCAATGCGTAGAGTACAAAAGAAAAAGGTCACATGAGATTTACTCGCTCGGTTAGAAAGTGACAAAGAGATCATGAGAAGGTGTAAGGGAGACAATTATTGAGTCTTGGTAATTCTTAAAATTTTGTTTATATCGGCTTTTGTTGACATAACGATTGGGATTCGCTCAGTTCTTATGTTCAACTATATTCTGATCGGGGCCAACACAATTTACAAAGTCGTTCTGTCTCATTGAACTCTCGCTTCGAACTCTCAGCTCTGAGCTCTGAACTAATTTCCGACTTTTCCCTCAACTCCAAGCTCTGAACTCATTTCCGACTTTGCCCGCAACTACTGAATGGGCTCTGATTCCCGATTTTACCCTCAACTGCCGACTGGACTCTGCGCACTGCTTATATGAATTGGGAGTGGGGTATCGACAATTTCTGGTTACGCCCATGAATAATGATATGTAAATTGCCTGGACCAACTGATATTTCGTATATCTTTTAAAAACTCCAAGAGTTACTAAAAATGAATTCTGGACGCCCCGCTGATAAGTGGAAAAAAATCCACTTATTCTGTCTCCTTGTATGCCTGGATTCCATCCTTTAGGCCACACAAGATTTCATTAACTCTTATCACAGGACTCAACCAACGAATCCATCTCTCCACTCCCCGAACCATCACCTTACTTACTAAAGACTCAACTCTAGAAACGTTATTCCAAAAGGAAGAAAAAAAAAAAAAAAGAAATAAAATGATAAAAATAAAAAAAATCGGAATTTTCTTTACTTATTCTCTGTATTATAGAAAAACAAACTTATTTCTAAATCTATCCTTTTATCCATTTAATTAATTAATCCTAATCCCTTAGAATCGTTAATTAATTAATCCACCTGGGAGGGGAGTTCTCCCTGTCAAAGACTCTTAAGTTGAAAATTTTTTTTTTCTTTGCTCTTTATTACAACTGCTTAGGTCCAAATTTTGCATTAAAAATTTGTAATATGATGGATTTATGATGAATTACCTGGATCTATGTGTACTTTGTTCACAGCAATGATGTTGACCCTGTGCTGTGACTGTTGCAGGTTTAGTCAAAGTTGCACAAAGACCAGGGATAATGTTACCAAAAAAAAGGAAAAAAATATAACCTTTCAAAAAACCCAACTTGTTCAAGGGTGGGGGGATATGTGTGACACTCTATTACCCGCCTTGAGCTCTGCCCTGTTGCACCACCACTTCATGTCTATCATGCAGATAACTCCTAGCCAGAACTATCTAGTCACTGACTACCAACCAACAGGCTGAGTCTCAGCTAACTCCTACCTCAACTCTTGCTGGTCACTCTGATCTCATCTGCTCTTAGGTTCAATTCTTACCTTTATCACATACACAAACCACCAGTGCTAGGTACTTAAATGGGCTAATCTGTGTACCTGTGTGAGTCTATAGTGTCACAGGAAGCAGATTCCAACTTAAATTAAACTCAACCCTGTATCTCAGAAGATCAATTTTTTTTTAAAGAAAATAGGATAAAAAGCAACAATAAGATGAAAAAAAGATGAGATTTAGGTCAATGAAATAATAATTTAAGAATATTACAAGGTATTAAAACAAAATATGGCTTAGAATATGCAGACTGTATTGCTTGCCAAGAGGTACCTTCCCCACCACAAAAAAGATGTGTCCTGGATATGACACTAAACTGCATCTAGAGGTTAGGCTCCAGTTCTAGAGATCTGGGAAGTGTAGAGTACTCTTTCATTGCCATTACTCCCAAGTCCACTCTGTATAGCAATACCTGTTAGGGTCCCATTTATGGGTCAAATAGATCTGTTTAAAAATTATTCATATTTGATAGGACCATGTACAAAAAAAAAAATTTGAAAAACATCTACACCAAAAATGTAAATATGAACATAATTCCAAAACCTTTGGGCATAAAATAACCCAAGACGAGGTGACATACTGTAAAAATCAATCAATATTATTAGGAGTTAAACAAATATATCACTATGACTTTAGAGTTGTTGTTCATCTAGTCAGAAGCTTTTATGGCTGAATCAGTTAATGTTGGTCGGTTGGGTTTTATGGCATATCAACCTTTGTTGGTTATTTAATGCCAAATCCATTTTTATGTAAATAGTTCTATTTCAAACAATTCAGTTTAGCATGAGTATACAGTTTAATTGTCAAAAACATTTCTATTTCAAGCTATTCAATTTATTCAAACAGTTCTAATTCATTTAAGTGTAAGTGCCGATTTTGTTTACTCACAGTTTAATGTCAAGACAGTTTTATATTAAACAATTTAGTTTAGTGTAAGTACAGTTTCAGTGTCAAAAACAGTTCTATTTCAAACAATTCAGTTTAGCATAAGCACGCAGTTTAAATGTAAGTACAGTTTAATTGTCAAAAACATTTCTATTTCAAGCTATTCAGTTTAGTCAAACAGTTCTAATTCAAACAATTCAGTTTAGCGTAAATATGTAGTTAATTCTATTTAACCCATAGATAGGGCCCTATCAGGTGCTACCATTCCAGCCCAGAGTGGACCTGGGAGCAATGGCAATGAAGGGGTGCTCCACATTCTCCAAAGCTCCAGCATCACTGGAACCTCACCATCAGATTGTTTAGTGTCATAACCAGGACATTCATTGGTGGGGTCTTACCCCTCTGCAGAGGTGCAGTCAGTGTATTCTACAGCACCAGCCAACTGGGCAATACATAGAGTTAATGTCAAAACAGTTTTATTTTGGATAATTCAGTTTAGCATAAGTATACAGTTTAGATATCAAAACAGTTCTATTTTGAGCAATTCAGCTTAGCATAAGTGTGCAGTTTAAATGTCAAAAACAGTAAACTCAAGAAACTATGGTTTAGTTCTATTTAACCCATAGATAGGACCCTAATCAGGTGCTACCACTCCTGGCCAGAGTGGACCTGGGAGTGATGACAATGGATAGGTACTCCACATTCCCCAAAGCTCCAGCATTACTGGAACCTCACCATCAGATTGTTTAGTATCATATCCAGGACACTTGTTGGTGGGGCCTTACCCCTCTGTAGAGAAGCAGTCGGTGTATTCTACAGCCCCAGCCAACTGGGCAAGGAATCAGTTGAGATGTTATCCATGAAAGATGAGATATGAATTTAAGTCTTGCTTAAAACTACTTCTTTATCCTGATTTTGTTCTGCTTGTTTAGCAGAAGGTGTCGAACCTAGAAAGTTGTAATAAAATTAATTATATGATAAAGAAAAACTAACCAAAAATTAATAATTTTTGAGAAAAATGAGTTTCATCATTTCAGACATTTTTATTTGTTTTTTCATTTTTGTTGCTTTTTGTTACAATGTTTATAACATTTTATTTTTTATTAAGCATTATCCTGCTGTGTAAATTTATGATTTCCAATGACCAGATGACACGTCATCAGGCTGTAACATTTCAAGTTCTGGGCATGATCAATTGCTATTATGAATGTGAAAAATTAAAGACAATTGATAATTTTTGTCCCCCCAAAATCTCAACTGTTATTGGTCAAAACAAGTACGAAAAAGTTTGGATTAAGATAAGGGTTAAACTACAGAACTTCAAAATACAATGATAATTTTGGATAAGATTTGAACTCCCCTTCTATACTTTATAAGCCTGTTTTTCATGAATGATACCATGATTAGATGGTTTTCATGTGTAGTTTTATGCCAGCATCGTTTTTTTTGTTTTTTTTTATCTATGCGATGTTAAGTTTAATGGCCAGAGAAGTAATCAATGAAACACAACAAAAAGAAAATAAAATACCTTGGGATAAAAACGAAATAAAAAAAGGAAGAAAAAAAAGCCATCTGTTGAGAATCTTGGAGTTACAAGTTTTCTTTGATTGCAGAGGTGAGAAAACTTGATCATAAATACTTGTGCATTTTTCCTCTCATAAGAAGTAAACAACTAAATACAGAAAGAAACTGTTCAACTGTATTCTAATATCTATGTGCAGTTTTGAATTGAATAAAAAAAAACTATTGATTTTGATTGAGAATAATGAGAATAATGATTAGAACATTCACTTTTGATTATTTTATATTGAAAGTGACAATTGAAATGATAAAATAATTGAATAATATTATAATTGAGATGATGTGTCTGTCTGTAACTGAAACTTCATCACTACTGATGTTACATTCTCTATGATTTTATTTTTACTTAAATATCAATTATTATTAAGAAAATTGTTTTATATAATTAATACTGTTGGCTTTATATTTATCTGTGCTTCTCACCAGGCATTATTTGACAGTATTTTTTATAGTGAGGATTAAGAGGAGGGGATGTTGAACACAAGCTGAGACTCATGCGCTGCTCGTCAATGCTGGTCATAGGATCACTAGGCCTGAAGGCAAGGTGCAATATGAACTATGCTAGTTATTGCTAAGTCTCCTGGCATAAAGCCAGGTGACCTTACTGGTTATAGATTCTCTAGACCTTTAGCTCTAGTTCAATATGAATCTCTGATTGTCATTGTTTGGTCTCCCAGCACATATACAAAGTGACCCGGGGCTAGATCGGAACAGCAAATTAATACTGTGGGCCTTGGCTATATACTAATAACAATTGTATTTATATATTCAACCAAATAGTAGTTTACAGTGTGAACAGGAAGATTTATTTCCATATTGATCTTAGATATTTGATTTTGATAAATATTTGCTTGGTATTATTGATTTTTAATTGTTTGGTTCTATTTTAATAAATATGAGCAAAAATTCTGTTGATAAATCTTAAAAGAAATTCATTAACAAAAAAAAACAACAAAAAACAAAACAAAAGCTGTAGTTTTATTCCTTACTAAATAGTTAAAGTAGGAAAATTTAGCAATGAAAGTTAGGAGTGATGGAAAGAGCTAGTGTTCAAGATGTTTGATTTTTCAATTATACCCACTCTGTTTCAAATAAGTTTAGCTTAATAATTCAATAATCAATTAAAATAAGAATAAGTGAAATTTTATTATATGTATTCTTATTTACAGTTGTAGTCTTCCTAATTTAATATGATATTTTATTAAATACTTGCTCCTAGATGATGATGATAATAATAATAATAATAATAATAATAACTCATTTTTCAGTTCTGAACTTCGTCTGTTCCTTCTTCATGAACTGACAGAGAAGGTAAGTGTATAAATATGCTTATACATTATTATCATGAATAACAAAATATAGTAAAAGATGAATCTCTCTGTGAGAGGGAAGAACTTGAAATCATATTCTACACTTTATCAACTTTGGAGGATCATTTTTGAAACAGTTTTTATTACAACTACTTGTTTATGTAACTTATATCATAAATAGAATTTATTTGATGAATGTGACATGAAAAAAAAGTTATGGTATTGACTGTATTATGATGGTTAATGAGCTTGTCTTACAGGCAAATTTGTGTTATGAGTTCAATTTTCAGTGGTTGACACTTTACTGTGGCCTTGTGCCAGACTAAAGTTTGATAAGTAATTATTTAGTATCTTGTAGAGCAGTGGTTAACAAGACTAGCAACTAACTATTCTGTTGTAGTAAGTTCAATCTTTAATAGGTAATCAAAATATGTTTACATTTTTGAATGAGGTTGGTGGTAAAAGAGCACCTAGGCTAGTTTTATTTATACAAGGCATTATTTAGTGTAGACATAGTCAACAGTGACTGTCTCTTTCTTATCTATATGATCAAATCAAGTCTTGATCTAATGATCACCTGGGTAAGAAACTGGCAGTTATCAAGTGCCATTAATTCTGTGTCTACACTATCCTAACTTAATATGCTCTATCACTGATATTGAGCACTTTTTATATATAAATACAGCAGAACATTATATATAAAGTATGGGTATATGTGTGTGTGTGTATATATATATATATATATATATATATATATATATATATATATATATATATATATATGTATTTGATTAAAGCATATAGACATTTCTTTTCTACGTATTTTTGTATTTATCCATTCAAGTTGCCTTATTGATTTTATGATATCCATCAGGAATTGGTTAATAAACCTTCCAGGATTAATTGTTTCCCTAGTACTTACCAATCTTGCACCATCATCAGAGGGTGTGTATATTGCAAAAGTGATGTAACCTTTGTATGTACATGACTACTTGGTAAGAATTAAGCATTTATTGTTCATATTGGTATATTGTTGTAGTGTTTATTTTTAAATTTGGTTCTATAAATAGCAGCAGTAGCTAAAGACATTTAAGTACATTAGCACTGGATTCAAAATTAATCCTATTGAGTTTAGGATATTTATTTCTAATATGGAGCGCCTCAAAAATATGTAATTTTTACTTGTTATTTTGTTGCTCTAATATTGTTGTGTTTTTGGCAAGAATTCTTTGAAATTCAGTTATATGGAAGGAATGTTTTTTTTTTTTTTTTTTAGATGTTGCATAGTGAGTCATCTTAATAGTGTAGTTGACGCTAAACCAATATATATATTATTTTTGAGATACAATCTCCTAAAGGACATTTAAACTGATGTATAATGTTTGTTTTTAGCAAAACTCCAATTGAGTGGGAGGAATTATTATTAACTAAGTTGGAGGTTTTGAATTTATTATACAGTGTATCACAAAAGTGAGTACACCCCTCACATTTCTGCAGTTATTTAAGTATATCTCTTCATGGGACAACACTGACAAAATGACACATTGAAAAGTAGTCTGTGTGTAGCTTATATAACAGAGTTAATTTATTTCCCCCCCCCCAAATAACTCAAATTATAGCCATTAAAAGCTAAACCCCTGCCAACAAAAGTGAGTGCACCTCTAAGAAACTACACCCCTAAATGTCCAAATTGAGTACTGCTTGTCATTTTCTCTCCAAAATGTAATGTGACTCATTAGTGTTACTAATTTTTTTGGAAGGTGTCTTGTAGTATGTTGATTTCATTAATATCATTAGCGAGAATAAGTATATCATCGACATATCTTACGTATATTGAAGGGTTTTTAATGCTATTAAATATTTCATTTTCACTGTCAGACATATAGAAATTACTGAAAATTGGGCCCAGGACTGAACCCATAGATACATTGTCTGTTCGAATGTAAATGTTGCTCAGGGATTATAAAATGGAACTTCAGTAGTGCATATTAGGAGTAATTTTTTAAGTATATTTGGGTCGATTTTAAGAGGAGGGAGGGATGGGTTATAGATATTATTTATAATAATATTGATGGTTTCATTGACTGGTACATTAGTAAATAAATTTTCAATATCGAGTGAATAATTATATATGTGTGTATATATATATATATATATATATATATACACAGACACAGAGTCAACAACAAAATTCGTACATCCATCAATTTCGAATGTTTTTATCCATTTCTCCAAATTTAATGTCTGTATGAAGTCAGGTTTTTTATATGTTAATAAGCACCAAAAAAAAGAAAAGGAATATAAAAGTCAATTTTTAGAACAATAGGTTAAATACAACAAATTTGACAGGTGAATTATGCAAAATAGGAAAAGACAAAATTATTTATACTGTAGAAAATATTGTTTTGAATTGATTCATGTAAGTATTAGTAATTTACATAATTATTTTATCAGTGAAGCCTTCAAAGAACATCATGCGATGTGTAGAGTGTCATCATTGTTATTCTTACATTAACAACATGATGGGGATTACAAAAGAGCTTAGCATTGACTTGAGACAAGGAATTAACTTACACAAGTCAGGTAATAGTTACAGCACTATTTCGAACCAGAACTATTTTTAGATCTATGGTACAATCTGTTATAAAGAAGTTTGAACAGTTTGGTACAACAGAGAATTTACCTGGGCATAGAAGAAATCCTAAATTGTCATCAAGAACTGCATGAAACCTGTCATGAGGTTAATATAAACGCAAGAGTTGTTTTGAAAGACATCACCAAAAGTTTGGATACGATGGGTATCAGCATAAGTATTTGCACAATATAATTTTGTTTAAATACACATGGGCTGTATGGAAACCACCCATTACAAACCCTTCTTCACAAACCATATCACGTTGTTGCTTGGTTTAATTTTGCCAAAGTGTTCTTGGAAAAAGAAAATTGCTTATTGGAACAAGTACTATGGAGTGATAAAACAAAAATTAAGCTTTTTGGACATAATGATCTATAGAAGATTTGGTGCAAGAAAGGTGAGGCTTTCCACCCAAAGAACACAATACCACATAAAAACATAGAGGCAGCTCAATGATGTTTTGGGGTTTTAACTCAAGAGGGATTGGATAATTAATTGCAATTAGAGGAATAATTAAATCAGAAGACTATATCAAAATTCTGGATGAAAATCTACTACTATCAGCACAAAATCTTGATCTAGGTCAGCAATTTACTTTCTAGCAAGATAATAATCCCAAACATATATCTAAATCAGTGATTGTGGGGCTTCAGAAAAAGATAACAGTTGTTTTGCAATAACCTTCAATGAGTCCTGACTTGAATCCTATTGAAAATCTATCACAAGAATTGAAAGTTTGAATAAATTTTCAGTTACCGAAAAACCTGTAGGAATTAGAATGTGAAATCATTGAAGAATGGAAGAAATCCCAGAAAAGACTTGTTCAAATCTCATTAAAAACTTTAGAAAATGATTCCAGCAAGTTATAAAGATTAAAGGCAATGCTATTGACTATTGATATTGTGAAAATTGTTCAATTTTTCATACTATACAAATAATTTTGTCTTTTCCTCTTTTGTTTATTTTTCTTTTTATAGATTTAACCTATCCTTCTAAAAATTGAGTTTTATATTCCTTTTTTTGTACTTAATCACAAATAGAATGTTTGGCATCATACAAGTATTAAATTCTAAGAAATAGTTCAAAATATTCAATATTCATAGGTGTGTGAATAATTTTGTTGTTGACTGTGTCTCTGTGTGTATATAATTTTTATTGTTAATATCTTTTAATCTTTTTGAATTTCTTTTATACAACTCCAGTATTTTTTAGTAAAAAATCTCAAAAATGTTGCTTCACTTTAGACTTAAACTTTCACATCTTACTCAAAAAGCTTGTCTAATGGTTGATATCTGAGCAAATTAGGCTGTCATGAATTGTCTGTTGTGTGGTGAAGGATCAAGTGGCAGGGGTAGGCTATATATCTAATCAATGTTGAGCAAACAGTCAGTTGAAAGAAGTGCATGACTTCTGTGAATTTCCTGCCTGACCAATGGACTGTAATTCGGTTACAGATCTACTGAGAGAACAAGATTGGAATGTGAGAGAACATGAATTACATTGTTGGAACATTGAGAGGGCAAAACTTGGTGTGTGAGAAAGAAAACAAGTTCTACTTTGGAAGTGCAGTTTTGACAATGGTAGGAAAAATGTGAGTTGTGAACAGAGGAGAACAAAGTCTCTTGGCATTGTTTGTTACATATTTTTACCATTTTTAGAAAGGAAAAAATATTTCATAATTATTGGCTTATAATTTTTTAAATACAATTTTTTCTGTGTGTTTTGATAAAAAATGACAAAAAAAAAAGAATTGATGTTGAACTAGGCTTAAACTTGAATCCTGATTGGGAAGAGGGAGTCCCCATGGTTAAAGTGCTGGGCTGCAGCCTTGAAATAAGTGAGTTCGAACTCCATTTGTATTATTACATTCACTTTTGGTCTAATACCCTTGGGAAATGTATGAACCCCTTTATCATCCCAGCTATGGGTTAAATAGTATCATTATTGTTCTACAAGGATGGCCTTGGTATTGAATAACCCACAAAGGTTGATATGTCATTAAAACTAACAAATCAAACTGAAACCAAACCTGACTGGAAAGTATATTGTTGGTATTTATGAAAGTTATATTTAGCCACTCGGCTTGACCAGAGAGGAGGGAGTCTTCATGGTGTAGTGGCTAAAGTGCTGGACTGTAACATTGTAGAAAGTGAGTTCAAACTCAAGTAATGCTATTATGTTCACTTTTGAACTTTGGGAAAGGTATGAACCTCTTTATCCCTCTCCTGGCTATGGGTTAAATAATATCACTGCTGTTCTTCTACAAGCATGGCTTTGGCATTAAATAACCCATGAAAGTTGATATACCATTAAACAAAGAAACCAAGAAACCTTGACCAAAGAGGTTGATGGCAGTCTTGATGAAAGGATATATTTTTCAAATTCAGTAAAATGATGTAATTAAAGGAATGTATGTGGCCAAGTTAGTGTGTATAAAGAGAATCTTATGACCAAGTAAGTATGTGTGGATTTTTTTTCCCAATTGGCTGGGTCTGTAGAATACATCAACTGAATCTCTGCGCAGAGGGGTAAGAATCCCCAATGAGTATCCCGCATATGACACTAAACAATCTAATGGTAAAGCTTCAGTAATGCTGGAGCTTTGGGAATGCAGAGTTCTTTGAAATTAACTGTTTTTACATTTAACTGTGTGTAAACAAAAAAAACTGTACTTATGCTCAACTGAATTGTTAGTGATACATAACAATACGTGGAACCATTTAATTTTGATATGCTAAACTGAATTGCTTGAAATAGAACTGTTTGATTGTTTAACTGTGTGTAAACAAAAAACTGTATTTAAACAAATGACTGTGTGTAGCAAAAGACTGTACTTATGCTAAACTGAATTGTTTGAAAATAAGTGAAACCATTTAACTGTATGCAAAAAAAAAAATGAGCTCAGGCTTGTTTAAAAATGTTATCTTCAAAATGTGTTTAGAAATCATATATTTAATATATGTATAAAAATGGCCTACAATGGTAGATATGCCATAAAACCTAACCAATCTGTTGATATAGATTTGGCCAAGGATTACAAATATAATGTAACCAAATTGAATTTACCACTGCATTTACACTTGAGTCTGTCTTCTCTGCTTCTTCATGAAATTTGAGATGGTCCAATGATTTGAAATAAAGAAGCCTCTTTCTCTGTTTATCCAACATTCCAAATGTTTCAAATACAGAATAGTGAAACAGGATATCACTGGATGTGTCAGGCAACCAACATTGATTACATTAGTGTGTAATTATCAAATTTGTATATTGCAAGCCTAATCTGACACAGAGTGAGGATTAAATTCACTAGTAATGATTTGCAAGACCTGCTTATTAACCTTTGCCCTTTGATACACTCTAAATATTACGTTTAATCTTTTACAGGCCTATATTAGAGTAGTACCCCATGAGGATTAGCTTATTCATGATATTGAAATGTCTATATGAGTTGATAATTATCACTCTAAGCTAAGCTCCTTTATTTTAAATATCTGTTAAGTCTAGTACAAGGCTTCAGTATTGATGCATCCTGTGAGGACCAAATTCACTGGTTATGATCAAGGACAGTCATGGGCAAATAAGGAAAAAATATTTATTAAAGTTTTGTTTGTATTGTTTCTTCCCTTTAATCATCGTTAAATGTACATATTTATGCTTATATCTTGCATTTTAATTTTTTGATTGTTTTACATTTTTTAACCATTTTCCTTGAGTACCATATCTTAAAAAAATTTGACTAAACCACATAGTACATAAAGTAAGTAAAGTTGGTGACCATAGTCGAGGGTGACCTGAAAGCTCCCTTTTCAATAGCTACTACACCGAGGTGTAGGGGAGGGCGCTACTCCTTTCCCTGGATTGCTCCACTTTACCCTTGATTCTTACCTTATAATGCTGAGTGTTAAGCAAGGAGGCATCAAGTACCAATTTTTTTTGTCTTTGGTATGACTCAACCTGCTATTGAACCCTGGTCTTCCGGGCCATAAGCAAACACTCTACCCATCATGCCAATGTCCTCGGTGTAGTAACTATTGAACATAGTATATAATTATGATTAAGTATGTTTTAACTGGGCCATTAGCCTAATGAGTAAAGTGTTTGCCAATGGTCCGGGAGACTGGGGTTCAATACCAGGTTGGGTCATACCAAAGAGTCAAAAATGGTACTTAATGCTGCCTTGCTTAACACTCAGCATTATAAGGTAAGGATCAATGGTAAAGTGGAGCAATCGAGGGAAAGGAGTAGTGCCCTCACCTACACCTCTGTGTAGTAGCTATTGAAAAAGGAGCCTTTGTGTCACCCTTGCCTAATGTCACCAACTTTGTTTTTTGATTTTGTAAGCTTTTGTTGAAAGTAATATTTTCAGCATTGTAAAAGATTGATGGATTTTCACATCTTTTATTTTAGAAACAAGAAACATTCATAATGATTTCTTTCTCTGGGGAAAGATTTTTTTCTTATAGTCAAGGGAATGAATTAGAAACCAATCTTAGTACTTTTATGTTCATTTTTATGATGTATTTTCAATCTAAAAGTTACAAATGAAATTATCTAATTGTTAAATAAGCACCTGTAATTTAAAGAAAATTGTTTTAATAAAGTTTTGATTCATAGATTATGAAAATATTCGATTTTTTCTTTGATACATAAGTCATATTTATATCGAATGCAATCAATTTTCAAGCATTCATTTTTTTCTTTTAATTATTCAGTAATATATCATGACAGTTAATCACATTAATATCAGTGATATTATACCAAGACTTCAATTTTTTTTTATAAAAAGATCGTTTTGCTAAAGAAAAAAGCCTCAAACTTTTCCTTTTTTCTAAAGCAGATGTTTATGGTTTTCTGTAACGAAAATGGTTGAGATACTTTCAATGAAAAATTACCTTAAGATTTTTTAGTAGTACTGCTTGCCTGATGTTGAACAATGTCTCATGTGGCTTGCTTCTTGAAAAAGTTTGCTCATAGCTGGTCTAGGAGATTATTCTACTATCCATTGCTCTATGGGAAATATCTTTGAAAGTACAGAGTGTATTGGTAACATGTAAAGAGTTGATTTTGTTTTTGTTTCACAGATATCGTTATGATTGCTTTTACTGCTGCAATATTTGTAGAATTAAAAAAAGGTGCCTAATCTTTTTCTATTGTGTAACACATTTCTCTTGACACTATTTTGATAAAACTGTGTTTATTTTAGGGACTGAAAAAACTTGGTCTGTCCATAGAATCATCTTACCTTAGTATACAGAAGTTGGTGGCTCGTCTTCAGAAGTATGTATCAGCTTTCATCAAATTTGATTTATTTTAGATTATCAGTCATTTATTTCATAAATTATTAAATTTTAAGGAATTTAGTATATTCTGTAAATTTGGAAGTATTGAACACTAAAGGTAAAATGTTAACCATTTACTTCGGTGAGTTAAAAGTTTTGCAATATGTAATAAACAGGAGATTGTGGCATGTATTTCACTTGACCAAAGCTGTTTAAACTATGGAAGTTACTCCTCTGTGGTTGTGATTATATTGTTGTACTTGGTGTGGTAACATGTGTATTGCTTCACTCTGCATGTGATTTGAAAGCTCCACAGATAAACATGCAACATAGTCTAATTTGAGAACTTTGCAATCTTGGCACAAGCATCTGGAGCTGTCAAATTGTGCATCATGTGACCAAAATATTGCAAAACTTTTGGTTCACCCTAGTATTATTCTCAGCATTTGATAATGAAACACAAGTTCCATGAAGAAATATTATTCATTCAAATCAATTTAGATAAAATCTTTTTGTGATGAAACATTTTTTGTAATTGATGAATAGTTTGAATGTTAAGAATTGTTTTTCACTCTTATCATCCACAGATTTTAATCTAGCAAAACTATTACTGATATACATAGGTTAAAAATGCCCTTGGAAAAGATATGATCCAATTATTCTTCCTCCAGCTATGGGTAAATAGTAGGGCACACTGGGTTCCTCAACCTTGGTATGGCAACCAATCTAGGAGAAGTAAAACTCTGAATTCAAACCTGTTAAACTCTGCTTAAAATTGATTTTGTGTTGCATCCTGCTTGTGTTGAGGGGTCAGTAAATATATATATATATTGTCATCCACAGACAGACTGTTTCATTGTATCACGACACATAGGATGCTTGAAGCTGGGATTGAAACATATATAATGTGTGTGTGTTTATATCAAATGTGCAGTATAATATCTGAATTCAAATATTAAATCATTGTCATTCTGTATTTCATGCTGTCAACTGTCTTTTATTTCTTTGGGACGTCAAATTCTTATTTGCTTTGTATGATATATAACTTAATTTTTTGATTGCTGTTATTTATTTGCCAAATAAATCCCCTACAACATATCATTGGTACAGCCAACACTACCTTTAAAATGATTCCCTGTAAACTGTACATAACCCAATTTACATATTTTACACCTGCTATCATGTTTCAGAACTGTGTATTACAGAACACTCCAGAAAGAAGGCTCTTTCAAAATATTGTATAAATAGTCTAGATTTCTCATCTTTCATTGAAGAAAAATGTATTATGAATTCATGCTGTTTGAATTTTAATATGCTGACAATTTGAAATTTGTTCCTTGATTCTCTGTATCAACCAAAAAGATTTAATTTAGTGTGTGTGTATATATATATATATATATATATATATATATATATATGCTTTCTGTGCTGATAATTGATAAATCACATTTGGGAATTGAAATAGCAAATTAGAAAACTACATGGAGAGATATGTTTTTGTACTTTATTATAAATGTATGTGTATGTATATATATAACCCCTCCCTCATCATCCAGGTTGACAATATATGAAACGGCTTAATTGCTTCTACTGTTTGGGCAGAGAGGTTCTTATAGGAAAGTGATTTACCAATCATGCTTTCTGTGCTGATAATTGATAAATCACATTTGGGAATTGAAATAGCCAATTAGAAAACTGGAGAGATATGTTTTTGTACTTTATTATAAATGTATTTCTGATTTTGGATTTTCAGTGTTGGGGTATCAATTGTGAGCCATTTGAGTGACCTTCATGGAATGTCCATGTGGTATGATCGATTTGGTGTGGTTGGGTTGACCAGTAATAGTTTACATGAAGCTGTTATGGCTGCTGGAACATTTATGCTGAAAGCCAGTGAATTGCATCAGTAAGTTCATTTTCCTTTTCTTTCTTTTGACCTAATTAATAATGTTTGTGACTAAAGATGCATATATAATTATGAAATTTGAATGTATCATTAGAACAGTATGCAGCATTAATTTGACCTGCATATGTCTCTTTGTATCTAGCTTTTAAATCTTAATATAATATTTTGTTTTCAAATGTTTTCATTTCATGTAAAAATGCTATGTTGAGAAAGCAGGGGCAACTTTAGGGCAAATTGTTTGTGAATAGAGTTCTTTACTTATGGAAATAAAGGATGATGTACAAAAAACTATTCTAAAAATGTGTATGTGTTTGTAATTGTGTGTGTGTGTGTATATATATATATATATATATATATATATATATATATATATGTGTGTGTGTAGTTATAGTAAAGTAAAAAAATTAGACAGCTAATTCAACATTACAGTAAGCTGCCACACATATATGGCCTTCCAAAAATTCATAAGATTGGTATTCCATTGAGACCCATTGTCAGCAACCAAGGTTCAGCATGTCACCCATTGAGCCGCTTCCTTGTGGAGATCATCTACCCACTAACTGGTAAGTCCTCATCATATGTTAAGAACTCAGCACACTTTGTGGAGAGAATCAGTGATGCCCCCATTCATTCCAACCAGATGGTGAGTTTGGATGTAGTGAGTCTGTTTACAAAGGTACCTACTGATGAGACACTTGCTGTAGTACGGGATAAACTGGCTGTAGATCCCTTGCTGGAAGAATGCACTTGTATCCCAATAGATAATTTAATGGAAATGTTGACCTTCTGTGTGGAGACAACCTACTTCAGGATGGGATCTGATATATACCAACAAGAAAAAGGACTGGCTATGGGATCGCCATTGTCACCAGTGTTGGCTAACATATTCATAGAATACTTCGAAGAAATGGCATTAGGATCTACATCACTAAAGCCATCTATGTGGCTTAGATACATAGATGACATATTCATTCTCTGGCCTCGTCAGGAAGATGTTCAGATATTACTTGATCACGTGAACTCAATCTGACCATCTATACAGTTCACTATGGAGAAAGAGCAAGACAACAAATTACCCTTCCTCAATGTATTAGTAACATGCACAGAGCAAGAATTCAGGTCATCTGTGTACTGTAAGTCTACCTCCACCAGACAGTACCTCAATTTCAACTCCCATCATCCATATACGGTAAAGAAAGGAATAGTCCGTTGCTTACAACATTGAGCGAAAACCATTAGTAGCGATACTATTGCATATCAAGAAGAAATGATTAGTCTGAGACACAACCTCCATCGTAACAACTATCCAGAGCACATAACATCGGCTCCAAGAAATCTAGATAGGAGGATGGAGGATAATACCCGAAAACTCACCACGGTATGTCTGCCCTATGTCAAAGGACTAGCCGAAAGGATCCAATAGATATGTAGTCCATATGACATCAGGACAGTATTCACAAGTGGTTCAACTCTCCGGAGGTATCTCTTCCGAGTCAGGGCACCAACGGAATTCAACATGACCAAGAACTGTGTTTACTCCATCCCTTGCAGTTGGGGTAAGATATACAAAGGTGAGACAGGCCGCCCACTAAAAGTAAGGCTAGAAGGCAATAGTACAAGGTGAGATTGAAAAGTCTGGTATGGCGGACCATATATGGAAGGAAAAGGGAAATCATCTGCCTTTATGGGATAAAGTCGAAATAATTGATAGGGCTGAACATTGGAGGATTAGACGCCTTAAGGAATCAGCATATATGTTGGGCTACAATGACCTGCTAAGTATAGAGTTGAATACAATATGGGAACTGATAATTAAGAAGGCTAGATGAAAAAAAAATCTGTATATGAGCACAGGTAAAAAATCATATATAATAGTAGTAATTCTAGTCCAGTAAGAACATTAAGTTTATAAGTCCCAAAAATTCACTATGAATTGTCCAGCAGGACAGATTGTGTAACAGTTATAGGCATTGGTTCCCCAAGCTTTCAAGGAGACAATCATCTGGAGGTTGCAGATTTAATCCTCACTACAGGCAGGTAACAATACAGGAATACTTAAGACTTGTACCCGGTTATGGCTAATGGAATCAGAACAGGTGACCCCTGTGGATTCAATAAAAGACGTAGTTCAAAGTTCCGTGAAGGTTCCCGAGTTCGACAAACACCTGAAGAAGGCCAGAGGACATATCAGCTGAAACATTGTGGAAATAACAATAAAGATGAAGACAATAGTCTGAAAACCCTTAATGATAAAAAGTTAAAAAGATATTTACACATAGGCTAAATATGAGTTTGCCACTTTTGAATCAAAAAGACAGTCCATGGAGTGAAAACACACTGACTCTCTGGTGAAGAAAAATTTCTCAATGCAGCAATTAGTAAGGAAGGTGATGACAGTCTTCTGGGATATGAAATGACCCATTACTATTGATTTCTTTGAAGCTGGTGTTATTGTAAACAGTGCTTCATAGTACCAATTCTTTTGGTAAAATTCAAAAACAAAAAAATAAGAAAGTAAGAAGATTAAAAGACAGGGAAATAAAGACACTTGACATTCCCTGTGACAATCAGAAAGTAGGGAAGGTGAGGAGAGATATGTACAAAGAAAATAAAAAAAAATATAAATACAAAGTGTAAAAAGGCAGGAGACATGTAAAGTGTACAGAGATGTCAGTATTGTGATGTTCTTTCTACTAAGACATTAAGAGACTGATGTCCCAGTTGAGTCCTCATTTAAAGGTTTGTTGTGTAGAATCAAATCGCTGAGAACAGCCTGGAACCTGTCGCTCAAACAAGTATATATGATGTTGGTTCGAGTTTACCCAAGTAAGGGGTGTGTAGACTGATCCTCAACATCGGTAAAGGGGTTGCCGACACGTTCTTATATACACCACCAAGTTCCTTTTCTTCAACCCCTTTATATAATCTTGAGAAATAAACTCATAGGTTATTTTACATCTAACTGTAGATAAAGCCCTAAATCAACTCTACTATTGTTTTGGGAGGGACGAGATGGGTTAGCGAGGATTAACGTAAGTGGAATGTGGCCGAGATATGAATTCTCATGCAAGAGTCATTTTCAACAAAGAAAGAGAATGCAATCCAGAACATTTTAACACATGAATTCATAGAAAATGTAACAAAAATTTTAATCCATTTATTTTAGACGATCAAAATAAATGGTGAAGAAATACAAGAAACTGTTCTTTTTTCTTTTCTTTTTGCCTTCACAATCACTGGAAATATTTTGTAAAAGAACAACAAATAAAAATGTCTGTCAATAGTTCTTTCCTTTTTTCTTTCCTTCTCACTTTGACAAAGTATCTATACACCTGACTGGGGTGTGCAAAAATGTTCGCACAATATTATGACCAACTTATGAAACTAAACATTTTCAGTTTTCTTCACATTTTTTTTATATGAGAAGGAACGTTAGTCTATCATAGACAACCTTATTTTTTTTAAAGCTCTTCGAAGTCTTTAGAATCTACACTGCTTTCCATCTTCAAGATTTCCAAAAAGAAAATGGTTTTCTGAAGTTTAAGACAAAACATAATTTGAGCTGTACTTATCTGTGACAGGTTTCAAACCTAAGACTCTATCTTTTTATGGGTGATTTCTTCTGGAATTCAGTGATACTGTGACTTATTTCAATGCTGGTTCACACAAAAACTGAAGACTCTTTTCGAATTTCTCTGTAGCATGCTGGCTTCTTGGCGCGAAGATGCTGCCGACCAATCAGAATCATTCTTTCCCCTTTTCACTACCTAGTCGAATCACGCCAGCTGACTGACCTTGGCTTCTGTTTGTCCACCGCCTCAACAGGTTACAGAGTGCAGGGAGATATAGTTGGTTTACCATCCCCCCACCACTTTAACAGTCGGTCTCTGCCTTCTCATCGCAACAATCTTTTTTATTGCCAGTTGATTTATGAGCGGGAGGGGCAGGGGTATTGATCTCCCCTTCATCCTCTCTACATCCTACCTTGTCAAAGTATAATCTCATTTTAAAGAAATCTTTTCTCAGAGTATATTCACAAAAAAGCCAAGGTGGCTATTCAAAAATCTGTATACAGTGGGAAAATTAACTTATTTTTAACAGGTTAACTTTTTCCCAAAGAATATGCGTTTTATATTTGCTTATTATTTTGGAAATATTCACATATGCTACTCATAATGAACATGTGTTAACACATGTATATAATTGAATTGTGAATTCATTCATTTAGGTGAAATATTTTTTGTACCTTTTCCTTGTGCAATATTGATTTCAAGTGCTCATTTACCAAGTTCCTGTATGTCAGGGGTTAGCAACCCACGGGCCACATCTGGGCCTTGAGTGATTTTTGTCTGGCCCGCCATCATACACTGGATTGACATTACATTACATTAAAATTGACTTACAGTGTAATGAATCTGAAATCAAAATTTCAGTTCAAATCCACTGCTGACTTCTACAAGAAATATATATATGCTAAGTGGAAAATATAAAAAGATCTTAATGTGAAGCTGCTGATGTCATTATTTGGAAGTACATATGTTTGTGAACAACTTTTTTCAAAATGAAATATACTAAAAGTCGTTTAGGAAGAAGGTTGGGTGACGACCACCTGGATGATGTTTTACTCCTGTCATTGACAAATATTTCTCCCGATGTGGAGAAGTTATTGCACGTTAAGCAGAAACAAGTGTCTCATTAAATCATTTACCATTTCTAAATGCATTTTGTTTAAAGTGAGGAATTTGATTTTTTTTTTCTTTGTTGATTGTGATTGTAGTTGTTTTTCTGTTATTCCTGAATTTTACTTTTTTTTTTTGTTGAATATATTTAGTTTTTTTCTTTTTTTTTGTCTTATTCTTGCAGTAAAATATAAGGGGCTTTGTTAAAATAGAATTATATTAAATTCCTTGTTTAGCTTTAAACCTCCAGAAAACTTATTTACATATTTAATGACATGGCCCTCCTCTCTGACATGCTGCATAGGTGTTTGACCCACTTTCTCCAAAAGGTTGCCAATTTCTGCTGTATAGTCTATCCAGATTGTCTTCTGTAAGATGCTATAACATTAGCATTTGGCTTTGGATGCATTTTTTCTCTCCTCAACTAACTACTTTTATGTACAAATCATCATTCTTATTTAGGTGACAAAAAGAAGTGGATAAACACATTTCTTTTTTTACATCATCCCATTTTATTATTTGGCATTTTCCATCAAAATATGTCCTTTATCACGAGGCTTCCAATGGTCATTATCTTTTGTACATTAACCCAAAGCCTCTCAAATACATCTCTTTGTTTTCGTATTTCAGCTTGAACTTTTTACCTCACTCAAAATCCCAGTCTACTGTTTTTGCACACATGCTCTTATTCACCAATCAAAATCCATGTTTTAGTTTTAGTTCCCATATTTTTGCTAATGTGATACCTACCACAATCACAAAAACATGGCAATCATTAAGCAGGTGTTGAAATGGACCAACTACACTCAGTATATTCACTCACTATTTTGTACTTTGAATTGAGCTGATTTTTTTCGGCTTTTTCTTAATGTATGCACCACTCATTTATTTTTATTCTCTAATTGTTCCATGATAAAAATAATTGAATGAAATTTGTATTTTTTCTTTTTTTTTTTTAGGGTTATTGACAGAAGCATTAAAAGTTTGAAAGCATTTTTCAGGTGGCTTTATGTTGGTAAGTGACTTTTTGGTAATTTTTATAAAGTTAACCACACTACATTTAGTTTTATATATTTATTACATAACACATATAAAAAGTAATGTGAATTGAAATGCACAAGTGTTTGTTGTTGCTGACCGCAAGCTATATGGTAAAAAAGTACTGTCAATTCCTAAAAGGATTTATGGCCTTAAATTTATTGGAGTAAGATTATTTGGTTGCTTAAAACACATAAACTCTGTTTTATCTGAGTTCATATAGAGATCAATGCCTCATACTGTTGGGTCCAAGCTATGCAGCAGAGATTCACTTAGAGCAGGTGCATTTGCAAGAAGTGCTTGATGATCTGCATAATCTGTATTAGTAATAGTTTCTGCAAGATATTGTCTGCTTCTTGCTTTTTTTAGTGTGAAACCATTTTCTTTTATTAGATCTATTGACATTCATAGTATGTAATCTAGACAGATTTCATGAGTTTTAACCAAGATGGTACCATCTCCTTATTAAATTGCAAGCCATTGAAATTATTAGACTACTTCACATACTTCAGTCGCAATATCTCATCTATATGCCTTGTTAAAGCATAGATGACCATTGAAAAGCTAACAGCAACGTGGAGGTCTGATCTCTCTGATAAAATAAAAAGGGAATTCTCAGCTGTAGCCATGTCAATACTTTTGTATAATTGTACCCCTGACTGTCGTGATGACATGCTTCAGCTCTACAGTGCATCTGCCTACTCACTACATGGTGTGACCTGACAGTTTATTGCACAGAGCCTGAGATTGTGTCACAAAAGACAAAGAAAAGAGAAAAGTTAAAGTCAAAGTTTGAAGGGTTGGACTCATTCACGGATGGAGGGGTGTATGTCACCTTTGACCTTACTTTGGCTCTGTACCCCATTCCCATGTGTTTGGCATGAGTTCTACCTAGCCAGATCCTAGCAGATCACCCCAGCTGTAGGGGCATGAGCAACTTTCTCCATTCTTTTAAGTCCGGACTTCCTGTACTTTGAGAAAACAGGAAGTGCTTGGTCATTCCTCGTTTTTTTGTCCCCTTCTCCTGCATATTGAGTAGCTCCACATTTATTCAAGTTTGTGAGGTAACTTCGTTCAAACCTATGGTTGACTTGCCAGGTTGGTAGTTGAACTGCTTCCTCCTTCCTTAAATTTTAAACATACAGCAAGGATACATCTACACACGTATACATGTGTATATATGTAACCACATTTGTGCTTGTGTTCACCATAACATGAACACATACATCTAACTGTATACTACCATGCCAAGGCTCCATAGTGTTACACTATCAGCATCCATTAGTGATGATGATAATTATTCAAAAATTAAAACAATACACAAACTGTAAGGAGATTTTATACTACTTCTGAACATGTATGCAAATATTTATTATTTGTTGCAGACAATGATTGTTACTTTAGGTCATGAAAATGTATCGAAATTTTTTACTGCTCAGTTACATTGCCTGAATATTTAGATTTGTAACTGTTGTGTCAAAATTACAAAATGGAAATAATCTAATTAATAAAAAGTTGAATTATACATACAGTGATTCTATTCTAATGCTTGCAATTAATTCCTGATCATTGATAACTCTTCCTGATTTTCAATGCATTGATATAATAATATGTTGCTTACTTAACAGTTGTAGAATAATGATCTGAGAGTTAAACATAAAAATCAATGGAAAGAAGAGTTAAAATTGATAGACATTAACATCATCTCAATTTGCACAAATACTGGTGTATATGTTTACATTTTGGACAACTCAGTGTTGAGCAATTGTTAGCAAGTTAGTGTCACAGATTATAGTTATTGTGGTGAGTTCGATCTACAATTGTGACATTATTTCTTACTTTACAAAACTAAGTAAATTTCTAAATTTCCAAAAACAGATTTCAAATCTATTATCCTCACCTTTCCGATGTCGATTTTTAAGAAAAAAATTAGAAGAGTTATCTCCCTTAGATTATTTGTGTTTTTGTTTAATATTTTTTTTTTTTTTTAAGCAATGTAAGCAAACATTTAATTTCTATATTTAAAATGAACTGTAATATTTTATTTCATTCTTTTAATGAAATTTTAATTTCTTTTTTAATTCCAGTAAAACCTTTGCTGTAAATCATGAAAATTTAGTCTCATTTCTAATCTTTTGTATTGTCTAAAATATTGGATCATGTAATTTTTAGTGTTCTGGGAAACCTTGTTTCAATCCCAGGTTGCATCACACCAAAGACTTTAAAAATGGTACTTGATACCTCCTTGCTTAACACTTAGCAATATAAGGTACGTATCGAGGGTAAAGTGGAGCAATCCAGGGAAAGGAGTAGCGCCCTCTCCTACACCTCAGTGTAGAAGCTATTGAAAAGGGAACCTTCTGGTCGCCCTCAACTATGGTCCCTAACTTTACAACTTATCATTTTAAAAAAATTATGAATGACTGTTTTTCAGAGAAATTAATAGACTCAGCTGCAGGTTTAGTTTAATGCTTGATAAAATTTCCTTATGGAAACAATTTCACTATAAAGAAAAGTTTCATGATATTATCAATTCAAGCATCAATTATGATTAATAAATTTTCTATAAGAAAATGTCACTAGAAAAATCCAACTGTTAAAAATTAAAAATCATTAACAATGATATTAATTTTTCTTGTATGCTTTTAAATGTAAATAATTTTTTTCAGTTATTTTGAGACTTGGAGGTGACCAACCTCCACCCCAGGAAACTAGCAAGGTAAAAATGAATTTTTTTATATAAGTCAATCCCATAAAGCAAAACAGAAAGATGTTAGTTGTCATTGATAGAGAGAAAGAAGTCCTAAAGTCATTTTCTTATTTTCAAACTTAATTTCCAGACTTAATTATGAAAAAAAAAAACTGAACTAATATACAATGATATAGTTTTTTAATTTATTTAAAAAGTGACTTTACACACACACACACACACACTTGTGTGTGTGTGTGTGTGTGTGTGCATTTTATTTTGAATTTAAGAAAAAATTACCTTAAAAAATTTTGTATTTGACATTTCAACCTGTTCTTTTTTATGTAAATTTTTTTCTTTTGTTTAAACATTTGAATTCTATTGTTTTTATTTTAGTTTAAAAATTAGGATGCATGTTTTACTCCATTTTTTGAAGTTTCAACTGTTTATTTATAATCATCTTCTGATGGATAGAATTATTCTCATATATTTCATTATCTTCTAAGCAACAATTGCAATTTATTACACAAGAATCTTTTATTATATCCACAAGAACTCTCAGTTTTTCGTTTGTTTGTAGTTTTCATTCTTCTGGCTTGAACTTTTTGCAATATCAACTCATGTAGCATTTTCAGAATTTATTGAATCAGTTCCTCCCTCAATTTACTGTATTTCTGTTATTTTCTTTATTTTTTATTTCAGATGACACAGCATGATTTCAATTTTGTTGCTGAGTTCATCAGAGATAATTTTGATCAGTTAACGCTTGTAAGTTTTTTTTTTTGTCATTTTTATTATTTACTTTCATTATAATTCATTGTCTGGAAAATTCAGTTATAAATAATTGTTTATTTTACATTCTAATTCCACTAATAAGAATATTATAGTTTGACTTTTAATTTCCTGAATAGCTAGTAATTGTAATTAAGCAAAACTTCCTGGCCACCTTTTATTATTTATTCTTTAAAAGTTGGGATTCTTTTTTTTCTTTCCATTTTCCTTCCATTTTTCCATCCAATTTCTACAGAAAGATTCTAAAAATGAAATAATCTGCTCAATTCTCTTTCCATTTATCTCCAAATTTTAAATGAAAGAAAAACTTATTAAAAAAAAACAAAACTTTTTTAAAAATTTGTTTTATTTTACGGTCATCTTAATCTTTCATCAACTTGTAGCTGTTAGATTGGTATCCACAATGAAGATTAAAATGTTTTCCTATTATATCAATTATAAATACACTTTTTAAAAAAAATTATTGTATTTTTATTTTGGGTAAATTATAAATTATATATTTTTTCTTTGTTTTTATGCAGGATGAAGATGATGCCAAAAAGCAGGGTTTTAAACTTGAAAAAGTTGGTCAAGTAAGTCAATCAACTGTTGGGACATATATAATGATATTATTGTTATATTATTTTTGCCCCACTCTGTGTGTGTACAGATTTCTTAAAAATACTATGGTGTACAAAACTAGAGATCTTGTTGCTGACCATATTTGGTGTCATGCTGCCTGGTTATTACACATTTCTTGGGTCACAGACCATCACTACTGGACATTGGAAGTTTGGTGATAAGTTGCCTGGTCACATGAGTCACTTGTCTTTCTTTCACAGTCACAGATCTTTCAGGCAGAGAGTTTGAATTCATGTGTTGAGGAGACAGCATGCAGCTTTTGATCAGGTCTGTCAGCAGTATTATGCAAGCTGGTGTCTGTTCTATTAGTTTGTAAGGACCACTAGTGAAACTGGAGTGTTTCTTAACAGGTGTGCAACACACAGAGGTCTTGTTGCTAACCATTTGTACTTCTTTATGCTCACCATATTTCCTGATTGTGATAGTTTTTTCCAGAAAGATAACTTTACTCTTCCCTCATGCATATTTAGCAATAAATATTCCAGGAACTTTAGGCTGACTTACAGATGTTCTACTCTACTCACCATGTCCAATAAACACAACTTAGTTATTGTCAGCCCTGAAATGCACCCTATTGGTGCAAATAGGTAAGACACTCCTCCCTAAAAAAAAAAGGTGTCCTGTATATGACATTCAACTGTGCCTGGTAATGAGTCTCGAATTTTGGGTGCCCTGTCAGATGGGGCTGTAGACTATGCTGACTCTACCTCAGCAGAGGGGTAAAATCCCCACCTCCCCAGGAAGTGTCTTGGGTATGAAATTAAACTGCATCTGATGGTGAGGCTCTATCCAGTCTTGGAGCTTTACGTAATATGGAGTACCCCTTCATTGGCTTTACTCCCAGGTCCACTCTGACCTGGCCTTGTATCTGTCAGGGTTCCATCTATTGGGCAAATAGAACTGTTCAATCATTTATTAAGAATTTTTATTATTAGTTATTTGAAATCATACAGCTGTTTGCTAATTATTTGTATTAGGTAGGAATACTTTAAAAATAGAATTACTAATGTTAAATAGCAATACTCGAAATCATTCAGCTGTGTGCTAACAAATGATTAATATTGAATAGAATTATTTGTTTTGGATAGCAATACTTGAAACCATATAACAGTGTGCAAACAAATGAGTTCTAACAATTTTTTTGTAAAATGATTAGTATTAAATTAGATAGGAATACTTGATAAATAGAATTACTAATTAAAATAGCAATTCTTAAAACCATTCAACTGTATGCAAACAATATGATTAGTGTTAGATAGCAATATTTGAAATAATTTTATTGTGTGCAAACAAATGAACTTTGGCTTGTTTAAAAATAAAGTTACCTATAAACAATTTGCTTATAAATCATTTACATATATGTCTTTTAGGGTGCTATCTATGGGTCAGATAGATCTGTTTGTGGTAATATTAAAAATAATTGTGAGCTTCATTAATACATTAGCTTAAAACATTGATACTGCAATTAAGTATAAAGTGCTTACTGGTTTAAAATGATTCTGAAGATGCATTTTTGTACTGTATATAATTGGAGACCTGAATTGTTAAAGTGACATAGGCATGAAACCAACCAACAGTTCTAGAAAGTACCTGGATAGATATACTAACACTAGTCGTGTGTTGTGGCCATTCAGTTTTTCATTGTCTTTTTAACCATTAATCATATGCAATAAGTTAATTCTGGAAACTTCACCTTCTTTTTAAATCTTGTTAAATTATATTTGAATTTAAACCAAAGGTTGAAAGAAGCTCAGAATTTTGCTTGCCTTGTTGGTTGGCACTGTAGTATATGCTGACTGCATCTCTGCAGAAGAGTGAGAGCTCCCCCTAATGTCCATAGGTGGTGACCTGTAATGCTTGAGGACGGGATCCTGGTGGCTGAGCAGTCCATAACCCAGCAATCAAAGAAGTCATGTGACTTGCAACACTCCACTTTGGCCCTTACTGGGCTAGATGGGTAGTCAGAGAGGCCAGATCTGATCAATCAGCTGGTCAAGTCTGCTCCCTTTCAGATTTTTGCTTGCCCAGTCTGCTGGGGCTGTAGAATATACCGACTGCTTCTCTGCAGAGGGGTAAGACCCCCCACCCCACCCAACGAGTGTCCTAAATATGACACTAAACAATTTGTGGTGAGGTTCCAATGATGCTGGAGCTTTGAAGAATGTAGAGCACTTCTTCATTGCCGTTGCTCCCAGGTCCACTCTGGCCTGGAATGGTAGCACCTGATAGGGCTTTATCTATGGGTTAAATAGAACTAACTGCATATTTATGCTAAACTGAATTGTTTGAATTAGAACTGTTTGACTAAACTGAATTGTTTGAAATGGAACTGTTTTTGACATTGAAACTGTACTTACACTAAACTGAATTGTTTAATATAGAACTGTTTTGACATTTAACTGTGTGTAAACAAAATCTGTACTTATACTAAACTGAATTAGCTGAATTAGATCTGTTTTGACAATTAAACTGTATATTCATGTTAAACTGAATTGTTTGAAATAGAGTTGACTATTTGCTTAAAAATGGATTTGGTATTAAATAACCTACTAAGGTTGATATGCCATAAAACCCAACCAACCAACCTCAGATTTTTGCAAAAATCTGGATCAGAGGGTGATGGCTGTAGGGTCAATCATGCTAGGGAAGGACCCCTATCACTTCCTGTCCATGGGTGAGTAATTATCTTGGGAATGAAAACCCAGGGACACACTGTAACTGTCTATTATCAGCATGAGTATAGTGATTATGTAACCCTGATATCCCTCGGTGAATGGTTTTTTTCCCCTAGGCATATTCCCGAGTAGGGCTCTGTGGTGGGTGAGAAGCATAGTCAATGAAACTGATAACTTATTTTCATGGCTTATGAAAAAAAGAAAACCAAGCAAAAAGACCCCATTACGAATCCAACTCTGACCAAGAAGAACAATACTTCAAATCCATTGTAATGAAATTGAAAGAACTCCCTCAAACAGAATTATCACTTTTTATTTTTTAAAAGACATTTCCTCTATAATTGCCTCCATTTTGATGAAAAACCCAAAGAATTAAAACCATCCTTATAGAAGTGGCAACCCCCCGCAAAAAAAACCCTGAGACATTACTAAAACTGAAAAAAATTCCATGATATAGAGATAAACACTAACCCTCATGAAAGACTAAACACCTCTCAAGGTGTGGTAAGGAACAAGGACCTATCCCTATGCTCAATTACAAAAATAAAAAATAAATTGAAAAAACAAAATGTTATAGACATCTAAAGGATCAGAATAAGAAAATTGAACCAAACCATCAACATGAACACACACATACTAACTTTTAACACCCCAAAACCCCCACCAAAAATAAAAATTGGATACCTGCTTGCAAAAGTGGAAAAGTACATTCCAAATCCCAGAAGGTGCCACAATTACCAGAAATATAGACATTTGACAAAAACTTGCTCAAGAAAACCAGTATATGTAAAATGTGGTGCACATGAACCATACCACACAAAAATACTTGCACTAATAATCTAAACTGCAGCAACTGCAATGAAAGCCACAGAATAGATTCAAAACCCTGCAATATTTTGGAAAAAGAAAGAGAAATCTTAAAAATCATCAAGTCAAGTTGGCGACTGTAGTTGAGGGCAACCAGAAGGCTCCCTTTTCAATAGCTACTACACCGAGGTGTAGGGGAGGATGCTACTCCTTTCTCTAGATTGCTCCACTTTACCCTCGATACGTACCTTATATTGCTGAGTGTTAATCAAGGAGGTATCAAGTACCATTTTTAAAGTCTTTGGTATGACGCGACCTGGGATTGAACCCAGGTCTCCTGGATCATTGGTGAACACTCTAGTCACCCAAAATATTACCTTCTCAGAAGCAAGAAGACTTATAGAAATACCCTTCATTAAACTAACTTTTGTTAAAATCACAAAAACTCCTCCAAATGAAAACCAAGTAAATATTCAAATAAAAACAAAAAAATAGAAGAATTGATAAACCTAATAGATGAACTACAAAACCTGATTAAAACCTTAAAAACCGCAATACCTAATATAGAAAAAAACCTCTGTCAATAAACCAAACTAGACCCCACAACCACCAAAAAATATGAAGCACAAGCTACAAAAATTTGACGTAGATCAAATTCAACAACAAAGGAAAAAGGAGAAAATCAAAAACCAACTCAAAACCCCCTACAGAAACTAAAAACAAATTTAAAAATAAATTGAAAATGGACTCAACACCCACAATCAAAAAGGCAGAACAGCTTAAACAAAAACCACAAGCTCCCATTGGCCAAGCTAAAAAAATGCTTATAAACACCAAAGTGAACAATGAAAGACCAGCAGGTGCATTCAGACTGCTCTCGACCAAGTTTGATACAGTCTCCTTAACATCAGGAACAAAGTCACCTGTAAGAATGAATAAACAATGCAATACTCAAGGATCAACAAAATCCCTACAAAGATCCTATAGTATAGAAAGGATGGATTGTGACACAGACCATACAATTGCCCACCTCAATCTTGAAGATATAACAAATAACTACTATATTTGAAACCATTTAACTGTGCAAACAGATAAGCTAAATCTCTTAAATGTTACTTACAAACCATCCACTTAAAAAGTAAAAATGAAATTACCGACTTACTACTTTCTTACCGACTTACTACTTTCTTACCTATCATGTTTATTTATTTAAATGTGTGCAAACAAATGACAGATGTTAAATTTTTACTGTTGCATAGCAGTGCTTAAAGCCATTTGACTGTGTGCAGGTAAATGATTGAAGGTGAATTGAATGATTCATATTAGAAGGGAATATTTGAAATTATCTGTGAAGAAAAATGAGTTAAGGGTTGTTTAAAAATGTTATTAGCTCTGTTTACAAATCATATGTATAAACCATTTGACTGTATGCAAACAAATTGCTGATGTTGAATTGTTGGTGTTGTATAGCATTGCAAACAAGTAGTCTCTGGCTCATTTGAAATATTATTTACTAAGTATTCATTTAGAAAACTTAGGTTTGATATATGTATAAATGGAATTTGGCATTAAATGACCTACAAAGTTTGATATGCCATAAAACCCCACAAACTAGCCAAGAGAACATCTTGAGTTTTTCCAAAAAATTAAAAAAAAAACACTTTTTCATCAAAATTTGACCAAATCAACCAACCAACATCTGATCAAATATAATTAAATGTTATAAAAAATCCATACCCTAAACCCTAAAACCCATATCGAAGACAAAACTAATCTAACCTTTCTTGGCATTAAATGATCCACAAAGGTTTATATACCATTAAACAAAACTCAATCTCAGAAATTTGCATGTAAATAAAAGGAGCTCAGAGTTTCATGTGTAAATAAGGTTATAGTAATTTACTTTTCTTTCTTTCTTTCTAATAGCATACCAACTTTGTTGATTATCTAATGCTAAAGCCATCTTTGTAGAAGAACAACAGTGGTACTATTTAACCCCTAGCTGGAGGAGGGATAAAAGGGTTCATTCCGTTCTCAAGGGTATTAGTCTGAAAGTGAATGTAATAGTGCGACTGGAATTCAAACTTTTATTCTGTGATCTCATAGTCCCACACTTTAACCATTACACTTCAAAGACTCTCTCTCCACCATGACAGTTGGAAAAATAGAACTAATTTGATTGACTTTTTCAAGATTTTAACCAACATTAAAATATGGTATTTTTAAGGAACTTTTATATCAGGTTTATAAAGAGTTCAGAATATTTTGATAATTGTAAACATACAGTAATTTTAATTTAAAGACAGATTTTCTGTATGTGAATAATCTAATATTTCATTCTAGTAATAGTGATGATAACACATCACTCAATAAGTACCAGGCTTAACTAATAAAACCACTTTTAGACAAAATTCAACTTTATTCTTCAACATAGTCTCCTAGGGTGATACACTGATTCCAATGCTTCTCTAACAATTTGATGCCTTCTTTGTAGAACAATTTGTCTTTGGCCTCAAAATATGCCTCAGTTTCTGATATCACTTCTTCATTGGAGCCAAATCTCTTTCCCTGGAGCATTCTTTTGAGGTCTGCAAACAGCCAGTTGTCACTGGGAAGCAAATCTAGAGAATAGGGTGGGTGTGAAAGCAATTTGTGTAGTTTTGCCATCATTGTGATTGACTTGTGACATGGTGCATTGTCTTGGTGAAAGAGCACTTTTTTCTTCTTCTTTTGTGGCCATTTTTTGGCAACTTCTTCCTTCAAATGCACCAATAATGCTATGTAATATTTGCTATTTATGGTTCTTTCATTCTCAAGGTAATCGATGAACAAAATACCTTTGCACATCCCAGAATATGGAGGTCAGAACCTTGCCTGTTAATGTTTGCGTCTTTGGTCCCTTTGGATGGCTTTCACCTGTTGCTGTCCACTCAGCTGACTGCCGATTTGACTCTGGAGTGAAGTGGTGGATCCATGTTTCATCCATTGTCACATATTTATGCAAAAATTCCTTTTGTTGCATTGAAACAGTTGCAAACAATGCTCTGAATTGTCAGCGTGTTGTTGTTTTTGATTGACTGTGAGCAAATGTGACACCCACTTTGAACACAGCTTTCTCAATGATAAATGTTCAGGAAGAATGGTGAATATACTGCCTTCTGACATCTTCAATTCTCCGCTATCTCACACAACTTCAATTTACGCTTGGCCAAAACGAGTTTGTGGAGTCTTTTGGTGTTTTCCAGGACAACTGCTGAATTTGGGTGACCTGAGCATTCAACATCATTTGTGTCTGTATGACCATGTTTAATGTCAGGATGCTACCTCTTAACCATTGTTTCTGACAGAGGAAAGTCCGAATAACACTTATTGAGCCATTGCTTTGCTTGAACAGTATTTTTCCCCTCAGAAAGCAATCTTTTATCAACACACTAAATTCAAATTTTTCCATTGTTTTAAAAATTTGCAACAGTAGCTTCACTTAAATAACTGTAATTTGTAAATTAATAATCCGAATGAGCTCAAATTTTGACACTTGCCATTTGAAGGTTAATACTTTATAAAAATCATATGGATCTTTTTATTAGTGATGCCATCTATATGTCAGGCCCATGACTTATTGAGTGATGTGTTAAAATTTTACCAATAATTATTTAAAAGAACGAGAATTGGTCAATGGAAAATAAAAAATGAGACTTGACTTTTGGTTAATAAAACACATTCTAAAGAAATCAAGGGAAAATCTATTATTGGAGAACATTAAAAAGGTTTTTTAGTGAAAATTTGACATGATAAAATATTGATTTTATTTGATATTGGAATTTTTTTTTTTTTTAGTATTTGAGAAAAGAAGACTTGCAGTTTCCTGCTGATAATTCTAAAAATCCATGGATCAAATTTTGTGACCGTGAACCTGTTATGGCTGGTAAGTTGGAAAAAATTGTTCTTATAGCTGCAGAATTGTAAGATGTGACAAAACGACAGACTTTCTAGAATTATACTAGATGAGCTATGAACCTTTAGAACTATGGTCTATTTTGCTGTTTCTATTTAGGACGGAGTCTAATTACCATTTACATTGTCATCTCTCTTATATTTTGAGGATTTAAAAATTATATTCAACATGAACACATACCTCGTAAAATTATCACTCATTTGCAAATTAAACTGGAAATTGTTTTATTTTCTTTGAGAATTTTAAGTGTATTACTCTAACAAAAATTTTGGTATGATGTGCTGTTCTTGCTAGGGGTGCTGTTGTATATTAACAAACATAATGAGAATTTTAGTTATATATAGTTTGAATTGTCTATCTCTTTCTCACACACGTGTGTGTGTATGTATGTGCTTGGAACAAAACTGAAAGTTATATGCTGTGTTTCTTGATTTGAGCGAAACATTTGAGACTGTGAACTGGATTGGATTTTAGCAGATCCTGGAAAAGCTGGGCTGTGGTCCAAAGTTTCTTACAATCATCATCTGTATCCATGTGAAACAGGGTGGTAATCCTTGCACCCGCCCTCAAGTACAAAAACACCATCAAAAAGGCTCTCACCTCTTGTGAAATTGACCATCAACCTGGCAGCAAACTATTCTCAAAACTGCCTCATTCTTTTAGATTAGTCATAGAGTCAGAGTGGAAGAGAAGAGGTAGTTCAATAAAAATCTTGAACCTTCTCCTGCTGTCACTCCCATGAAGCACTCAGTATACCATTTGCATCAAGTGAAGAATGCCTTCATAAATTGTTCACCAGTCCAAAAACCACACATACACACACACACACACACACTTTATCTATATTTCTGTGTCTTTTAATATTTTAGCATTTGCTCTACATGTTTTGAATTGAACACTCTATCAGTTTTTACAAACTTGGTATTATAATCAACATTTTTAATCAATTTATTTATACACACACACACACATATATATGTATGTGTTGTGATTGCTACTTCTTGTCAGAATATGACCATTTCTCTAATTAAGATTACAGTATTGCATGAACATGTGTGTGTGTGTGCAGATTGCTCAACAGGCTAGTTTTTCTCTTGTAGATTTATTGACATATGTGACATTTGAATAATCTCAGTGAGCAGCATTATGTGGTACATTCTCATGTTGTTTTATATATCTAGTCAAATCACTTGACTATACCTGTTGATAGAACCTAGAATATGCTGGCTACATCCTCTGCAGATGAGTAAGACATGCTCAAAAGAATGTTCTGGGTATGATACTAAACTACACCTGGTAGTCAGGTTCCAGTTTTTGAGCTCCAGGGATTATGAATCATTCCTTTCATTGCTGTTTTCCCCAGGTCTACTGACTCAGGTTTGCAGTACCAGTTAGGGTCCCGTCTATGAATCAAATAGATTTGTTTGAAAATTATTGATATCAAATAAGGATACTTGATACCATATAACTCTTGAAAACTAAATGATTATCATTAAACAGGAGTAGTTACTTGAAACCATATAATTGTGTACAAATTATTTGTATCCAATAGAAATACTCAATGCTATACAACTGTAAATTATTTGTATTAAGAATAGTTACTTTGAAGCTATGATTATTTTACTAAGGATTATTATTATTAATAGATACAAATAGTTACTTGAAATCATAAAATTTCTAGCAAAAAAAATGAGTATTTTGACATTAAATAACCTAAGATTTGACATACCTTAAAACCAACCGACCATTGAATAAATTGTACACCTTGCTGCAAATATTCTTTTCAGAAACAGTGGGTAGGATGTTGTATGTAACACAATTAGGTCTATGTTCATAGGCTCATATATGATTTATATAACCACTTTTTTGTATGAACATATTACAAGTGTTACTGGTCAATGTGGTAGAAAAGATATCTACATAAAGATGGTAACAATGAAAATAATGGTGTGTGTTTGTGCTACTCATACACAAATCTCTTTAAATATCAATAGCTGTAGTCCATTGACAAACATGAGCTAGATGACTTGCAGCTACACCAACTTTGTTATCATCAAAGACTTATACATCTCTGGGATAATATCCTAATAGCACTAATACCCTTGGGAAAGACATGCATTCAACTATTTTCCTTTCAGTAAATAGTAGGGTAGACTGTACTTTTTAACCTTGGTATGGCAACTGGCCTAGGAGAAGGAAAACTCTGAATTCAAACCTGTTAAACTTAAAAAACTGACCTTGTATCACATCCTACTTATGCAAAGAGGTTGGTAAATATGCGTACATCTCAGATATATTGAATATGTGAGATAACCTTTGACTCTTCAGGTGGGTTCATCAGCTGTTTGATAGGTGTTATTTTTTTATCCTGAGTTTTTAGCCACTCTTCTTCGCAATTAAACCTGGGAGTGAGGGGTGGCTGGTTTAACTGCCAATCGACCAACTACCTTTCTCTTTGATGATTGTGGACTCCATGTGAATCTCTGAGTAATGGTCTCAATGAAAAAATAATTTTTGATGTTTTAGATTTTTACATCCTTCTACCATTGTAGCATTGAGCACTTTTTATTGAACTTTTCTTTTGTTTCTTATTATATATATATATATATATAATTTTAGAGTTTTTCTTCTCTTGGGCTGGCCACCTACCAAAGCTTGAGTCCATTCCAGTATTTTACTCATAACTAGTAAATAATGACATCACTTTCTTCAATTAATAAATTCAAAATGAACCTCTGATAGTGATTATAATAATGATATTAGTTTCATCAATCAACAAATTTATATATGTTTGTTTGTTATGGTTTTATGGCATATCAACCATTGTAGGTTATTTAATGCCAAATCCGTTTTCATACTTATAAACAGCTCTACTTCAAATAATTCAGTTTAACATAAGTATACAGTTCTATTTGATCCATAAATAGGTCCCTAACGGGTGCTGCTACTCCAGGCTGGAGTTGATCTGGGAGTAATGGCAGTGAAGGGGTACTCCACATTGGGGAATGTGGAGTACCCCTCCAGCATTACTGGTACCTCACCATCAGATTGTTTAGTGTCCTATCTAGGACACTTGTTGGAGGGGTCTTACCACTCTGCAGAGATACAGTCAGTGTATTCTATAGCCCCAGATGACTAGGCCATTCATATATATATATATATATTGAAAAGATAGCACTCTATGACAAACTAACCAAGTTAGGAATACCACTCATAAAAACCACATCCTAAACCATTAAAAACATCACAAAATGGACCAACAACAAAACCATCTCTCATGCAGGCCTATAATCCATTTCATGCAATGATTGCAACATTACATCGGCAAAACCGAACACAACCAAGAAAAAAGAATTTATGAACACAAATGATCAATCAAAACAAATATTAGAGCTCAAACACACACTCAATTTTTCCCAAGCCACACTAATCAAACCCATACACTGCAAAAAATCCTGAAGACTACTAGAATCTGCGGTCATTTCCAAAACAATCCATATAAAACAACGTCCAGGTTTTTACCAAATCTCACCATACCTGGTGAACATCATACTAAACAAAATCAAAATAGAAAATGGATAAAAAAACAAAAAACAAATTTTTTTTCACTCTGTGCCACCATACTTTTGAGAATCCTTTCCTTCCCCTTATCACTTTACCTCTTAGCCCATCCTTAACCCTATTACAACCTAGACATCACAATATAGACAATTTTCTGTAACATCACATTATAGTCTATATCTTTCCATGAAACAAGATATACCAAAACCCCTTTCATCCAAACCCTTCCCTACTTTTTTCTTATCACCTCCCTAAAATCTATGCGGTGTCCTTGTGGTGTATTGGTTAAAGCGATGGGCTTCGGAATTGTAATAAGTGAGTTCGAACTCCAGTCACACTATTACATTCACTTTTGGACAAATACCCTTGGGAAAGGCATAAACCTCCTTATCCTCCCAGCTATGGGCTAAATAGTACCACTACTGTTCTTCTAGAAGGATGGCTTTGGCATTAAATTACCTACAAAGGTTGATATGTCATTAAACAAAGAAACTGAAACTGAAACCTAAAATCTATCTCCACTTTCAAGACAAAAAATCTTTCATGAAACCTGATACATTTGATTTTAAATCCCTCTCAGCTTTTCTGGTACAACTATACTCCCTCCACTATCTTATTTCTCCTCACATGCTTTTGAATAGAAAAACTCAGAAAACAGTCTCTGTCTAAAGAAGTTTGAGATTAAATAAACCCAAAGGAAATATCACACATCTAAATTTGAGTTAAGTGTTTGATTTATCCAACTTTCCACATATTTCTATCATATATATATATATATATATATACTAGTATAGTATCCATTACAAATGATCAGATTATTTATGTATGATTCAGCAATTCTCTCTTAGCTCAAAGTATAGTATCCCCCCCCCCCGTTGGTTGGGCTTAGAAAATGCTGACACCTCTCCAAAACAGAGGAGTCCTGGGTATGATGGTGAGGCTCTAATTCTGGGGAGGGTGGAGTATGCCTTCATTGCCATTATTCCCTGGTTCATTCTATGGGTTAAATAGATTTCTTTAAAAATTATTCATATTTGATTGGACCAACTGGAAAAACAATCTCTTAAGAAACAATTAAGCAAGATGTGTAAATATAAATGTACTATTAATATTATTCCCTAACTGCTCGGCATAAAATAACCCTAGATGAATTGGCATACTGTTAAAATTAATCAATCATAAGATCAGTTTGCA
This sequence comes from Sepioteuthis lessoniana, assembly GCA_963585895.1. Lineage (NCBI taxonomy): Eukaryota > Metazoa > Mollusca > Cephalopoda > Myopsida > Loliginidae > Sepioteuthis > Sepioteuthis lessoniana. The sequence continues at coordinate 35,160,168 of OY757911.1, forward strand.
GTATCTGTTCACACTGTGAAAAGTGTTAGAAAAATTTAAACATATGTACATTGGCCTAATGGGTAGAGTGTTTGCCAATGGCCTGGGAGACCTGGATTTAATCTCAGGTCAAATCATACAAAAGACTCAAAAAATGGTACTTGATGTCTCCTTGCTTAACACAGCATTATAAGTTATGGATCAAGGATAAAGTGGAGCAATCCAGGGAAAGGAGTAGCACCCTCTCCTACAGTTGCCAACTTTACTTTTTTACATTGCAATTTATATATATATATATATATATATAATTTTCTGACTATCAGTACAAAATTATGAAACTGCTAGTAATAATAAAAAGCTAATGCTGATCAACCAGTTTTAGACGTTAAAAAAATAATTTTAAAAAACGATTTAAACTATGATCTGAATATTTCTCTATTGTGGCTCTATGTCAGATATTGAGTACTAATGGTAAAACACTGTGAGTTTATTTATTTTTCATTTATTTGATATTGGATATATATGTGTATATATATATATATATATATATATTGTGTGTATGTGTGATGATTGAAAAATGATTTAAAGAAAATTTTTAATCTCCTTGATGTTTGATTTGTTCATTTTTTTGGAGTTTTCATTCTTTAGGTCAGTGAATCTTTGGTCAAACCAAAATTAACATTTAGAGATCATAAGTAATTTTTTTTTTTTCAGTTTAAATTGATGTTTTATTTTAATTTTCAGCGAGCACTTTGTTGTACCCTGTGAAACCCAATAAATCACTGGTTCAAGTGCAACAAATTTTAGAAGATAAAGTAGAAGTTGCCCTTACTAAACCGACAGTAAGTGTTACATAATCTTCTATATATTTAAACGACTTTACTCTCTCACATTCTATTTCTTTCTTGAACTTCCTTTCTTTTATTTTCTTTGTTGTTTTGGGACATGAGGAAAGAACTCGCCTTCTCTTTTTTGTTTTCAGACTTTTTCTTTTTATCATCTCTCTCTCTCTCTCTATTGAACTTGTTTAACCCTTCCCTCCTGCAAAAAACCAAAAAAAAATACATAGCATTTTTATTACGTTTAAGTAGTGAATCACAAGTGGTCTACAAATCAAAGCCACTGACATAACCAGGCTAGTCCAAATGATTTTCAATGCTTGATTTGAATATTTGACTCTCTCTTATGTTGTATAACATTATTATCAAATAATGTCCTGACTTGATCACAATCAGTCTCAACTAGTCTATCAACCATGGAGAATCAATCATTGAGAAATTTTCCATCTGAAATAGTAAACTACTCTTGACATATTTAAGAGGTGCTTGTGGTATAATGGTTATTTTTGTAGGAAATAAACTTAGCTACCTGAGTTCAAATCATGGATGAAGCTGTTTACATTTCACATCACACTTTGGAAAGGTATGAATCTAGCTATGGGTAAATAGTAGAGTAAACTGGGCTTTTTAACCTTTGTGTGGTAACCAGTCTTGGAGAAGGAACTCTGAATTCAAACCAGTTCTACTCTGTTTAAAAATTGACATTGTTGCATCCTTCTCTTGGCAGGCTGGTTGGGCAAATATATGTTTGATGACTCATGATACCTTCTGTACAAATGGTACAAATCTTTTGTTTGCTTTGAAGATGTATTTTTGACCTTTCTTGAAAAAAAAAAGCATAATGTTGAGAAAGCTGCTTATTTTTTTATATCTTTGTTATTAGAGTCAATAAATACAAATATGCTTATTTTGATCCATAAAAATACACAAATATGCTTATTTTGATCCATAAAAAATGCACAATCATATGGAAGCTGTTATGATAGTCATAAGTGATCTTTTTGAATGAAGTTAAAATTCAACAGTTTTAATACCATCTAACTACTAAAGCAGAAAATACTTTTGCAGCTACTCAATATTATTTAATTTTGATTTTGAAAGCTGAAAGTGGATTAAGAACTCTGAGAATCTTTGTTCTCATGATCTTCCAGTTGAACTATTTTGATTGGTGGCCAAAGTGTGCAAATTATTTTTGTCTATTGAAATTCATTACCACCTTTGAAAGAATCAAAAACCAAACTCTTTCATTTCAGATATAAATTGATATCAGTGTCAAAAACTGGGATTGAACCTTAGGTATCAAGTCCAATGAGGGATTCTGGTTTTTAATTAACTGTCTCTTACTCTTGTCAGCTAAAATAGATGATATTTTCTTTGTGCATTTACTTGTTTGTAACACATGCTATAGATTAATACTTAGCAAGAGAGTACTAAAAGGCTTTGTTAGTGAGTTTAATCATAACTTGACACTTGTGCCAGATTAGGCACAAGTACCTAATATCAATATCTACAGAAGTTTTGATTTTAATTGTATCGATAAATATTACAATATTTACCAACCCCTCCGCTCGGGCAGTCCATTTTTAAGCAGAGTTTAACAGGTTTAAATTCAGCATTTTCCTTCTCCTAGACTAGTTGCCTCACCAAGGCTGAAGAACCTAGTCTGTCCTACTATTTACCCATAGCTGGAGGAAGAATAATTGGATTCATACCTTTCCCAAGGGTATTAGTGCTATGTGAAATGCAAAATATATCGATAAACATTACTGTTCCTGTTGAAATATTCATTAGTTTTGTTCTGTGATTTTTTTTTCTTGAGCGGTTGCACTTGGGTTCCTGATTTGAGCTTTAGCTCTCAATAACAATCCTTAAATTATGGGAAACAGTGTTCAAACACACCTTGAAGGATTTTACCTCTTTATTGAGCTGATAAGATATGAACGTGTTAAAAGGTTCGACATATTAAACAACAATAAAGTGAATAAAAGTTTTAAATTCACAAATGGTGGTATCTGGTCACCAGTCAATAAGGATTACTTAAGTTCATTTTTTAGCAATTTACAGTCATGAGATACATCTTTCCTACAGGCAAACTCCACAATAAAATGGCTGACATGGGTCTTGTATTTTATATTAATTAGAAGATTTATTTTTCCCAGAATGCAATGTCAAGCTGTTAATAGCTTATATCAAGAGAACAATCCAAGAGAATATTGTTTTGCAACCCAGGAAGTTTATGAGTGTGATTATAATTGAGAACAAATTTCTGTCAATTGCAAGCAACATCAATTTTGTAAATATTTTTATACCTTGCTATTTTCTTATTTTTATTTATTTATTTTTTTTAGAAAGTATTAAATTCTTATTGTCTTCAGGATAATAACTAATTTAATTTGCATATTCTATAGTTTTTAAATAACCATATTGTTCAATGGGTACAGGTAATATACTCTGATCCTAGACAGAAGCAGCCCAATTGGCTGGGGCCGTAGAACGTGCCAACTGCATCTTTGCAGAGAGGTAAGACCCTCCTCCCAACAAGTTTCTCAGATATGACACTAAACCACCGTATAGTGAGACTCCCATTCTAGAGATTTAGGGAATGTGGAATACTCTTTTATTGGTATTACTTCCAGGTCCACTCTGTCCTGGAGTGGTAATACTTGTTAGGGTCCTATCAATGGGACAAATAGTACTATTTAATCATTTACTAGACTTAAAACCATTTAACCATAGAAACAATTGATTGTTAAATTGAACTATTAGTATTTCATAGCAATGCTTATAACTATTTAACTGTATGCAAATGAATGAATAAAGTTGAATAGAATTATTAGTGTTGGATGGCAATACATGAACCATTTAGTGTCTTGGGTATGACATTAAACTACATTGGATAATGAGGCTCCAGTCTTGGAGTTTGAGGAATAGGGAGTACCCATCATTGCCATTACCCTCAGTTCTATGCTGACATGGAGTGACAGTACCTGTTAGCATCTCATCTTTGGGTCAAATAAAAATATTTAATAATTCATTATACTTGAAACCAATTTACTCTGTGCAAACAAGTGAGATCTGGCTTATTCAAAAATGTTACCTATAAATTATTTGTTTACAGATCATATATATAAAAATAGGATTTGGCATTAAATAACCTTCAAGAGTTGATATACCATGAAACACAACCAACCAACCAGCTAGACAGAAGTGTTAATCAAATAATCTTGTAAATAATCTTATAAGTTTTCTTATAGAAACAATACTAGGAAATTCTAAGTTTTATTAACTTTGAAATAACTGTTTTCATGTGCTTATTTTGTATCTTATAGTTTCTTTTTTTAAATAACCATGGGATTTGCACTCAGTTGATAGTCAAGGAGATCAATACAAAAATAAACCTATAATAGTATTTTAGTATTGTAATTAATTGACTATATTGTAAAAATTAGTCAACTTATTTCAGTTGCATATTTTCTGATTTTTAAAATAACCCCATGCTTAAATGAGTACAGATAATACACTCCAATCTTAGGCAGACATTTTGATTCATATTTAAATAATTCCACCAATTTTGATAGAAACAATGCTAGTATATATATATATATATAGCACAGTTCCTTAACACTCTCTCATCATTTGTCCCTATTGTCCATATCTTGGCATGTCTTTTAGCCTCCATCCATTGTCAATACAGAGTTGATCTAAATCTATGTTGGTTAACCAACACTGGTGTGTCCATCTGTAGGAATCCATAGGAAGGTGTCACTTATGAGTTCGTCTTTACTCCCCCAACAGTGTCCAGTATGTCTTGTTCATCTTACTTGGAAGGTTTGTGAGTTGGGAGCTAAGTGGCCATACAGCTGCTGTTTTGTGGGCTGATGCTTACAGGAGATATTCAAAACAGTACATAGTATTCTTGTATAGCTTTTTACCAAGTGTTTTTTTTTGTTGTTAGAGTCTAGGTGATGCATCCATTTAGTAGTATGGATGCCGTTACAGCTTGGAAGTAATCCTGTTTTATTTTATCAGAGAGATCAGATTTCCATATGATCAACAACCTGTCAATAGCATTTTTATATCTTCCTGATGCATATGTTGACATCACTTTCTGTAGATGAGATTTGCACATGAACTCTGTTTCATCTGCATTCAAGTAAAAGCCAATCCCTCTTGCTTCTTGTTCTAGGCTATGCATTAGGGATTCACTTTGGGTAAGTGTATTGGTAAGAAGTGCTAGATCATCTGGATAGTTTCTGTGGAATTTCATCTTCTTGTTTTTTTAATGTGAAACTATTTTCTTTTATTAGATCTGACATTTGCAGTATGTAATCTAGACAGATTATAAATAGATATGGTACTAATGTATTTCCTTGTAAGATTCCATTGGTAGTGTCAAAGAAGTCGGAATCACCATTAGGTGAGGGAACAATTGCTTTTGTGTTTTTGAAACGCATCATAATAGCAGTAACAATTTCTTTGGAGAGACCATGTGCTAGTAATATTTGGTTCATTTTTCTCTGGAGAAATTTATGAACAGTAGTGTTGCCTTGAAATTTTGTGTGCATACTCCTTTGAAGATTTGACAGATAGTCAGAATCTGCAGTTGGGGATTGATTTCTCCAAAAGCCATTCTGATTTTTCATAAGAATTTTATCAACTTTTGGTTAGATATTGAAAAAACAGGGCATTATAAACCTTAGCAGCTGTAGCAGTTAGAGTTATGCCTCTATAGTTCTTTGTGATTCTGAGGTCACCTTTCTTGGGAAAGAAGAGGATGCAGCCTTTCGCCCATTTCTCTATCGTACTTTTTTATACACAGTGTTGAAGAAATATATCACTTAATTTCCTTGTCTTTCATAATTTAGACTTGCAGTTTTTTTCACATTTAATTTTTTTCAGTATTGTCTTAAGTTTTTCTTCTGCAACCTCCAAATTTGATTTATTTAACCATTAATAATTTTTTTAATAGGTTTATCTGTGATTTCAATAGGGTTTCCAAACAAATTCTTGAAATGTTCTTTCCATTTTTTAGCCTTTCTTCTTGGCTCTCAGCTTTTAATTTTGCTGACATGGTGCTTTTTCTTCTATTCACTTCATTTACTGTCTGACATGCTAATCTTCTTGTTTATTTTCTACTGAAGTTTTGATTTTATTGATTTGGCTTTGAATGTATTCTAGTTGTTTTTTTTTAGTTAGTTCCCCCTGGGCTTTCTTAAGTTTCTGCTTGTGAGTATTTGTTGGGTTTCTTTTGTTAAGTAAGGATGCTTTTTTCATGTTATCTCATCTTTCCCTAACTGCTATTGGCTCCCAAAGAATTCTACTTTTGGCTTTTAGTTTGGTTGGTATGTACGTGGCTGCTGCTGCTTCTATGTGGCCAGTAACAAAGTTTTCATATTTGTCATTTAGAATATGTTTTTTAGAGTTTCAATCTTGTTTCTGTATATTGATTGCTTTTATCACTATTGGTAAGTGAGAACCAGCCTTATCGTAAAGCTTTACGTGTTTGTTTTGTATTTCTGTATATATTCAGGTAAATCTAAAACTCTTACAAAATTTGGATTTATTAATTAGCATTCTGAATAGGAAAAAAAAAATTGTTTTCTATAAAATAAACAATGATAAATTTCATGATGAAATAAACAAATAGAATGATTTCCTAAGTAATTGTTTATAAGTGGTGACTTTTTGCTGAAAATATTACCAACTGAAACTCTCATTTCTATTTCACTTTCATTGTCTTAAACAGATTTTATTTGTTGATTTCAAAGCCTATTTTAAAGTCATATGCAACTGATTTAAATTTATATCAAATCCAAACATTTACTGTTTTTCATTAGAGAAGGCATCTTATTTATCTAGCCTCTCTATCATGACTAGGATGTGACACCAGGTCAAATTTTTAAGTAGAAACTCTCATGCCTTCATCTCTATGAGGTTAGGGGCAGTGCTAAAAATTGTTTGATCTCCATTGGCATACTTCATTTTGGGAGGTACTTCAGGTATCAGACAATAAACTAGAAACTAGACCCCTATCCTTTTAGATTTGGGGGCAGATGTTGCCTTGGTGTAGGGGGATGACCCCTGAGGCTAATCTTTTTAATGTTTTGGTTGGAATTATTTGGTCATCTATTTTCTTTCATTTTCATCACTTTGTCTTTTTAAAACGATTTTATATTGTATATTATTTCTTATTTTTTCTATTCTCCTCTAACTTGCTCATGTCAACTGTTCCTTTTGTATCACTTTAAAATCTAATCTAATTTTGTATCACTTCAACATCTAATCTTCACAAAGATTTATACCTTACCAAAATCCTACACCAATTTTTCATGTTATACCTTTATTTAATCATTATTGCATTTTTATAATTCAGAACTTATTATTTAATAAAATATTTGCATTATTTACTTTTGGAATTTCTCATTGAAATCAATGAAACCTAGGTGTTGTTTAATTTTAATGTAAATGCTTTTTCCTCAGATTTGAAAAATTTGTGTAATCTTTTAGTTATTCACTATATAAGTAAAAGTAGTTGGCGACCGTAGTCGAGGGCAACCAGAAGGCTCCCTTTTCAATAGCTACTACACCGAGGCGTAGGGGAGGGCACTACTCCTTTCCCTGGATTGCTTCACTTTACCCTCGATACCTACCTTATATTGCTGAGTGTTAAGCAAGGAGGTATCAAGTACCATTTTTAAAGTCTTTGGTATGACGCGACCTGGGATTGAACTCAGGTCTCCCGGACCATTGACGAACACTCTCCCCACTAGCCAATAAGTGTTAAACACTAACCTTTGCTTGTACATTAGTTTTAACCAAAAATTAAAGACTTTTTTAAAAAAATTTTAACATTTGCTTCTCCTGACAAAATTTGATTTGTTTCTTTCCCTGTAATCATTATGTGCTGTTGGCCAGATCTATCTCTTGCAGAGGAGTAAGAGACACGCCCTACCCAAATAGGAGTGTCTTGGGTATGACACTAAACTGCATCCATTGATGAGACTCCAGTTTTAGAGGTCTTAGGAGTTTGGAGTACCCCTTTATTGCCATTACTCTCAGGTTCACTCTGACAAACTGTGGCAGTACTTGTTAGGGTCCCATCTATGGGTCAAATGAATCTAAGAATTATTGATATTAGATAGAAGTATGTAAACCCATATAACTGAGCAAACAAATGATTATTAAACGTTAGATGGGAATACTAGAAGTATTTAATTGCATGCAAATTTGTATTGAGAATAGTTACTTGAAGCTACAATTATTTACCAAGGATTATTAAAAACTTGAAACCATTCAATTGCTTGCAAATTATTTGTGTTAGATAGGAATAATTGAAACAATGTAACTGTTAAAAATGATTATTAAATAGGAATAGTTACTTTAAGCCATTTAGCTGTGTATAAATCATTACTATTTGATAGGTATAATTTATACTCTGTGCAATTTTTTAGTATTAGACAGGAATACTTGAAACCATGAAACTATGTGCAAACAAATAGATATAGACAAATAAAGAAATGAAGATAAACATTAAAAATAGTTATGATTATAATCAAACATTCATAAATAAATCAAATTTCTGCATTAAAGAATCCTTATGGAGGTGATATGCTGTTAAATAAATAAACCAAACCATCCAATCATATTTACAGGAATAACCTTTATTACTTTCACATGAGTTCATTTCATTCTGTAACCAGAAAGGTTCTTCTACATGAAATTTTTATTTTTATGTCTAACTAGGGGTTGACAATTTGTTTCTTGATCAAGACGTGTTAGTTTTCAGCTAGTAGATACACATAAAAGTTTGTATACAAAATAGTTTTTTTTTAATAATAAATAAATTGCCCAGTAAAAGAGACCAAATCATAGCAAGCATATATATATATATATATATGCTTTTATAAGATAAATTGCTCAGGAAAAGAGACCAAATCGTAGGAAGCATATATATATATATATATATATATATATATATATATATATATATATATATATATATATATATATATATATGTGCGTGTGCTTGCCATGATTTGGTCTCTTTTCCTGTGCAATTTATTTAGCATTTAAAAAGAAAACTATTTAAGATACACTTAAAAGTTTGTACATGAAATAGTTTTTTTTTAATGATAAATAAATTGCCAGGAAAAGAGACCAAATCATAGCAAGCATTTATATATATATATATATATATATATATAGAAGATGGTCATCTCTTCACAGATAAACACTTAAAAGATAGTGTAGATGTATGAAAAGAGATATCTGCATAAAAATGGTATAAATAGAACTGTATATGTTTTTGCTACATAGGCTATCCTCTATATATTAACAGCTGTGATCCAGTGACAAGTGTGAGCTAGATGACTGGCAGCTACATTACACCACATATATTATTATCACAGTTTAACCTCTCCAGAAATTATTGCGAGACATAGAAAGTGGGATATCTTAATGGAAGTTTTCTTCTTGCCACAAAACAAACCTGGATTGACAACTATAAAAAACACTTGAGACTAAAAAACGATGCTTCTCTTTCACTTCATGGCATTCATCTGCTGGATAGTTGTTGTAAGAAGGTTAATTCATGCTACAAGACAGGTGTTAGTTTTTGTCCTTCTTAGTGTTTAGCCACCTTCACGCACACACACACGAACATGCGTGTATATAGTGTGAAGAGGTCAGTTGAGTGTTAATTTTGTTGTGAGTTGTGGAAATGGTGATTCTTCAGTGATTTTAATTTTTAAGATTTCATTAAGCTGATATTTCTATGTGCTATGAGGTTGCAAAATGACTTATATTATCATTTGTGCTCAAAAACTCTAAATAGAAAATTGTAAAAACAATATAATAAGGTTTAGTTTGGTTTCTTTCTTTAATGGTTATTTAATGCCAAAGTCATCCTTGTAGAAAGACATAGCTGGGAGGGCGGGATAAGGGAGTTCATACCTTCCCCAAGGGTATTTGTCCAAAAGTGAATGTAATAGCACAATTAGAGATTGAACTCACTTACTATGATGTCACATTCCAGCATGTTAGCCACTATGCTATGGAAACTCTCTTCATATGATGATATCATTAAAGAAATAAGAAGTATAGAATTTCATTTGTTAACGTTCACTAAATGTATCATTTACTTTTATTGATTGATTGATTTCTTTTTTGTAGACTGTGATTGGAAGGGAATGTCATTGCACGAGCTTGATCAAGTTATTCTCTTCACAGCATCAACACAAGTAAGTGTCATTATCATCATCTTAAGTGTAAAACAAACAATAAAGAATGTCAGCTGGATTCATATTACATAGAAGGTTCTTGAAATTATTAAAAAAAACTTGCAAATGAGTTTCAAGTATTAAAACGTGTGTATGTATATATAGTTGTTGTTGGCCAACCATAGTCAAGGGCAACCTTTTTCAATAGCTACTACACTGAGGTGTAGGGGAGGGTGCTACTCCTTTCCTTTTATTGTTCCACTTACCCTTGATCCATACCATATGACTCTGAGTTATAAGCAAAGAGGCATCAAGTGCCATTTTTTTTGAGTCTTTGATATGACTTGACTTGAGATTGAACCATGGTCTCCCAGACCATTGCCGAACACTCTAACCATTATGCCAATGAGCTGGTATGGTATATATTTTTATATAGCAAATGAATTTCAAGTATTAATGTGTGTGTGTGTACTTATATATATATAAATATATATATTCATTTTATAAAGAATTAGAAAATATAAACAAACTCTCATCAATAATGGGTTCCTTAACTATGTTGTTGATGAACGAATTAAACATACAATTAGAAATGTCAACCAACAAAATAAACACTGCAACACTCCACCCAATAAACAAAAATTTATTAAACTTTTTTATCATAACCAAATGCACTACAATTATAAATTGTTATTTTATGCTTTTTCTGTTGTAAAGAGTTAATGCAGACATTACTTTGAGAATATGGTTGTTATGTACTTCTACAGTATAATTCCTATATGATATAGCAGATAGTAGGTGCCCTATGATAGTACAGGCGTTTATGGCTATAATTTACAAAAAAATAGCAAAAATGAAGAGCAAATGGAATTGAAATTGAGGAACTTAGAGATTAGAATAAAAATCAAACAGTCCTATTACTTGTCAGAGAGTAGAATTATTCAAATTATTATTTGTACGAATATCTCATCTTTGTTGTTTTGATCACGGAATTTTCCACTGTACATTCTCTCTCTTGGTATGTTATTGCCTAAAATTCTGACTCAAGAAAAAAATGGCTCAGTGTATTCTTTTACCATTAAGAATGTGAATAATTTTAATGTTTTTTTTTTAATGGAGGTGATGGGATGAAAAATAAACCAAATTGTGGATGGAATAATGATTACCAGATGCAAATAAAGAGAATAGTTAATCTCAGAACTTTAGGTAATAGAAGAAGGTGAGAGAATGTACAGGCTGAAATTGAGGAATTAAAATGATAAAGATGGATATACTCATCTGAATAATTTATGAAATAAAAAGAATTAGAGGAATTGTTTGGGGAGGGGAAAGTATCTGAATTTAGTGTTTATTTATTGAAAAAAAAAACTTAATGAGAGAAGAGAGATAATTTGATAGAAATTTGAATTTTATATTAACACTGATAAATTCTGAATGTTTTTTTCTTGTTTTAATTTGTGACTCATTTTTATTTTTTAGGAAAGATATTGAGTTGCTTCCACGGATTGCACAGTAAGTAATTTCCACAATTTTTTTTTACTTATTTCGATGTTGTTCATTTATTCATGATTCAAATTGCTTATATCGAGGTTCAAATTTATCCATTACTTCCTATGCTCTATCTCATCATCTGATATCTTGAAAGAAAGTCTTGTCATTACTATGCCATGATGTTTGACAGAAGAGAGTGATCAAAACACACTTCACTTTCCTCGCAAACATAAAGTACAAACAAAAAGCTGTTATCCCCATTATCAAACACTTCACAAGGAAATGTGAAATGAACAAATAAAAAACTGACTTTGAATTATATCTATAACTGCTTTTATCACTTTTGCTATCATGATTGAAAAATGGCTGCAATATCCATTACCATTGATAGAAGCCACCTACTTCAAAAGTTTTCTGCTATATCAAAGTTGTAAAAACTTAGAGAGGAGATAGTTACTTCCTGATAACTCTCCCTGCCCTACAGACAGAAGACTGTAGTTAGGTCAGGTATTATTTCTTTTTATTGATCAGATAATGTAGATGTATGGAAACACATATAAAACACGTTCCTATCTGTTTTATGCTTGTTGGAGCTTGGGTTTAGTTTGGTTTGATAGCATATCAACCATTGTAGGTTATTTAATGCCAAATCCATTTTTATACATATAAAAAGTTCTATTTAACATAAGTACACAGACTAAATGTCAAAAACAGTTCTATTTAAAACAATTCAGTTTAGCAGAAGTATGCTGTTTAGATGTCAAAACAATTCTATTTCAAACAATTCAGTTTAACATAAGTACACTGCTTAGTTCTATTTGACCCATAGATAAGACCCTATCAGGTGCTACCGCTCTGGACCAGAGTGAACCTGAGAGCGATGGCAATAAAGGGATGCTCCGCATTCTCTAAAGCTCCAGCATTACAAGAGCCTCACCATTAGATTGTTTGGTGTCATCTACAAGACACTCGTTGGTTGGGGGTGGGGGTCTTTCCCCTCTGCAGAGATGCAGTCGGTGTATCCTGCAGCCCCAGCCTATTGAGCCAGTTGGTTGGAGAGGAAGTAAGCTATTATAAATGACTCGCGATGACAGTCTGATAACTGACCAAGTCAAAAGTGTTTTCCAAAGTATGCTTTATGGAACCCCAAGGTTCCAAGAAAGAAGTTTTAGATTGCAACTGTATTGTTTAAAAAATTTGATAAATTAGATAAAAAAAAACAGTAGTCACTGTTTTTAAAATATATATATTTTTTCAAAATTGAATGATTTATGTTTATCCCTGCAAGGAAAAGAAGTGAAAAAATTTCAGCTCAAAGATAAAATCTAATATTAATCTGCCTCTGATAATTATTTTTTCAACAATTACAAATTTATAACAAAGAAAAACAGAGTTGTTATTTTTTAATGTTTCATTTGTTATATTTTTTATATGAATACATTTTTGTTTTTTCAAATATTTTTAAGAATAATGTTTATTTAATTTAATGTCTTATTAAAATTATGTCGGCTGGAGTTATCTAAAAAAATACAGGTATGAGTTCTGTAATTTTTTAAAGAGATATTCACAAGTGTAATTTTTTTTCAATACCTAAAATGGACGATCAGAATGTTTTGGTTTAATTCTTTTGCAGATTTTCTGTCACCTATGGTACCCAATTGTATACTGTATTCACTACTACAACATTACCCTGTGATAATCTCTATATTATCCGAACTCCAGATACATTGGAGAGGTAAATAGATGCCTTTTTTCTTTCTTTTTCTTTCTTTGGAAAGCCTGCTTTCCTTCTTGTTGATATTGAGGTCACAATGTTACATTCAGTATTTCTAAAAGCATTGCAATTGGTGTTTGACATTTTTGCTCTGTAGAACTTTATAGATAAGGTGGCAAGAGGTGATTCAAAATAATTGCAAATATACTATTGATTGAAATGAATTCATTGCTAGATTATTCATGAATAAATTATGTTTTACTGAAATAGTGACTATTTATGATCCAACTCAATATTAATCATATATATATATATATATATATATATATATATATTGAAAGCTTGTAACTGTGTACAAACAAAATTATTGCAATGAAACATTGAAAATATGAATTGTCATGATTACAATCAAATATTTGCAATGAATCAAATTCAAATTTTAAATAACCCATAAAAGATTGATATGCCGTTAAATAAACTAAACCTAGTGGTTTTTTGATGAGAATGTAAGGGACAATTTGGAACTCTGTTTTGACAAAGATTCTTGAGTATATGGCCAATAATATTTAAGAAATTCAATTCTGTTGAAAAGATGGGATAATTCACTGATGGTGATGTGCCGTTTTCATGAAGAATGGATCTCAATGCCATTCAGTTAAAAAGAATAGCTTTCCTTTAAAAAAGCAGATGTTATTAAGTGACTTTTATGGCCAGGTCAAATCCTATTGAACATATCTGGGATTGTAAAATAAAGAAAATATCATTCCTGATGCGATAAAGTTGGATTGATAGGAGGAATGCAATCTAATTGGATATCCCATTAAAGATAATAGCAGGTTTGATAAATCTGACACTTCAGAATATAAAATCTTTAAAATATGTTAATTACAAATTTATTCAGTTTTATTTGTATAATAAAATATTGTTGAATTCTTAAAATTTTTGCATAAAGGTTTTTGTCTTTTTATTTTAGTTAGATTTTCTGCAAATGTGGATGAACGATTTTTATATTATCAGCTTGGTAACTAGATGTGTATTCTTATCACTATTTTGTTAGACATATCTTTTGTTAATTAGAAAAAAATGAAATTATGCTTATTGTTGCTTAGGGTATTTTTTTTTTTTTTGTTGTTACTGTTAATTTTTTTCCTTTTCAAAGATATGTAATTACATATGTATGTGTGTGTATATATATATATATACACACACACACACATAGTTTTAGGAGATAAAGTGACAGTTTTAATATCAAGTTTGTTTAAATTATTTTCTATAAAGTTAGTAGAAGAATTATTAGGTAAAATACATTTATGAGGAAGTTTTATTTTATTAGAAGGTGTATTGATGATAGTTTACGCACACTCATATATATATATATATATATATATATACTCACAGATTCATACACATATATGAATATATATATATATATATATATACACACACACACACACACTGAACCATTTTTCATTATTGCCTCAAATTTTAATAAAGTTTCAATGGCTTGGATGTGCATAGGAAATAATTATTTTCCTTGATTATTGTTATCAAAATTCTATTATTTGTAACAAAAAGTCATAATTTTCTAAAAAGAAAATTCTCAGATATTTCTTATTTTTTGGTATTTGTGAGAATTTACTTTTTAGAAAAATGTGATTTTTTTGCTACAAGTTAGGGAACTTTCAACCTCAAAATTAGTCTGTTTTCTTGTCATTTATTGTTCAGTAAGAAATCTCTGGCACAAAACTTTGAAAACCTCTCTTGATACATTTGTTCATTTAGAAATTTTTACAGAATCTGCTCAATTTTTTTTTGTGTTTTAGTTGCATTTTTATTTTTCTTACAATGAAAAAGGATAATATATTGAAAATGTTGCTTATATTTTTCTGTTATAAGTAAACCAAAAACGTACCAATTTAGATAAAATATTCTAAAATATGCACACAGGTATGACCTCTATTACAATACAATCAAAGGTGTTCCTTTTGAAGTAAGTTAAAACTAAATACTCCTAATATCATCTAATAACAAAAACAACAAATTTTTATATCCACACAATATGTATATATTCATTTGAAAGATACGAGGTATGACTATTAAATAATGAAACAGGATTTTTGTAAATTGAATCACGACTTGCATGTGTGAACCATGTGATATATATTGATCAATGGTCAAGCCTAAATATCCTCACAAAGTTTCAGTTCAGTTACATTTTGACATTTGTTGCATAAAGCCTTTAAGTAGACATGTAAAAATGGTCTATTAAAAGTTTGAAATTGAAAAAACATCTAGCGAATCTTTTCATATACTGAAGCTTATAGGGGAGAATGCATGTCACATGTTTGAATAGTATAAGAGATTTTGTAAAAATCAAGAGATGTCAAAGAGGATGAACATTACTGATGTTCATCAAGAACTAGTTTGAATGTTAAAAAAATTGTATAAATCATTCAAGATATTATCATGTAAATGATTACAGAACTGGTCTCTTGATAAAAATTAATTAGGTAAATCTGAATTTCCACAATGTACATTGGTCTATATATGTATATATTTGGACAGTAAGTTTTTTTTTTTTGGTATTTCATTTTATTCTAATAAAATATGACTTTTTGAGAAATGTGATATTTTCTTGATAAATAAGGAATTTTTTATATTATTGTAAAGAGTAACAAATATTTACTCCTGAAATGTTTCTGTCTTAAAAGATCAAAATATTGATTGATAAAATACATTTTGCCATATTAAAGTAAAATATTTCTTGGCTCAGTTGCATTGTGAAAGTGAAGTTGCAATCTTTTATCCTTTTTTTTTGTAATCCTGAGAGAGAAAGAAAGAGACTTGCAGAAATTTAGAGGAGGCTGTACGAAGTGGAAGGCAAGTTATTTAAATACACTTGATGTTTTTTTTGTTTCAGACCAAAAGATTCTTTTCAAGTTGCATCGATTTGTATCAAATCACTTGGACCACCTGATGAGGAAGAGGAAAATGATGAAGATCCTGATACACACAAGGACAGTAGCTCTTTAAATACATCCCTGTAAGTTATTGCTTCAATTTTTCTTTTATGTTTTTCAAATTCTAAAATTTCTGCACTCAGAATCAATTTTATGATTGTTAAAAAAACCCTAAAAAATTGCTGCATTTTTCATAAAATTTTAAATATGATCTTTTAAATTGACCTTTTTAAATGATCTTTTAAATTGATCTTTTTAAAACATTTTCCAAATTGAAAAAAAATCATTGGAAGAATTTTGTTTAAATTAAGATAAGTGAATAGGTTTTGTTGTCTTTTCTTGATATCAATCATTTTTCAGATTTTTTGTAATTAGTGTTGAAAATTGCTCTGTTATACTTCATGGAAAAAATATTGTCTTGTTAAAACTTTGTTTAAATATGATATTTAGTGAACAGATTTTGTTTTCTCTTTGATATTTGTTTATGATTTTGTCTTCATTTTTTATATCAATGTAACACAGTATAAAAGAATTACAGATTAAATATTTCTAAGAAAAAAAAATATAATTGCCCTATTCTCTAAGTAAATCTTGCTTTAATTCATGGCCACTAAAAATCCCTTTCTTCTGAACTTTCAATGTGAAAAAAAGGGATTAAAAGATTTTTTACTCACCAATTTCTTTTGTTATTATTAGCTGGAAATATTCAGTTATTGAGTGTAGAAAATTACAAAAGCTAAGCAGAGGCATGATGGAGTAATGGTAATGTTAGTGGGTAGAAAAGTTGTAATGCTTACGATTTACTGGGTTCAAATATTGTCGATATTAAAATAAAATCTGATGATTATTTTTTATATCTCCCTCAATACATACATACATATCAGATTTGGTTGTGTTACTATATATACAATCATTAGAGTGAAACAGTTTTGATTTTTGTTTGATAAATCTGACTAATGATATCTCAAGTTATATAAAAAGCTGGTTTAATAGATAAAAGTCTGGTTATTAAATGCTCGGTCTGAACAGTTAGGGACTCAAGTGAGCCGTTATCAAGAATTGTCCTTCTAAAAAAAACCCTGCTTCTTATTGGTTGGTTAATATGAAGATTTGAATTGATTTGATTAAACTGCATATTTATTACAGAAAGTTTGGTAGTATGCAGTGACTTGGAATGTATATTTTTATTCAATAAGCTTTGCTTTGTCTTGTATATAGGCCTAAGGTTGCTTACAATACCTGCTAGGATTAAGTAATCACCCAACTAAACACTGAGCAATCTCATCACTGCTTAACTTTGGTGATCTAGTGGGAACCAGTGCATTTATCATGACTTGACCAAAACTTACTTGTTTGTTGTATGAAGAAAGTTTGCTATCCTTCAATGTTGTGTTGAGAATGAAAAAAGATGGATAAATTTCTTACAGTTTATTTTTATTTTTAACTGTAGAAAAATATCTATTTAAAAATAAAGTAAAATAATTTCTTTCATAAAAATTGTCTGTTTTTTCCTTTGAAATGTTTTGGATGGATCGATGCTATTATGAAGATTTCAAATTATATTTACCATTCCGAATTAATGAGTGTTTTGTTTGCTTTCTCCAGTATAGGGTCGGGGAGGTGTTACTATGTCAGAGTGGAATAATCAGGATTAAAAATTCCTCCCAAGTTAATAGGTCACTACTATTAAACTTGGGTAGTCTAATTTTGTCCTGAGGTGTCAGAAAAGTTCCATTAGTTTAACTCTTTATGAAGGCCATTGTTTTTCTTCCCCCAAACGCCACAAAAAAAAAATTATTTCAATTAATTTACATGAATTGTTGCCTTAAAAGTGGTAACTCTTCATTTATGATTTTTTTTTCCTCTTTTTTTCTTTGTGGCATCATCTGGAATGCATCAAATGTTTTCACAGATGTTTTGAATTTTCTGAGTTGAACCAGTTTTGAGTTTGCTTGATTCTGGTTGATAAAATATGTTATTCATAAATCTCTTGAACAAAGAACAGTTTGTGTGTGCAGATCATTTAGACAAAAAAAAATACTGGAGGAACTTAACTGAAATTTAGTACACAGATGCTTTTTAATAGGACCAATAGTGAGAGAGATATACACATATTTGAAAAAAATTGAATATATTATCTGACTAATGAATGCCTTTCAGAATTCCTTGTTTTTCTTGTTAAGATCATTAACGGTATGTCAACCTGTCTAGCATTATTTTATGCTGGCAAACTGAAAACTGAACAAAGAAATGTTAATAAGTGGTTAAAACTTATTTGAAAAATGTCTTGTATATTTTGTTATTTTTTATTTTTAACACAAATTATTGGCGGATACAATTTTTAGCATTGCTTGTCTTATCCATAGATTTTGTTGATTGATTCATTCAATGATTTTAACAGCATGCCAACTTGTCTTGAGTTTTTATGCCTAGAGGTTAGGAAATTACATTCATTGTATGTTCATATTTACATTTTTTGTATAATTGCTTCTTAAAAGGTTTTTTTTCACATGACCCTATCAAATACAAATAATTTTTAAACAGATCTATTTGACCCATAGATGAGACCCTAACAGGCACTACAACTTAGTTTTACAGTGAACCTGAGAGTAATAGCAATAAAAGAGATGCTCCACACTCCTCAGATATCCAGAACAGGAGTCTCACCATCAGATGCAGTTTAGTATCATATACAGGACTCTCCTTTTTTATGTGTGTGTGGGTGGGTCATACACATCTGCAGGAGATATGGTCAGTGTCAACAGGGTTAATTTCTACAAGAGATGTTTTGCTAAGCATAAAGATAGGTAAATGAAAATTAAGTTATTAATAAGCTAAACTATAAAACACATTTTTCTCTCAAAATACTTTAAACATTGATTGAATTACTAATGACACAAGACAAGGATTATTTACAAAGGCCTCATTTTGAAGTTTTAGGAAAACAAAATGTGTGTGTGTGTGTGTGTGTGTGTGTGTGTGTGTGTGTGTGTGTGTGTGTGTGTGTGTTTACATTTCATGTCTAAAATGTTACTTATTTTATTTTCTTAAAAGAATTCTTGCTTAGCTGAATAGTTTTTTTTTTATCAATATAAAATTAAATATTCAATTAAACTTGGATTTTTCTTAATACTTTTGCATAGTCAACTGTATACTACTTATATTAGATTATAATGAATTATTCCCATCTCTTTTCATGCAGATTTTAACAGGAAAGTTAGTATTTAGTTTTTTCAATGCTATATTAAAAGATATTTAAAAAAGAGACACTTTTCTTTCTTTTTCTTTTATAAAAGCAGATATTTTTTGAATTTTTCTTTTGACTCTAAAATTTTCATTATCTTGAAAACAAAAAGATTTAGGAGAGAAATTTTTTTTTCTCTTCATCTTTGTTGATTTTCACATGATTCTTCTGGTCATCTTCAGATGTAGAAGATCAAAGAATATATCAGTTGAAATGTTAAAAACAACAAAGATGAGGACAGTCGTCATGGAAATACTTAATCTTAGAAGTTCAGACTGTATTGGATGGCCCAAGCAATGTATCAGATGAATGTTAAAAACAATAAAGGCAAAGTTTATAAAATATACACTAACCAGAAATTACTTTAAAAGTTGAACAATAGAATTCTTATTTGTCTATAAAATAGTTTGATGCATTGTGAAACACAGTATTCCCCATTTTAATAACTATAAATAAGCTCTTCTGCATTTGAAAATAAAAATGATAACTGAAAATCTGGAGAAGAATTGAGACTTTCGAGACCACAGCATGATTAAAATCAACTAGAATACTTAGAAGAGTCCTGTAAAGCTGAATAGACTTGCTGTCACATGACTTCAGAGAAAATTATCTGTTACTGCTGATGTAAAAAAACTCATAAAGACTAAAATAATAATCTTATTTATAATCCAAGAATGAAGTATTTCAGTAGAACAAGGAAACTATTGAAAACTAAACTCTGCAGTAGAAAATTAATTGAAGGAATAATACCTGAGTATTCTCCCTTGTAAAGTACTCGGGATACTTCCTAAACTGGTCAAGAGCTCGGAAATATGAAGCATAGAACAAGTATATTGATGATGATGATGATGCATAAGGCCTTATACTCTAGAGAAAATATTGATAGATTATATCTTAAAAGAAATGTAGGAGGAAGAGGACTTACCAGCATTGAAGATCATGTTCATGAGGCCGTTCATGGATTAGACAAGAAGGAACAAATACTAATTACTATGCCCCAAAATTGCAACAACAACAAAAATAACATTAGATTTATAAAGTCAAAAATATAAGAATGGGAAGAAAAATAACAATACAAAATGTTTAGAAGACAAACAAAGGGAATTCTACATGAGATAACCTGCACATGTCTGTGCAGAGAAAATCTAAAAGGAAAATTGCTATTAAAAGCAGCTCATATTAATGCTGAAAGAATCAATTTGATAGAAACTAAAATAGATAAAATTCAGGGGGCTATGTAGCAAAAACGATTGAGCAGTAAACAACATAATAAACAAATTCAGCAAGCTTGTAAATAGATAAAACTCAGGATGCTATGTGACAAAAGAGATGAAGCAGTAAACAACATAATAAATAAATGCAGATGGCTCTGGCATTAAATAAACTACAAAGGTTGATATGCCATAAAACAAAGAACCCAAACCCAACTGAAAAATAGTGCCTCATCTCAAATGCAACTGTTATTTTGATCATTTCTATACACAAAAATCTGAATTTTACTAACACACATTTTAAGCTATGTTTTTAATGTACAAACCAAAAAGAAATTGTTTTGTCATTTTCTGCTTTAAATGTATAAGTAGAAATAGCACATTTTGAATTTGTGAATGTAAGCATCTGCACTTTGCTGCAACTTCTAACAGCTGCAGTTCTCTCTATGAAGGGATTGACTAGGTTACTGTCCACCCACTGCTCTCACATGTTGTAAGCTATATTTTTTATCAACTGCTTATCTAACTGAATTGCAAAGCCTACATGCAAGCAGCAAAGAAGTAATACTATGGTAAGTCAAAAGTTTTGCAATATTTGGTATCAAAGCTGTTCCGTCTTTGAAAAGTACCCACTGTGGTTAGTAGTGTTAGGGTGTGCTGACATGTTGTGCATTGCTTCACTCAGTTGCACTCATTGTGGACTACTATGTTTTTATTCACTCTGCCAAAATTTTGTTTATCTCTCCTCCCAGGAGACTTTATGAACCCCTTTGAGAAATCTTGGTCTAAGTTCTCAGTATAAGCAGGCCCTCTCTGTGGATTTAAATAGTAGCTATCCACTGATTAAAGGAATCTATATTATTGTGAGTTAACATTTCTAACTCTTTTTCAAGGTTTTTGAACCAAGTTAATGCTGGTGTTCAGAAACTATTATCCATTAAAAATCATAAAATGTGCAGCATAGTCTAATTTGGGAACTTATTCTTTACAAGTTTGAATTGGGCGATAACATCGCAGAAGCAAACAACATTTGTTGGGTGAAAGGTGAACATGCAGTTGTGATCATAGTACAGTAACCAAGTGATTTCTAGAAATTTTGCTAGGGTTGTAAGAACTCTGACAAAGCCAGGTAGGCCTACAACTATACATTCTAAGCCATGTAGACAAATCTGGCAAGTAGCATTTGGAGAGTATCAGGTGAACTTGGCGTCTCACAGCTCAGTGTGGTTGAGGTAAAAGCATCTGGAGCTGCTGAATTGTACGTCACATTATCAAAATATTGCAAAACTTTTGATTCACCTTAGTATTTGTTTATAGTGTTTTAACTCTATTTCTTTAATCCATTGTCAGTCAAATGGAAGAATGAAAGGCAAACAACTAGTATTAAGCTTTTGCAATCAGTTTAATTCAGTAATGTGTAACTTTGTATGTCTTTATTGTAATCTGTAGATATTGTAAGAGAAGAGAATTGTGGTTTAGGCATCTGTTGGGAGTTATATGATTTTTAATGGATAATTGTCTCTGAACACCAGTATCAATTTAGTTCAAAGATCTTGAAAAAATAGAGGAAATATCAAATCACAGTAATGTGGAATCCTTTGAATAGTGGATAGCCATTACTAAAATCCACAAAGACGGCCTGCTTATATTGAGATCCTAGACCAGGGCTTCTCAAAGTGGTTCATAAAGATTCCTAGGAGGAGAGGTGAATAAGTTTTGGCAGGGTAAATAAAGATATAGTTGTCCACAGGGAGTGAATTTACGAGTTTGCATTTATAAATCCATTTACATATCCCGGGTTAGGGTTAGTCTCCTTTGGGCCGATACAACTTTCAATATTTTGCAAATTTGTCCTCTGTAAAGCAATCAGAACAAAATTTTTTAGATAATACACCACATTAAGAATTTGCAAGAAGTTTTTAAAGCTTGATTTAAGGATCTTCTAAACATGGTAATTCCTGAATTAATTATTTCACCATTTTATATTGAACTGGAAAGTGCAAATTAGGGTGCCTTTCTTAAAGAAGAATTTATTGAAATGTCTTTCAATCTTGAAGTGAAGTCTATGTACACATTTAAAGGAATTATATATTACTGGATGAATGAAGAAAAAAATGTTGCAAAATATTCCAAGCTTTGTACAACTGTTGGTCCCATTTTTCTAGCTTTTCCAAGTTGGTATATGGTGGAATGTGGGTTTAGCCATGTGCATTATTTACTCAGCTAACAGAAAAGCACTTTGAATGTAGAATCTGCTGATTTGTGGTTGAAATTCACAAACCTGCAATCTAATCTTTAAGATTTTCTCAGTGCTCATTAAACTTATCCTTCCAAAAAAAAAAATAAAAAAATAAGTGTCTGCATTTATACTTTACTGATTCTTTATTAAACACTGGTAAATTATATTTTGTAATTTGATATTCAGTTAATTTATTTGCAGGGGTGGTGAATAGAAATTAAGTTTGGCTACAAAGAGTGCATCGAGTAAAAAGTTTGAGAAGTCCTGTTCTTGACAAAAGAAATGAATAATATGGCACCTGGCTTTCCACCATCATCTGACATTAACTTCTTTGCTTCTCTCTCAGATATATGCAGCTTATGCATAATTTCAAAACTTTCTCTTGAATAAAACATAATATTTTGATATTCCTTTCCATCTGGCATTTGAGTGCTACTAACACAATTAGGATGATATAACTTTGAGTGAACCACTGTATTCTGAGCTTTTTTAAGCCCTACTTAGTTTTCTATAACCAAATTTTTCATTTTATATTATTGTTTCTCACTGTTCCACATTTTGACTTTAATTAAAAATCAATGCTGCCAACAGAAATTTTAGTTTGAGTAACATGACTCTTTACTGATATTTTTGATATTCAACTTATCTGTTCTTATATCAATATAACCATCCTTTTCTCTTCATATTAGTTCCTTGTTTCTAATATTTTTCTTCTGGGTTGAAGTGGGAAGTCCTAGCTATATCGTAGCCCACACAGACACCATTTCTCACCTATCGTTCTCTTTCTCTTTCTTTAGGAGATCTTTTGCTACTGTAATTCTTCTCTTTTGAAGAGGAAGTGACAAAGAGAAACCTGAATACTTGGGTTAACTAAATGTCTGTGTCAGTGTCTATTTGAGTTGAAATTTCTGATATCAGTAACATTGCAGAAAGTTGGATGCTCTTTTAACCCATAAGTTAGTCACTAAATCAGCCTAATCACAAATGTTTACTACAACTAACTTGTAAAAATCTACCTAAGTGTCTACCACAAAGATTCAACGTAGCCTGATGCTGAGGTATGTATGCCTCATCATGATGTATTAACTATCATCATTGAATTTTATATTTTATATTATCATAATTTATATTTTTTCATATTATCATACTTGACACTATCAATAGTATATATCAATACTGACATTATAGTTGCTATGTATGATTTAGAATATGCCCTAATTGCTCTTGAAGATATCATCTGGTGTGATATTTCCTGCCTTGAACAAAATACACCATAATTGCACTAGATATCATCTGGTGTGATATCTCCTACTTTGATTAAGATACAGCCTAATTGTACTAGGTATTATCTGGTGTGATTTGTCCTACCTTGAATAAGATACACCCTAGTTGCGCTAGATATCATCTATAAATGGTGTAATATTTCTTTCATCATCATTTTGTTGTTACAGTTATCTGGTTTACAATAATTTACATTGATGTTACCATAGAATTACATTTAAGATATCTATAGATAGCTGGATTATATATGATATTTGTATATATCTTATAAAGTGTTAAACATCTGAAATAATGTAATATCTACCTTTTATTAATACTAAGGATTCTTTTTTATTGTTACCTAACAATTCATGAATATTTTTAAGTAGATTAGTTAGTATTGTTTTTTTTTTTTTTAATTTTTGATATTTCTTATGTCAACTAATATTTTTACAGTAAAAACAAAAAGTTTTGATTCATTTGGTGCAGATGGATAAATAAATTGAAAAATATATGGAATTTATGATTCTTTTTATGAATGAAAGAAGATTTAAGAAATTTGTGTCATGTCATTCCAATAGTAATTTATTTAGATTTACAAATTTGATATCAGCTATGTAATATGGTATGAAAGCATCTGTCAGTAATTTTTTCTTTACTTTTTTTTAAAGGCTTTTCAATGTTTAAGATGAGAAGCAGCATTTTTCTCTTTCTATCCTCAACTAATTGATATTGTTCCCACAAATAGAAAAAAAAATTCCTGGTTATCGACCTCTAATGACCCCTGCATTTCCATCATTGTCCATTTTCTAAATAAGTTACTGTCATTTTCATTTCTACCCTGGGAAATGTATGTGAGTAGAAAGAGTGAACTTAGTATTTTATTGTGTAAATGTTTTTATCTGTCATCATTGGCATTTAAAATAAGAGTTTTTTTTTTAAATTTTTATTGTTTCAGTATATTAATTAAATCAACTCTAATTAAAGAAGAGATGAGTTGTTTTTGACTTCAACAATATTTATTTCTATGAACAAGTTAAAGCTCAACAAATAAACTAGAAAACATGAATGTTTATATCTGTCAAGGTTGACCTTGAATGTAACAGCTTTTTACTTTTAGTGCTATTTGTTAGATGTTAAGTTGGTTAAAGGAGAGTTTGGTATACACTTATTCTCATCTGTGTTAAATATAACTGCATACTAATGATGAGATTTTTTGTCAAAATATCTGGTGATGATATAGCACATAGAAAAGTGGGTTAATGCTTTTTCCATTATTACTAGTTTGAAGTGAACAAAAGTAGCCTCTTTAAACATGGTTTACTGATTCCTTCTGTGTTTTGGTTATTTGTTTATGAAAAAAATCATGTTATTTGAGAATTATACAAATTAATTTGAGTGCAGATGGCATAATAAACAAAAAAATTGTAAACTTAAAAACAGAAGTAATGTCTGAATACAGACATTTAAATAAATTTTTATTATGTCATATCTGAGCCCAGATCAATTTGAATAATTTCTTAATTGGTTATTTTTTTAATTTTTATTTATATTTTTTTGTGACTATTTTGAAAATGAATATAAAAAGATGGCAACCTTAGTCAAGGGCGACCCGAAGGCTCCCTTTTCAATAGCTGCTACTCCATTCCATGGATTGCTCCACTTTACACTTGATCCTTACCTTATAATGCTGAGTGTTAAGCAAGACGGAATCAAGTACCATTTTTTGAGTCTTTGGTATGATTCAAGCTGGGATTGAACCTCGGTCTTCCAGACCATTGGCAAACACTCTACTCATTAGGCCAAAATGTATATAAAGGACAAATAACTTCAGGCAATCTGATGATTGTGCCTACATGTGAAAGTCAAAGTTAAGGAAAAAGTGTACTGTGAAGTTATTTAAAAATTTTAGGTCTTAAACCTTTTCTGTTCTAGACACATTGAACACTTTTTAAATATTCTTTTCAAAAGTATTTTGGATTAAATTTTTTGACTAATTTCATTATATAAATGCACACACACACACACACATATATATTTGAGGGTGGGCTAGAAAGTTTGTAGGCTGTTGTTATATCTACTGTTGATGACTTTTTTAACCAATGGGATCCAAGCACTGCAACACCAATGAAAAAAGTGTGAGGACTGCAAGGGGGACTATAAAAAATAAATCTTATTTGGTTACATTCTATGATAGTATCTTGGTCAGCTTATGAACTTTTCAGCTGACCCTTGTATATATATATATATATATATATATATATATATATATATATATACACACACAGTAGCAAGCATAAAGATCAGAATGATGTTAAGAAAAAGTTTCCTCAAAATACTATGAATAACACTTTTAGATTTCACCACAGTCTTTGAAGTATCTTCAATTGAGAGTTTATCTTTATTACTTGACTATCAGTTTTCTTAGTTCCAGTGATGTCACAGATTTTTTTCACCATGAAAGAGCCAGTGTAATTTAGTAAAATACCCTATTTTATATTCTTACCCTAAAAATATTTTTAATAATACACAAAAATTATCAAATTTTACGGATTTATTTAAACGTTCTGATATTTCTAATCATCTATTTTTTTTTAATGTTATATAATTTTTCTTATAGTTTTATCAAAATAAGTTTATTGAGCTTTATATTTTGGTATTATATAATTTACATTTATATCCTTATTTTTCCTTGATAGAATGTTCTATGAAGCTTTAAAATAAAATGTTATTTCACATTTAGACTTTTTCTTAACATCATTCTAATCTTTATGCTTGCTACTGTATTTTATACTGATGGATTCATTGTGTGTATTTTGTTGGGAAATATAACTTAGAACCAGACATGACTTATCTAAATAAATAAATGGCTTCCAAAATTATCAGATAACAACCATTTTTTTCTCTTTTTGATAATATCTAACAGTTTATGTGTGTGAGAAAGTGTCTTTTGTTGTCCTGATTATCGTCTTGGTTTCTTTTGTGTATGTTTTTTGAGTGTTATTCAATAGAGATAATTTGAAGGATTCATCTTGAAAATACCAACACCTTGACCTCAAATTTTCACATAAAAAACATTTATATTCTGAAATCTTTAATCTTAGAAATCATGATCACATTCATCTATATTTTTTATTACTTGATGAATGGACAATTTGGTAAAATTCTCTTGTTTGTGCAAACAGAAAATAGTTCTGTCTTTTAGTTGACTCTCTTGAAAACCAACTGGACAGTTTTTATTGAATTTGATGTGTGAACTTTTCTTGATATTGTTTATTATGATTTATATTCATTTTATTTAACTAAAAATAACCTTAACAATCTAAATTAATGTTTCTGTCTTTTAACTTATAGATCAGATATGAGGAGTTAATTTCTTTAGATTAGCAGATTATTGGGATGCATAGTACTGGATTGTTCTGTTGACAGCTTAACATAAGCAATGCAGCAATCAATCATCTTGTACAAGAACACAAAAAAAATGATATAAAGGATTGGATGACCATGAAAAACTAATGTACATCAGGACAGGTTACTTGTGTGATTTGCCAGAAAAGGAATTGGTTCACTTTCTTTGTGACCAATGTCCTATTAACTTTAAAGTAACTTTTGGTGCCATTTAATGGCTTGTGGTTTTAATTCATGATGTTCTATCCATCAATCACTCCTCATTCTAAGACATCTGTTCTTGAAAGAAGGTGCACTGCTCCAATGAGATTCATTTTCTATTGCATGCAACTGATGTCACTGTTTAAATATAGCATGCCAGGGGAAATGCATGCCATCATTTCAACATCCAGGAAGCAGTTCCATTTGGTGGTGGCTCAGTTATAATAGGAGGTGATTGGTCAGACAATTGCTGGCTCAATCTTATGATTGAATGAGTCATCTTCTTCATGATCCCCCACTAGTACTACATCTTATTTTTGTGGATGATATCTGATCTTTATAGAGCACATGAAGTTAGGGAATGATTGTAGTGTAATGTCATTTGCTACTCATTCATGGCTTGCAAGAAGCCCTGATTTTAACCCTATAGAATATTTGCAAGACATTTTTGGCTGTAAAGGGGCAATGCTAGTGTTCACCCTGTTCAAATACTTTCTGAACTTGGCACAATATTATTCAGGTGCAAATAAGAAAAAAAGACATGAGCTGTTTAGAAAGTGTCATTCATGTAAATGGTTGCTGTACCAAATGTTTACCTTTTCATCTAAAATAATTCCAAGAAGGTGCAAGTGTTTTTGATAATTGTGATTATGCACATGATATCAATAAAAGTGCAAAAGCAAACTTGTTTTGACAACATTCTGTTATAAATTTCCTTCCTTACAAAGTTGCCATCAAAATAAACATTTTCTGTGTCCTGGGGATGACATTAAACTGCATCTGATAGTGAAGCTCCAGTCTTGGAGTTTGGGGAATGTTGAGTACTCCTTCATTACCATTACTCTCAGGTCCACTTTGACCTGGAGTGGTAATACCTGTTAGAATCCCATGTATGGGTCAAATACAATTGTTCAACCTTTTAATAGGATTATTATTAAATAGAATTAATAGTGTTAAATAGCAATACTTGAAACTATTTAACTGTGTGCAAACAAATGATTGATATTAAATAGAATTATTAGTATTGGATACAAAAACTGAAATAATTTAACTGCGTGCAAGCAAATGAGGTTTGGCTCGTCAAAAATAATCTTACCAACAAACTACTTGTTTACAAATCATATATATACATAAACAGGATTTAGCATTAAATAAAGGTTGATATGACATAAAACACAATCAAACCAAACCCACCACATTTTCAATAGGATATCATGTTTTTTATTTATTTACCTGTACTCAGAATCATACAATAAATACAGACTTCGCATTTAATCTTGGTAAAAATCTACAATTGCATTTTGTGAGTAAAGTCAATTTTAAATATAGTGGTGGGGAAAACCCCCCCAAAACTGGTGCTTAATTTTTGAGTAAGTCTAATAAATAAGTAAAAAAATTAGTATTTTAAAAATACAAATTGTAACTTTCAAATCATTAGTTACACACCTATATAGTGATTCTCAGACAATTAAAAAATATTCTACTCACCTGCCACAAAGTATCTATGTGTATTTAATTTTGGTTTCTTCGTTTAATAGCATATCAACCTTTGAGGTGTATTTAATGCCAAAGCCATCCTTGTAGAATCCATAACTTGGGGCGGGGAGATAAGAGTGTTCAATACCTTTCCCAAAGATATTAGTCCAAAAGTGAATATAATAGCACAACTGGAATTTGAACTTGTTTACTTCAAGACCGTAGTCCAGCACATTAGCCATTATGCCACAAGGACTCCCTTTTTATATGTATTCACTCGCATCATATCTCTTTACCTATATATAAAAACATTCCTTTTCAGTAATGTTAGTTAGGTGGTAAATGGTATGAAAAGAATTTAGTTTTGTGCTGGCACTTAGAAACTACCTCAGGGTTATTTAATTATTTATCTTCAGGAAATCCTTCTAGATTTATTTTTTTTCTTCTAATCACAGCAGGCACATTTTTTTTTTTATCTCACTTTATATACTGGTCTCCTTTTTAATATTCTCCATTCAAACCTCAAATGTCCTGTTGATTTCATTTTCTCCTTCATATTTGGGTAAATGTATTACAACTATGAAACCTTTTTTTTTTTTTTTTTTTTAGAGGGATCATTGTAATAGCACTACACTGATTCCATGGTCTCTTTGTTGCACCAATACACACTCTATTAGAACCTACTCTAGTTTTTACAGTTGTCAGGGTTT
Source organism: Sepioteuthis lessoniana (assembly GCA_963585895.1). NCBI lineage: Eukaryota > Metazoa > Mollusca > Cephalopoda > Myopsida > Loliginidae > Sepioteuthis > Sepioteuthis lessoniana. The sequence continues at coordinate 35,190,118 of OY757911.1, forward strand.
TTTGGTTGCTGTGAGCACTTCTAAAAGGTGAGTAAAGTCAATTCATGATGAATTGAGTAAAGTAAAGTCAATGTTTGTCTCTGCAATTACAGAGGTTCAGAGTAGTCTCATCACCTTCATATTGTGTTTCATTATTGAATTCAGTGTTTTCTATACAAATATTTTTTGTAATTTACAGTTTTAAGGGAACTGCTTAAAAGGGGAATCCTCATGGTGTTGTGGCCAACATGCTGGACTGTGACATCCTAGTAATCAAGTTCGTATTCCAGTCAAGTTATAACATTCACTTTTGAACTAATACCCTTGGAAAAGTTATGACCTCTCTTATCCCAACTCCCTGAGCTCCAGATTAAATAGTACCACTACTGCCATACAAAGATGGCCTTGTCATTTAATAACCCATGAAGGTTGATATGCCATTAAATAAAGAAACCAGAACTGAACTGATCCCTGAACCATTTATTAGAAAGTGTAGACATACAACATACTTTATTCCCTAACCTTTGGCATTGAATAACTCCAGACAGGTTGACCTGCTGTTAAAATCCATCAACCAACTATTTTCATCATTCATTTAATTTCAACATTGCCAGGTAACCACTAGTTTTTAATGCTTGATTTAAAATGCTATTGTTGCAAGAATTAGGCAGTCTACCACACACAGATTTAGAATTCTGCTTGTAGCTGGTGAACATTTCAGAAGTCTTATTAATGTATACTGTCGCATCACATCACAGCACACTAATATTCTTTGGATATGGCAGACCATATATGGAAGGAAAAGGGAAACCATTTGCACTTATGGGATGAAGTTAAAATAATTGATAGAGAAGAACATGAATACAATATGGGAACCAATAATCAAAAAGGTTTGGTAAAAAAAATCGTAATATGAACTCAGGTAAAAAATTAAAAAATAATAGTTGTAATTTATCATGATGTAAGAACATTAACTCTCAAAAATTCTCTCTGAACTGTCCAGCGGAACACATAGTGTAACGGTTATAGGTTTTGGTTCTTTAAGCTTCTTTGCCTAGTTGGCTGGGGCTGTAGAATATACCGACTGCATTTCTGCAAAGGGGTAAGGCCCCCCCACCTCCATGAGTGTCCTGGATATTACACTAAACAATCTGATGGTGAGGTTCCAGTTATGCTGGAGCTTTAAAGAATGCGGAGTACTCCTTCATTGGCATTGCTCCCCGGTCCACTATGGCCCGGAGTGGTAACACCTGATAGGGTCCTATCTATGGGTCAAATAGAACTAAAAGACGTACTTATGTGAAACTGAATTACTTGAAATAGACCTTTTTTGACATGTAAACTGTGTACTTATGCTAAACTGAATTGTTTGAAATAGAACTGTTTTAGTATACTAAACATAATTGCTTGAAATAGAATTGTTTTTGACATTGAAATTGTACTTACACTAAACTGAATTGTTTGAAATAGATCTGTTTTGATATTTAACTGTGTCTAAACAAAATCTATACTTATACTAAACTGAATAACTTGAAATAGAAATGTTTTTGACAAACTGTGTACTCATGCTAAACTGAATTACTTGAAATAGAAATGATTATTTGTATAAAAGTGGATTGATATGTCATAAAACCCAAACAATCCAAATTCTCTAAGCTTCTAAGTGACAATTATCTGGAGGTTATAGGTCTAATCCTGACTGCAGTCGAGTAACAATACAGGAATACTTAACACTTGTACCAAGTTATGGTTAACAGAATCAGACCCCTGTGGATTAAATAAAGGGACGTAGTTTTGAAGTTCTCTGTAGGTTCCTGAGTTAGACAAGAAACACCTGAAGAAGGCCAGAGGACACATCAGCAGAAACATTGGGAATATAACAATAAAGATGAAGACAGTAGTCCGAAAACCCAGAATGATAAAAATCATCAAGCTTCAGCTCATAAATTCAAACAACTAATATCCTTCGAGAAGTCATTAATCGATATTTTCCTCCCTACTCCCCTATTATGGGTAAATAGGACAGACTGAGCTTTTTGGCTTTGGTAGGGAAACTGATATAGAAGAAGGAAAACTTAATATTTAAACCACTGAAAAATTGACCTTGTGTCTCATCCTATCCATGGTGAAAGAGTTGAGTAAATAAATACTGTGGCATTATTTGGCTTTCCGTGTAAGGGTGATTTACATTATACTTTAAATCAAGAGACGTCCAAAAAATTTTATACTTTCAAAGAAGTTTTTGATTTCTATTTTTTATATCCGTGTTGCTTTAAGAACCTTACGATTTTTGATGTCATCAGTTTCTTCCATTATTTTCTCCTCAAAACCATCAAAAACTTGTCTTTGTTTTGTTGTGTATTTTCTATTTTCAAAGTAATTTGTCTTGAGTTTTCTCACTTGATACTATAATGTCTTCAATAGTCAACCTGAATATTTTTCTTTTATAAACTTTCCATTTCATTTATATGTGAACCAAATTTTATACATAATTAATTTGTAACAACCAACTTTTTTGTCTCACTATATTTGGCTCCCTTCTTAAGAGTCTTTTTTTTTTCACTTTGTTGAGTTTAGAATATATTGACTGTATTCCCTGCAGAGCAGTAAGAGCACTCCTCCAAAAAGAAAAGGATGTTGTGTTCTGACATTTGATGGTGAAGCTCCAGTTCTGGAGACCTGGGGAGTATAGAGTCACTCTTTCATTGCCATTACTCCCAGGTCCGCTCTGACCCATGAGTAGTAGTACTTGTTAGGGTCCCTCTTATGGGTTAAATAGATCTGTGTAAAAATTATTTGTATTTGTTTAGAATGTGCAAAATAATAAATGTATAAAAATAAAAGCTATTCTTAAGAAACAACTATACAAAAAATTTAAACATGAATATACAATGAACACAATTTCCTAACCTCTAGCCGGGTTGACATACCATCAAAATAAGATAAAACAAACTCTATATTAATTTTCTATATTATATCCATATGGTTAATGCAACAAATGAACAAAGCATAAATCAAGTATGAACATTTCTATTTTAAAATGCAGAAAAATACACTTAAAAAAAAAAAAGAATTGCTATTTTACATGTCTGTTGCTAAATAAAGAGTGGTGACTTAGTTTCTTCCTTCCAAATTAGATGAGAATATTGTGCTAAGTCAGTGAGATTTAGTGTTTTTTTTCTTTTTCCTTTCAAGGAAATGATAGAATTTATAGAATCTTCTTTTATTGATGAGTAAGATTAGTGGCAGATGGTTGTTTTAGGCTGTTGTTTTGTTTTTATTGCTGAATAGATTAGTCTCTCTTCTTTTTGCTATTATCATTATTTCTCCATTCCCTTCCTCCTGAAACCCAAAGTAGAAACAAAAGATATATATATATAATCCAAATCTTAATCCTAGCCACTTGGATAGGATTAATCAGCCATCTTTCTAGAGAATAAGAAAAGTATCAAAAACTTTGATTAAAAAAAATAAATGTATATATGCTTATGAGGGGGATTATTTTACCTATAAATTTTTATGGCATTGTTGTTTTTAACTTTAGGTAACAATAAAAGTGTATGTGTATATTATATATATAATGTTTTGTTGGACAGCAGTCCTTCATTTAAGGGTGTTTGATTAAATAATAAAAACACATTTTGTCTATATAATTTTATTAGGATACTTTCAAGTTTCCTGACAAGTGTTTTGGTTTTAGGTTGTAGTTGGTAGATGAATTTATTGAAATTGTCCTGAGCACTTTTGGAGTGCAATTGACATCTAAATTATGCAAAAATGAAAATAACACAGACATCTCTCTTTATTAAATATATTTACCAAAATTACATGAAAATATCTTGAAATACTATAGATTAATTTTATTCAAAGTAATCACCATTGGCTTCACCCACAGATTCCAAACAACTTTTGAATTTCCTGCAAGCCTTTCTAATAGTCTTCTTGTTTGAATTGGTAAATACTTCCGTTATCCTTGCCTTCAGTTCATCTCTGATGTTGCTCAAAGTTTTGTTGGTCTCTCACTCGACTGTGTTTCACACATAATAATTAAGCAGATTGCAATCTGGATAGTTAGATGGCCAGATGTTAAGAGTGATTTGGTTGTAGAAATTTTCTCAAAGCCAATACTAGGTTCTTCTGCTTGGTTAGCAGACAGGATCTCCCTGCAGCTACCCTCTTAATCCAGACCATACTACCTCCTCCAAGCACTTAAAGTAGGCTTCCATGTTGAATCTGAAGTGATGTGGCAAGATAAATAGAAGCATAACATCGCCATTGCTAGAGACCACCCACAAGCACCATGTTGTGGACTGGGTGTTTTCATCAGTGTGAAAGTGAATCTGTACTCAGATTGACAACCTAACACTTTGAAATTTTTATATTGGGGCCACTGGCTTGAATGCCAAGCAGCACAGCAAGCCATTTCCAAATTACTAAAAGAGTGAATTGCATTATGGTGCTGTTTCCCTCACAGATAGTGCTCAACTGACTCTAGTTTGTTGTATAATAAACAAAATCTGAAACAAATGAAGTGCATGCATAAAATTGATAATTTAGAATGCCGACAATTTACACATTGCACTCTGTACATAATTAGATTATATATATATATATATATATATATATATATATATATGTATGTATCTGAGATGTGTGTATTTTCTACTAGTGTCAGTTTGTCATTTGTTTGTAGCTAAATAAAATACACAATTTTTAATGCTGATTTTCAAAGTTCACAGTTATCCTTACTTGAATGATTCATATGACATAATTATGTAAATATCTATTTATCTGTCTATTATATCCATCTGTTCATCTGTATCTATTTATCTATCTATCTATAGACATATAATGATATTTGCATAAGAATCTAATGTGCATTTTTCTGTGTTTTAAAATAGAAATGATCTTACTAAATATCTGCTTTGTTTATTCGTTGCATTGACCCCATTTGCGGATGTAAGCTGAAAAATAAATATTGAGTTTTTTTTTTTATTTCATTTACTGGGGAAACATTATTTGATGAACATATGTGTATAGTAATCAGTGATGTAAGATAATATAGTATGATGATTGTTCTGGTTACACATTCCATTCCATGTCAGAAAATAACATGTCAAGTTTTATAACTCAAGAACAATCCAGTCTGTCATTTTGGGACATTATCATTCCAAGAGCTGTATCATCACAAAGTTTTATCATCACAAAGTTTTACCCAATCTATTCTCTGACCTTCTTCAGGTTTACAGTGTTTTTTTTTTAATTTTTGTTTTAAAGTGAAAATATTAAAAAGGAAATTTGTAGACAATATCTAAAAAAGAGCCTCTTCTCAACACCACTTCCATATGGAAGGACAGGGAATGGATTGGATGAAATGAAATAAAATAAAAAGAATGATAGATCAATAGTCTCTCAGAACAATCATTTATTTTCAACTTCTGTTGGGTAGAGAGTCTCCATGGCATAGTGGCTAATGTGCTAAACTGCAACATCATAGTAAGCAAGTTAGAATTCGAGTCACGTTATTATGTTTACTTTCAAAGTAATATCCTTGGGAAAGTTGCCCAGTCGGCTGGGGCTGTAGAATACACTGACTGCACCTCTGCAGAGGGGTAAAATCCCACCCCCAATGAGTGTCCTGGATATGACACTAAACAGTCTGATGCCGAGGTCCCAGTAATGCTAGGGCCTTGGGGAATACGGAGCACCCCTTAATTGCCATTGCTCCCAGGTCCACTCTGGCCCAGCATGGTAGCACCTGATAGGGCCCTATGGGTTAAATAGAACTAATGGCATACTTATGCTGAACTGAATTATTTGATTAAACTGAATAGCTTGAAATAGAAATGTTTTTGACAATTAAACCGTACTTACATTTAAACTGCGTGCTTATGCTAAACTGAATTAATTGAAATAGAACTGTTTTTTGACATTGAAACTGTATTTACACTAAACTGAATTGTTTAACAGAACTGTTTTGACATGTAACTGTGTGTAACAAAATCTGTACTTATACTAAACTGAATTAGAACTGCTTGATGAAACTGAATAGCTAGAAATAGAAATGTTTTTCACGCTTAAACTGTGCTTACATTTAAACTGCATGCCTATGCTAAACTGAATTATTTGAAATTGAACTGTTTTTGACATTGAAACTGTACTTACACTAAACTGAATTGTTATATATAACTGCTTGAATAGTTTGAAATAGAACTGTTTTTGACAATTAAACTGTGTACTCATGCTAAATTGAATTGTTTTAAATGGAACTGATTATTTACATAAAAATGGATTTGGTGTTAAATAACCTACAAAGGTTGATATGCCATAAAATCCAACAAACCAAACCTTGGGAAAGATATGAACCCCCTTATCTCTCCCAGTTATAGGTTAATAAGTACTACTACCATTCTTCTGTATAGATGTCTTTGACATCTATGAAGGTTGATACGTCATTAAACAAAGAAAGCAAGAAATCAACTTGTATATTTGCGCAAAAATGTTTCTCACCAGATAATTTGGTAGAATCAAATAAAAAAGCATGTACTCAATACAATCATCTTTTTTTTATTGATTTTTAACTGCATGTCAATCCATTAGGGTTATTTTATGCCTAGAGGTTAGGGAATTACATTCATTGTACATTTTTTGTGTAGTTAATTGTTTTTTGCTTTTCTATTTATTTTTTTGCACATAGTCTTATTGAATACAAATCATTTTTAAACAGATCTATTTGACTCATTGATGAGACCTTAACTTGTACTACTACTACTACTACTACTACTACTACTAGTCAGAGTAGACCTGGTAATAATGGCACTGCTGTACTCCACACTCTCCAGAGTTCCAGAACTGAAGCTTCAACACCAGCTGTAGTTTAGTGTCATACCTAGGACATTACTTTGTTTTTTGGGATTTTTTTAGGAGTCTTACTCTTCTCCAGGAGATAGTTGGCCTATTCAAAGCCTTTCCAACATAACATTTTTTGGGGGGAAAATGTGTTTTACCATTAAAGCTTTTCTCTATTACATTGATGTGTATTTTGGGTAAATTGTGTCCTTCAGTTAAGATGAGTTTTCATTTGATTTAATTTTTGATGTCTCTATGTAGGATAATTTACATTTATACTAATAAAATCCATAGTACCTATAAAACTGTTTTTTTTTTTTTTTTATTTTTTTTTTTTTATTACAAATCAAGATTGCTTCTTTGAAACCAGGAGATTTTTTATATTTAGTATTATTAATACCACGAATTTACAATAAGATATGATGATTTAAGGAGGGAAGCAATCATATTGTTATATTTGTTATATACTGAGAAGTTTTACCACTTTTTTTTTACCTTTTTCACTGTTTCTCTTATAGTGTGTAAGTTTCTCAGCAAGTCTTTATGTTGGATTGAAATAAAAATGACTTGGCACACTGTATATTTATTTATGCAACTAATGTCCCCTCCACCTACACACACACACACACACAATTACACTTATTAATACTCTCTTCCTCTAACAGGTGGGGATGGGTGGATGATCTGATAAACTTTTGAGGGCCATCTGTTCCGGTTAGGATTGTATAGAAACAAAATACATCTGTGTTTTTTGTTCACAAAAAGCAGAAATTTCATAATGAGTTTGTAGATTGGAAAAAAGAAAAAAATATGCAGTTAAACTTTTTTTTTTTAGAAAATATATATATATATATATATATATATATATATATATATATATATATATAAGGTGCAATGTTGACTTGCCAGTAATAAAAACCTTTATCATCTTTTTTCATCAGATTCAAATGGAATTATTTAGGTGGATCAAAAGGTTTTGTAATATTTTGGTACATGTTAGTTTGTTATACATCTATCATGTGACTGAAGCAGTTCAAGCCATTGAAGGTATCCACTGTGGCTGTTAGTATTGTGGTAGTTGGTGCACTGCCATGTTGTGCATTGCTTCACTCTATGTAGGATTTGAAAACTGCACAGATAAACACCCAATGTAGTCTAATTTAGGAACTTATGCTTTATGATTTTGAAGTGAGCCATAACACCGTGGAAGCAACTAAAAACATTTGTTGTATAAAAGATGAAGATGTAGTTGATCACAGTACAGTAACCAGATAGTTCAAGAAGTTTTGCTTGAGTTGCAAGAACCCTCATGGGTCAGGTGAGGTCAGGTTGGACTAAAACTGTAGATTCTGAAGTCTTGCTTTAACTCATAGAGGCAAATTCAGCAAGTGGCACTCAAGCATAGCACTTCACAGTCCAGTGTGGTTCGACGCCCTCACAATTTTGACAAAAGTATTGCAAAACGTTTGACTCACTCTTGTAAGATTTATTATGGCACTGAATTTTTGCTTCCCATCAAATTTCTATTTGAAATTTTTTTTTTTTTTTTTTTTAAATTTTCTTTTTTTACTAAAAACAAAACAAAAAATAAACAGTACTGTTGCTTGAAATTCAAAGTTATTAATTTTTCTTTACAATTACTTAATTCTATAAGTTTTCAAATATAAGATCTCAACCATTCATATGCTACATCACCAGTGCATTTTTTGACACTTCTCTTATTGCATATCAACTCTTTTGAAAAGATTTTTCCTCTAAAACTTTTCTTCTGACCATAAACTGAGGCTGAAACTAGTTAAGAATAATAAAAAAAAAAAAAAATCCAAAAGAATTATACCTGTTTGTCTTATCACTTTTGTTAATGTTATATATATATATATATATATATATATACACACACTCAATCATTAATAAACTGATAATGAGTACTAAAAATTGCGAGGCATACTCCTCTTTTGAGGGTGTGTCCACCGATCACCGAATAGTCACAGCGAAAATACGGTTAAGCCTACGAAAAAACGCCAAACGAACAGCGACCACCAAACACTATGACTGGGCCCTATTAAACAACAAAGATGTCAGAGATAAATACGTATTAGAATTGAGAAACAGATTCGAAACACTACAAGAAAAGACGGAAAAAAGTACACCAAACGACGAATACGAAAATTTCGTCAATGCACACCTTGAGGCAGCAGCAAAATACATTCCAACAAAAATTAAAACTAAATATAGAGTCCCATGGGAAACCTTAGCGGTGAGAGAAAAACGTGCACTAGTGAAAACAGCCTCCAAAAACTATCGAAAAAACCCAACAAACACAAATGCCTTAAAACTAAAAACGGCACAAAATCAATTAGCAGGCATATATATAAAGGAACAGACAGAATACATTCAAAATCAGATAGATAAGATCAGAGACTCGGTAGAAGATAGACAATCTAGAATTGCCTGGCAAACAATAAACGAAGTGAGCAGAAGAAAGAGCACAGCCAAAGCAAAACTTAAAGCAGCAAACCAACAAGAAAGAATAAAACTGTGGAAACAGCACTTCGAAAACTTACTTGGAAACCCACCAAAAATAACGCATGAACCAATCACCAGAATAATTAGCAAACAATTAGACATTAAACTTGGACCGTTCACACAAGGAGAACTCGACTCGGTTCTCAGAAAAATTAAAAATAGGAAAGCTGCAGGACTGGACGAAATTCCCCCGGAAGTATGGAAGACCAGACAATTCGACGACATACTGCTCCGACACTGCAACGCAGTATACAATCAAAATCCGATAGATAGATGGACGAAGGGATGCATACTCCCCTTCCCTAAAAAGGGGGACCTCGGATTAGCCAAAAACTACCGAGGCATAACACTTACATCCATAGCTGCCAAAATCTACAATGCCCTACTACGAAACCGCATAGAACCCAAAATCGACAACATACTTAGAAAAAACCAAAATGGCTTCCGAAGAAATAGATCTACGACCTCACAAATACTAACCATCCGCAGAATCCTTGAAGGTGTACGGGCAAAGAACCTACAAGCGACATTAATATTTGTCGACTTTACCAAGGCTTTCGACTCCATTCACAGAGGAAAGATGGAACAAATCCTACTAGCGTACGGCATACCTAAAGAAACCGTAGCGGCAATAACGATTCTCTATAGAAACACTAAAGTAAAAGTACGATCACCAGATGGAGACACAGAATACTTCGACATTGTAGCAGGAGTACTACAAGGGGACACGCTGGCTCCGTATCTCTTTATCATTTGTCTAGACTACGTACTTAGAACATCGATTGACAAAATCAAAGAGAATGGCTTCGAACTGACGAAGAAAAGAAGCAGAAGATATCCCGCAACAACAATTACCGACGCCGACTACGCCGATGACATAGCGATACTGGCAAATACACCTGACCAAGCCGAAACACTTCTGCATAGCCTGGAACGAGCAGCAGCAAGCATAGGCCTCCATGTTAATGCACACAAAACGGAATATATGTGCTATAACCAAACGGGGGACATCTCCACTCTAGAAGGAACCCCTCTTAAACTAGTAGACAAATTCACGTACCTAGGAAGCAGCGTCGAATCAACCGAAAAGGACATCGAAACGAGGTTAACGAAAGCATGGACAGCTATCAATAGGCTATCGACTATATGGAAGTCGGACCTGACCGATAAAATGAAACGCAGTTTCTTCCAGGCAGCGGTCACATCGATACTGCTATATGGATGCACTACATGGACGCTAACAAGACGGCTCGAGAAGAAACTAGATGGCAATTACACAAGAATGCTGCGTGCAATCCTCAACAAGTCCTGGCAGCGGCACCCCACAAGACACCAACTGTACGACCACCTGCCCCCTATCACGAAATCTATTCAAGTTAGGCGAACCAGACATGCAGGACATTGCTGGAGAAGCAGAGATGAACTCATAAGAGATGTACTCTTATGGATCCCCACACACGGCCGCGCAAAAGCAGGACGACCAGCACGAACGTACATTCAGCAGCTGTGTGAGGATACAGGATGTTGTCCTGAAGACCTGCCTAGGGCGATGAACGATAGGGAGGAGTGGCGAGAGAGGGTCAGGGATATCCGTGCTGCCAGCACGATATGATGATGATGATGATGATATTATATGTAAATATATATGTTAGTCTAAGGGTAGTGATCATTGCATTGGCAAGAAACTGTTGGTCTCTAAGTATTATTGACTCTATGCTTACACTATCCTAACTTAGATATATATGCAATACTGTTTTCCCAATATTTATGTAGACTTTTCTTTTTTATGAGCATTTGTTTGCATATATTAATTAATTGCTCAGTTCTCCTGAGGCAGTTTCCCCAAACAGTCTTGCATGTAAAAAGTTAGTGTGTAGCTGAATTGTTTTTACAAATGTGTAATGTATCTTGGGCAAGTGCATAGCTGTTGAAAGAGAAAGAGATTGAAGACTATGGTTTCTGGAACCTTCCAAGTAGTAATAGATGGTTACTTGATCTGTTTTTAGAAGAGAGTAATTTTTCTAAAGTTGAGATGAAATCTCAAAACATTTTTTTCCTTTTTCTTTTCTTCCAGCATTTAAAGTTAAAGAGAAAACCACTTAAAAACAAAGAAACAAAAGTAGATTGTCAAGTTGCAGGGAATTTATAAGTAATTCATCAAAAGATGGTAATGATACATCATCTACTCATCCAAAATATTGTGTGATTTTTCTTCCTTATTTATTGGTTGTTATTCATCTTTTGTACCTAAAGTAAAATAATAAGAAAATGAACTTAAAAACGTACAAATAAAGAATTACAAAAGTCAAACTATAAACTTAAAGTAACACCTATCTTGTTGAAATGTCAAAAAGAATTAGAAAAAAAATATTAAATTTATTTTGTTTTAAATGAGTAATACATCAATAATTCAAATAATTACATTTTAAAATGTTTTCCAATTTTCCTGAATGATGTGTTGATTATCAGAGCACCTGATGATATTAGCTGTGAAACTTAGAATTGTGAGTTTTTACCCTGACCCTACCTTACACTTTTTTAAATTAGTGATGATATATTGTGATATTGTTCTATATTTTTGTGTATTTTGAGCACTGTAAAAAATTTTTTAAGATTTTGAGGCACTTTTAGCATTAAATTATAAACATAATATATATACATATATAATTTGCTTGCTTACTTATTGACATGTTTAACAAGTGGGATATCATTATTATTATAGATTAATGCACTGGTCTATATGAGGGATCCATATTCATTCTAATTATTGAATTTGCTAGTAAGGATGGTGGAGGTGGGTAAGGTCTATGTGACCAATGAAGCAGGACAGATTTTTTATGCTTAATTTATTCAAGCTTTTTGTAAGGCATCTGTCTCTGGTCATTTATTTCTAAAGAAAAAACAAATATTTGAGGAAGAAGGAATGAAACAGTTAAATAGGAATTTTATTGACTTTTTTCCCTTTCTAAATCCAGTAGGTCATCCAACTGATTGGATATTTATGCTTTGTATTGAAACTCAAATAATGCTTAACAGAAAAAGAAAACTTAGATTCTATCTTTCTGTTTTCATTTTTTTTTTTTTTTTAATGAATATTTTTATTTATTTAGTTTTATTAATTTTATTATATTGTATTTATTTAGAGGGTTATAATAATAAATCTGGTCTAATTAATTTCGAAGTAAAAACTTCATCATCAGAGATTTTTTTAAAAAATGAACTTGGTGTTGTGTGTTCAAATTTTTTTGGATGTTGTAAACATGGTGTCATGTGGGGTGTTAGTACGCCATGTTGGGTGTTGTAACCATGGTGCCATATGGGGTATTTAAACACCATGTGAAAGGGATGTGACTTATCTTGTCTTTATCAATTTCATTTTATTTATTTATTTTTTTTATTCAAATATGTATTTAAAGAATGTACATGTTAATTAATGATATATTTAGTATTTAATTTTAACCTACTTTTAAAAATAGTCTCTGATGATGAAGTTTTTACTTCGAAATTAGTTAGACCCAATTTATTATTTTGCATTGCAATAGCACTCTAAACAAATACAATACAATAAGAGAAAATAATTTGTGCAATGCTTCAAGCAAATTATAAAATACTTTTAATTTTATTTAGTTTTAAACCTTTTTGTAGACAGATAATTTCTTAAATCCTTATAGACTGGGTAAATTATTTTCAGAAAATTTTCAAAATTGAGGGTATGTTAAAACAAATCGTATATAGAATAATCATATATATATATATATATATATATATAAAATAATCAAAACATGATAATAGTATGAAAACAATAAAAGCACTCACTTTTAATTATGATATTTTGTAAAACAACTTTTATACAATTCTACCTCAGAGTAGAGCCTCCTAGCGATGTTTCTTTTAATACAGAATTGATCAACGAACAGCCAATAAGAAAATGTCTTACATCGAGCTACAACAAAACAACCAAAATGTTGCTCTGCCTGTAAAAGGGTTAAGGATGGTTGATAGTTTGTTGGTGTTTATTTAAGTTTCTCTTTCAAAAGAAATATTTCTGCCTATTTCATTTTTACAATTGTTTAAGTAAAAGCAACAAAAATAAGTCAAATTCTTTTCTCTGACCTGTGACGATCCACTCCCATATGCATGAAATAGTTACAAGATTTATTTTATTTCTATCTCGGAAACATAAGATTATTTGGCCAAGCCTAGTATATCCTATTTACCAACCCCTCCGCTCAGGCAGGATATGACACAAGGTCAATTTTTAAACGGAGTTTAACTGGTTTAAATTCAGAGTTTTCCTTCTCCTAGACTAGTTGCCTCACCAAGGCTGAAGAACTACTATTTACCCATAGCTGGAGGGAGAATAATTGGATTCATACCTTTCCCAAGCCTAGTATATAACCTTCCAGAAGTTTTTGTTTTTTTAATCTTTTTATTTTTATTTTTTATAACTGCTCCTTTCCCAGTTGGCTGAGGACTGCAAAATACGCCAACTGCACTTCTTCAGTGAGGTACCCTCCCTCTCCCCAATGAGTAACCTGGGTATGACAGTAAATCATCTGATAGTAAGGTTCCGGTCTTCAAGCTTTAGGTAATTTAGAGTACTCTTTCATTGCTATTACTTTCAGGTCCACTCTGATCTGAAGTGGTTGTACCTGTTAGGGTCCCACTTATGAGTCAAATAGAACTGTTTAATCATTTACTATACTTGAAACCATTTAACTGTGTGTTAACAATTGATTAATGTTAAATATAATTATTAGTGTCAGATAGCAATACTTGAAATGATTTAGTGTCCATTAAACTGCATCTGGTTGTGAGACTACTGTCTTGGAGTTTGGGGAATGTAGAGTATCTCTTCATTACCATTACTCTCAGTTCTACTCTGACCCAGATTGGTTGTACCTTTTAGGGTCCCACCTATGAGTCAAACAGAACTGTTCAGCCTTTTACTTGGGTTTATTATTATTAATTTGGAACCATACAGCTGTGTGCAAGTTATTTGTATTAGATCGGAATACTTGATAAATAGAATTATAAATATTGAATAACAATGCTTAAAATCATTTAACTGTGTGCAAACAAATGATTAATTTTGATAGAATTATTTGTATTAAATAGCAATACTTGAAGCTTTTTAATAAATAGAATTATCAGTGTTAGATAGCAATACTTGTAACCATTTAACTGTATGCAAACAAATGAGCTTTAACTTGTTTAAAAATAAAATTACCAATGAACTATTCGCTTACAAATTGTATATATGAATAAACAAGATTTTGCATTAAATAACTCCAAAAGGTTGATATGCCATTAAACCAAATCACCTTAACTGCTCCTTATATTTTATGTATGTTTGCTTTTGATTTTGACTCCTCTTCTGAAAATGGGTTGAAGGACTACATATTTTTGTCTGCTTTGGTATGAAGTATTAAAAAAAGGAAGTCTCTTCATTAGAATATCAAATAGCCATGTTTATTATACTTTATAAACGTGAGATTTCAAGGAGACTTGAAAAGGGAGGTAACTAGTTATCTAAACAGTTTAGTTAGATGTTTTCAAGTTAACGTGGGGATCCATAGGTAATTGTTTTGAATACTTTTATTATTGGTCAACTACCTGCTGATGGATGTTGTCAATATCTATTTATAAAGGATGTTAGCACAGTCTTTTATCAAGCCAAGAAAATGTAAGAGACCATAGTACTAAAACTATTGATTTGAAGTTTGGTTTTTATTGTTAGATGACATTAGGAGTGTTTAGTTTTAATTAATTTCATTCAAACTGAAGATCAATTTTGATTGTATTGTAAAAGTTGTGAATGTAACATTCATTTTTTTTCTAAATGATATAAGTGACATATTTTAGTTTATTGATTCTAAGATGAAACAAAATAGGGAGTATTTTTTGGTATGTTTTTTTTTTTTTTTTTTTTTTAAAGAAAAAATCCAACTTGAATGCTGAAAAAAATTTGCTCATTTTGTGAAGAATAATTGCACATATCAAATGTACTTTATAAAGTTTTTTTTTTCCTGATGGAAATTTCTCTTTGCACTGTTGATATTGATCAAATCAAGATATTACTTGAGAATAATCACTTTTATACAATACAGGAGATGGCAAACATATTAAAAAATCTAGATCAAGCATTAAGAATCATTCAAACTAGCTTGGTTATGTTAGTCACTTCATTGTTTGGCATCTGCATAGTATTGTACAAAAAAAAAGTGAAAAAGTGAACCATTTTTTATTATTGCTACAAATTTTAATGAAATGTCACTGGCTTAGACTCATGTTGGAAGTAATTATTTACCTTGGTTGTTGTTGTTGTTAAAGTTCCCTTAGTTATAATGAATGGTCATAATTTTATGAAACTGAGTCATTTAACAAATGATTATTGGCAACAATTATCACATGATCTTTGTCAGTCACTTGTTGAAAACATGACAAGACGCTGTCAGACAGTAATTAATGCTAATGGACACTCTGTCAAATATTAAATGATCAAAAATTGTCCTAACTATTCATGAACTATATTGATTGTCATAATTTCTCTTTTGTCTGCTTTTTTTGTCCTATACTATTAATGACCCCCACCCCCCCAAAAAACTATTTGTATGTGCAATTTACTACTTCCAGTGAAGGTGATTCTATATCTACTATGAGATTAGAAGAGATTCCTCTATTATTACCTCCTTCTAACAAAACAAATGATTGAACAAATATTGTAGCCATTTAAACCAGTCTGTAGTTCATGATAAAATGTTCAGAATTAAGTAAATATGAGTAGAATATTCCATCATGATAATGGTAGACCACAGGTTCCTTTGGTAACTAGGCTAAAATTATTTCAGCTTAACTGAAAAGTTTTCACTCATTTGGTATATTTACCAGATAGTGCACTCTTGCTCTTCCATATTCTCTTAATAAAAAAAAAAAACTTGCAAAAAGAATCAAGTGTAGTTCTTTGCTTAGAACATTCTTTGATGATGGAATTTGGAGTTTATTTGAAAGGCAGAAGAAAATAGTGAAATATAATGATAAATATGTTGTCCATATAAAGTTAGTGCCAAAAATATAATTTTTTTTTACAGGAGCAATGTTTTTGGCCACCTAATATTCATCCCAGAGAGAATAGTGATTCTTTCTCTCTCCAGATTTGGTGTTACCTTTCAGCAACCACCTGCTAAACTTTCTTTTTTTTAGTCTTTTGTATGTATAGAATTACCTGTGCTCTGTATATTTTTTTTGGAATGGGCTGATCTTTATCTTGGCCCCCATTTCTTTTCTCTTTGCTACCATTGTTTGGGAAGAAAGAAAAAGTGAGACTCTTCTTTAAAAGACAAACTGTACAATGGATAACCTAAAAGTGTGTGTTAACAGTAAAGACCAACAAAAAGAAAGGAGTTTTATACTCCAAAGAAATCTTATGATTTTTTAGTTCAGGTTAAAAGCTCAGTAAGAATAACCCAAAGACAAACATTTCTAGATTTATTTTTCCAATGCATTGGAGAATGAGGAAAGTTTTAGCCTGGTTACCAAAAAAGTTCATCTGTAGATTAACCATACCACACTTATAATCTGGGCTATCTAAATTTATTTTTAAATTCTAAGCTTTTGATTCTAATAGATTACGTTATTGTGCAAATATTTGTAGATTTGGTTTGGTTTGGTTTTATGGCATATCAACCATTGTTAGTTATTTAATGCCAAATCCTCTTTATACATGTATATTAATTATATATAATTTGTAAACACAGTTAAATGATCAAACAATTCTATTTAGCATGATTCATTTGTTTGCACTCAGTTTTAAATATCTAACAGTTCTATTTGACCATTAGATAAGACCTATCAGGTGCTACAACTCCAAGCCACAGTGGAACTGGGAGTGATGGCACTAAAGGAGTATACCACATTCCCCAAAGCTCCAGCATTACTGGAGCTTCACCATCAGATTATTTGATATCCCATTCAGGATACTCATTGGAGGGGTCTTACCCCTTTGCTAAGATGCAGTTAGTGTATTCTTCAGCCCTAGCCAACTGGGCTTAATATTTGTAGATACCGTTCTATTAGTTGGTAATGCCTACATTTTGAAGAACCTTTTTGATTGTTCTGAAAATTGAGTAGGTTCTTGAATTTTGTTAACATTTTTCATCTGTTGGTTTTTTAAATTTGCCATTTGCCTTTTTTGTAATGAGCTCGATCTGGACTGGTGCTTTTTTGTTCATTCATCTGCTTACATCAGTTGCAATTTTGAGGAATATGCCTTTCTCAAGTGCATAAATGCAGTTGAATGCAATACAAGCAGTACCAGAGCTATTTTCTATAGTACAGCTTTGCTATTTAGAAATAGAACACAAAGTAAGTTACATATTTCAATGATGGAAAAAGTGAAATCTTATTATTTACAATTTTTTAGGGAAGCCTATCTATATATGAAATAATATTTGCTGCATTGACACCTTTTGTATTACTTCACTCTATGTGTGATTTGAAAGTTGCATAGATTGAATATGCAATGTAGTCTAATTTGGGAACTTATACTTTATGAGTGGGTCATAACGCTGCAGAGGTAACCGAAAATATTGGTTGTGTGTATTGTGAAGGTGCAGTTGATCTCAGTACAATAACCAGAGGGTTGAAAACATTTTGACTATTGGGCATTGTCAGGTTGGACTAAAACTGGATTCCAAATCTGTGCTCTAAGCCACAATTAAAACAATAAAAATGTTTATTTAATGTTGATTTTTATTGGCTTATAAACCAGATGTTTTAAAAGGACTTTTTGGTGATTGGTTTCTCATCAATGTATACCAGCACAAGGTATGCACATTTTGGTTACATTTTACTGGAAAATAAATAATACTCATTTTATTCTGAGAAAAACTGTCACCCTTTTGAAAACAATATATTTCTCAAAATGAAAAAGAAATTAAATTAAAAACAAAAATAACAAAACTAAATTGTAAAATATTTACAACTTTATTCAATCTGTTTGCCTGGAAGAGTGGTTGAGAAGAGAAAACATCAATTGGGGTCATGTGATTAAAGTTATGTCATGTGATCATTTCCATTCCTCCTTCAGTTCCAGCCGATGTTATGCTTATTTATACAGTATTAAGTGTGTATCATTAAATAATTTTGTTTTTTGTTTTCTTTCTGAAGAACCATTTCTCTTTGTCTGTCTGTCTCTTCCAGTCCAATACAGGCATTTTATTTGGAGCATTGAACAGATTTTATTTTCTCAGTTTATTTTTGACCAAACTGAACTCATTGTGAACCTTGTCTTCATTTGATTTAATGAATTAACATACAAAAAAAAGTGTTAATTTGTCTCTTTATCATAACCCAAGTGTACCTTATTAAAAACTTTGAATGTATTAATACTCTTTCATAAAATTATAGAAAAGAACTAAAACCTATTTAATGCTCAATACTGGTGATAGAGCGTATATATCTGTTAGGTATAGCATAGACATAGAGTCAATGACCCTTGAAAACTCAGTTTATATACTGTTATACGAGAGTATATAAAGGGATACTGACCATCTGAGAATCAGTGTCTGATGATTGTATAGGTGAGAAACTGACCATTACCAAGCATTCTTGACTGTGTGTCTACCCTATCCTACTATATATATATATATGTGTGTGTAATTATAAAGAAATATTCTTGTTAGCTTTATCACTTGTCAATCTTATATATATATAATATTTGTAAAATATCTTAAAAAAAAAAAAAAATCAACTATAAAAGCTATCTTCCCTTTTGATCTGGGTTATACTTTATAGTGTCCAGCCCAGACACATTCTAATCCAGATACTTCAGGTAAAAATTTTAAAAAAAATTATTTATTCATTTATTAAGATATAAATAGCATTGGTCTTTTATATTCATATATTCATTTTTTTTTAAATTTTGAAAAACTGAATACTGTCAAAAATGTTAAATAAAGATTTAAAAAAGAAAAAAAAAAAAAATCAACTTCTTTTTTCAAATATAGAAATTTTTTGTGGCAATCAAAGAAATCTTATTTTAATTTTGATATTCTGAAGATGCCCCCTCCTCCCAGTCTTTTTTTATTGCATTGTTTCACACCAGCAATTTTCTAATCTTTCTGAAATGGTTCAACAACCATTCTTTATTAAATGCAGTAATCATAAAAAAAACACCTTATATTTCAATTATTTCTCTCATTTGGAGTCACAGTTTGTTCTAACTTCCAAATTTTGGCAAGAGGTGGGTCAGATTGAATATGTCATGGACACTCGATTTAGCATGAACAGATCTCTCTCTATCAAAAACCAATATGGCATTCATCTTTGTGTTCTATATGTTAGTTGTGAATGCTCAGCTTGATTTTTCATCTTGACCAATTTGAGGAGGTGTTGATATCGTCTACTCTCCTTGTGTTTGTTGTGAGCTTTATGTCGGAAATTTTTGGCTTTTTCTTCTCCTATATCTGAGGGGTCATTATTGCTATAATAGGTCTCAAGTTCCGCCTTGTCTATTTTGGGACACTTGGAATCTGCAAAACAGAAAAGAAAGTAAAAAGATTATAAAATGTTCTCATCATAACAATCTATTTTGCTAATTGTCAGTAAAAATTATAAACTTTAAAATATTCTCCTTGATGTTGTGTGCTTGTAAAATGCACTCAAAGAGATATTTTTGTTATTCTCTAATTTACAAGGATGAGTCAAAAAGTTTGCTATATTTTGGTGCATGCTAATTTGTTGTGCTTATATCTTGTAAATGAAGCAGTTCAAACTGTTGGAAATACCTGTTGTGGTTGGTAGCATTGTAGTAGTTGGTGTACTGATATATTATGCTTCTCTCAATGTGTGATTTGAAAGTTGCTCAGATTAACATGCTATGGAGGCTAATTTGGAAACTTCATGAGTTTAAAAGTAGACCATAATGCTGTTTACCGGACATTGGCCTAGCGGTTAGAGTGTTCGCCAATGGCCCAGGAGACCTGGGTTCAATCCCAGGTCGAGTCATACCAAAGACTCAAAAAATGGTACTTGATGCCTCCTTGCTTAACACTCAGCATTATAAGGTACGGATCAAGGGTAAAGTAGAGCAATCCAGGGAAGGAGTAGCGCCCTCCCCTACACCTTGGTGTAGTAGCTATCGAAAAGGGAGCCTTCGGGTTACCCTCGACTATGGTCGCCCACTTTACTTTTACTTATAATGCTGTGGAAGTAACCAAAAACATTTGCTGTGTGAAATGTAAAGGTACAGTTGATCACAGTATAGTAACCAGATGATTCATGAAATTTTGCTTAGATTGCAAGAACCTTGACTATCAGGCATGGTCAGCTAGGCCTAAAACTGTAGATTCTGAAACTGTGCTTCAAGCCATAAAGGTAAATCTGGCTAGTAGCGCTCAAGCTCAGTATCTCACAGCCCAGTGTGGTTTGTCACCTTCATAACCTAGGCAAAAGCATTTGTAATTGCTGAATTGTCATTTATGTTACCAAAATATTGAAAAAATTTTGACTAGCCCTAGTATTATCTTCATCTTTGTTGTTTTTATTACTAACCCTTTGACTTATATATTGGTCTATCTTTGTTTCACCTTGTAGTTTTTGAGTGTCATCTATTTTTTTAATTTTTGGATCTCTGCATTTTGTTTCAATTGACAGGGGTGGGAGGGTTAGGAGGAGGTAAAAAAAATTATGTTTTGTATTTGATGGCATTTAAGAAACCCCTCACTTCATTACAGTAGGGAATATTTAGAAAAAGGTTTAGTGTATTTACGGTGAAGCATTTAACCTCAACCTCATAAACAAAACCCAGCAGGTGGAAGGATATTTTTTAGCAAATTTTGAGAAAAAGTGAGTTTTATGCTGTTCAAATTTAGTAATTACATTGGACCATAAAGTTTACATTGTGACAGAAATCTAAATGCTAAAAACAACAATGATGTAGATATTAATTGAAGTGCTTCACCTCAGAACTTAAGAGTACAACTTTTAGATATTTACCTGACACAAACAATAAAAATGATGAAAGCCTTTATAAGCCTTTTCACACTTCAAAAGCACTGAATGTTTCAAGTTTCTTTTATTATATTAAACTGTCATCTTCTCTCAGCTTCTTCTGATTTATGTTTGAATAAAAAAATCATTAACCTGTCACAACAGCCATTCATTTACTTGGCTGCTTCTCTCTGATATGAACTTCTTTTCTTGATATGTCTGAAATTTATTTTTTTAACCGATTCTGGTATATTATCTTAAAGATGAGGTGTGTTAAAAAAAAAAAGAGAAGGATCTAAACTGAAGCTATATTTATAATGACTGATATGAACAAGAGGCAAAACATTAGTTTTCTTCAAAATAGTCCACTTGGCATTCAACATTCTTATTCCAGTGAGGTTTCCATTGGTAGAAACATCTCTGAAACTCTACTTTTGATATAGTGGAAGAAGTGACTTAATCTTGAGATAATTTTCAGTTTAGGAAACAAGAAAATTTGCATGATGCTAAGAAGTCTGAAAAGTATGGAGAGTGATGCACTTGCACAATCCTGTGTTTCACCATAAAAATGGTACTAATTTGTCTTGATGTCTCAACATATCATTACATTATTATATAAATTGCTCAGCTGTGCATATACCTTTAAAAAAATTGAAATTTTTAATACGTTTTTTTATCACACCTTGTATATAGAAAACAAGTGTGAATTAGTCTTTTGTAAAAGTCGTCCATTTAGAATCATCCAGAGAAAATATTTGCCAAGTAACCAACATACTTAAAAATTCATTAAAACAGATGAAAATTTCTCTGGATAGTTTTACATTAATTTATCGTATTAAAAGTGTCTAAATCTGAAATAGAGCCAGTAGTGAGTTTCAAGACAGACAAGGTTGAAATCTTTAAAATTTCATTGTTACGTTTATTATTATAAAAATATAAATTTTAACCTTAATTTTTAAATATTGAGTAAATTGTTAATGATGCCAAAGAACAATTGTTTACTTGATAGACAGATAAATTATTACATGCATAAATAGGTTGAGTGGGTGAGTTTTGATTACTGATTGTGGGTGGGTGATAGAAACTAAATATATAATTACTTTTTCCACCATCATTATTACCACTTGAATATATGACTGACTGAGAACATGTTTTCCAGTAATTGTCACCCATTATTAAAACTGAGAGAAAGAATGGAATGTCCAATTTATTGTTATCATCCTGTAAAAAAAGTAGGGGGAAAAAAAAAAGCTTAAACACATTTCTAGTTTTTATTTTTTTTATTAATGATCTTCCCTTTGTCTTTGTGAGACTGATGAGGATAATTAGACTAATGGACAATGTAAAATGGCTGCTTGCCTTTGAGAGAAAAGGATCATGGGATTGATATATTTTTGGTGACACTGACAAGAAGAAGACTATATTTCTTATAGCTGTAAGGGATTTTATTTCTAAGCAGAGCAATCCAAGGTAATTTTATAAGTATAGGAATATTTAGTTATCAGGAAGAGAAGTTCTCTTCTTTCTTTTAGATTTTACAAGCCAAAAAAAAAAAAAAAAAAAAAAAAGACTACTGTGTAGAAAAAAATGTTTGTCTAGCTTTGGAATCAAAAATTTTTTTTAGGCAATAAATAAGTAAATTTTTTTTAATTGTTGTTATCTTATTATCTTTTTGTGGGGATTAAAGGAAGAGGAAACCCCATTATTATCCCCTCCACTGTGTATACAAACATTAAGTGAATTAGTCAATCTATAGGCTGACATATACTTAGTTGATTTTTAATTTTAAAATTTTCAATGGATTCAATATTCAATCAGTATGATTAATATTCACCATTGAATTAAATGCATTGACAACAAGATTATGTTGAAAAATGCGATATATACTCATCTGTAACCAGTTCATGCACACAAAATTTGTATCTTGCATATGGTGTGATCCCCTAATATTAAGCTGAAATTTAGGTTTCAAAAAGTCTTGTGATACATGAGTATATACAGTAAATACTTTTAAAATGAATTCCTTCTTATCATTAGGTTGCAAACTTCTCTCTCTCTCATATATATATACATATACACACACACACACAGTTTTCTAGAGTCACTGCCCTATCCTCAAGATGGTCTCAATATTTGAACTGGTTACTCCAGTCTTTTTTTATGGGTATATTTTTTATTTGTCAAGTATAACAACACTTCCAGGTAAATTTGTAATAAAAAGCCCCATCAAATAAGCACTTGTCAGTCAGTCAGTTCTTGAACTCATTCTCAGTCTAAGTTAAACTTGACAGAAACATTTCAGATGATATATCAGAGACTGACACAATAATATCAAGGAGAGGCTGAAAGAGTGTGAGATAGATTCGTGTCAGCTATTTGATAGATGAGCTGGGAAAAGAAAAAAAACTGGAATGGTTTATTAAATAGAACAAATACAAGGTATTGATAAAAGTTGTTAAAAAGAATCTCTGGTTTTAAACTAGAAAAAATATCCTTTCATTTGATTTCTTGGAGCCAAAGTATGTTGAGATATGAACTAGGACAACCTCCCTACTCAGAAATCTGTTGTTTCATGGCTTTAATTTACATTAGCTTTACTGCATGTTAGATGCTGCATTAATGCCTGTAGATGTCAATTTGCCAAAGTTGCTATTGTTTATTTTTTGTAGGTAGTATCCTGCAGAGATAAAAATCCCCCAAAATCTTATAAATAGCTACAAAAGAACAGTTTTGTTTGCATAATAGTAAATATCAAATGTAGCCTGACACTGTATCCAAAAAAATCCATGAATACATGCATTGGCTGTTTATGTAACCCTTGATATCACAGGTAGCATTTATTTAACAAATATACCCTTTCATTTTTCTTTACTTCTGTATAGTAACGCTGCCAATTCTCACAATAAGATAAAAACATGAATTTTTGAAGACTAAATTTTCCTTCTTTTTTTTTTTTCAATTAAGATTTGTTAAAACAAATTTAATTTCTATGTTGTGCATTGAAAATAAAACTGGGATAGTCAGGGGTCAGGAATTAAGGCAAGCATTACTTTGAGAATAAGTTTATTTTTAATGTAAATGCACTGATAATTCAGGAAAATTTTAATATTGTATAAGGTCTAAGACCCCCCCCCTCCATTTTAACAACACATAAATGGAACTTACCTGGTGATTCCCAGAATTCCACAGTAATCAGCTCATGACCAACTATCCAATTCTTAGATTGGTGGAAATGAGTGCAATCCCATAATGCAACATGGCCAATTGGTTTATTATCTGCTTTGGTGTATGTAATGACTTGTAAGATCCCTTGCTTTCCAAAAAACTTTTTCATTGTGTGAATAGGGTCAGTGGCATGCATTTTGGAAACTGTTGGGTAACCATATTTGTCAGCAAAGTAAGGACCATATGCAATTGGGTGGTAAATGTATTGTACATGATTTGACCCACTGACACTGTCTTGACCATATTTGGAGAGACTGATGAGCATTTTTCCAAGAGAATGAATACCCCCAATTTTATTGAGTGCATGTGACAGGCGTAGAGCACTTGTGTCATGGAGCAAGCTCTTCTGGCAAGTTTTATCACAACCAATCATTTTGATCAGGTGTCGATTGTTGTATTTTCCACCATGATGTTTGTAGCCAGGATAGAATGTTTTCAACAAATCAAACTCAGGGATTGGCACTTTCTGAAAGACAAAAAAATTGAATAAAATTAATCTTATGAAAAACTAAAAAATGAAAACAAATGCTTGTAGCATCAGGGAATGCCTTGATATTTCTCTTTTAGCATTTTAGAAAGGAGCAGTCTATGATGATATTTTTCAACACATGGGGCTATGGTACATTTCCGAGGGAAACACATGAAATAAATGCATTATTAGAAAGTCACAGAAGTAGTTGCAAGGTAAACGATCAAGTTGGTCTCAATATTCAAGTATCATTTTTCAGAAAATATATCTATTTTTTTTTCAAGCGCAGCTAAAAAAGTAAAGACAACTGGTGACTATGGCTTTCCTTTGGGGATAGTTTTGCAGTTCACTTCTATAAATTCCTTTTTCAAGGTGAAAATTTTCTCAAAGGAAGACTAGTAAATTTTGTCAAGAATTGCTGGAATGTCAATAACACTGTTTTGTGTGTTTTGTCTTAGGGTAAGTTTATTTAGTTGACTTGTGTGTGTGGGTTATAGTTGCACCAAGGTGAACTTTATCGAGAGAGAGAGAAAATCTCTTAACTTTGAAGAATTTTCTTTTTTCTTTTCCTTGCTCACAACTAAAACAATCATTCTCATTGTCTTCTTGCCAGCTACCAGGTTTCTCTCTCTCTCTTACACACATACATGCATACATAATAAAAAATTTAACTTGTTTGCTGTCTTCTTTTTTTGCATTGATGGGCCAGATAACATGAACCTATGTGATCTGGCCTATCTCTCTTGTTAGAATCCTGATCAAAACAAACACATAGATCCTTCATGTTTCAAATGCAAGTCATTCTGCCAAAATGACACAAAATACTATTTAAATAATAATTAAAATTTTTGTTGATATATTCATTTTATTTATATTGTTACAACTTTGACTTGAGCCCATAATGACAGAATAAACCATATTACCCACCCTAGGTTTTTATATTATGGCGATTCTTTCAGAAATTACCAAATTCCTTCTGCCATATAGATCATATATATATGTATAACCATACTCCTTTTTGTACTGTGGAGAGGTGCAGTCTGGGGCATGAGTTCCCAGGCTTTAGTTGTTTTTTTTTGTTTTTTTTTTTTTTTTTAACCCAAAAGGCTTAACCCAAGTATTAACATTGCTTTTCTTTTTTAGTGTTTAATGTCAAGAACTTTGTGTCCTTTTAATTTTAGAGAGTATGATTCTAACTAGATGCCCTACATTTGTGGGAGGAGTCCCCATGACCTAATGGTTAAAGTGCTGGACCAAACCTCTACATTAGTAGCCTTGTATCAGATTTAGCTAAGCTTAGTAAATATGATAATTAAGTCAGAGTCTATCTTTTATGCTGAAACATCAACACCATCTAAATGTATAGTAATATGTTTTACTTCATTCAACCTGACAAATATATATTGTCCTTTCCAAAGATGAGAAGTTTGAGTTATGATGGAAAAAAATAAACAAACAAAAACATTGGCATTATGTGATTATTATTTTCCTCAGCAGCCTGCCTCTATAAGTTTAATCAACATTGTAGCCATTTTGTAAAAATTGCTTAATCATTATCAAACAGGGGAAGTGGGGTGGTTCTCTTGTTGATTGGGGAACAGATTTCTCATAAAGTATTTAAAAAGGTCACCAGTTAGTCGAGTGCCTCCTTACAGTAAATGTAAATAATCCTCCAAATGATGACAAGAGTTTTTGAGCTAGTGACAGTTTTTTTTTAACTGTGTTATTTCAGACTTGCTTTCACCACCCTTACTCCTTCTATTGGTGCTCATTTGATGATGTGGGGAGTAGCGGTACAGACAACCATTGTTATTTGGAAACCAACCAACCACCACCACCATTTTGTTCACTTCTATCAAACTATGAGTTGAAAACAGATACATCTTAAGTGGAAGTCGAAGTTGCATAACTTATGAAAAAGCTTCTTAACAGTTAAAAAAAATTTTTTTAGCAGCATCAGTGATAGTATTTTTAAAAAATTGCTTAATTTTTTTTTTTTTGGGGGGGGGCATTAATACTCATATATATATATATATATATATATATATATATATATGATATTCTTTACCGGCCCATTGGCCTAGTGGGTAGACTGTTTGCCTAGGTGACTGGAGTTCAAACTCAGTCGAGTTATACCAAAGACTAAAAATAATGATACTTGATGCCACCTAGCTTAACACAGCATTATAAGGCACAGATCATGGGTAAAGTGGAGCAATCTAGGAAAAGGAATAGTGCCCTCCTCTTGGTGTAGTAGCTATTGAAAAGGGGACCTTCAGGTCACCCTTGACTATAGTTACCAACTTGTTTTGTATGATATTCTTAAAATTACCAAGAGGGTCAATTATATCAATTGCTTCTTTGAAAATACGAAAAAAAAAAATTAAACTGAACTAAAGTATTTTTGTTTTATTTAGAATCAAATATTTTTGACTTTGTGTAAATTAATAACAATTTACAATACTTCATCTAATATTAAATAAATTTGAATTACTTTTTAAAATTTCTCCAAAATTCTCAGAAAAGGTTTTTCCTAGCTGTTTTTGGTCATGTGATATCTAACAGGTTCAAACTAAAAAGAAAAAAAAAATGGAAATAAAAATTAAATTAAGTTTAGTCTGACATAAGGCCACATGAGTAAGGATCAAACTTGCCTAACTAATGAACCATTGTGTTATGGTATGTGTTCTAACAAACTACTGAAGAAGAGACATCAAAAATTGAGATCTCTTCTCCTTTGGTGTTGCATAGATATTTATAAATCACAATTTAGCCTGGCAAAAGGCCATAACTTTAGAGCCCCTCAGTGATGGTAGCTCTCATTACAGTAGTAATAATCTGCTAATCATTGCTCTATGATGAGATTGCCAGATCTTTTTGTCTTGAAAATCCAAATGGAAGAAATAAGATTGTTTCTTCAAAGTGGAGAGTGATTGCTCATTTTGAAATTCTGACTTTTACTGATCTCAGACACTGGCCTGTGATATTATTATCTATTTAAAAAGACCAGATAAAGATAAATTAATATGTTGAAGGAAAGAGATGACACATTCTCCCTTGAAGGGCTTCTTCATTATCCCAGGCTTGATCTTTCCCAGCTCAAACAGATCCAACTCTCCCATACCTCAGGGACTCCCAATAACACACTTGTAAATGTTAGAGGAGCAGAATTTGTGGACATTCACCCCATTACCTCAACCCTCATCATTCCTGTCAACATTTTAATCCCTGGGACCCTTTCCTTTCAGTATAGGGAGAGTTGCACACATATTGTCAAGATTTTCTATTGTAATTGTATTACTATATTTGAGTGCTTAAAAACAATTTTTTTCATTTACAATGAGAGCAGGGGGAGAAAAATAGATATTAATTATTAGTTTGAACTTATTTTTACATTTTGGTTTAATTAGAATAAGTACAAACATATTTTTCCAAATCACATTAAAAAAAGAAAAAGAAAACCAAAACAAAGACGAGACAGACAAGATTTCAGTTAAGAACAGTAGCTTTTTTTAACTGCAGTAAGAAAAATAGTTGCATTGTTTCCAAGATTCAAAAATTCTTGTATTCATAGACAACATATGGTTTCCAAGTTTATTTTTGCTTATTACAATGTTTTCTTTTTATTTTCAACTCGAAGATTAAATTTAATCTTTCACTGGGAAATGATTGAAGAAAGTTTTCTCACTTGTATAATACTGGGCTTTTCAAGAATTTTTTTTTAACAAAATACTTTTTGAGATTTTTTTTCACTGACATTTTGAAAACTGTATTTTTGCCCCATGCAAATCCAGTTGCTTTATAAAAACATATTAGTTAATCTCAGAAGTCATCTAATTTACACTTTTGTAGTTTTTGGTTCTCTGTCAAAGTAATAGAATGGTTGCTGAGTAGTTGTTAGGTTAGTGAGTTTCCTCATCAAACATTCAAAAGAAATATACTGTCTATAACTTTGGACAAACTCATTAATATCTTGAATATTCCATACTGGGCTATTGGTCTAATGAGTAGAGTGTTCATCAATGGTCTGGGAGACTGGGGTTCAATCCCCGCTCGAGTCATACCAAAGACTCAAAACATGGTACTTGATGCTGCCTTGCTTAACACTCAGTATTATAAGGTAAGGATCAAGGGTAAAGTGGATCAATTTAGGAATGGAGTAGCACCCTCCCCTACACCTTGGTGTAGTAGCTATAGAAAAGGTCACCCTTGACTAAGGTTGCCAACTTTACTTACTGTCCTATTAAAAACAAGCACATCATTTTAAACTCTGTTCACAGAATTGAATTCTTTGTTTGTTATTGATGGTGATAACTTAAAATATTTCAGCCCATTCTACCGGAGAGAGAGAGACCCTTTTCTCTTTTTTTTTACAGATTATTCATCTGAAGAAGGCTGTAGAATGTATTGGCTGAAATACTTTAATAATGACAATAACAAAATAAAGGAGTTCATTTCCGTGAACTAAGCTCAAAAATTAAACAGGACAACAGATGTAAAATAAAAAATAAATGATTATGTAAGATGTTTTTTCTTTCTTGGAATTATACAACTTTTTAATATACAAGGCATATTCAAATAATATCAAAGCTGAAGCTGTATTCACTGAAAGAGAAATGAACAATGAATTAAACTAGTTTTGTCCCATAATAGTTGGTACATTTCTATATACATTTCTTATAGTAAATGTAACATTCAGGCAGTTTTATGCTAGATGTGTTTAAACGTTATGAAAACTGAAGCTCTGTTCACCAAGACCTAAATAGAAATAGTCAGTTGGCACTTAGCATACGTATTCCAATGAGTTTTCTGTTGGTTGAAGCACTTGAAACTCTTTTCTTTTGATATGGTTTGAAGCTGTGTATTGATATTTCTTTTAATTTAAAACATTCTACTTATGATGAATTTTCAATTTAGGAAATAAAAAATTGCACATGGTGGTGAGGATGGAGGGTGCTGCACTTGTATTATTTTGTTTTCATTAAAAAAATATTAAGAATTGGCACTGATATAAGTTTCTCAACTGTGCACATCTTTATTTAAATTTCAAATTCAAAACAAAGATTAAAAGATTCAGTGTCTACTTTTTGATCAAACCTCAAAGAGAGATGATTCATATTCTATAGACATATGTTAAAATTGGCGACTTTAGTCGAGGGCCACCAGAAGGCTCCCTTTTCAATAGCTACTACATCGAGGTGTAGGGGAGGGCACTACTCCTTTCCTTGAATTGCTCTACTTTACCCTTGATATGTACCTTATATTGCTGAGTGTTAAGCAAGGAGGTATCAGGTACCATTTTTAAAGTCTTTGGTATGACGCGACCTGGGATTGAACCCAGGTCTCCCCAATCATTGGTGAACACTCTACCCACTAGGCCAATGAGCCGGTTATTTATAGACATATGTACCTGTATGTAAAAACACATTTGTTTATGTTATAGTTTACTTTTTAAATATCTTCATGGAATTTGATCATTTATGGTTAGAGGACCCAATATGTTAATTGCAGAGGTAGTGTGAGTCGATCACATACCATTCAAAAAAAGTTTTGTTTTTAATATTAGCATCAGAGTAAGTTAATGGCTATAGATGTATTCAATTCATTTTGTGCCACAAGGGTTCATGCAGTGATGCAATGTACACAAACATATATTGTATATATAAAGTATTTTCAATACATATATAACTATATATATATATATATAGCTTTATTTAATACAGTTAAATCATTTTCACCTGATTATTTTAAAAATAGTTTGCAAGCCAAAAAAGTGTGGAACCCCTGATTTAAAGTGTCATTCAAGGAAGTTAAAACTGTATGTCAGTAGTTTGGTTTATTTGTGTATTCTGGCATACCAACTTTTGTGGGTTATTTAATGCCAAATCCTGTTTATACATATCTTAAATATAGATGATTTGTAAACAAATAGTTTGTAGCAAACATTTTTTAACAAGCGAAAGCTTATTTGTTTGCACATAGTTAAATGGTTTCAACTATTGCTATTTAATATTAATTAATCAGTTTAACATCAGTCATTTGTTTGTCCACAATGAAATGGTTAAACAGTTCTATTTGATCCATAGATGGAACCCTATGAAGTTCTACCTCTCCTGGTCAGAGAGGACCCCGGAGTGATGGCAATGAAGAGATTCTCCACATTCCCCAAAGCTCCTGGACTGGAGTCTAACCGTATGATAGTATAGTGTCATATCCAGGACACTTGTTGGGGGTTCTTACAGCCCTAGCTGACTGGGTTATATAAATATATATATATGATTTGAAAGAGAATAGTTTGTAGGTAACATTATTTTAAAACAAGTCAGAGCTCATTTATTTGTTAAAATAGTTCTATTTGACCCATAGATGGGACCCTAACAGGTACTACTACTCTAAATTAAAGTGGACCTGAATGTAATGAAGGGGTACTCCCCAAACTCTAAGACTGGAGCCTTACCATCAGATGCAGTTTAGTGTCATACCCAGGACATTTATGTCAACCAAAGCTCCATTCATTACCAAAGAATCCCAGCCATTTAAATTATGACAAGAGTCAAAAACTGTCAACACTCCATCAATCAAAAATAAAATCTTTTGCACCCCAACTCTTCTGTGGATAGAATGGAGGGCATTGTGATCTTTAATGGCTCAGACTGGAAATAAATCATAAGCATAAATAGATATCTGATCACCAGAGTTAAAACTTTGATGGGCATTCCACACAGGGCCAGTGTGTACTACCCGTAAATATCCAACCGAGTTGGGGAGCTTTCTTAGAGGCCTTGAAAGGGTGGGTTTCGTATAATTTCTATGAATACTACTTTATGAATATTGAAATATAATAGACTGGGGAGCCCAGTATCATAGATTCGGGTGGAATGGGGGAGTAAAACTCTAACACTGGTCCTGATTCCACATTGTAGCATTTCAGTTTCAGAAAAACTAAACTTTTTTTTTTATAATTTGATAATACATGATAAATGATTATCCTTTCCACTTTTGAACATGTCCATATATAAATTTATAATTTGATGTATGGGAGGGGATTATCTTCCATGAAAGTGAAGAATCTTTTTCGCTTCATTGTTTTTCTTTTATGAAGTCTTGTACCAATGCCTTTTCACAGTTGCGGAAAAAAAAAAAGGCAACAAACTTGTTAGTGGCTAAATACAGATGATAATATCTACAGCCTAACTTTCTTAAAATTTGCATGTTGCACATGATAAGAAGCTATGCAAATTTATATTCTTGTTCAATTTGATGTTTACTACCAGATGGTTGTCTGTAAAACTAAAATGAATAAATAAATGAATAAGCCATCGATAATGAATTGCAGTGAGCAATTGTCCCTCCCCCATGTACTCTTACCCTTGTGCAGTAAACGATCTAGGCTAGCAAACGCGGTAAATACTAAAATAAAAAATTCAAAGTCATTAAGATATCCATCTTGTTTGACCCAGACGATCCTCTCCCGTACCTTCTACAGGTAGACACACACACACACACACACACACACACACACACACACACGTCAAATCTTCGTTAAAAAAACAAACAAACAAAAAACAACCCTACATTCTTTTTTCTTTTCTTTTTACCCAGAAAAACGCGCCAATCTACTTTTTTCTTAACTGATATCTTGTGTCCCCACCCTCCTAAAACGAAAAGAAAGAGTGATGGGGAGGGAAGTTATGTTGATAGATGGAGTGTGACCACTACAAAGTAAATGTCTCCTCTTTCCATCACCCCCCCCCGCAAAAAAAAAAAAAAAAGAAACCTGTCACAATCGACTGATATTTATTTACCGACCGCTTTGTTCTAACAACACCCTACACAGATCATCTTTTGTTGTTAGACAAAACAATATTACACATCTGATTGGTTTAAAGTTGTCAACTTGTATTTTCAGGAACGAAATCTGTATGAAAACAACGAGACCATTACAAGCAACGTAGTAGTTATCGTTTTTTTATTACCTGTAAATAACTTTTTATACGATAACGTCATAGTGCACACGTTGGTTGAATTTTTTAAAAACCTAAACGTCGAACGAGAAAATGTTTTCGTTAGGTTTACTTAAGATAAACTATTTACAGTTTGTTTCTTTGTTCTTTTTTTCAAACCGAGACACGCACTTTTGTTGTTTTCTAATTAAATTTCGGTTGGTGGCTTCTCCAAACTTCCTCGTCTATATGCAACATAAATACACGCGAGAAAGGCCGGAATACCAACTAAAAAGTAAGGATCAAAATAACACAGAACAACATTTTACTTGGAAAACGTCCAACAGCCCTATTTATATGCATTGTACATTCGAATACTTGTTTCTTGCGGTCCTCCATAGTTTCTCGTTAAAATTAGCAGTTGTTTAATTCAATAAATATCCTTAAAAATGTACTTCTTAAAAAGAATATCTCATATCTATAATAACAACCAATCAAGTAGAATTTGTATTCTTTACTTCCCCCCCCATACAATTACTGAAGTTATTTAAAAGTCAAAAAAATGTTCATATCATGTACTTGTGTGTGTGTGTGTGTGTATATATATATATATATAATACACACACACAATTTGTGAAATTAATTGAAAAAATATTCTTACAATAAATTGTATAAGTTATGTCAGGGTCCCCTCTTCGTAAGAAAGGAAAAGCCACGTGTGATTAATTCGACCGATTGCAAGTTTTGTTTATTTCGTTAAAAAGGCTAAAAGTGAAATGAACCCGTGAAAATTACTTTTTTCTAAAATCGTACAAATTTGAAGCAACTTTCTCTGGGTTATTATTATTTTATAAAGTTTAATTTTTTTTTTTTACTTTTTAAAGGTCAGACTGACGAGTGTCGTAATAATTTGAATACAATGTGGAAAAAACGAGTAACTCGGTAATTTTTAATGTTACAACATTCTATCATAAAAACAAATTTATTGCTTAAACAGATGTTGAGTAAGTTATACAAATTTAGCTTAGTCGAGTGTACAGATCCATCACACAAATGTATGTGAGTACCTGCTAGTAAGGATCGAACTTTTTCTACTTTACACACAAACAATGGCTGGTGATATATTTACATAAGGCACTCTTGATATTTACACTTAACCTAGTATGGCACAAGGTTATAATAAAACCGATTAACTAATAATTTTCTGTCAGTTTTCTATGCTTCCAGCAAATACCCAACTCATCATATTAATTATTTCACAAGAATTCTGACCTTACAGACACACGCACATATGTGTTTATTAGTTTCTTTATTTTTCTTTGTTGCTTTTTTTTGCAACTCAAAAAGATCATTATTCTATTTTGTGGGGGTTTATCTATTTGTTAGTGACTTTATAAACGATCGTAGAAAAACGACCTGGAAGTTATGGCAAGGTGTTTAATAAATTATCAGTCAATAAATTGTGGTTTACTTGACAATACTTTCGCTTCTTTTAAGGAATTTTAACATTTACAGCTTTCTTTTTGTGATTAAAACTTCAAATTATCCTTAGGGGAATCAGAATATTGTTTTCATTTTGTATAGGAAAAGACCAAGAAAGAAAAAAAAAAAAAGAATGTTTGTGTGTATCTCTCAAAGGTTTTAAGAAAACTTTTTTTTTCTTTGGTAAATAATACTTACTGCTGTGCTAACCGGTGCTCCTGTTGTAGTTTGTATCCAAGCGATAGTCAGAATTAAGATAAGTGTCCAAATTTCCTTCCTGTTCATATTGAGCTGTAGTAAGTCGGACGTTTTCTTTATTATTAAAGTTTTTCAACCGATGATGAAGTTGTCACTGAAAAATCTTCTCCTTATTACTTTGTTGTATCTTTTCTTTCTTTGCCGATTTGACTACTACATTAGCCTCTCATCCTGATTTCGTCTCCTCCGGGCAGGAGTAAGAAAAAAAAGCACCCCGAACGTCACTTGCCAACTCTTTTTATGACTGTCTCTCACTCGACAGACGATGTTGTGGGGCGGAGGGCACGAGGCTGATAGCTTAGGGTTGCACCGCTGATAGGCTACCTTTACAATCCCCACTGTCTCTCCGTCAAAAACAAAAAGAAAAAAAAAGTAATTGAAAGGCAGATAGCCTTACAGGTCTTTAGAGGGTGGGTGAATAAACTGCTTTTGAATTATAATTGTTTTTTTCTCCTTCTATATAAACGTTTATCCAACTGCATCGAGGTTGTGACTTGTTTCAGTGTGTGTATTACCTCGCGCTTTGTTTGTTTTATTGTACATTAGATTAAAAAAACAAAACAAAAACGAAAATAATGATGCACATATTTTTTTTTTCATTGCAACTTTAAAGTTGTAATGATAAAAATCCAATTTTTCGGTTCGATAGTTGTGTGTGTGTGTGTATATATATATATATATATATATATATATATATATATATATATAATGTGTGTGTGTGTGTGTGTGATGAACAATGTCCACGCGCGATTTTGCCGTGTAAGTAGGCGGAGTTGAATTATTCCCTCCTCCTTGTGTGTCATAATTGGCATGTTCTGACCCCCCCCATTTTCCCCCTAACGTTTTCTGCTTCTTATTGTCGTGAGCACGTGCGCCTTCATCGTTCCTTGTTTTCTTCTCATTATTGTTTATTTATTTATTTTTTACTGAATTTATAAGGAAAGGTCTTTGACTATTCGTCAGCTTATCCCCACCCCACCCCGCACGGCACTCAGTCACAAAATTGTTTCTGAGGGGCGTGGAATAGGTGCATCGCAATTCGACCCCTCTGATATCTCTCTCTCTCTCTCTGAAAGTTGTGAAGACAGAATCTAAGTTACTCAGGAGGGAGGAGAGAAGGGGGAAAAATCAAATCGATTTATTGCCTTTGTTGTTATTATTTATGATGCTTTTGATAATATTAGTACTAGTTTTTTTTTACTTACTAAACTTAGCTTAGTTTAGCATAAGACCAGAAATATGAGGCACCCACTGAGAATCAAACTCACTAAGAAAGGTCTGCTAAGCTTAGACTGCTAACCATTTAAGTACATCATACAATATACCAATAATAATAATGATAATAGTTGTAAGTTGGCTGACTGTAGTTGAGGGTGATCTGAAAGCTTTCTTTTTCATTAGCTACTATAAGGAGGTGTAGGGGAGGGTGCTACTCCTTTTCGTGGATTGCTCCACTTTACCCTTGATATTTACCTTATAATGCTGAATGTTAAACAAGGTGGCATCAAGTACCATTTTTTGAGTCTTTGGTATGACTTGACCAGGGATTGAATCCCGGTCTCCTGGACCATTGACGAACACTCTGCCCACAATAATAATGATAATATTATAATAATAATTTGAAGTAAACAGTGTCACCTGCTGCTGTCACTTTGATGGGTTGAGACACTAAATAAATATATACATCATTTTTTTCGTTTCATTGATAGGTGGTGGTGGCGATGGCGACAGTCATAAATGTTTCCACACTTACATAATGTCGCGTGCGACTATGATAAAACCTTGATTATGTTGTTAAACACAAAAAGGACGACCGACCCACGTCGTCAGCCAACAACAACAACCTGCTTCATCATCCCCCTGAACTCCCCGCCCTCAGTTGATATTTTTCACTTTTGTCTCTTTACCATCTGTCATGTCGTCGTCATAATCTATTTTAGGCTGTTGTGTCTTTGTTTAAGACTTTTTTTTGTGGGGGGGGGGAGACTCAATTGCAATTTGTTTCTTTGTCATTTCTCTTTTTTCTTTGACAACCTTAAGGTTTTTTTTGTTTTTTGTGCAGTGGTATTTCTCTCCCTCCACCTGCCTCTTCTCTGTCCCTTGACAGCTGAAAAAGATTTATCCGGTGACCAGATAAAAATATTTTTAAGATGACCCTTCTTCCTTACATCCTGTAAATAATATATTTTGGTTAATTTATTTTTTTATAATGCTTTTTTACACTACATAAAAACTAGTCACTTTCCTTTGATGTTTACTAGGCTAAATAAAAAGTAGTTAAGATTGGCATAACACAATTTTCCAGTTGATGGGAGAAGGGAGGCTGCCTTGAAAAACATCATTAGAGATCATTTTTATACCTAAACAGTTCAGTACAGTGAAGCACTTAGGTTAATGGTTCAAGTTCAAATCTTGAAGGAGGTTTTTGGCATTTCACTTTGTGCTAATGTCTTTGAGAAAGGCATATATCCATTTGTTCTCCCCCTTACCAGCTTTGTATAAATAGTTGGGTAGACTTGGTTCTTTAGCCTTGATAGGGCAACCAGTCTAGGAGAAAGAAAGCTTTGAATTCATATCTTCAATATTCCATTTCGAAATTGACCTTGTGTTGCATCCTGCTTGTTGCAGTGGAAGGGTTGGGTAAAAACAAATGTCAGACTAAACCATTCTTTAAACACAATCTGACTTGGAGTGGTCATGCCCTTGGAGGGAAGCATGTATCCATCTGTTCTCCCTCACCCTGCTATGAGCAAATAGTAGGGTAGACTAGGTTCTTTAGCTTTGGTAAAGCAACCAGCTTAGGAGAAAGAAAACTTAATTCAAACCAGCTTTACTCTGCTTAGAAATTGACCTTGTTTCACATCCTGCCTGTGGTGGAGGGGTTGGGTAACTATATACAGTGAATCATTAAAAGAGAAAACTGGGAGATGGCAT
This sequence comes from Sepioteuthis lessoniana, assembly GCA_963585895.1. Taxonomy (NCBI): domain Eukaryota; kingdom Metazoa; phylum Mollusca; class Cephalopoda; order Myopsida; family Loliginidae; genus Sepioteuthis; species Sepioteuthis lessoniana. The sequence continues at coordinate 35,227,774 of OY757911.1, forward strand.
TGTATCAAATCTACCAAGTGGTGGTGAAGAGACTAACCTTTAAAATCATCATTTGGAATTTTGATTTCTGGCTTTGGTGCCAGATGAGTAACATGTTGGCAGACTCCTTGATTTTTTTTTCTGTTATGATAATGTTTTGATTATTGAAATGTTTTGTTAAAAGTTTTATTTTTGCTTCACCTTAAAACAAATTATAATTCTGTGAACTGTTAATATCAGTGGTTTGCTTAACATCTAAAAAAAAAGATTTTTTAAAATACCATTAAATTTGATGTTGAACAAAAAAAATGAAGACATTTGCTAACATACATTATATCCAGTAGATATTCTATTGTTGTGCCTTTTGTTGTCATGATCCATCACCATGTTGAACTGACAGCATAGATTTTCTTGATTATGGGAACTACACAAAAATGCTATGGGGTATCTTGAACAAATCCTGGAAGCAGTACCCCTCGAAACAACAGCTGTATGGCCACTTACCTCCCATCTCAAAAACCATCCAAGTAAGATGAATAAGATATAGAGGACACTGCTGGAGAAGCAAAGTTGAAGAATCAAAGACCTGCAAATGTTTTTTTTTTTCAATGAGAGATTTTTAAAACTATCAGCAATAGAACAAAAATTCAAAAAAAAGATTTTTTTTTTTTTTTTTAGAGTAAAAGTCAACTATAAAAATATGAAGATTTGTAGGCATAAAAAATGGCTACCAAGTATATAGATATTATACACATGCATGCAAACATATACAGAATATAGTAGAAATGCTTCCCACATTTTAAACTGTCAGCTGTGTGATGCAATGTACTTGTTAGCTCCATCTAGTTAATACCTTATATTTTTTTCATCAGATACAATCAATTTTGATTATGGTTCGGACTAGCCATATTTTTAAAGGTTGACAAAAAGACCAATGTAACTGATATTAAAAAAAATTATTTCACTGTTATTTAAGGGGTTATAGTTTTTATTCAGGTTGGTTTATTTTAATCAATGAACCTGTGTTTCTGAAATTTTCAACTCATAGCAGTATTGAATTTCTATCCAGAACAGCATCCTTCCAACATAACATGAAATGAATATGAAAAGCTCTCCATAGCAGCCACATATTCATTGGTCTTAAAAAAGGTTTCAACAGTAAATATGTTGAGCACCATTCTAAACCCTGATTGTAAAGAAAATGGGTAAGACATTCGCTAGATGGATCTAATGTTAGCACTTGCCTAATTTCACTTGCTCCACATGTATGACAGTTTAAAATGTGGGATATATATCTGTCACACCCTGTAAATATGTATAAACATACACATGCATTTCTATATACATGCATACACAAATACATAACTAGTTTGGTTTGGTTTTATGGGATGTCAATGATTGTAGGTTATTTAATGTCAAACCCTCTTTATAAATATATATTTAATATATATGTTTTGTGAACACATTCTTTAGATAATATTCTTAAATGAGTCTGAGCTTTTTTTTGCACACAGTTAAATGGTTTCAAGTATTGCTAAAAACAGTCGCAATTTAGCATCAGTCATTTGTTTGCACACAGTTTGTCCTATTTGATCCATCGATAGGACTCTATCTGGTGATACTACTCTGGGACAGAGTGGACCTGGGAGCAAAGACAATGAAGGGGTACTTCCCATTTCCTAAATCTCCAAGGCTGGAGCCTCACCATCAGATGGTTTAATGTCCTATCTAGGACTTAGGGTGGGTCTTACTCCTTTGCAGCGATGCAGTTGATGTATTCTTCAGTCCCAGCCGACTGAGCTACATACATATCTAGACACATATCGACACATATACATATCTACATACATGCATATTTGTATACGTATGCACATCTACACTTTATTAATAGTAACTCTGTTCATCAGCTGAAAGTAAACACTTTCATAATTTGAATTCCTATTGCAATGATAAACAGGAGGTAATCAACTGGAAAGTTGCTGACAGGCAGAGTCTAAATGAATTAAAGAATAAATATTAAATTAAGGTCTTGATGATCTGTTTGTGGAATAAGGCTTATCTTGAAAACTAGTATTAAAATACTGGCCTTTATCATTAACTGTGAGAGTCGAGGGCAAAGTATGTCTCCATGTGGTTAAGATGAAAAAATTAATTTTTTTTTCTGTTAATCAAATTAATTCTTTCTTGCTGGCTCCATATTATAAGATGACTAATTGATTCTTATCTAAGTAGTTAATATTAAGATTGGAATTATTTATATCTTTTATTTCTACTTTGAGTTTCAGGAGATGGGAGAGGGATAAGTGTGAATAAAAAAAGAAAAATCTATTCAGTCTAAAAACAACAATCTACACATTCATCTGCCTCAGATTATTAATCATCAGTAAAAACAAAACACAGAAAGTTTCTACAAATTTTATGGATAAGTCATTGCTTTGAAGTTTTCTGATTATCCAATTCTGACATCAGCACATTATTCTCTTTTTACATAACAAACTTCATGCTGCGGTTTTGTTTTGTTTTGTTTTTAAACCAATGTAGCTGGGTTTTTTTGGGGGGTGGGGGTTGCTGGAAGATTCAAACTTTTATTATATTGTAGTTTCTTTTATTTAATTTTATTTGCAATTAACAAAACTCTGGAATGTTTAACTGAAAGGAATGTCTTGTTTCATGAGTTATTTCAGAAATGCAGAATGAAATCTTTTTTCTGACTTTTCATGAATGGTTACCTGAGATAAAACTCTTGTAACTGTTATCTTTTTATTTATTTTTTTAGTAGAAAGTACCTAGAAAACCATATCTCACGAATGTGACAATATCTTGAATATTTTTTAAAATAAATATTTGAAACTATTGGGGGGGGCACATTATATAATTGTAGAAGTTGATTATTATTGATTTTAAGGAACTAACAACTTGATCTAGACTTTCTTTAATGGTATTTCTTTCCTACTATTCTACATTTGACAGATGTCTTTTTAACCAATATACAGGGTGCACCCCAAGTCAAGCATGATTAGAAGGAAAAAAAACAAAACAAAACAATCTACAAGCTTTCAGTTATTCCCATTCTATCTTTTAATGGGTATGTACTTATTTAGATTCATTCTTCCCTGCTCAAAAGTTTGATAAAATATATCTACTTATGGAACTTTCTGTATGCAGTTTTGAGTAACAAAGAAGGAAACTGTAGAGCATCTGTGTGTGGGATGGGGGTGGGCAATTTCTCTTTCATTTGTTTTATTTTAGAAATTTCTCGAAAGTCATTTCATAAATTTAATACATCAATCTAAAACATAAGGAGGAATTTTCTCAGATACTTTCAAATTGAATGTTTTATCTGAAGGATTTATGGATTATATTTGAAACTTGTGATACCGATGTCCAATTCATAGCTGTTTTTGTATCCATGTTTTTCAAAGAAAATTTGTCAAATGACTTAAGACAAAATCAGTGTGTGAATATGTGTTTGTAGATATATAGATATAATGGTTCTTAAGTTGAATAATTTGATCTTATTGATTCTCTTTTTTCAGCATATAATATTAATAATATAGTTTGCTAAACTGGGCCATTGGTTTAATGAGTAGAATGTTTGCTAGTGGTCCGGGAGACTAGGGTTCAATCCGAGGTTGAGTCATACCAAAGACTCAAAAAATAGTACTTGATACTGCCTTGCTTAGCACTCAGCATTATAAGGTAAGGATCAAGGGTAAAGTGGAGCAATCCAGGGAATGGAATATTGCCCTCTCTTACACCATGGTTTATTAGCTATTGAAAAGGGAGCCTACAGGTCACCCTCAACTAAGGTTGTCAACTTTTTACTTTGCTATGTTAATGAGTGAAGATTTCTTAATATTGGTAATAGAGCATATATATATATATATATATATATATATGTGAGTCAGGATAGTGTAGACAGTCATTGGTGCTTGGTGACTCTCAATTTCTGGCCTATCTGATCATCAGACCCAGATCATTTAGAAACTGACTGTTACTAACTTTATATATATGTATATATATTTATTAAGCTTAGCTCAGTTTGGAACTCTAACCTGTCAGTTAGAGCTGTAGAATATACTAACTGAACCTCTACAGAAGAGTAAGAACCTCTCACAACAATTGTCCTGGGTATGACAGTAAACTGCATCTGATGATGAGGCTCCAGTCCTGGAGCTTTGGGGAATGTGGAGTACTCCTTCGTTGCCATTGCTCCTAGGTCCACTCTACCCCAGATTGGTAGTACTTGTTAGGGTCATATATTTGGGTTAAATAAAACTGTTCAACCATTTATTAAGGATTATTATTATTGTTATTTGAAATCATACAGCTGTGTGCAAATTATTTATATTAGATAGGAATACTTGATAAACAGAATTACTAATGTTAAATAGCAATACTTGTGACCATTTAACTGTGTGCAAACAAATGATTAATATTAAATAGAATTATTAATGTTAAATAGGAATACTTGAAATCATTTATTTATGTGCAAACAAATGAGTTCCAACAACTCATTTAAAAATGAAATTACCTACAAACTATTTGCTTACAATCATATACATATACATATATATATATATATATATATATATATATATACAGGATTTAGTATTAAATAACCCACAAGGGTTGATATGCTGTAAAACCTCAACCAGCCAACTATTTGGTACAAGTGTGGTATTCTAAGGTAGTATTGAATGCTTTAATTTTCATAGTCTAAGACTAATTTGATAACCTCTGCTCCATGGCAAAGTACCCAGACACCTATTGTTTAGAAGAAAGTGTTTCATGATTTAAGATTTTTTAGTGTTTTTATTTATTTATTTATTTTTTTTGTTGCTCCAAATGGATGACAAATGAAGAAAATTGTCACTCTTTTTGAGATGTTACTAATTTTTTGGATTGATTTTTTAAATAAATTTTGTCAGCTTTTCCTTGTGAAAATCAAAGAGAAGCACTTCCCATGAAGACTGTTTAATTAACTCTTAGCAGAAATGGTCTGATGATTCAGTTATTAAAATGACTAATGACATTTTAAAAAAAAATGGTCTCATTTGATGAATAAATAGTTTTGACTTTGATATTACTTTCAAGTGGCTTTATTTTTGATACTTTGAGCTTAAGTGTATAACAACAAAAAGTTCTTCAAGTTGTACATTTTCAAACATTCCGTTTGTACTAAAACAAAAAAAAAATGATATGTATAAGAGCCATATTCTATCAGTAATACCCAGCACTTTTAATGCACAATAATATGGGTTGCATGCTGAAATATCCTTAAAGATAATTTAAGCTAACAATTTAAAAATTTGCTAATTATCAAAATCATTTTCCATAATGGGAGAAATATTTATTATCCTATTGTAGAAAATGATTAAAGCTGAGAACTGGAGTTGCAGTAAAATCAGTGAGCAGTGATAGAAAAAACCCCACAAAGTCTGGCCTTATATATATATATATATATATATATAAAACTAACGTTCATTTTTTTGCTAACAACTTTATAAAAGACAATTTTTCTTTTAAAAAAACAAATTATTTTCAGTATTTTTCTACTCTTACATTTTGTATTTTAGTGGTTGAATATGTTTTTGGTTGAGCATCTCGCAAGTATTTAAAAATTGCCATTTAATTATTTAGAATCACTAGCTGTAATATTTCAAATTCAATGTGATTTTTTTTTTTTCAAGATAGGGTTTTGATTTTTAGTTTTAGAATTTTGTATACCAATACTCTTTCTCCCACTGATAGAATGATACTCTTTGAAAATAAAGACTATTACCCTATATTTGTGTGTATATTAATGACACCATAGGTTGGTAGGTAATAAAATGGATTTTGTAGGAAGTAAGAGTCAATTTAATTTGACAGAAGTATTATAGAAAGTAGGCAAGTGAGAATGAATTGGTATATTAATACATCATTTTAAAAATTCTTTATATTACAGAATTTGTTTCTCTTATCTTTCAGCTGTGATCTGAGGTTCAGGATCCTGGATGTGTCTTACTATGATGAGAAAACACTTTCAATTTTGCTGCAGGATGAAAATAGAGGCAACCCTGTGTTGGCCCAGTTGCCTATTGCTGCTGTGGACACTAACTGGTTCACCAATGTGCCTTATGCAACAAGTAACCTTTTTCTCTCCGACCTGTGAGTTTGTCATTTGTTTTTTATATTTATGTTGTTTTCTTCCTCTAGAAGATTTTATCTTATTTTTGTTTAACATTCAAACATAGTTACTCACAACTTCAACACGTAAAAGCAAAAGATGCTGGTCAAATGCTGTTTTATTTAATTTTCTTCATCTCATGTTTGTACAAATTTGACCCAACATGTTTTTAAAGACATGCAGTTTTTTTGTTTTTTTTTAGGAGTGGGATGAAATGTTCCAACATTAGAATTATATAACAAACACTGGAGAAACTTTTATCATTAAGGGTTTTCGGACTATCGTCTTCATCTTTATTGTTATTTCCACAACGTTTTGACCGCTATGTCCTCTGGCCTTCTTCAGGTGTTTGTTGAACTTGGGAACCTTCACGGAACTTCGAATTATGTCTTTTATTGAATCAACAGGGGTCGCCTGTTCTGATTCCACTAGCCATAACCGGGTACAAGTGTTAAGTATTCCTGTATTGTTACCTGCCTGCAGTCAGGATTGAACCTGTAACCTTCAGATGATTGTCTCCTTAGAAGCTTCATCTCAGAAATTTAGACAACTGGAGGAACTGTTCAATATAAATTTAAGTTCAACATCTAGTATTTAAGAGGAAAGATAAAAGCATGTCTAAGAATTTTGTACTAATTGTCAAATATAACTAACTTTTGTAAAAAAAACATTTTTTTAATTGGGCTACTAATATATATAAGTTGGCCAACCGTAGCTGAAGGTGACCTGAAGGCTCCCTTTTCAATAGCTACTATGTACATCAAGATGTAGAAGAGGGCACTACTCCTTTCTCTGGATTGCTCCACTTTACCCTTGATACATACCTTATAATGCTGAGTGTTAAGCAAGGATGCATCAAATAACATTTTTTTGTGTCTTTGGTATGACTTGGGATTGAACCCTGGTCTCCTGGACCATTGGCAAATACTCTAACCATTATAGCAATTGTCTAAAAATATTTGTAAAAATCAATACTTTTAATTGGGGTTTTTAGATTTTACACAGTATAAGTGGCTCTATTTTTAATATTGAGCACTGTATCAGTTGATAAAAACAAATCGTATTTTACATTTAATATATATATATATATATATATATATATATATATATATAATCAGTGAGTTGTGCTGGCAGCATGGAGTTCTTTCACCATCCATCACTCCCGATTGGTTTTATTTAGTGAGTTGTTTTTTCTTTCAAATATCTTAACCTGATTGTCTGATTGGTTTTGTATTCATGTGAAATTGTTTAATTGCAGGCAATGCCACAATGTGGGGGATCAAATTGATCCCCTGGCCTGTCGTCCCCTCGAAAACATGAAAGCTCTTAGTTTTGCTGTCAGTGGAAGTCGAAAAGTTGCTGCTGTGGTGAGTTATTTTCATGGATTTTTGATAAAATCACATCGATTAAACTATTTTTCTGCTGTATTTCAACTATCACCTCAAATAAAAGCCAATAGATTAATTATACACTATTGAGGTAAAAAGAAATGTCATGAAAATTTAATTGAGACTAACAAAACAATTTTCTCTGAACAGGAGGAAGACTACTGGAACTAAATTCCATTCATTATTTTCTGTTAATAAATAATTGTTTTTTTTTTTTTGGTTGACGGATGGAGCTGATTGGATGATTTATTCTCCTTTAAGTCAGATTATTCGTATACATGAATAAATCATGCATGATACTTCTTTATATTTTATTATTAGAATCCAATAATAAAATCATTAATTGATTTTTGGATAAGTTTGAATTTATTGGAAAGAAATGAAAGTACATTTTCTTTTTCAATTGTAGCTCTTCTCTTCAAGACGTCGATGTCGTGTTTTCTTAATGGATGCAGAAGATGATGATGATGAAGATACAATGTTTGAATCAACGTGTAATGAGTCTGGCCCAAATGAATGTAAAGCTACTGACAAGAGTGACAGTGAAGCATGGACATTGGCGCCAGAAGCAGCTGACCATAGCACTGCTGAAGGAGATTCTTTGGGAGCTGATGATGAAGATAAAGAAAATACAAGTATTATGGAAATGGAATGAAGTCATTCCTCTCTTGTCCCTTACTCTACACACAGACCTCTGCTGCTTCTGTTAAAAGAAACTCAATTAACCTTCTGGTCTTTCTTAGAAAATTTGAGATTATTCAGAAAGGTTGATATACCTTTTGTGATGTTAAAGAAAGAATTTCTTTATCGTGATGTGAAGCCTTTTGGCTTATCTCCCTTGAAATAATTGACAAAGAGGTTTTTTTTTTTTTTTTTTTTTTTAACAATCCCAATTTGGAGTTCAAAATGATTGGACTTAGGAAATCTAGCATTTCCTGAATATTTGTGTATCTCTAATAAAGTTGAACACAGATATTATATAAAATAATTATTTTGTGATAATCTTGTGGATTTAATTAAAAAAGAGAAAAAATATTCTTGCTTTCAAATTTTAACCAGAAATATACAACCATTAAAATTTAACTCACAAAGCAAGAAAAAAAATCTGAAAATGGAAAGAGAAAAAAAAAGACTTTATTTCTTATTTGGTTTTCTATAACAAATTGGGATATCATAGTAGGAAGGATAAAAACAAAAACAAATCATTGCTGTGAATGAATGGAATGGATTAAATCAAAGTTTTAAAAAATAAAAGTTTTTTTTTTTCATCATCTTTTGAATTTGCATATTTAAAAAAAAATTATGAACTGTGATTTTTGTTTAAGGATGAGAAATTAAACCTTTAAAATTGAACTCGTAAAATTGTCTGATTCCTCTCTTACCAAAAATAACTGTCAATGATTTGAATGGCTGTGTGTGTACATTATGGAGTTTTATCTGTTCTGATTTTCAAGAGATGGATATTTAGTTAGAGTTTTACTTGGTGTTTGCTAATACATAAACCTTACATTATGTTTTGTTTTTTTTTTCTTTCAAAAATTGGATGAATTGGAAGAAACAAAACATGCATCCTGCATAAATGGAAAGAATAGAAGACAGCTTTGATAGCTGAAAATATTAGTCAGAACATAATATTTACTAAGTTTAGTTGATTGTATTGTGTCAATCATCCAAGAAGAGTTTACTTGGTACCTTGAAAAATCCTAACTACCAAACAAACTCCAAATTAAAATACAGTGTGTTTCAGAAAAAATTGATATCATTTTATTATCTAATGATTTGACCAATTTTCATTCAAATGAATTTTTTAACAGCACCTGTAGAAACAACTGAAAATTCTATGTTTTTTTTTCCTTTACTGTTAAGAGTAATGCCATTCACTGGGAAAGAAATAGTGTTTGAAGATTAAACATAGAATTTTCAATTGTTTCTTCGCATGCTGTTAAATTTGAGATCATTTGAATGAGAATTGGAGTCATCTTATTAAATTATGAAATGAATCAATTATTTTGAAATATCCTGGATACTTTAAGTAAAAATGATTGTAATATAAAACAGAGCTGATATTGTGATGGCCATGTAAGTGAAATGCTAAAAACATCTCTTTTGGCTCTGACCTTTTTGCTTAAACACTTTTTATCTTGAACAGTCTATGACAAACTAGTTTTGCGAAGAAGGGTGTATTCCTTTCATGTATAGGAATCGGCAATCTGTTTCCAGAACTCATAGAGTTCTTTCATGGAATGTTCCCAGAGTAGGAAGAGCAATGGCCAGCCATGTTTTTCTGTACTCAATGGATATTCATTTGCTGGATCCTGCAAATATGTGTAACGTCCTATAACTAAGGACTGCACCAGGCGTCCACACACCAGCAGAGGGAGAGCTTCCTTTTCAACTTGGTTAAGATTGAATTCTGTTAGATAACCGGCTAGGGCATGACCTCCAACCTCCAAGGGGTTATCCAATTTGCAATCAATCATTAAATAGGTAATGATCAAAGCCAGATCAAACACTGTGAAGGAACGAGTAGCATCAGCAAAATCAATAATTCCGCAAAGAACGTATTCTTTGTCTTCATCAAAATTCAGGCTGTGGCTGCTGTTACTACCAGTTGTTGATGTGGTAGACACATCACTGCAATCAGACATAGGTGATGCTGGTTTCTCTTGAGCCAGGATGTTTAAAAGATTCACATCACCATGAATTTGACCTAAAAAAAAAAAAAAATTAATAGAGAAACTTCCTAGAAAGAAAATTCAAGAATTTTAAAATAAAACAAAATGCTTGATGAGAAAGATTTTATAAAAAAATTTTTTTTTTTTTAATTTCAACAAGATTATTTCAAATTTAGATTTATAGATGAACCCAAATACTTTGTTCAAGTGAGGAAAGGTGTGAAAATACAAAGTGAAAATGAATTTAAACCATCAGTGTATAAAAAAAGATAGCTGGTATCCCCATCGAAACTTAAAGTTAAGATCTTTTTCCTGGGAATGCATAGATGTAATCTTTTGTTAGTCACTGTATTTGATTGTGCCTTAGTTCTGTGACTACCACATGCATTTCCGGCTAGTTGGTTTATCAACTCCCTCTGTGTTCACATTGTGTTTGAAAGATTCACAGATGGAGGATGACACAATCTATCCAAATCTTCCTCTGATGATTGGTTTGTTTCTTTGGTGTTAGCAACTCAAAGACAAGAAAAACTCTCATTAATAATTAACTATTGATTGAAGCACGATGGTGTAACAATAGTATATACAATATATATATATATATATATATATATATATATATATATATATAAAAATGTCACTTTTTTTTGTAGTTAAGATAGACAAATGAAGTATCTGGCTAGTGAAGTCTTTCTACCTTACCTAATTTTTCAGAGAATGAGGCTTTTGTTGGACCTATCAGTGTCCATCTCTCATGACTTGAATATATGCAGGAGTAAACATTTCCTACTTTGGGATTTTTAGCTGCCCATTGACTGGACATAAAAATATTGCCAGACTGTATGTTTACTGGTAACCCTTAGAGGTGTGATAATAAAATTGAACTTCTTTTAAATCACGACACCACTTTTATCTTACCATCTGCGTTTGCAGAGTTGAATTAATGGTTCCTGTGCAAAATACATGTGGCCATCCATACACTATACATACGCACACAAATATGTCTCAGAACTATATGGACATACACATACATACATACATACCTATGATCATCTCATAACCGTACGCATATGTATACACTCATAAATGTAGTCACACTTACTTGAGTCTACACATATGCCCATCCATGTAGTTAAGTCAATAGTATCTCATCAGAAGGGGACAAAAAGTTTAGTTGGTGTTTTATAGCATATCAATCCTTAATTTGGGTTGTTTATGCCAAATCCTGTTTTGTATACATATATGTGAAAAAAAATTTTTGTTGTAGGTATAAAGAGAGAAAGAAATATTTTAAAATGAGTAGGTCAACGAAGAGATTTGTATTTTTTTAAGGATTTATTTCGTTCTTACATACGTGTATGTTTCCAGCTTGTTGCTTTCATCAGAGAACGTATATGACAGAAGGCCTTGTTAATATGGTTACTCAGTGAGACTTGAACTCACTAGTGTTTGCAGTTTGAATGGTTTTCAGCTGTGTTGCATAGTAAATTTTATTTTGCGGTGTAGGTTTTGTGATAGGTTGTGTAATTCGTTAATGTCTCCCCATGGGCATTTCCAGAATATGAAGCAATCATCTAAATATATTTTCCATGATTTAGTAAATTCTCCTTTTATGTCATTGCTGGAACACAGCTTAAAAGAATTACCATTTTTAGACATCCTTATAAAAAACGTAAACGGCCGAATCATCACAGATATCTACCACAAACTCACACACGCCCAACAATACCTCCACTTCGATAGCCACAACCCCCAAAACTATAAAATCCATCCCTTACACTGTAGCACATAGAATATACACAATAATAATCATATTTACCAACCCTCCGCTTGGGTAGGATATGACACAAGGTCAATTTTTAAGCGGAGTTTAACAGGTTTGAATTCAGAGTTTTCCTTCTCCTAGACTAGTTGCCTCACCAAGGCTGAAGAACCCAGTCTGTCCTACTATTTACCCATAGCTGGAGGGAGAATAATTGGATTCATACCTTTCCCAAGGGTATTAGTGCTATGTGAAATGCAATTAGCCTCGTCCAGGATTTAAACTCATGTTGCCGTGTCCATTTCCTACGACGATAACCATTACACCACGGGCACCTCAATACACAATAATAATGGATAAAAACCTAAAAAAAAAAACTCACTTTAAAAAACTACACACAACCCTACGCCAGAAATGATACCCACCAACACTAATAAATAGGGGATTCGAATTAGCAGAAAAAATTCCACAAAAAGAATTATGGAAAAAGCACAACAACTAAAAACCCAGTGCATACATCGCAACCTACAACAAAACAACCCAAAAGTATTCACAGAAATAATAAAAAAATTTAGAACTTAAAAACAATGACAAAAAATACTAGACACAACAAAAATCATTAAAAGCCAGAAACAACCCAAAAATCTTAAAAGAATACTCACCTCTTCTACATTCAGTGAAAACACAACACAAGGGGTTACCAAATGCAAGAAACAATGTAGCATATGTAATATAATTATAGAAGTAAAATCCTATACTTTTAAAAAAAACGGAAAGAAAATTCAAAATAAATAGACTTAAGCTGCAACTCAAAAATGTGGTCTACATAATCGAATGTAGCAAATGCAAAGAAATATACATAGGGTCAACACAGTCCCTCGGTACCAGAATATCACTTCACAAGAGCAATATTAGAATAACAGAAAATAGAAAAATGTATTGAAACATCTATACGAATGTAGTCAAGGTGAATTTAAAATAATGCCCATATTATTAACTAACGACTACACATTACTTCAAATAAAAGAAAAAAAAATATAGATAAATTTAAGCCAAAGTTGAATAAAACATGAATCATATAAAGAAAAATGGAAACAAACATACATATATATATATATACACACAAAAATTATTAGTAAAAAATAATTACCAGTAAATGTCAAACCACACTACTTCACACATACGCACCTAAATTTCAAGACGCACATACACAGAGAAGAAAAAATAACGAAGTGAAATCTGAAACTACTCCAACACACATACACAACGACAAAAAACATCAAATATCAAAGAACAAATAGGGGTAAAACTGGCTAAGGTAAACACACTCTAAGAAAAAGAGAAGAGTGACCTCTATATAAACCCATAATTAAGTGAAAACCATTCAAAATTTCAAACATGTGTGAGTTCAAGTCTCTATTCCCAAGGCCCCTTGCCACATATGTTCCCTGAAGAAAGCAACAAACTGGAAACATACACTTATGTAAGAACGAAATAAATAAATCCTAAAAAATACAAATCTCTTCGTGGACCTACTCATCATAATATATAATTTGTGAGTCAATAGTTTGCAGGTAACTTTGATTTAAACGAGTTGTTCGACCTCATTTGTTTGTACACAGTTAAATGGTTTCAAGTATTGCTACTCAACATTAGTAATTCTATTCATAATTTATTCCTGTTTAATATAAATAAAAGTAAAGTTGGCGACCTTAGTCGAGGATGACCCGAAGGCTCCATTTTCAATAGCTATTACATCGAGGTTTTGGGGATGGCGCTACTCCATTCTCTGGATTGAGCTACTTTACCCTTGATTCTTACCTTATAATGCTGAGTGTTAAGTAAGGCGGAATCAAGTACCATTTTTTTAGTCTTTGGTATGACAACCTGGGATTGAACCCCGGTCTCCCTGACCATTGGCGAACACTCTACTCCACATAATCATGTGGTTTCAAATAACTAGTAATAATCCTTAGTAAATGATATTTGGCCCATAGATAGGATCCTAACAGTTACTACCAATCCGGGGTGGAGATGACTTGGGCGTAACGGCAATGAAGAGATGTTCTCCATTCTCTAAAGGACTGGAGTTTCGCCCTCAGATACAGTTTACTGTCATATCCAGGACATTGCACGTCTGCAGAGAGGTAAGAATCAGATGTATTCTACAGCCCTAGCTCATAGAGCAAGGTAATAAAAAGATATCAGCATTATTTAGAAGGAGTCTATTTTCCAAATAATGTAAACAATAATTTAAAGAATTAAGGAAACGATTGAAAAATGCGAAGGAAATATTTAAAACATTGAAGTTGTGACCTTTTTGAAATTCTGGGTATAACGGCAGGATGTCCCTCTTATATACGTCAATGACTTCGTTGACTACACGGTATTTCTCTTTGTCTTCAATTGAATAGGTGAAATCCACTAACTTTGGTATAGACTCCAGACTCCAAATGGTTTGGTGATTGTCGTAGTAAGAATGGTAAAAATCCTGTAATGGAAAGAAACATTTGGTTAGGATTTTGAATCTCTTTATTTGCATGCAAGTGGAGTGTAAAAATAAAAAAAACCCAACTTATTTCCTTGTACATTATTCAGAAATATTGATTACATATTCATCCAAAATTGGATTAATCCAATTAATATTCAGTTAAGAATATTTGTCAACTAGTGAAATTGAACAGGGTTAATTGATACTAGAGTGAGTCAAACGTTTTACGTGCTAGTTTGTGGCATGTATGTCACGTGATCGAAGCAGTTCTAGTTGTACTTGGCAGTATCGTGGATGGTAGTGTGCTGACACCTTGTTCATTGCTTCAATCCATGTGCCATTAGATAACCCTTGAAGGTTGATATGTCATTAAACAAAAGGTAGGTTGGTTGTTTGGTTGTTTTGGTTTTATGGCATATCAACACTTGTAGGTTATTTAATGTCCAATCCATTTTTATATAAATAATCCATTCTTTTTCAAACAATTCAGTTTAGTATAAGTACACAGGTTGAATGTAAAAAAAACTGTTCTATTTCAAACAATTCAGTTTAGCATACAAAAACAGTTTCATTTCAAACAATTCAGTTTAGCATAAGTACGCAGTTTAATTGTCAAAAACATTTCTATTTCAAGTTATTCAGTTTAGTCAAACATTTCTATTTCAAACAATTCAGTTTAATATAAGTATAGTTTTTGTCCGCACAGTTAAATTTCGAAATAGTTCTATTTCAAACAATTCAGTTTAGCATAAGTACGCACTTTAGTTCTACTTGACTTATAGATAGGACTAAATCAGGTGCTACCACTCCGGACCAGAGTGGACCTGGGGGCGATAGCAATGAAGGGATGCCCCGCATTCCCCAAAGCCCCAGTATTACTGGAGTCTCACGATCAGATTGTTTAGTGTCATAATCAGGACACTCGTTAGGGGAGTCTTACCCCTCTTTAGAGATGCAGTCGGTGTATTCTACAGTCCTAGCCGACTGGGCAAACAAAAGGTGTGGGGTGAGTTGGCCTAATACTGTAGATTCCGACGCTGTGCTCCCTACTATCGAGGGAAATCCAGCGAGTAGCACTCGGAGAGTATCTGGTGTAGCTTAGTTACTCATTGTTCAGTGTGGTTAGTCACCTTCACCACCTCGACTAAAGCATCTGGAGTTGCTGAATTAAAATTTGCAAAACTTTTGACTCACCCTATAAATGAGTTAATACTCGGAATTTTATTACTAATTATAGTTTTTATGTCGGAAGTCTGTCTTTAAATTTCTTTATTTCACTAGGCAATTAGTAGGGGTGGTCCCCGTGGTGTGACTGCTAATATGGTGAACTGCGGCCTCGAAATAAGCGAGTTCGAACTCCAGTCATGAAATCTTAAATACTAAACTGGAAAATAACCCTAATCCTAACTAAATCATCCAAGTTTACAAAAAGTTACTTATTTATTAATGGTCAAGAAAATCAGTGACAAAATCCCAAAGTAAAATTAATTCTTTTATTCTTAGTTGAAAGACTGACGAATAGATTTTAACGGCATGTCAATCCGTCTGTGGTTATTTTATGCCTAAAGATTAGGGAATCGCGTATATTGTACGTTTGTATTTACTTTTTTTGTATAGTTGTTGCTCATAATTTTACAATTTTATGTATTTATTTTCAAAATAAAAACAAAATTGATGAGTTTTTGAAAAATTTACTTGGAGAGCACTGTCAATGAAACCGACAAATTTTCCGCATTTATAAATGAATGGTAGAGTCAGTGGGAATTGGTCAACAGTTGAACCCGGAAGAAAAGTTTGCAGCACCACCGTATATTCACAGCATTCTGTGCAACTTGGGTCATCCAAATCTTGAAAGAAAGAAAAGAAAAAAAAAATCAATATTTAAACCGAATTTTAATTTTAGAAGAGAAAGAAACAGAAAAATCGATTGTTGATGTTTTAATTTTGCTGCCCTATTCAATTAGAGTTCAAATGTTTTTTTTTTTTTTTTTTTTTTTTTTGTAAACTGCTATGAACAGCTCGTGATCTTCATTTCAAATACACTGCCATTTTCTGAACTTTGCTGTGCGATTATGAAAACGCTAAGTAAACAAAAGTTGGTAATATCTATTTAGTCTGGCTCTTGTTTACAACACCTACTGTTACTAAATTGTCACCCATTTCACAACTGAACAGGCACATCGCTGATTAATTTCGGTTGGTTTGATTTGGATGTTTGGGTTTTATGGCATATCAACCTTTGTAGGTTATTTAATGCCAAATCCATTTTAAAACAAATAATCAGTTCTATTTCAAACAATTCAGTTTAGCAAGAGTACACAGTTTAATTGTCGAAAGTATTTCTATTTCTAGCTATTCAGTTAAGTCAGTTCTAATTCAGCTAATCCAGTTTAGTATAAGTATAGATTTTCTTTCCATACAGTTAAATGTCAAAACAGTTCTATATTAAACAATTCAGTTTAGCCTAGGTACAGTTTCAGTGTCAAAAACAGTTTCATTTCAAACAATTCCGTTCGGCACAAGTGCGCAGTTTAAATGCAAGTACACAGTTTAATTCTCAAAAACATTTCTATTTCAAGCTATTCAGTTTAGTCAAACAGTTCTAATCCAAAAAATTCAGTTTAGCATAAGTATGCAGTTAGTTCTATTTAACCCATAGATAGGGCCTTATCAGGTGCTACCATTCCGGGCCAGAGCGGACCTGGGCGCAATGGCAATAAAAAGGTGCTCCGCATTTCCCAAAGCCCCAACATCAATGGAACCTCACGATCAGATTGTTTAGTGTCATTACCAGGACACTCGTTGGGGGTGGGGTCTTATACTTCTGCAGAGATGCAGTCGGTATATTCTACAGCCCCAGCTGACTGGGCAATTGATTTCGGTGATCTGGCGAGAACTGGTATTTTCTGTGTAACTTGACCAGAAGTTGGTAACAGTGAATTCTTCGTTAATTTTCTGCCGACGTGAAGCGCAGTATTCATAAAGCAAGAAGTGAACTTGTGAGGATTTGATTCAAGAATCAGTGGAATGGTTTGGTTCCTTTGTTTAATGACATATCAACCTTTGTGGATTATTTAATACCAAAGCCATCCTTGTTGAAGAACAACAATGATACTGTTTAACCTATATCAGGGGATAAGGGTATTAGTCCGAAAGTGAACATAATAGCGCGACTGACGTTCGAACTCATTTACTTTGAGGCCGTAGTCCAGCACTTGAGCTGGATTGCGGTGATTTCCCCTATCAGTAGAATGGATTCAGAGAAAACCGAAAACAATGGCTGATAAGGAATGGACCAATATTTTGAAAATTTATTCTTTGGAGTGACCTATCAAATATTTCAAAATAATAGGTACGTGGGAGTGGGCAGGGATTTTGCTCAGGGGTCGATCTTTAGCAAAGCGATGTGTTTGGGAATTGGATTTTCCAAACTTTTTCAGTTACAAAATATTACTTGATCCTTATATATAAACACACACACACACACACACACACACACACACACACACACACACACACACACACACACACACAGGGTGATTGAAAAGTAACTCCCTACTTGAAAATTCTTTTAATTTATTTATTGACTATAATTTTTACAAGAAATGAATATGATAAGAAAATATAAGTTCCGATTTGAAAACTATCCGATGTTTTCCGTAGGTTAAATATGCTGTCTGGATGCAGTGATCAAGGTAAATCATCTACTTATTGAATTTGTTTGGAAATTTAAAGCAGGACCTTTTTTTTAAGGGAGGGTTGCACCAGGATCTTTGTTTTAAAAGCCAAAGTCAAGTTTTTCATTGGCTCTTGAAACTTTTCTGTATTATCTGAGATTGAGGCCATGTCATCCGTGAACAACAGGGCTGTAATCTTGGTCCACCTCTGGGAGTAGAAGGCGGGAAAGGTTAAATTTTCTTCCATTAAGTCTGTCATGAGAAGGAGAGGGACTAGATAAAGATATGTTAAATTACACACACACATATATATATATATATAGTGAGAGGGAGAGAGCGATCGAGAGCTTGAGGTGTAATAGTGACTGTCGTAGGAAATGGGCACAAGGAACCGAGTTCAAATCTTTGACGAGGCTGTTTGCATTTTCACATAGCGATAATACTATGGAAATTTATTCTACCTTCAGCTTTGAGTAAATAGTTGGACAGATTGAGCTCTTTAACCTTAGCATGGTATCCAGTTTAGAAGAAGAAAGACTCTGAATTCAAACCTGTTAAACCTCGTTTAAAAATTGACCATGTGTCGCATCCCGCTCATGCGTAGGGGTTGGGTAAATATATACAAATATAGTTACGAGATACGTCTATAATTATATATGCATCTCTCTCTCTCTCTCTCTCTCTCTGTGTATGTATATATATATATATATATATATATATATATATGTGTGTGTGTGTGTGTGTGTGTGTGTACGTAAATGAAAAAGAAAATTTGCAGAATCCAATTGACATGTTTCGTCAGCGTTTTTGCGTCCATAGACTTAAATTTTATTACTAAAGTGAAACTACATTAAAGGGAGAGCAGCGTATTACATGAACATTTACTTTAAAATCTAACTGTATCAATGTAAAAAGACAGATTTAAGTAAATTATATTCATTTTTTTTGTATATGTCTTAGTTTTCTCTTCATTAAGAATTGATTTGGTGCGGAATACACACACGCACACATATATATTTATACCAAACATCTCCATCATAGGTAGGATGTGAGACAGTGTAGTAAAGCTGGTTTGAATCTAGGGTTTTCCTTTTCCTAGACTTGCTGCTTAACCAAGGTTAAAGAACCTAGTCTGCCCTACTAGTCACTAAAAACTAGAATGGGGCGATAACAGATAGATTCATGCCTTTCCCAAAAGCATTAAAGTGAAGTGAAACGCAACCCCGTCCTGCATTTGAACTCGGGTTGCAGACCCCATTTTCTACGATGATAACCGTAAGGCTATATATATATATATATATATACCCATTTATGTGTGTATGTATGCTTATGCATATTCATATATATGTTTGTTTCTATGAATATATATATATATATATATATATATGAATGTGTATGTACATACTCATTTTTGTGTATTTATGCATATTCATATATATGTTTGTGTGTCAACATATTCATGATCGTATATATATATATATATATATATTTGCGTACAAACACACACAGTCTTTTTCAGAAAGCGTTTTTACTCACTCCTGATTGAAGGAAAAGTTTGGAACCAAGTTCGAAATCTGATTAATGATTTGAGAAAGGCATGGATCTACTCTCCCTTGATCTCTGTCCCAACACCAGATATATTACTAAAGTACTCTATTTCTGGCATGCCTCGGTAGTTGACTGATTAGAATGTGTAGAGGGATCAATTCGGTTAATCAGTCTTTCATTATTATTTTGCCTGTTCAGGTAACAGCAGCAGGTATAAAAAGCTGTTACTCTTATACCCAATCTTGACGAGAATCCAATCAAAATACTTGCCAGTGTAGATTTGTTGTTGCGAGAAGAATTTTCCATCAAGATTTGGAATTCTTTCGGGTGTGGGGACTCGTTTGTTTCGTATGAAATCCGTCATGGCGTACAGCGCATCTGAAAGAAAAAAGAAAACATCAAGCCATGACACTTTTGCTTATAAAAGAAAAAAAGTGAAGAATTGAGGGCGCAACCGGTTCTCGAGACATTCAAAATGGCTGGGTACATTACACACACACACACACACACACACACACACTCACACACACACTTCAAATTCCATCTAATGGATTGATTTATTTGTTTAAGTGAATATCAACTTCTTATGGGTTATTTAATTCTGAAATTTGATTCAGTTATAAATGTTTGATTGTTATATATATATTTTTTTTCTTTAAATCGGATTTTTCTTTGTCTATGATCATTTATTAGCAAACATTTGTAAGATTTCAAGTATTCCTAACATTAATTTTATTTTATAATAATAATTTATAGTCGTACAGTGATAAGGCTTAATGTATTCCAATCTTATTTTAATAATTTGATCCACATATGTGGCCCTAATAAGTACTGCCACTTCGTTTCAGATTGGACATGGGAGTAATAGCAATGAACGGGTACTCCACAGTGACTCCGCAATCCCCAGAGCTTCAGAACTGGTGCCTCATCACTGGATACAGTCTAATTGTCATATCCAGAACACAAATTCCAACTGAAGCTGTTCGAGTTCACTTCGCACTAAATCTCTAAGGAGAAGCATGAACCTATCTCTCTCCAATCCTAGTTATGAATGTAAAATGAGACAAACTGTTTGGTTTGGTTTGGTTTCTTTGTTTAATGGCATATCAAACTTTGTAGGTTATTTAATGCCAAAGCCATTCTCTCAGAAGAACAGTAGTGGTACTATTTAACCCATAGCTGGGAGGATAAGGGGGTTCATACCTTTCCCCAGGGTATTTGCCCGAAAGTGAACGTAATAGCGCGACTAGAAAACGAACTCGCTGACTACGATTCCGCAGTCCATCGCTTTAGCCATTACGCTACGAGGACACCCCCGAGACAAACTGGAATTTGTTGTCTCGAATGAACTACCATCTATCACAACATAATTAGTTGTCTATGCATATTTACCAACCCCTCCGGACGGGGAGGATGCGACACAAGGTCAAGTTTTAAGCGGAGTTTAACAGGTTTGAATCCAGAAATTTCCTTCTCTTAGACTGGTTACCTAACTAAAGCTAAAGAACTCAGTCTGCCCTGCTGTTTACCCATCGCTCGAGAGAGAAATGTTGGATTCATGCTATGTGAAATGCAAACAGAATCGTCCAGGATTTGAACTCATGTCGCCGTGTTCATTTCCAACAATGATAACCATTATACCACGGGCACCTCCATGATTAGTTGTATGTGTGCGTGAGAGAGAGAGAGAGGGGGGGAGAGATACGATAGAGAGAGAGAGAGAGAGAGATAGAGAGATAAGGGAGGTGCCCGTGGTGTAATGTTTATCGTCGTACGAAATGGACACGACACGAGTTCAAATCCTGGACGAGACTGCATTTCACATAGCACTAATACCCTTGTGAAAGGTATGAATCCAATTATTATTCTCCCTCCAGCAATGGGTAAATAGTAGGGCAGACTAGGTTCTTCAGCCTTGGTGAGGCAACTAGTCTAGGAGAAGGAAAACTGAATTGAAGGAAAACTGAATTGAAAACTCCGCTTAAAAATTGACCTTGTGTCATATCCTGCCCGAGCGGAGGGGTTGGTAAATATGGAGAGAGAGATATATATACGCTATGTAAAAATGCATTTGTAGTATTGATCTCCAAAAAGACTGTCAGTAATTGCTACTCTGACTAGTAACATCATTATCACTATTTCAGGTCGTCTTAACAGTTTATCATAATATTACCAGATTTTGTTAATCGAAAGTTTCACTTGAGTAACTTATGATATGCTTGTTATACCCAAACGGATACAGCCATTTCTCGGTTCTGGAGCTTTATACGTATTTCAGAATTGTGAATTCTGAGAAACCTGATATTATTCGAGGTTGACATAGTCATGGAATGCCGACACCAACATCACAATACCAGATATGTTTCATTTTACATTTTTGTACAGTTTCCAATTTTCGCTCAGAGACTTTTTGGTTTGGTTTCGTTTTTTTTTTCGTTTAATGGTGTATCAATCTTCGTTTCTTCTTTAATACCAAAGCCATCATATAGTAGAAGAACAGTAGTGGTACTGTTTAACCCATTAAAAGGAGGATAAAAGGAGTTTCCAAGAGTATCATTCCAAAAGTGAACATAACAGAACGATTAGAGTTCAAACTCGTTTACGGCGATGTCGTAGTCCAGTACTTTAACCACTACGTTACGGGGATTCAACCTTTTAGGATGGTTTCTTGATTTCTTTGTTTAATGGCATATCAACCTTTTTCGATTATTTAATACCAAAGCCATCTTTGTAGAAGGACAGTAGTAGTAGTACTATTTAACCCATAGCTAGGAGGATTAGGGGTCCATACCTTTCCCAAGGGTATCAGTCCGAAAGTGACCGTAATAGCGTCACGGGAATTCGAACTCGCTTACTACGATATCGCAGTTCAGCACTTTAGCTACCATGCCATGGGAACTGCCCAGACTTATTTTGAGATTATCTTCGAAATAAAACATTTGCAGAACAAAGTTTGCTTTGTTTGAGGAGGAGGTTAAGTTTCTGTCCAGATCATAAAATTAAGGCGGTTTTTGTTTCAAGCGATTCTGTTTGGAAATAAGAGACGAGGTTCGAAATCAAATACGATTTGCCAAATAATATGAGGTTGAAATCGTCACAAAACCCCAAGACCAACCTCACATTTCACAGCAACAAATATGATTTGCCATTCCACAATATTCGTTGAACAACATTTATTTTATGGTTGAGATGAAAGATATTTTTTCTGTTGGCTACATACGTACTTTCTGCTAACGACAATAAGGACTTCCAGAATTTAGTTGTCTTCATATCAACGCACTTGACGATAATTTACAACCAGTGTGCATATCTTTTCAATTACCTATTCCTCCCCCACACACACTTAGTGCATGACAACTGAAGCTTTTACAAGCGTAGAAAGTAGGTTATATCATAAATGGCCTTTATAAGCATGATATATTATATCTCTTTTTTTTTAATATTCTCCTATTGTGTCTAGACACCTCCTTGTTTGTATCCAATGATTGTAGTTAGATGCTTCTCCTCCTCTTTCTCTTGAGACTTCCAAATGCTTTCAATTATCTCCCCGGTGGAGTTCTTTGATCTACTCTTGGTGGGATAAGAAAAGAGGTAGACATCTTTTTACATAACGATACTGCAAATTATCAAAATTCCACTCTCTCGACTCCCCCCAAAAGAAAAGACAAACAAACTATTCTTTCCTGATGGTTACTAAACAAATCTCAGTTTTAAAAATGCCAGAAACCTGACAAAACTTTATTCTCTTTGGGAGGTAATGTCAAAAGGCGGATACCCAGTGACAACTAAGAAGTTTCAGCAATTCGCAATAAACAATCAGGGTTTACATTTTTATGAATTTTTTAAAAATTGACAAATTGACAATGCATTACCTAATATTTTACCTAGGTATGTTTTACCTATGTATTTTGCTAAGGTATTTTATTTTGTTACCTAAATATTTTACATAGGCATTTTGTTACTTAAGTATTTTACTTAGGTATTTTGTTACCAATGTATTGTGGATTTTGTGAGTCTCGTAAGTTGAAGATCTTAAGAAGGTAGCCATTGGGATCTATGTCGTCCAAGTTCGGGTTTTTATGTTCCTTGTGGACACGGACAAAGAAGTTGCGGTCATCGTAACTGACAAGTTCCTTCCAGTTGATAACTTCCATACCGTAGAGACGGGACATCAAATTACTGACCATACCAGCTGGGTTGATTGGTTTGATCAACTGATCCGATCCTGGAGCCACACTCATTCTGCATAGAGAAAAAAAAGTAAAAAGAAAAAAAGAAAGGAAGTATAAGTATAAGTGAAGGAATAAAACTCGTTGGTTCAGTGGAAATTTCACTGAGTTGCTTTCTAGTTTAGCTCTTCAAAAACTAAGGCAATTTATAACAAAAAAAACCCCCCACTTGATTCTAGTGAAAATGTCTCTTGGGATGTGCCGGACAATGTTTAATATTTTAATAAAGTCATTGTTTGCGGTTGGTTTGGTTTCTTTAAGTATTGACATATCAACCTTCGTGGATTATTTAATGGTAAAGCTATCCTTGTAGAAGAACAGTAGTGGTACTATTTAAACCATTTCTGAAGGATAAGACAGGGGGTTTGCGGTTGTAAAAGACAGGAAAATTTTATTTTTTGTGATATTTGAAATAGTTCTTTAACAGAAATCTACTGAATATATATATATATATACACACATGTATATATATATACACATACGTATTGTATACACAAACAAACATATATATATATGTATACACACAAACAAACATATATATATATGTATATATATATATATAAATATATACATATATGTATACACACAAACAAACTTTATACATATATATATATACAAACAAACATT
>OY757911.1:35254446-35401946 GCA_963585895.1 Sepioteuthis lessoniana
GGTTAGGTAGATTTTTTTTTTTCACCCCGTTCACTTCTATTTTTCAATAGCAATTATATATTATGAAAAAATAAACAAATTTGAAAAAATGCTTAAGCAGTTTTGATTGTTACTTTGACCGTAAAAACGTTTTGAAGCGATTATTTATTGAGAGCTTTAAATATTAAATTTGATAATTCGAAATATGATTTTTGACAATAATAATTGTCTTTTCAAGGTCAGTGCAAGCAGATTTTGAATTAAAAATATTCTCTCTCTCTCTCTCTCTCTCTCTCTCTCTCTCCATACATACATACATACATACATATCTATCTATCTATATCAATCTGTTCATATCTATCTATCTATCAATCTATCTATCTATCTATCTAACTACCTATCTATCTATCTATCTATCTAGTGAGATTCGTCTTTCATTTTTTTAAAGCTCATATTCTCACCTCAATAAATAAATAAATAAATAAAAAATAAAAAATGAAAAATAAAAAGTAAAAATAAAAAAAACTAACAAGCACAATTTGCGCACCAAACGAACTATTTTTAGGCCCCTCATTTTTGGCAAACTTACCCTTTCATTTCATCATCAACCTTCTGCCTTCTCGTCGTTCGTTTCCCCACCCCGGATGATCTTCTGTTCGCCCTGCCTTAAACGTTTCAGGCAGTTGTCACCCTCCACCCTATCAAATCCATCTCTTTTTACATATTCGCTCGGGGTGTGGGGTGTCTAATTTCCTCTTTTTTTTCGGAAAGACGTAAAATATGCACTTAATTTTCTTTGCATCTATCCTGAGACGCCAAGAAATTAAGAGAGAGAGAGAGAGAGAGAGAGAGAGAGAGAGAGAGAGAGAGAGAGAGAGAGAGAGAGAAGAAGATATTTCCGTAAAATATCTGATCATGCAATGATGCATAGTATAAGGTGTCAGAGTCATCTGGTGCCAGAATAAAGAAATATATTAGTCTTTTGTGATAACGATAATGATAATGATAATCATCATCATCATCATCATCATCATTAGCAGCAACAGAAGCTTCAGCAGCTATAAAGAATTTGTACGCGTTGACTTATGTTCTTAATAATCAATGTTCAAATATTTTCTTTCTTTCTTTCTTTCTTTCTTTCTTTCTTTCTTTCTTAATAATAATAATAATAATAATAATAATGATAATAATAATGATAATAATAATAATCGAGACCAGACAGATTACAGCATTGTTGAGATCGGTAAAAGAGTTTTCTGGAGACCTGAAATGACTTTTCACTCAAACTCCAGTGAGAAACCACCAGTTGAAACGATTTTGAGAAACCTACTACTACTACTACTACTACTACTACTACTACTACTAAAAAAATGATCATCATGATGATGATCATCATCGCGAATTCGAGGAAGTGTGTCATATTTTTCGAAGCCCTGAAGAAGCTTAAAATGAGTTCTAGGCGAGCGGATTTTCACATAAACATTCGTAGCAATAAATTTTAAAGTTTAATTCACATATCAATAGTAAATATCATTATAAATAATTTATCGTAATTTCATATATTTCAATATTCATAAAGTATAATTTACTATCATAATTTCTTGTATTTAACGCATTAATGCAGTTTTTAATTCTTATATATCATTTTGATTTCATTCATAATAATTTTGATTATTATTACCATTATAAATTCATTAATTATAGTTTTATTCATTAATTCATTTTTACTGATGTTGTTATTTTATTATTCTGTTTATGCTGATAATGTTTATTGTTGTGCATTTTGAATTCAGAATAAAACAAATAATGTTATAATTAAAATATTATTAACTAAATTATTTAATAAATGTTATTCGTATTTTATTTCCGTTTATTACTCCTCATTATATTGTATTTGAACTGTGTTATATAATTATGTTGGAGTCCATTAAAACAGCCAATTTTTTTTACTTCGGAGCTTCCAGACGACACGTCATACTTCTTTGAATTCGAAACGCAAAAATATATAATATAGTTTATTATACAAATCCTCTCTGTGTATTGTTAATGAATAAGATATCTAAAACATGCTGATTGTGCCAGTAAAACAAAAACACCTTTTGGCAATAAGAATAAAATGCACCAAAACCATATATGATAGCCCTGTTGGCTGGGCTGTAAAATACATCGACTGCATCTTTGCAGGGAGGTAAGACCCCCTAACGATTTTCCGAGATATGATATTAAACAATCTGATGAAGAAGTTTCAGTAATGTAAGAGCTTTGGAGAATGCGGAGTAGCCCTTCGCTCCCAGGTCCACTCTGGCCCGGAGTGGTTGGATCTGTGATAGTCTTATCTATGGATCAAATAGATCTGTTTGACATTCAAACTAATTGCAAACAAATAACTTATGCTAAATTGACTTATTTGAAATAGAATTGCCTGATTATTTAACTGTGTATAAACAAATGAATCATGAATAATTGAATTGTTAGTGATACATAGTAATACTAGGAACCATTTAACTGTGTGCAAACGAATGCGTAATGTTGACAAGGATAATTAGTGTTAAATAGTAATACTTGAAACCACTTCACAGCGTACAAACAAATGATTAATATTGAATAGAATTAAAAGTGTTGGATAGCAATAATTAAACTCATTTAACTATGTAGAAACACTAGCAATACTTGGGTGCTAACAAAATTTGTCCTAACTCATTTGAAAATGAAATAACTGACAAACTAATCTCTTACATATCATGTATATCTATTTAAATGTGTGCAAACAAATAACTGATGCGAAATTGTGACTTTTACATAGCAATACTTGAAACCATTTAACTGCATGCCAAAGAATTAGGCTCAGGCTCGTTTAAAAACGTTATCAACAAAATGTGTTAACGAATCATATATATTTAATATATGTGCTTAAAGAGGATTTATCATTATATAACCTACAATGGTTGATACGCCATAAAACTAAACCAACCCAAAACAAACCAAACCATATATGAAAACCACCCTTTATGACACACTGAATCAATGATAACACATGTGTTATCAACAAAATGTGTCTACGAATCATATATATTTAATATATGCTTTAAGAGGGTTCAGCATTATATAACCTACAATGGTTGATACGCCATAAAACAAAACCAAACCAAAACAAATCAAACCATACGTGAAAACTACTCTTTATGATACACCGCATCGGTCTTGTATAAAAAAAATCGCTTCTCTTAATGAGGAACTGGCTGGGATCAAAAATCAGCAACCGGAACCAAATCTTCTACTCACTTCGGTACTTATTAGAACAAGGATAATCCTAACCCTGACTTACTAAGATCTTTACCATAGCTAATACATGATAAAAACTAAAGAACAAAATGGTCAAAAGTGGATTATAAAGAATTATTATATGCAGTCTTTTATACAATTAATAAACCATTAGGAAGAAATGCAACTCAAGGAATTTACAACAAATGGCGGGAAAGAAGTAAATGTACAGATACATACTTAGATCCCAACCAATTTACAAATGTGAGAACATATATCCTTAAAAGCAACCGTTTAACAGAAACTGAAAAAGATAGTATCAAAGAACAGGTAGTTGCTAATATCCAACAAAATGAAAGTGTAGCACTTGAAATGAATGTAGTTAATGATGAAACTGATAATACATTAAAACAATCAAGCAATGATTGTATGAAAATTCAGCAACTAAAAATGAATATAACAAATTAGAGTATAATCAACTTCAAATAGAAAACCAAGAGTTCATAGAAAATTAATTAAAAATAACTAAATGAGATAAAATATAATTAGAGAACATGCAAAGGTAACCAATACTCATATGAAAGACAGAGCGCCTCTAAAATATATTTTAATAACAAAAACAACCTAATGTTGATAAAACTGGCAAATTATGCCCTTGAAGATCAACACGACTTTAAAACAAATCTTAGGCTTTTAGATAAAATAATATATGCGACTGCTACAGTAATAAGCCCAGTATCCATAACACATAGACAAAATAACTTTAAACAACCAAAATGGACTTTAAGGAGTGGCAAAAATAAATTGATAAATACGCAGTAGAACTATCCATATGATATAAGTAAGGGTGTCAAAATGAAAACTAGGAAAGCAATAAAAATTAAAAGAAAATTTGCGATAACAATTGATAAGATTCGTTTATAATAGAAAAAATTGAAGCAAAAATTTCAATGTATCCGAAGATATAAAAAACGATCAAAATTCTTTAGACACAACAAAATATTTCAAGACGACCACCCCCCCGAAAAAAGTCTATCAAGAAATAGGAAAAATAATTAATATAAAGGAAAACCCCACGATTGAAGTATAGAAAACATTTTGGAGTAATATATGGAGTCATAAGAAATCATATACAAAAAAAACTGGAAGGGTTGAAACTATAAAAGACACTAATAAAAATAATGAAACACAAATGTACGAAGATATTAGAAACCATTATATTTCATAAATACATTTAAATGTACACATAAATGGAAGTCACCTGGAATAGATTAAATAACAAACTTTTAGCTCTACTACCTATACTCTATACATCAAATAATGACGAAACTTATTTTAGAAATCATTAAAGAACCCGAAAAAATGCCTAATTGTCTCACACAAGGAGTAACATACACTCTACCAAAAATAATGGAAACAACAAAAGCAAAAAAAAAAAAAAAAAAAAAATTACTGACTCTTCAAATGCCTTTCCACAATATATAAAATGATATCAGCGATTCTAAAAGAGAGGATAGTCAAATTCATAGAATGTAAGGAAATCTTTCCTTTAGAACAAAATGGACATAAAAAAAGAATTATGTGACTGCAAAGGTCAACTCCTCATAAACAAGATGAGAATTGTCGATCCAAACAGTAAAACCTAAGTATTACTTGCATTGACTACAAAAAGGATTTTGATAGTGTACCCAACGAATGGATATACCCAGTTATAATAACATTCCTAAATTGCAATATAGAAAGGTGGCATACTAACCTCAGATTAATCAATGAAAAAGACATGCGCGAAACTAATAATTTGAACATTAACAATAGAATCTTCTAAAGAGATTAACATTCTCCTCATCTTTTTTGAATAACTCTGATTACTCCTCCGATAGAATTTAAAAACACAGACTATGGATATAAAACTCCAACTAAAAAATAAACCACGTATTCTTTGAGGACAATTTAATATAATAAAAAATGATGACGGTTTAGAAGGTCTACAAAGCATTGTGAAAAAATTCAATGATAATCGGAATGCAATTTGGTCGGGAAAAAAGTTACATTTAGGAAGGGCTCACTAGTAAATTCTAATTACATCACTCTAGATACAAACAGCGCAATTACAGAGTTAGAACATAATAAAATCTGTAGATATCTAAGAATCGGTGTAGCGGGTGATATTCATTCTATTGATAAAGAAAAAATTCTATAGGAGAATTAGAGCCATGTCTGTAATGATTTAATGCGAAAAATAAAATTATAGCAATTAACATCCTGATAATACTAGTTGTGACATACAGTTTCAATATAATAAACCGGACGTTAGCTGAAATAATAAAAAAGATGAATACGAGTTAGGATATTAAAAATCTGCCATAGAATGTATCACCCAAGAGCAGATATAGAACGTCTCCACATAAAGAGAGAAAATGTTGGAAGAGGCTTAATCCAACTAGAATTGACCAATAATACAACCACCAAACGATTAAAGAAATACTTTACATATTGTAAACGCACACGAGAAGCAAATGAAAAAATAGCTAATCAGTAAAGAAAGCCATATATTTGTTAATCACTCAACCTCACACCGAAAGAAATAGATACAAAATATACAGCAATAGAAACGGCAAAAAACAAGAAGCACAAGTACAATTAAATAAAACAAACCTCCCTCCAGCTATGGGTAAATAGTAGGACAGACTGGGTTCTTCAGCCTTGGTGAGGCAACTAGTCTGGGAGAAGGAAAACTCTGAATTCAAACCTCCGCTTAAAAAAATTGACCTTGTGTCATATCCTGCCCGAGCGGAGGGGTAGGTAAATAGGAATTAAATAAAACAACCCCCCGAACATAGATAATTCGCACAAAGATTTACAAATGAGGGTATAGAAATAGTAAAAGCTAATCGATGTCTGAAAAGTTCTGGACTGAAAGCGGAGACAAAGGGGTTAATAATAGTAGCACAGGACCAGCGCCTACCAACTAGAAACTATTAGACAAACATTACGATAAAAAAAAAGAAGAAACGAACCAAACCCAAAATATAGACTCTGTGAACAAAAAGCTGAATCACTTGACTCCTTGGTGTCCTGTTGCCCAATCTTAATACAGGTAGAATATAAAAAAGCATGATAAAATAGAATATTATGTTCATTGGAAAATATGCAAATACTATGGAATACTGAACTTTGAAAAATAGCATAACAACAAACCTGGACGAGACTGATTGCATTTCACATAGCACTAATACCCTTGGGAAAGGTATGAATCCAATTATTCTCCCTCCGACTATGGGTAAATAGTAGGACAGACTAGGTTCTTCAGCCTTGGTTAGGCAACTAGTCTAGGAGAAGGAAAACTCTTAATTAAAACCTGTTAAACTCCGCTTAAAAATTGACCTTGTGTCATATCCTGCCCGAGCGGAGGGGTTGGTAAATAAGATAAAAACAAACCAGAACCAATAATAAAAACCCAAGAAGTTACTGTTCTCAGGGATTTTGTAATCCAAACTGATAGAAAAATAAAGAGCAATAAACCAGATATACCGATTCAGGGCGATAAAAGAAAAATATGCCTTTTAAATGATATATCTCTGGCAAGAGATGATAGCATATCAATCAAAGAATATAAGTAAATACAAAAATCTGGAAATAGAAATTGAAAAAATGTGACACCTTAAATTACCTCTGCGCCAGTAATAGTGGGAGTAATGAGTAAAGTCAAGAAAAGGACAGATAAACACATCAGCAAGATACCAAGCAGTCTCAGCTTGTATAAAACACAAAAAATTGCACTTTACGGAACTGCTCATCTTCTTAGGAGTGAAGAATCAATGTGACTGAAAAATAACATCTAAAATAGGCATAAAAAAAAACATGATTAAAGAGTACAGATATAATGACTACGTTCCCTCATGCTAGGTCTTGGGTAAAGATACGGTGAATTGTTGTAAGAAACCGAAAGTAAAGATGAAAATTGAATAATAATAATAATGAAGAAGAAGAAGAAGAAGAAGAAGAAGAAGAAGAAGAAGAAGAAGAAGAAGAAGAAGAAGAAGAAGAAGAAGAAGAAGATAATGATTGTATCAATAATTCTCGTTGTTATAATTATTCTTCTCAGAATTTAAACATCAGTAAATTTAATGACAATCATGATATTTGACATTTGCTGAATAAAGAAAGTAAATTTACTGAGAAGGAAGATGGAGATATTTTGGGACGAATCAGAATAACTAAATATACAACAACACAGATTAATTTACATTCGGTTCCATTTCTTTGTCTTTATTCTTTTTTGTCACGATCTTTTTGATGATGTATTCTTCGGCCTTCCTTAGATGTCTTTTGCATTTTGTAGAACTCATTCTGTCATTCGCTCATACGCTGATTTATGCCTCGTTTAAGAAATTCAAACAAAAATATCATGTTGGCTTGTTCTAACTTAACGCGAAAAGTCTTTAAAGCAGTTTTGCTATAGACAGTCAATAGACAATTCTGTGTTTTATACTATAATAGAATGTAACAAGAAAAATTAATTGCCTATTTAAAATAATCCTCATTGTTTGATGTATATCACAAATACTAGAAAGTAAAGAATAATTTGTCATTTAAGGTCGCCATAATTTTCTCACATCTGCCACTTAAGTACCTGAACTCATTGACCTGTCGAATGCTTAGAGAAACATTTTGTCTTCTTTTTCTTCTTATCAAAACGCTTGGATTAATTTGTTCCACATATGTCAATACTTTACAAAGGGCCGTAAAAAAATCTTGAAAGAACCATTTGCAAAAATAGGGGAAAATGACGCACATTTCTTCTCAATGCATTAGCAGATTTTATCGTACAAATTACCATATACTGTTAATGATAATGTTAATGTCATTAGTTCCTGACTACTGACAATACCTCACTTCCTGATTTTCAATGCATTTCTATTGTAAAACCCACAAACATTATACATATAATGATACATATTATTATATTACATGTATAATTTACATTATACATATAATAACCTTATTCTGTCAGAAACACTTGTTTTCATTCCTAGCTATTGAAGTCATTCTTTCAATGTATCTGTCAAGTAAAATCATTGTGTGTGTGTGTACTCAGAAAATAGGGCTGTTATATATATATATATATATATATATATATATATATATATATATATATATATATATAACAACCCTATTTTTTAAGTAATGCTTGAAGTAATTCCTGATCAACGACAATCCTATTCTTTTATGCATACAGATAAGGAGTCGAAGATTGCAAAAATAGATTTTAGCTAAAAAATAGAATTTTTTTTCTTTTAGCATGAAACCCTTTATTAGTTCCTGACCACTAACAATACCTTTTTTCCTAATTTTCAATGCATTTCTATTGTAAAATAACAAATAATATTTTTACATTATACATATAAACATTTTCTCTTAGTAACTCTTGCTTTCATTAATTCCTGACAATTGACGATACCATTCTTTCAGTCCATTTTTCTTGTAAAATCATTATATATATATATATATATATATATATATATATATATATATATATATATATATATATATATATATATATATATATATAAAAGCCTTGTTTTCTAGGTAACGCTTTTATTGAATCTTGACCACTGCCAACACTTCTTATTTTTATGTATAAAGATTAAGAACCGAAAATTGCTAAAATGGATTTCTGGTAAAAAAATTAAGAAGCAAAATTTGTGATTTAAATATCAAACTCCTATCTGTCGCCACAAATATTTATCATATAAATGCCGAAATTGACTCAAGGTAATTGCAAGAGTAGCAGTAAAGTCTCTGGACAGCAATAAATCAAAATCTTGCCTACATATACCGGGTTCAAATACTGTTGACACCAAAATACTACAGTTATTATTGTTTTCTTATCTCTCAAATTTGTCATTGAATATATGTATTTTGCCAACCCCTCCGCTATGTGCAGAGTATGACACAAGGTAATTTTTTGTGGAATACAGTTGATTTGAATTCAGTTTTCGATCTCTTAAGACTTATTGTCAAATCCAGACTTAAGAACCCAGTCTGCTGGTCGGAGAGTGGATGGAGTCATGCCTTTCTTAAGTGTACTAAGGCGAAGAAAAACGTACAGTTTCGTTGATGGTTTGAACACAATTAGTCCATTCCATTTTTAATGTTGATAAACGCCACGATAAGTATGGCTCACTGAATATGTCAATGATTGTAATGAGAGTAAAAGTACTGTAATATTTGATTATTAAATCTTTGCCGTGATATTACGGGTTATACAAACAAATTGAAATCATTCTGTGTCGAAATGAAATCATAGAAACATTTTATAGAACTGAAGAAATATCCTCAACAGAGACATCATTTTGTATCCCCCAAAATAATCAGTGTGAAAAAAAAGAAGTTATCGATTTTTGCAACGAATTAGATCAAGAAGAATTTTGACTTCAATCTTTGAAAGATTTTTATCTAAAGTTGGGATATTTGAGAGGTTCTTGCTTGCTGAAAGGAAGCGAATTAATATGTACGCCTACACACACACACACACACACACACACACACACACACACACACACACACACACACACACACACACACACACGAGCGTGTGTACACACACACATGCATGCATGTTAGGTTATTTTTCTTCCTCTACCACGTACATATGCATGTAGTCTCACGAACACACACACACACATATATATATATATATATATATATATATAAGTATAATTCTGAAAGATTACCAGCTTTTGATGGAAGCTAATATTTCAAATATACACTTATGAAACAGAGACAACTATATATATATATATATATATATATATATATATATATATATATATATATATAAGTGTTTGGTTACACAGCGTAAAAAGTGGGATACATTGACCTACATAGATACAAGAATCACACATTGGGTTATAGTCTTGCACAGCTGTGTTTATAAGTTTCAGTATAGTTAGTTTAAGCATTGCAAATATCTACATTCATTCATACAGGGCGCTTGTCGTAGAACTTTGGTTAGCATCTTATTCTAGCATGGGAGTAAACCCATGCCAAACTAAACCAACCTGAATAAATATCATACAAACCTATTAAAATTAACATATCACACACACACACGCGCGCGCGCACACACATATCATCAAGTCCCTTGACAATCTCTCTCTATCTTTCTCTTTCTCTCTTGATTCGTTCCTATCGTTTATCGCTCCTGGCAGGGCCTCTTGACTGCATTCGGTCTCTGTACTGAGCCGATGTTTGTAAGTTTTTGCTGGTCGGCTAACACTGATGTGTCCATGTGTTGGAGTCCACAGAAGAACGTCGCTTATGAATTCGTCTTTACATCACCTGCTGTGCCCAGCGTGTTCGTCTCACTTGGATGATTAGAAATATGCAAGGCAGGTAGGGGTACAGCTGCAGCTTGTAGGGTGCTGCTTCCAGGATTTGTGTGTACTTTGCTATATTTATTAATAAAAGAGTGCTCAATATCAGTAACGAAACATAGGCAGATCTAAGTTAGAGTCACCGGCGCAGAGTGACTGTCAGTTTCGCGCTTATGCGATCATCCGATAAAATGAAAACTCACTTATTGTGTCTTGGTTTTTTTTTTAATTTAGATCTCAGTCACTATCTCTCAGTCTCTATGTCAGCCCCCTTTCTCTCTCTCTATATATATATATACACACACAAAAAATCAACTGATTTCCATACTAAAAAAGTCTTGTTTTTTTTCGTGTAAAAATAGATTCGAGAAGCTGTAATTTTTGTATCTGCGTTTTTGCGTTTATAAACCAATCGGCGCTTACGGAATCGTTTTAGAATATATTTGAGATACGCGGACGACATCATTTGACTTGCCGCGAAAAAATTTGAAGGATCAAAACCCAAAATAATATAAGAAATCTTTTTGCTCCTAGATTGTACAAAATACATTTTTTAACCAATTACAACCATAGATAAATCATCAACTTTTTAAAAATATCTAATTTCGAGTCTATCTCAATCTTATAAATAAGCAATAAAATAAATATATATTAAATAGATTTACGGATCCATTCCGTAAGTCTACTTAAAATTTTCAGTTTTATTTCTTTTAAGTGAAAATTTAACATTTTATTTCTTCAAGAATGTATTTAATTTCAAAATCGCTTAATCGTACTAAATTGAATGAAAATATTGTTTAGATGAATTTATTTGTACTGTTATTTCAATTTTTCTCCTACTGATGAAAATTTCATTTTACATTTTGGCGCATAAATATATTTTCTCTCTTACATTTAGACACACTCAGACACAGATCTGTTAAACACAAAAAATATATCAACTAGAGTTAGATAATAGCAACATAGTAATGTAATAGTTACATCTCATGCATGAACTTTCTGTCTTAAAATATTGACACTGACTAACATTATCTTTTCTTACAAGAAAAGACTTTGTAACTTCTGTTTTCCAACAAACCTTTCTCACAATTTAAAGAAATAGAAATTATCAATTTGTAAATCGGTATTTTATTCAATCATTTGCACATATGTTCACCACACACACACACACACACACACACACACATATATATATATATATATATAGTGAAATTTGATGGAATCTCAACCTTGGTTAAGTCGTCATTATAAATTTATTTCGGCGGAGAATATTACTATACTCTCCGTCTCGTCAGATGACTTTTTACATGTTGAAAGTCATCTGACGTGAAGCAGAGTATAGTGATATTGTCCGCCGAAATAAATTTATAATGACGACTTAACCAAGCTTGAGATTCCATCAAATTTCACTATATACGCTCTGAATGTGAATTTTGTTATATCCCAGCGAATAAATAAGGGACTAACAATAGCCATACATTGAGAACTCTCATAGATTTATCTGATATTCTTCATATATTCTATAAAAAATAATCCACACCCACTGTCTTTGGACACTGACTGGATATTATATATATATATATATATATATATATACCTTTGATATATATATATATATATATATATACCTATGAAAGAAAAGGTGAAGTTTGTGTAAGTTATGTTATGTCTCGGTAATCTATGAACATCCAAAACTTTTTGAAACTTTTTTTTATTCCTGACCTGGATGAATCACCGCTTAGATAATTGTTTGTGGCTGGGAAATTCGATAGTAGAAGGACACAAATTTCTTGAATCACCTACAAAAGATTTACGCCTTCCGGTGTACTCATACTTCCCGTGACCGTTTTTGAGAACAGCCGCTTTAATCTCTTTTTCGATTGGTTCAAACTTATTTGGCGGGGATAGCTTCCTTTTAAGGAGTGATCTGCTCTACTGATTGAAGTTATCATCGCTTCACTATAAAAAAAGATTGACTTGACATTTGGAGAAATCTTTTGGATGTGTATAATTATGTTTTCTACATTTTCTATACAAGTTCTTAGAATGACGTGTTATTATTATTATTATTATTATTATTATTGATACAGTAATATTAATAGTAATAATAATTGCGAGTTTTTTACACCAGAGTTAACTGATAGTCTTTCACTGGAGTCCAAGTGAAAGCACATCTTCTGTAGTCACCAGGACTCTTCTCAGTATTCTGGCTGATCTTAATAATGTAGTCTGGGTGATCTCGATTTGTCCTCTGATTTCCATCACTACCAGTCTGCTTTCCAAGCCTTTAGAGCTCTTTCTAAGCGCGCCAATCATTATTATTATTATTATTATTATTATTATTTACTCTTTAGAGTTTTTCACATCAGCGTTAGCTGATGGTTTTTCACTGGAGTCTGAGTGACAGCAAGTCTCCTCAAGTCTCCAGGACTCTTCTCAGTATTCTGGCTGTTCTCAATAATGTAGTAGTTTGGATGGTCTCCACTCGTCCGCCAACTTCCAAGTCCTCCAGTCTCTTTAGTAATCCTTTAGTTACTGTTCCAAACGCACCAATTACAATTGGTATGATTGTCACATTATTATTATTATTATTTTTATTATTATTATTATTCCTTTCGAGTTTTTCACACCATGGTTAGCTGATGGTTTTTCACCGGAGTCTGAGTGACAGCAAGTCTCCTCAAGTCTCTAGGTCTCTTCTCAGTATTCTAGCCGATCTTAGTGATACTTTAGCTTGGATGGTCTTGGCACGTCCTCTGATTTCCTGCTCTTCCAGTTCCTTTACCTATCTCTTGCACGTTAGCCACTACGTCGCAGTGACCCCATCCTATATATATATATATATATACCCAATCCCTCAGCTCAAGCAGGATGCGAAACCTGGTCAATTTTCAAACGGAGCTTATTCAGGTCGGTATTCAGAGTTTTTCTTCTCTTAAACAGGTTGCCATTTTTAGGTTAAAGACCTCTACTGTTTACTTATACCCGGAGGGAGAATAGATGCATACTTTTGCTGAGAGTATTAGCGTTATGTGAAATGCAAACAGTTTCTTCAAGGATTTGAACTTGGGTTCTCTGTGTCCATTTCCTACGACGGTAAACATTACAATACGAATTCATCCTCCCTCTCTTTCTCGCTCTCTCTCTCTCTATATATATATATATGTGTGTGTGTGTGTGTGTGTGTGTGTGTGTTTGCCTTGAAAATAGTCTTTTTAGTACTCAGCACATTTATTCTTGTTAGTTTTCTTTTGATCGAATTATCCTTGAAATGCCGATTTCGATAAGATTTATTTCTTTAAATGATCTCTTCCACTTACGCTTGAGAGCGATTTCTTATTTAGAAAACAAGAAAAAGTTCGGTCCAGTGAGTATGGAAAGTATTGCACTTGCTTTCGCCGCAGATTTCTAAACAAAAATATTGAGATCAAATAGTATAAAGAACTGGCACTGACTCGGCTAGACTTCACCAATTCATTGTGTTAAAGCACTTATACTCATTTACCAAGTTTAGCTTAAATGGTACAAGGCTACCATAGTGATGCACTAAGTGAGGAGCAAACTCACTACACTGGCGAACTGGGTAATGAGAGGCGTTCTATCTACGTTATTATTGTCCGATAGGTGATTATTTTCTACCGACAGTGATTTTTGTGGAACCAATCAATCTTCAGAGTTGCGAATGAACATCATTACCAGTAGCCTATTATCATAGAGGTTTAGGAGGTGCCCGTGGTGTAATGGTTATCGTCGTAGGAAATGGACACAACGACACGAGTTCAAATCCTGTACGAGACTGATTGCATTTCACATAGCACTAATGCCCTTGGGAAAGGCATGAATCCAATTATTCTCCCTCCAACTATGGGTAAATAGTAGGGCAGACTAGGTTCTTCAGCCTTGGTGAGGCAACTAGTCTAGGAGAAGGAAAACTTTGAATTCAAACCTGTTAAACTTCGCTTAAAAATGACTTTGTGTCATATCCTGCCCGAGCGGAGGGGTTGGTAAATATGATATGATTATCATAGCTTCACGTCGACAAATCCTCGATAACGTGATCTAAAATGATTATCCTGATTGTCTTGCAGAATAATTGGAATTCGGTTTTTCTCTCTGGGAAGCACTCTCTTTTTTGATTGTATACTTTTACTTAGATGTTATGATACATGCCTAACATCTATATGTGCAACGCGCGTGCGATTGTGTGTGTGCGTGCGTGTGTGTGTGTGTGTGTGTGTGTGTACGAGTGTGTCTATGTATGCGTATGTGTGTTTGCATGAGGTCCTTTCTGTGCGTATGCATGTATGCGCATGCGTGAGTGCGTACGAAAGTAAATATTAGTGAAATCCCGCATTTTTAATTCTGATAGGTTTTTAGGAGTCCGCTATATATATATATATATGTGTGTGTGTGTGTGTGTGTGTGTACCAAACACCTACGCCGTGGCGGGGGGCGGACTTCTTGTGGCGTTATGGCTAACGTGCTAGATTTTGACATTGTACTAAACGAGTTCGAACTTCAGTCTCTCTAATATGTTCACATTTGGGCGGACACTCAAGGGAAATGTATGAACTCCCTTTACCCCTAGTTATAAGTTAAATAGTACCACTACTGTTCTTCTACAAGGATAGCGTTGGCTTTGAATTACCCACGAAGATTGATATGCCTTTAATTTAAGATACCAAACCAAATCTGCCACGGGAACGATGTGATAGATCAATTTTTAAGCAAAGTTAAGCTGGTTTGATCTCAAACATTTTCTTTTCTTAAACTGGCTATTTTACCCATATATATATATGATTTGTAAGAGAATAGTTTGTTGATAGCATTATTTTAAAAAGAGCCAGAGCTCATTTGTTTTCAAAGAAGATTTGGAATGTTGGTTCCAAGAAAATATGCCTTCTCAGCACCCATGTCTAGTGTCATATTTTATAGATTATATCAAATTATAGCGGTATCCATTATTGACCGGTAGTATTTACCAGTAGCTGGTGTGTATGCACTGTGCGCGCGTGTGTGTGTGTGTGGGGGTTACAAGCCTTTCTCAAAGGCATATGCATGAAGTGAAAGGCAAATAGCCTCTTTCTGGATATGAACTCGGATCACCGATTCTATTTCCTACGGCGATAACTTACGCGAAGCGAGCCTTCACTATATAAAAACAAAATTTTCAGAAGATTGTGCTGCGCCAATGTTATTGATGCTATCAAATGGCACCCTTACGATAATCGAACCGTTGCTTCTTGTTCAACTCGAACGTCGTCTTAGTAACTTTTGACTCCTTCCGAATTAGCTCAGTTCAACGAACGCCATTATCTGACAGTGTAAATATCAAACAAACGACTTCCTACCCATTCGCCAAAACCCGTCACCAACCTAAGTAATTAGTGTAACCACTTATTGTTTTAACGGATCCATTTACTGCTGTGTTCCTTAACCAACAATTACCGTGACCGACGCCAAAATGTTTTCGTGGTGTCGTGTGTGGTCGCTTGATAATTTTTTCCCGCTATGAAATATAAACAAACCGTGAATCTTTTAAGCGAACGGGTGGGCTGGCATAGCGCATAAACTGCTGTGTTGGGTCGATGTTGCTGATGTTTGCAGAGGAAGACGCATCTGTACATATGGTTTCAGCCCACGCGGAGATAGACCTATGATTGTGTGATAGCAGCCGGAGATTGAATCAGAAACAATGCTACCCACCAAAACATTCACTCACAAAGAAGAAGAAGAAGAAGAAGAAGAAGAACGCTGTAAGTCTGTGGACCCCACAAAACACTGTTAAGTTCGCTTCCAACGCTGTGGGAATGGTGCCAGTGCAACCCCCCCCCAAAAAAAAACAAACAATACTTGATTTGTCATTGGATGATGACTGAACATCGATTAACATTTGCTTTGGTTGTGTCTTATGGCATATCAACCGTTGTAGGTGATTTAATAACAAATTCCGTTCACACTCACACACCACAAACACACACACACACACACACGTTCGTTCGTTGTGTAATGGATACTCTCGTAGGAAATGGACACAGAGACCCGAGCTCAAATCCTAGATGAGACTGTTTGCATTTCACCTAGCGTTAATACTTTTGGGAAAGGGATGAATCTAATTATTCTCCCTCCAGCTATGGGTGAATAGTTGGAGAGACTGGTTTCTTAACCTTTGTTTGACGACCGGTTTTGGAGAAGGAAAACTCTGCATTCAAACCTATTAAAGTCCGCTTTTAAATGGACCTTGTGTCGCATCTGGCTCGTGCAAAGGGGTTGTTGGTACACACACTCACACACACAATATATATATATATATATATATATATATATATATATATATATATATATATATATATATATATATATATATATGATTTGTAAGAGTATAGTTTGTTGATAGCATTATTTTAAAAAGAGCCAGAGCTCATTTGTTTTCAAAGAAGATTTGGAATGTTGGTTCCAAGAAAATATGCCTTCTCAGCACCCATGTCTAGTGTCATATTTTATAGATTATATCAAATTATAGCGGTATCCATTATTAACCGGTAGTATTGATAGTTTAAAAAGATTCTATTAATGTGTCAATTAAGTTTAATTGACAATTTAGGGTCTGTTAAAAGTTTGTCCTTCATGGGACAAAATAAAAGTTATGTGGCTAACATTATAGAAGGTTAGAAGTGGATTATAAGTTTACTTTAGTCAGCTGAGAATCACCGAAAGGAATGGATCTAATTTCCACCTATTCTCTGATTCAAGTGGTTCCCTGGTATTCGCAGCCGGATAATATATGCGAAAAGTAAAATGTACATAAAAATTTATTGTTATTCATTTTGGTGAAACAGTGTACGAGAGAAGCGATGGCAAGGCAAAAGAAATAAGATGGCGGCGACAGAAACAATAATTAGACGACAGAGAGATGACAAAGAGAGGAGACGGACATCGAAGAGAAGATGAGAGGATGTAACAATGTGTGTTTTAGAGACTTCTTCTTATTTCATACTTATCAAGGCAACTATCTCAACCACAAAGCCAGACAGCCCAGTCGGGTGAGGCAGTAGAATACACGGACTGCATCTCTGCAGAGGAGTAAGACCCCCACCTCCTTCCAACGAATGTCCCGGATATGAAATTAAACAATCTGATGGTGAACCTCCAGTCAAGGACATTTGGGGTATGTGGAGTACCCCTTTATTGACATTACTCCCAGTTCCACTCTGTTCCAGAGTGGTCGCATCTGATAGGGTCCTATCTATAGATCAAATATATCTGTTTGACGTTTAAACGGAATACAAACAAGCCGACTGGACTGGCTTAATGTTTTGTTGCTTTTTAAAAAAAATTTTCTATCACCGCAAAAGTTTGTTGATTTTGCTTGGTGTAAATATTCAATTCTCTCAACAGCTCAATTGTAAGACAGTTTTAATTTATTGATAGGTGGATTGATTTTAACGGCATGTCATCCTGTCTAAGGTTGCTTCATAGCGAGAAGTTTAGGAATCGCGTTAGTTGTACGTTCATATTTATAGTTTCTGTGTAGTTTCTTAAGAGTTTTTTTTGGCACACGGTCTTATCAAATACAAATAATTCTTTCACAGATCTATTTGACTTGTAGAGAAGAGGAAAATCTCGTATTTTGTTTTGGCGCGCAATTTAATTCAACACTGAATTTCACCCAATCAGGATGACTTATCCTATTCAGCCCGGACCTTCATTTCCGGCTAGCAAAACGGGTGAGCGGCCAAACCCCCTCTCTTCGGCTTGAGACGGCGACCAGAACAGACGTTCCTCTGATCGTCCCTGCTTAGCGATGCTTTTTAGCCAGACAAGCCACCCAGTGTGGACATCTCCCTGTGGCTTTAACACTAGCAGCAGCAACATGGACACCCAACGAGGGAACCATCTAATTTATGGATTCTTTACGAGGAATCCCAGTTGAACATTCAGCATGCCTTCCACAGGCACCACTTCATGTCACCCCAAAAATTGACTATGTCGATCCGAGCGTAACTCCGCTCTCGACAACATGGGGATAT
The DNA here is from genome assembly GCA_963585895.1 of Sepioteuthis lessoniana. NCBI lineage: Eukaryota > Metazoa > Mollusca > Cephalopoda > Myopsida > Loliginidae > Sepioteuthis > Sepioteuthis lessoniana. The sequence continues at coordinate 35,273,096 of OY757911.1, forward strand.
CGCAGACTCTCCTCCAAAAACCAGATACAAAACTACACGGTGACTTTAAACACATCCCTCACACGTCCAACAACACGCTGCCATCTCAACATCCCGCTAAGCCATTTCGTCTCCAACTCTAACAAACCTAAACACCACGAGTCTTGCAGCACCAAGAACAAACCACATTCAAAGCTGCAAATAAAGAACTTTCGTTGTTGTGTTGTTAAAGCAAAGTTTCGTAATTCATTTGTGTGCCTAAAAACAATAGTGCTATCCTAAAAACGCTATAGACTCATAGATTAGACCCTAACAGATCTTACCACACTGGATCAGAGTGGATATGGGAGTAATGACAATGAAGGGATACTCCATGCACCAAAGATGTGCTGAACTGGAGAGTCACCATCAGATGCATCACTTTTTGGGCGGTAGGGAGTCTTACCTCTCTGCGGGAAATACGGTCAGCATATTCTAAGCAACGGCGACAGAGTGATTATGCGATTGGTGAAAAAACCTCATGTATGCATGCATGTATGTATATGTGTGTGTGCACGAACATGTGTGTATATGGATCAACGGCCAGCCAAAAGGGGAAAAAAGGAAAAAGCAGAAAGAGATAAAAAAATTTATAAAACTGACAAATCATTTGTTCCATTGTAAACTCGGCTTGTAAGATTTCTGTCAATGTCTATTTTGGTGAGCATTAGTCTTAAAATGAATGTCATTTCAATAATCCTGATTGATTGATTTTAATGGCATATCAAACTGTCTTGGGAGTGCAAGTAAACAGTGTCCACGATGTTAAGAATCCCTTTTTTAAATGAACATTTCATTTTGCAAAATTTTCGTTATTTAATCAATCTATTCTACGTGCAGTCGATATATTTGTAAAATTATAAAATATTTCACATGGAGGTGCCCGTGGTGTAATTGTTATCGTCGTAGGAAATGGACACGGCAACACGAGTTCAAATCCTGGACGAGACTGATTGCATTTCACATAGCACTAATACCCTTGGGAAAGGTATGAATCCAATAATTCTCCCTCCAGCTATGGGTAAATAGTAGGACAGACTAGGTTCTTCAGCCTTGGTTAGGCAACTAGTCTAGGAGAAGGAAAACTCTGAATTCAAACCTGTTAAACTCCGCTTAAAAATTGACCTTGTGTCATATCCTGCCCGAGCGGAGGAATTGGTAAATATATATAAAATATTTCACATGTGATACAGAAGTCCAAGCATCTTTCTACTTCTTTCTTCAGACAATGTGTGCATATCATCACAAACACACACACACACACACACACACACACACACACACACACACACACACACACACACACAACCAATGCAAAAAGAAGTTATAAAAATCATACGTGAAATACATGAAATACATGAAAAAATCCGTTGCCTGACAATGAAGAAAAAGATATTTATTTAAGTCAATATATATTTATTTCTCAACAAAATCTTATTCTTGTTACTGCACTTTATTCGGTTGGAAATTACTCACACAGATCGAACGTTATACCGTGAAATTTTCAGCAAATTAAAAACTCAGCAAGTCAGGAATTCACAGAATTTCACAGTCGCCCCAACATCACCATAAAAAAGCAGACAAAACAAACATTTTTGTAGTACTCATGAATTCAGCAAATTGAAAAATTCAGCAAATTAAAAATTCAGCAAATAGCTACATGTCAGATTACAGACTAATTGATCCACGTATTGTGTTCATTTCTGGTTGTGATTGTTGGTTGAAGGATATAATCGATCAAATGAACAACTTTACACACACACACACACACACACACACACACACACACACACACATATATATATATTGAAACATATTTGAGTGAACATTACAGGTATTTTTATGCCAGAATATTTTAAAACTTCGGGATAAAAAGGTAATTTCAATCAAACCTGAATTCCGAGATCTCCTTAAGGCTGAAGCTATCAAGAACAGATACAACAAAAAACAACGTACACTACTGACTTGACAACGGAAAAATGCCGCTAAAGAATTACACAGTCACCCCAACATCACCATAAAAAAGCAGACAAAACAAACATTTTTGTAGTACTCAATAAAACTGACTACCATTTAAAATCACAAAATATTCTCGATGACCACACCAAATTCAAAAAAATTAGATAAGAATCTCACCAACCAACTAAGATAAAAAAAAATAATAAACTAATCACTGATAGTAATACCGAACATGATAGCACAAAACTATCCAAAATAATTTGTGATTATAAACCCGATATCTATACAGAACTGTAAAAATACATAAATCTAATCATCCTCTGAACCCAATTATAAATACCTACACCGATTTATGAACACTCAAAAACAATAAAACAATTTATTACACCATACTTACTAAGTAAATATAACATAAAATCAATACATGAATTAATTCAAATCCTACATACAGTTAAACCCGATAATGCTATATTAGCTTCACTCGATATGGAAAATCTATTCACTAATGTACTTGTCAATGAAACCATTGATATTATTATAAATTATATCAATAACCACCCACTCTTCCTTCCTCTTAAAATCAACCCTAGTATACTTCGAAAAATACTCCTAACATGCACAACTGAAATTTTATTTTACGACCACCTTGGTAATATTTATACTCAGACAATGGGATCTGTCCTGGGCCAGATCTTCAGTAATTTCTACCTGTCCAACCTTGAAAATAAAATATTTAATAGCATTAAAAAAAACCTTCAATATACCTTAGATATGTTGATGATATACTTATTCTTGCTAATGATATTAATGAAATAAACATTCCAAAAACTCAGTTCTTTACCCATGGACTAAACAAAAACAATAAAATTATTTCCTTTTTAGATGTTCTCATTGACACAAACAATAATAACTTCACTACCTCTACTTAAAAAAACCCCACTAATAACAAATCCTGTACCCTCAATTTTAAAAGTGAATGCCCCTTCCGATATATATAAAAAAAGCAAGTATTAATAACCTAATATCCCGTGTAAAACTAATCCCCTCCTCCAAAACAATATTTTATCATCATCATCATCATCATCATGTCGTGCTGGTAGCACGGATATCCCTGACCATCTCTCGCCACTTATCCCTATCGTTCATCGCCTCAGGCAGGTCTTCTGGACAACATCCCGTATCCTTAAGAAATAAAAAACAACAACTCTCATCAGTAATGGGTTTCCTGATTACATTGTTGATGAACAAATTAAACATACAATTAGAAATGTTAGCCAACAAAATAAACACTTCAACACTTTACCCAATGAACAAGCATTTATCAAACTTTTTTCATCGTGACCAAATTCACTGCAATTATAAATTAGATGAAAATATCTTAAAAATTGATTCAAAGAAACACACTCCCCACTTATCCTAATAAAAATTAAAACACATCATAGACTATAATAAATTTAAAACCTCCTACACAGTTAATAATAATTCCTCCCTCTCGATTGGAGCTTTTCAAAAATCTAACGTTACATATCAATTCAAATGTCCTTTAAAAGATTATATCTCTTAAAACAACAATATATATATAACCTCAACTACGTTATCGAGAAGACTTACTATGCATCCTTCTGATACCAGTTCTATAGACCAACATCGAAAAAAATATTCATGCCCGACAACTGAATTTCGGAAAATTCTTACCGAAAACAACAATATTAGAACAAAGATTCTAGAGGCGCTACATATTAGAAATATGCAACTCAAACTTAATAGCACTGATTTTAAATCTATTGCGAATGTACATAAATGTCTTTAAATGATGAAGCTATTTATAGAAACAAGTTTTAAAAAATAAATGCTACGCAATAAACAATTGATTGTGGAATGTTTATCAACCAATTCCCGCCGGATACATAAATCGATACGGCATCTTGAAAGGATTAACAAAATATATGTCGACGAAAATGTCTATAATGTTCAATAAGGAAATGCTTCCCACACACACACACACACACACACGCACACACATACACACACACACACACACACACACACATATATATATATATATATATATATATGTGCGTGTGAGTAAAGTTGTTCATTTGATAGATTGTATTGTTAAATATCATATCAAATATTCATATGTATATATGAAAATTTGATATGATATTTAGTATATATATATAAGCATACGTATTTCAACTGACGATTGTATTTTTGATACACGAAAATTTTACTAATGAAACTGACATAACAGTTTTTTGGGCAGTGATTTACTCTACTGTCAAGTATTCGAGTCCTTTCTTGATTACAAAAGGTTTTTAAAGGATTTTTTATACACACACACACACACACACACACACATCTATCTATCTATCTTGTCTCAGCTTGTCACAATCGCAATATATATATATATATATATAACGATTGCTCCATTTTCACAAGTAAGAGATTTGAGACAATTTTCTGTGACATCATATTATAGTCAATATCTTTTCCATGAAACAAGTCATGCCAAAACCCCCTTCCACACGAACCCTTCCCTGCTTTTTTCTTATCATCTTCCTAAAATCTATCTCCACTTTCAAAACAAAAAAAAATCTTTAATGAAACCTGATACATTTGACTTTAAATCCCTCCCAACTTTCCTGCAACGACTATTCCCCTTCCACTCTCTTCACATGCTTTTTAATGGAAAACTCAGAAAACAGTCTCTGTTCGTGAAGATGAAATAAAGCCCGAACGAAATATCACACATCTAAATCTGAGTCAAGTGTTTGATTTATCCAACTTACCACATATTTCTATCATACTGTCCGATTTACTACAAATCTATCTTTTCAACACACACACACACACACACACACACACACACACACACACACACACACACACACACACTCACATATATATATATTTACGGAGAAAAATTGAAAAACAAAATAATCCAAAGTGAAGAATTTATTGTGAAAGAAAGTCGACGCTATAACGTTTCGGTTTTAATAAACCATCATCAGGACTTTAGAAATAATGGTACTAAGTGTTGTTAGATCAAAGATTGATATTTAAACATGATCTAACAACACTCGATGTCATCTTTTCTAACTCCTGATGATGGTTTATTAAAACCGAAACGTTATAGTGTTGAATTTCTTTCACAATAAATTCTTCACTTTGGATTACTTTGTTTTTCAATTTTTCTCCATATTGTCGGATTCTTTTCCATTATTTACTTACACACACACCCGCGCGAGCTTACACACACATATATATATATATATATATATATACATTGTAACGGGTGTATGCCAACCTTGATAATGATACCTACTTAACCATAGTTGCAGCACGAAATAGAGCTGTCAGTCTCTTTCTGTCTTGTTTTAAACCACCATCCACGAATAAACTGTAAGCGGATGAGTATTAATTAGGTCATGTTCGACCACCCAGCACCAAGTTTATTCATCAGGAACAGACGCCCGAGAATCTGTGTCTCTTCGTTTCTCCTTATCGTTCCGATTGACCAGTGACTCGAGGAATTGCTATTATTATTTTTTTTACTCTTTTTGTTTGCAAGTATAAAATTTGACCATATATATATATATATATATAATATTTCAAAAATAAGATCTACGAATTAACTAGACTTCTTCAGATCAATGAAGAGCATTGATCAATGCTTTTTGACAGGATGGAAATAAATTTATTATCTTAATGTGACCGATTGTTGTTTTTTTATTTTGAAAAAATGATTTGCTCTGTAGATTTTATTTGCTTTGAGCTCTTGATCGGGACGATTTAACTTTAATATTTTAATATTCTACTCAAATATTTAAATTGTCCCGCTTGGAACTGTTCCAAACTCCGGATTTACTGTATTAATGACTGATATATATATATATATATATATATATGTGTGTGTGTGTGTGTGTAAAGTTACGTTATATATACGTCATGTTAAGTTCGCGTAGTGCGTGACTGTCGCCATCATAATTGGAGGTTGCTGCATTGCTTTGAGCTGAGTGCAGAAGTACATTATCATTATAAATCTGCCCCCTAACCAGCTGATCACGTGCCAGACCATTCATAACGCAATTCATAATGGAAACGCCGCAATAATTCCAAGAAATGCTGTTTAGTGACAGTTTGGCCTCCACGAGCCTATTTAGGAAGATCTACATCCTCTTTGTCGAAAAAAATAAGTGAACAGCTCTTTGGTCTGGCTCCAAAGGCACCTAGTTTCGACTAGGCTACCTTCGGGTGGGCGAGCTGCATTTTTGTCTCCTTTGTCCCCCATGCACGGCACTAGACCAAGCGTCTAGTTTAAGCCGTTTACTGGCATACGTGCCCGGACCCACATTTGGGTTCGTGAAACTGCTTGCCTCATCAGGCTCACATTGCACTAAGTGAGCCGATGAGCAGCACAGACAAGCAGGGTTCGAGTCTCGGCTCGTTCCCGACCTTCCCCTCCCCTTTATCCCCACTTTAATCGGCCTTCGGGCTTTTGACCTTGTGTCAAGTCGTGTCTGGTGGGAGGCAGCGACAAATACTTGGCTCCAAATTCGGCAATCATTCTTTGGCTTTGGTGAAGGAGAATTCCACAGAGATGACTGAGCCTTAGTTTCAGGATAGTTACTACGATTTGTCCATCGATTTCTACCCACTGGAGCAAATCAGTAGCTATGGTTATCCTTCTGCTCTGCCCTCAGAAGCCGTGGGGGAAAAAAAACTTTACAGCAACTCGTCTTTAGCCCACATCTTTATTGATAATAATGACCCAACGGAAATGTCAATTTGATCACAATGAACTCGGATGGTCATTCTTCTATTCATCTTTATTAGAGTACATCCCTTTTTGTTTCAACGATTCTACTGGCCGAAAACCTTCCTGGACGCTCACCACTATCAACTAACGTTCTTTTTTGCGGCGATGTCAGTTAAAGACCCTGGCAGAGCACTTAGTAAAATGTCCATAAGCTTCTTACAGAATATCGAATGTTTCAAAAGCAGTTTTGCCCAGTTTTTGGCAAAATCTAATGCAGATTCATCCTTCAGTATTTTCTGCTATAAAAATGTTACACAAATTGTTCACAATTGAGCAATTTATATAATGAAGTGATGATGTTTAAACCTAATTGCTCTTTAGACGACTAATCTTTTTCTGGATGTGCCAGTATGAAAGTCAAAAAGTAATATATATATAAAATAACTTACTGAATAAAAGCACTTACGGCGACAGACAAAAAATCCCGCCAGTTATTCGAAGATAAAAATATACCACGAATCACTGTCTAAGGGAAAAAATTATTGGAAAAAAAAAGAAAAGGCCAATCTTGTCACACCAATTGAAAAAAATCAAGAGATACGCAATCGGTTGATAAAAAAAAAACACCGTAAAATGCTGCCAAGCTACAAGTACAAAAAGTGCTCAATACTAAGTAGAGCAAAATAGTTACAAAAATTATTTCGTGAGTCAGGAACTAACCTACTACAGTTTCGCCTAAACGGTTCATTAGGGTACCTAATTCTGACTCAGAATTAGGTACCCTGATGAGCCGTTTAGGCGAAACTGTAGTAGGTTGGTTCCTGACTCACGAAATAATTTTTGTAACTATATATATAATGTAATTTCCTATATTTATAAATAAAAATATTCAATATCTCTGACACACACACACACACACACACACACACACACACACACACACACACACACACACACACACACACACAACCATATATATATATATATATATAGGGTGTAATGGCCGAGGTGCTGGACTGCGATATCGCAGTGAACGAGTTCGAGCCCCAGTCGAGTGAATACGTTTACTTTCGGACTAGTATTCTTGGGGAAGATATGAACCCCTTTATCCCCCAGTTACAGTTCTTCAACAAGGATGGCCTTGGCATTAAATATTCCGAGAAGGTTCCTATGCCATTAAATAAAGCAACCCAAACCAAACGAAACCATATATATATATATATATATGTGTGTGTGTGTGTGTGTGTGTGTGTGTGTGTGTGTGTGATCAGTGATTAAGTTAAAGCTTCGCAATTCTTTCCAGAAGCCTTCCAGAACAAATCATTTCAAAATTCGAAAATGAAGGAATAAATGAAAGGAGAAGGGAGTTGTTTGCTACATCCGGCCAGTGCTATGAAATAATTAATGAGAACAGAGGACGTCTGTGCAGACTTCCGGTCTGACAAGTAAACACAAAACGACCTTAACATAAGGTCGTCGTTCTTTGTTCGCTTGTCAAACCAGAAAACCATTTTTTCCGTTTTATGGCTAACTTTTCCTTTTTTTTCCTCCTTTCCTTTTTTCTTTCTTTCTTTTGTTTTTTCTCTGCCTTTAATTCACATTCTAAGTTCTTTTTAAGCTCTAATTCTTTCTTTCTTTCTTTCTTTCTTTCTTTCTATTCCACCTTTTATCGTATCTGTCTTTTACTTTCGTAAATTAGTCTTTCTTTCTTTCTTTCTTTCTGAGCAGGTGTCATTGATGAAGTCTAATTAATTGTATCAATGCAGCAGCCATAATATAACCGTGACCCAGATCCATGTCAATTCACTGAATTTACTGGGTTTTTTTTCAGTTGTGAATTGCCTTATGGACGTTGACTATCATTGGTTGGAGAAGAAGAAGAAGAAGAAGAAGAAGAAGAAGAAGAAGAAGAAGAAGAAATGATATATTTACTTGCTGAAATGCATGTTGCCTGAAGTTCTCCGAATGACTATTTTCTTTATTCCACACAACATTCAAATAAATATATTCTTCTGTGTTATTTTAAACAGAGAGTTTTGGCTGATACACTATTTGAGCTTCCTTGGGTTTAATATTTATCCGATCAGATAGGATTTGACCCGAGGTCATTTTAATTGGGGGTGACTCATGCGCGGCCGTCACAAAAAATGCTTGAACCTGCCAGCATTCCCCATTTTTGGGGTGTCTCAGGCGCCAAGCGATGAACTTAGCTCTGCCAAGCAGGTATTGCCCTGGAAAATGCCCTCTGGGAACAGGCAGTTAGTACAACGACACGTGCTCGGCTTGAACGCCAATTGGATTGGAAGGCTTCCTCTGGTTTATGTATGTTGTGTCTGGTGGTCTTTAGAAGTCGCTTAGATTTTTTTCATCCTTGTTGGCAGGGCTTAGAATATGCTGACAGTATACTCTACAGAAGGGTAAGACCCTCCCCTCCCAAAGGGGGTGACACTTAACTCCTTATGATAATGAGGCTCCAGTTCTATAAATCTGAGAAGTATGTAGTCTCCATTCGTTGCCTTAGTTCCACTCTGATCCGGAGGGGGTGTCCTCGTGGTGTAATGGTTAAAGCGATGGACTGCGGAATCGTAGTAAGCGAGTTCGTACTCCAGTCGCACTATTACGTTCACTTTCGGGCAAATACCCTTGAGAAAGGTATGAACCCCCTTATCCTCCCAGCTATGGGTTAAATAGTACCACTACTGTTCTTCTAGGAGAATAGCTTCGGCATTAAATAACCTACAAAGGTTGATATGCCATTAAACAAAGAAACCAAACCAAACGAAACCAAATCTGATCCGGAGTGGTAGTACCTGTTAGAGTCTCATCTGAGGGTCAAATAGATCTATTTTTAGAATCATTCGTATTCGACAGGAATGCTTGAGGCCATACAACTGCGATTTATTAATATTAAGAATAGTTACATGAAGCTATATTTGTTTACTAAGGAATATCATTAGTTACTTGAAACCATATAAGTATGTACAAATCAATAACTATTAAAAGAAATAATTACTTGAAACCGTATAATTGCGAGTATAAATCATTAGTATTAATTTGGAATACTTGCGACCAGATAACTATCAGCAAATTATTTGCATTTGATGAGAATACTTGATATTTACCGGAGGGAACCCCTGTGGTTTAGGGGCTAACATACTGGACTACGACATCATAGTATGAGAGTTCGAAATCCAGTCACGCTATTACGTTCTCTTTTGGAGAAAGATATGAACTCCCCCCCCTAAGTTGTGGGTCAAACAATAACACTGGTCCTTTTAGAGGGATAGCTTTAGCATTAAATAACCCACGAAAGTTGATATGCCATTAAACAAAGAAACCGAAACCTTGATATATAACTATGTGCAAAAAATCACAAAAAATGTAACTATAAATGTGCAATGAAAGAGATACTTTAACCTCGGCATAAAATATCCTTAGACAGGTTGTTATGCCGTTAAATAATTTAGGTATTTTTTTACTTTTCTGTAAGAGGAACACAATTTATCAAGTTCATGGAACTAATTTCCAATGTATCCTTTACACTAGATGATATTGGAGAACTTCAATCTTTATCAGAGAACCTTCCTGACATTGATCCCAACCTTCCTCATTTTGGAAGTCTTCAATGGGCAAAATAATCGTTTTCTATATTTTTAAATCTACACTCAGAATGAAAATTTTTTCATTTTTTAAAAAATGTTCAGTTGTTGGTCAGGAAAATATCAAGCTAATATTAAAAGAAAAAAACAACAAAAAACAAAACAAAAACCTACCAAGGGGAATACCTTTTTTTTTTTTTAATCTCCCTTAATAAATTCCCTTGAGACCACAGACACTTATCACGGCGTCATTTCTCAAAACTGTCCGCAAAATCCTCTTTCAGGATGACTGTCGGCTGCTTCATTGCATTGTCCTTCATCTTGTCTACAGTGTCTGTTCGCCGACTGTTTAATCTTTAGGAAAAGCCGGAAGTGACTGGGTGGGGGAACACTGGAATGTAGTTGAGGGATGGGGTTGATGCTAAGATTCCTGAATAAGACGTGAAGAATCTACTCGCTTGGTCAATAAGTTGACGACGGTCTCGCACTACATGAACTTAATGGCGTCTCACTATCAAGGAACTCCACGCATGCGCAGTAAAGCTTACTGTATTTGATTTAGTTATATCTAAGCCACGCAACTGCTTCTCATTTTTCTGGACAGACTCCATGAATGCGTCTTCTTTCATTTTACGAATTTTAAAAATCTGACTTATTTTAGAGTATTTTTAAAAAAGCCCAAATTCTAATATATATATATATATATATATATATATATATATATATTTAAATATTCTTTTTTTTATCAAACCCGTTGAAACTGTTTTGGTTCTGGTGCTATGACCAGAAAATCAATTTATTAAGCTAAATCTGGCACAAGGGGAAAAGTTTGGAGTGCATGTGAAAATCTGATTCATTCCTGCCGTTCAAGTTAACGAATCAAATACATAATTCAACCTGGGATAGGGAACCTCTGCTCATTAGGCAGTACCCCACCCCTCGTTACTCAAAGAATGGTAAGGGCAGACGCAAGTTCTCAAGTCTCCCGAAAAAACTGAATTATTTCAGGATGAACTCCAGGAAAATGTGTCACGAGTCGTGTAGGATGGGTATACAGTCTTCAACATAAATAAATAAATGAAAATTAATTACATTTTTTACCTTTGTCAAATCGGTTGGGATGGTGGTGAATCATTGCAAGGGGCCCTGCTGTTATTTATTAAGCATAGTTTGATATAACAAGAAGCCAAATGACTTGAAATTGAGTTTGGAAAATTATGTTGCATCGATTTTCCAAATGAGGTTTCTCGGTCCTGAAAATCAGCATTAAACTTCCTGTCAACATTTAGGTTGAAAGAAGGCTATCGGCGCTGGTAAGAAATGCACAAATATCTCACGGAGTTCTTCTTCTTCTTCTTCTTCTTCTTCTTCTTCTTCTTCTTCTTCTTCTTCTTCTTCTTCTTCTATAAAAAATGGGTCATGATTGTGTTGAATTTGTAACATTATAAATTAGTCTTCATATCATTGTGCCTAAGGAAAATCTGTTGTCTCTTCTAAAAGCTTTTTCGATTGGAGCTGGAAATTATTTGAAAGAAAAAATCATGAAGCAGAATTTCTATTTTGATACTTTTCACCTAAATCTTGAAAAATTATATTTTTAAAAATTGTTGTTCTTTAATAAACTTTTTCGTTAAAAAAAGATGGTTATAAACGTTTAAATTAGAATCTACTTCATTATCAATGTATTAGGCTATGGCCCTAGCGCTAAGATTTCCAAAGAAGTCACTTCTGAGCCGTTAAATTTAAATGAATCGGCTCATTCAAGTAAATATGTGAACGAAGGCTTTTATAGATGACTATTGCTAATAGTACTTAACCAAATGTTGTAAGGTGATCATTATGAAAAAATAACAGATGTAGAGTCACGTTTATTATAGCTTTGGTTAATCATTCGTTATTAAAGTACGTTTTATTTGTTTTTATCGTTTATTTACGACATGTCACTTCTTTGTTTATACAGAGTGCGGCATAACGGAAGAAACCTTCGTGTTCATTCAGAGACCTCAAATACCATCGAAAATATCCCCGAAAATCAATAAGTATTTCGATTTTTAATTTCATCATTTTCCAGACTTATAGATTGATATCCACATATTTTCTTTTTAAATCATGTTTTTAAGCCTTCTTTTTTATATGACGGCTAAACTTTCACATAAAATGGATTCCCACTTAATTCGTCACCTGGTCGCGTCTGAGAAGATCTATATATAGAAAGAAAGGCAGCCATCTGCTTTTTGTAATGAATACAAAGAGAATGGGTTATTGAGGATGGGCGTGATGCAAACACTCTCTCACAGCGTAGTAGACAATTGGACATAAAATAAGAGTTACAGATCCAACCTAAAAACCAGTATTAGCTAAATCTGCTAACAGAGTTTAAAACGTTTACTGACATAACTCTTACAAAAACAAAAAATGGCAGAGCTTTAGTAATAAGGACAGGCAGACATTTGATGAATTATAAGTCCAAGTCCTTTGGCGATTCTTGTCAGAGATCAAATGACAGCAAGTCACCTAAGATCTTTCTTGTTTGCCTCGCAGAATCCTGAACTACCTGGGGGTCTGGACAATCTTGATAATTGTTTCTCGGATGTCTGATTCCTTTAATCCCAATGCGAATATTTTTTGATATTATTCCAAGTGCTTCAGTTTTTATGGGTACAATTCTTAACGTTTTTCTTTTTTTTTTTTTTTAATTTTTTGCTTTTGTTTTTCTAATCTATTGCTTTCTTTCATTCGTCTCCATTTTGGGTTTCACTAGCGTGTGTGTGTCGAGGTATGAGCAATTGAGTATGCACCCTGGTGTGTTCGGGAGCTAATTTTGGTTATTTGCGTTTCGCGCGCAAACTGATCTCTGAGGATTGAGAAACGTTGAAGTAATTCACCCGGGACAATTACAAGGGAGAGAGAAGGAAAATTAGGCTGGCACCATGGCATCTAAGTAATAAGAAAATGTCAAGAGACTTGTTTAAGAAACCTGACGTCTTTCGATAATGACAACACCTTCAAAACACGTGTGTGCACTCATGAACGACCACATGCAGAAATATAGAGAGGAATACGTACACATACACATTATCACACAAAAGCACACGCTTATAGAAGAAGATGCACGCATGCATGATGTATTAGCATCGCACATATGCACAGATACCTCCCTTTATATTCATGTATATAACGGTACAGGTATACACGCACACAAAGAGACACAGATATACGAATAAACAAAAAAACAAACAAACAATAAAACAAAAACAAAACAAAACAAAAGAAAAAACAAAAACAAAAACTACATGCTAAAAACAAACAAATATCTTTACTTTTTTCATTTACACGTTAACAAAATTTTTCTCTTTTTAAATTGTTCCAAACCCCATTTTATATAATCGGTCCTTGCCTTCTTGAGTTGTATGCAAGTTCGAACTCTAATAGAGTTATAACATTCACTTTCAGTCTAATACCCTTGGAAAAGTCATGAACTCACTTTATGCAACCAATTAGGGGTTAAATAGTAACACTATTGTTCTTCTACAAAGATGGCTTTGACAGTAAATAGCCTACTAAGGTTGATATGCCATTAAACAAAGAAACCAAACCTATTACGTTCACTTTTGGATTTAATACCCTTAGGAAATGTAGGAACCCACTGATCAATCGGTAATAGGTTTAATGGTACCACTAATGTCATTAAAACGAGAAATAAAACTAAATAATCTTTTGGGGGGGGCATTTTTAAGAAGTTACTTTGATAGGTAAGCGTAGGTTTCGCATAGCATATTCTTATACCGCTTCCATAATCTGAAATTGACGTCCTTTTTAGGGTGGATTTGTGATCTGGAACCCTCTCTACCACAAACACATGCGCGCACACAGCCCATCAAAAATGTGGAACAGTTTATCTACTTTTAGTATTTCAACCAAGGTGTCGGGGAGGGCGCGACTCCTTTCCCTGAATTGCTCCACTTTACCTTGATCCTAACCTTATATTGCTGAGTATTAAGCAAAGTAGCATCTTGAGTCTTTGATATGACTCGACCTGGGATTGAACCCAGGTCTCCCGAGCCATTAGCGAACACTCTAACCGTTTGGCCAATGACCGGACATTGTTTGATTGTACTGAGGTTGAATTTCATTGAGTTTTATTCTCACTGATTATCATGCATTATTGAGTAAACGTCGCAGGAATCTAAATTTAGAAGATATCATTTGAGTACCTCGCCATAGAGCATTGGTTATTACGGTTGTTTCACTGATTATTACATCTGTAATGATATCCATCTTTGTTGGAGACCCTCATTTGTGGTCTTTAGCCAGAAAAAACTTAGTTTTGTTATTGCCCATTTAAAAAATATTTCTCGGACAAGTCAATATTTATGCCGACGAATCTTTGTCTGATCGAGTGAAAACATGATATTAAATTTTAATATTAGGAAAAAATTTTCATTGTGAGGAAAGAAACTGTAGATTGGTATCGATGACAGACTCTATGAACCAATTTTGTATTTTTATTGAAGTCATGCTTGTCCTGTTAAAAATAAGGCTTGGATCTTCTTGTTCTAATAGCCATATGTCTTGCGAAAAGTCACGTTTCTGACATGCCACGATTGTAAAAGCATAATTCTGCATTTAAAATAATACTTTTTTCTTATTATATGTGAATCAATATTACTTGTTCAAAGAAAGAAAGAAGGAAAGAAAAGAGTAAAGAAAGAAAGAGAGAAAGAAATGAGGAGGGAGAGGGGAGAGAAAGAGAGAGAGTGAAAACGGGAACATGTAAAGAAAGAAAGAAAGAAAGAAAGAAAAGAGTAAAGAAAGAAGGAAATGAAGAAAGAAAGAAATGAAGAGAGAGAGAGAGAGAGAGAGAGAGAGAGAGAGAGAGAGGGAGAATAAAACAAAGAAATAGATCAAGAAAGAAAAAAGAAAGAAACGAAAGAAACGAGAAAACAAACTGTAAAAAGAAAAGAGTAAAGAAAGAAAAAAGTGAATGGAGAAAGCAATAAAAAATGAAGAGAGAGAAAGAAAAAGAGAGAGAGAGAGAGAGAGAGAGAAAAGAGAGAGTAAAAGAAAGAAAGAAAGAAAGAAAGAAAGAAATACATGAAGGGAAATAAAAACGAAACGAAAGAATGGAAACAAAAGAAGCAAAGAAAGACATGAAGAGAACAAAGAAAGAATTGAGGTGAAAAAAGAAAAGGAAAAAAAAAAGAAAGAAATGAAGAAAAAACAATTGGAGCAAATGAAAGAAAAAGGTTAAAAAGAAAAAGGCAAGAAAGATTGTCAAAAAGAAAAAAGAATTGAAGAAGGAAAAGAATGTGGAAGAAACAGAAAGATAGACGTCAGAAACAAGAACGACAAAAGAAAAGTGAGAAGAAAAAAATGTCCGAAGAAAAAATGGATAAGAAGGATGAACTGAATAAAAAAGATCAACTCTTAAGTGGATTTGCATTCAGAAATAATTTCTCTGAAGCATTTTAAAAGTGAACAATTACATTTCATTTATTAATAACTTTAAAGAATAATTGTCTTTTCATCTCTCTCTCTCTCTCTCTCTCTCTCTCTCTCTCTCTCTCTCTTAGTCACACAAACACACACGCGTACTCACACACACACACACACACACACACACACACACACACACACACACACACACACACACATGTTCAAATTTGTTAACTTTAACACCGTCTGAGAGAAACAAAACTTTCTTATTTTTCTTTTATCACTCTTAATTCTCTCCCATTTCTATCGGCCATTTGTTTTAGTCTCTTCCTAACTCGATTTCCTTCATTTTCTCTTTCTAAAATCTCTACTCTCTCTCTAGCCTACCTCCCTTCTATCTATCACTCTTTTCCTCTTCTTTCCTCTTCTCTTTCCTAGCTTCTTTTATTCTCTTTAACTTTTCTCTTCTTTCTCTATCTCTTCATTCTTTTGACATTTTCCATTCTTTCTTTCTTTCTTTCTTTCTTTCTTTCTTTCTTTCTTTCTTTCTCATACCCTTATCATGCTACTTTCTTGAAATCAGCATGGTGTCATTCTACGGGACATAAAGGTCATTTGTGAAATCCTTTCAGTCTATGTCTTGTGGTGAAGAAATCCGACGAGCTCATCACCTCAAATAACGATGATCAATCTTACATAAAATCTAAAATGTTTTAACAGTCACCCACTCAAACAGAGTGACACTTCGAGCAGACGAAGCCCTTCAAATCTATGAACGTTAATAGTTAAATATCCCTTCCCATCAAGCAAAATGTTTTCTGACTTTTCAGGCACATCTTGGCATTTTCCATTCAAAACAACCAATGTCTCAAATATAGCGTCATACATACCTTTGAAGAAATTTCAATGTTTGTATCGTCTGTTTTATAGCGTTTTTATTTACATCTATTATAACGTTCGCATTTGAAGATTATGACCATCTTTATCGTTTATATGCATAGCCATGAAAAATATTCTCATATACCAGAGCTATATAAAATATTTCTTGAGAATATACTTACTAAAAAATATTCTGTGTCATTTTGTTTGAAAATATTTGTTCGTAACGACGTTCGTTCATTAAGACTCATCTTGGCAAATTCTTTCTTCATTCATGATTTTACTCATTCAAGGGTTCTTCACACGAGCGTTAGCTGATGGTATTATAATGGAGTCTGAGTGACAACAAGTCTCCTCAAGTCTCCTGGACTCTTCTTAGTATTCTGGCCGATCTTAAAAGTACTGTCGTTTGAATAGCCTCCTCTCATTTTCTTATTTCCAAGTCCTCCATTTCCTGTACCAATCTTTTGGTGACTGCATCGAGCGCGCCAATTACAATTAGTATCACCGTCACTCTCATGTTCCATAGTTTTTCAGCTCACTAGCAAGATCTAAGTACTTATGTCATCTGTTGCGAGTTTTTCCCCCTAGATTAGCTGGTGGTCTTTCATTAGAGTTGGAGTCTGAGTGACAATTATTTTCTCCAATCTAGCCGATTTAAACACTGCTGTGGTCTTGATGGTTTTGATTCTTCTTCTGATTTCCAATTCCACCAGTCTCTTTTCGAAGCTCTTGGGAACGTTTCCTTGTGGACAAACTATCATTGCAATCACTGTCACCTTCACGATCCACAGCCTTTTCAGCTCCCCCCCGCCCCGGCAAGATACAAGAATATTTTTGCTTTCTTTCATTTTCACTCAATGGTCTGTTGGTATATTTAAAAAAAATCTCTCCGTGTGTTCTTCTCTTTCAGATGTTCTTTTTTCTTATTAATTAGCACTCGGTCTCGTCATCTAGCCGGAATTGGGTGATCCGTTTGTATCTTAAAATGGCAGAGAATTTTATGAGTCTCATTTTTACGAGAGATTCTTGTTTGTGCATATAAGTAAAGTTAGCGACCGTAGTCAAGTGCGACTTGAATGCCTCCTTTTCATTAGCTACAATTGATACATACCTTATAGTGCTGAATATCAAGCAAGGTTGTATCAAGTACCATTTTTTGAGTCTTTTGTATGACTCGATCAGGGATTGAATCCCGGTGTCCCTGGCCATTAACGAACACTCTACCCAATCGGCCAATTTGTGCATATACCATTTGTTTATATGGTCAAATTTTAATCTCTCATACAATTCCCAGTGGATAATCTTTTCCACCTAGTCGTGGCTAGTCTTGTACTCCTTTTGTGTCAATTTCGTGCGTTCGCTTATTATATGGTTGACGGTTTCATGCGTCTTCCCATAATTTACATTTTCTATTCAGTTGCATATCATCAATGTTCGCCTTGTTATAATTAGTCTTTATGGCATTCAGTTTCTTTTTGAGGTCTCTCCTTCTTAGGCATGTCCATGTCAGCTCATGTGCAATCTTCTCAGTTTGTCGAATATTATTATTATTCCTTTGAGAGTTTTTCGTACCAGCCTTAACTGATGGCTTTTTACTGAAGTTTGAGTAACAGCAAATCGCCTCAAATCTCCCGGACTCATTCAAGTATTCTGGCCGATCTTAATAATACTGTAGTCTGGATGATCTCCACTTGTCCTCCGATTTCCAAATCTTCTTGTCCCTTTACAAATCCTTTAGGGACTGTTCCGAGCACACCAATTATAATTGATATCACCGTCACTTTCATGTTCGATAGTTTTTTTTAGTTCTCTAGCAAGGTCTAGGTACAACTTTTTTCGCTTTCTTTTAGTTTTACTCTGTGGTTTGCCGGGACGGCAAATTCCACTATTCAGCATATTCTCTTTTTTTTGGTTGAATATCACTAGATCTGGTTGTCTGATCGAGATAAAGCTATCTGTTTGTATCTTAAAATCCCAAAGAACTTTGTGCGTCTCATTCTCCAGGATGGATTCTAAGTTGTGCAATCACCACTTGTTTGTATGGTAAAATTTCAATTTCTTGCACAATTCCCAGTGGATCACCTTCCCCACTCTGTCATGTCTAGTTTTATTCTCTTTTTGAGTTCATTTGCTGCATTCACTTTATTATTTTTATTATCCTTATTATTAACCGATCCATATTACAACAGTTAAATCTTTGGGGTATGAGAAACAAGTTCTTTTACTCTCCCACGATACTTCTTTATTTACATTTCTGTCAGTTTAATTTTATAGCTGAAGAATAGATCGGTTAAAAAAATTAATAAAAACAACTGATAAAGATGTACGGAGACTATAATTGTTTCCCTTGGAGAATGAGCATGTCGGTTGGGTGGCCTTGTGGACGATTACATTAAAAAAACAAAAAAATATCCTTAACCCCTGTACTTCTGTTCATCATCCAGACTACAGTATTATAAGGTACGAATCAAGAGTAAAGTGAAGCAGTCTAGGGAATTGAGTAGCGCCCTCCTCTACACCTCGATGTAGTAGCTATCGAAAAGGGAACCTTCGACTAAGGTCACCAACTTTACTTATTTATTGTTGTTGGGAAATTATGACATTGGTAACTGACTCCTTTTTTTCTTATGCCCATTCATTTGTTATCTTCTTTTCGTTCGTTGAAGCTGCAAAGGAATGAAATACAGAAAGGAAAGAGACAGGAATACTTTTAAAATTCAATTTTTTTTTTTCAGGGCTTCCGAGAGTTGTCGGGTGAGGGAAAGTCTTCCTGAAACAGAAGAAATAACTGTGCGTCCCGGTCGAGGCGTTTGAGGAATATCATGAATAATTTTGGCAAATTGTGAATCGTAGGAGTCGAGTATAAGGAGTTTGAGGGACATTTTGGGAAGTTGTAAATTTGAGGGTTCGCCCTATGTTCAGTCGGTATGTTCAGCTGACGTTGCTACAAGCAGAAGACACAACGTGCTGCTAAATCAGAGGTCTTAGCAAACACGTGTGCTCAAACCGGCTGTTGAAAGAAAAAAGAGCCGTCCGTTTCAGTCAAGGTATGTCAAGGTAACTGATATACATTTGACACCAAGAAACCCATCTTCTCAGGCATGCACAGATTGTGCTTCCTGTCAGAGCCCCCCCCGATTCATTTATTTTATTTTATTTATTTCTATTCTGTTTTTATTTTTTCATGTCATTGTTTTTCATTTCTTATTTAATCCCCCATCACACACACACACACACATATATATATATATATATGATTTGTTTGCGAATAGTTTATAGGAAACATTATTTTTAAACGAGTTAAAGCGCATTTGTTTGCATACAGTTAAATGATTTCAAGTGTTAATATCTAATACTAAAAATTCTAGTTAGTATTAACAGCGCTGTTAAGATTGGCTGGAATACTGAGAGGAGTATTGGAGAACTGAGGAAACTTGTTGTCACTTGGACTCCAGTGATGGCTACCGACTAATACTTGTGGGAAAACTCGCAAAAAGTAAAATAATAATAATAATAATAATAACGTGAAAAACCCTCATGGAGTTAATAATAATAATAATAATAATAATAATAATAATAATAATAATAATTTGAGATACAAACAGACCGCCTAATCTCAGCCTGACGACCAGACCAAGTGAGAGTCAGCAAAAAAAAAAAAAAAAAAAGAAAAAAAAAGAGAACCTTCCGAATTGTCGATTTTGCCGTCCCAGCAGACCACTGTAAAATTTTTAAAAAGCGAAAAGAGACATAAATACCAACTATTTTACTAGACAACTAAAGAAACTATGGAACATGAAGGTAACGGTGATACCAATTGTAATTGGAGCGCTCGAAACAATCCCCGAGGATTGGTAAAGAGACTGGAAGACTTTGGAAAATAGAGGACCATTAAGACCATCCAGACTACAGCATTATTAAGATCGGCTACCATATTAAGAAGATTCCTGGAGACTTGAGGAGACTTGCTGTCACTCAAACTCCAGTAAGAAACCATTAGGTAACGCTGGTGTGAAAAACTCTCAAAAGAGTAAATAATAATTATTAGATAGTGGAATCATAGACGGTCGTTATATGTGTTCAGTAAATAATTTTTGATGTAAAGGTCTGTAAAAATACATTTGATACACTTTAATATCATGGTATATATATATATATATATATATATATATATAATCTGATTAGATTGCGTACTATGAACGTCAGTAGATCCAATGGAAGAAAATCATTTCTTATTAAAAAAAGAAGTTAACAGATGATCTAGCACTTCTCGCAAATACCCATGCATAAGTTGAAACTGTTCTGGAACAGACAGCAAGAGACTTAATCCTTATGTGAACTTAGATAAAAAAAAGAGTATATGTGTTTTAGAAAAGATGGAGCAGTCCCCGCTTTAAGTGGCAATCCTTTGAAATTTGTAGACAAGTTCACATACCTCGATAGGAATATCTCATCTACTGAAGTTGAGGTCAACATGCGCAACGGAAAATTATGGTCTGCTATTGATAAATGATCGATCATATAGAAATCTAATTTTTCAAATGAAATGAAACGGAAATTCTTTTTAATTGTAGTCGTGTTAGTACTATTGTATGGTCGCACTACCTCTGAGGAAACATTTGGCGAAAAAGGTAAATACAAACTTCGCAAGAATACTGTGTGTTGTTTTGAACAAATCCTTGAAGCAACACACTACAAATCAGCAACTGTACGGCCACTTAACTCCCATCTTATAAACCATCCAAGTAAGATTATCAAGACACGCTGGGCACTGCTTGAGAAGCAGGGACGAACTCATTAGTGACTTTCTCCTATGAACTACTACATATGGGAACAGCAACGTTGTCCGATCAGTAAAGACTTATATACATCAGCTCTGTGCGGACACTGGTTGCAGTCTAAAGAACCTTCCAAGATCCAGGGACGAAAGGGACGGATGGCAAGAGAGAGAGAGAGAGAGAGAGAGAGAGAGAGAGAGAGAGAGAGTGTGTGTCAAGTGACTCCGTGCAATCAACATGACTTGATAATGGTGATCACACACACACGTGTATATATATATATATATATATATATATATATATATATATATATATATAATGTGTAAGACAGACTAAGTCCTTTAACCTTCGTATGATAACCGGTCCATGAGAAAGAAAACTCCGCCTTAAATAATCTTGTGTCACGTCCTGCTAGTAAGGATATATAAATATATATATATATATATATATATATATATATATATAATGTGTTCGTTTGTACAATGTGCTAGCATTCTTGATTGCCCAGTCTACTGGGGCTGTAGAATACACCGACTGCACCTCTGCAGAGAGGTAAAACTCCCCAACCAGTGTCCTAGATATGACACTAAACAATCTGATGGTGAGGTTCCAGTGATACTGGAACTTTAGGGAATGCGTAGATCCCCTTCATTGCCATCGCTCCCCTGTCCATCCTGGCACAGAGTGGGAGCACCTGATAGAGCCTTATATATGGACCAGAAAGAACTAAACTGCGTACTTATGCTAAACCGAATTACTTGAAATAGAACTGTTTTGATATTTAAACTGCGTACTAATGCTAAACTGAATTGTTTGTATTAGAACTGTTTGACTAAACTAAATAACTTGAAATAGAAATGTTTTTGACAATTAAACTGTGTACTTACATTTAAACTGCGTACTTATGCTAAACTGAATTGTATGAAATGGAACTGTTTTTGACATTGAAACTGTATTCACACAAAACTGAATTGTTTAATATAGAACTGTTTTGACATTTAACTGTGTGTAAACAAAATCTATACTTATACTAAACTGAATTAGCTGAATTAGAACTGTTTGACTAAACTGAATAGCTTGAAATAGAAATGTTTTTTACAATTAAATCGTGTACTAATGCTGAACCAAATTTATTGAAATATAACTGATGATTTTTATAAAAGTGGATTTGGTATTAAATAACCTACAAAGGTTGATATGCCATAAACCCTAACAACCAACCAACCAATCAACTTGCATTGTTGAGTGCACGCATATAGTTATTTACTAAGCTTTGCTTAGTTGTGGCAAAAACTGTATGTATGGGGTATGTAGTGAGACTCAAACTTCCTCGTAATGGTTTGCTCGTCTAACTTGCTAACCATTACACCACCGGAGAAGCATATAAGAAAGCAGAATTGTGTATATATATATATATATATATATATATGTGTGTGTGTGTGTGTGTTTGTGTGTATTGGTATGTGAGAGAGAGTAGTAATTTACTAAGATTTTGCTTAGATGTGGCACAATGCCATATGAATAGAGCACCCAATGAGACTCAAATTCACTTGTGTAGGTTTGCTAGTCTAGCTTACTAACTATTGCACCACCAAAGGCGCCGGTATGTGAGAGAGAGTAAATTTACATGAGTGGTTATATGTGTGTAATTGTATTTGAGCGTATATGATTGCGTATATGTATATATGAGTGCGTATTTGTGTGTATGTGTACACGCATGTGCATATACATATGTATGTGTATACATGCATGCATTTTTCTGTATGTGGGTATATGCGTGTGAATAATTGCGAATGTGTACATTTGTGACTGAAGTTTTACACTCGTTAAGGTGTTTTTGTAAATATCTTAATGTGCGTTACAGACCAAGCGACATCCAGCACGACTGTTTCACCTTCTCATATTTTACCTCCGTCCCTCCCTCTCTGTCCGTTTTCCCTCCATTCCCCTTCTTTCCCTCCCATCCGCTCTGTCATCTCTTTCTCTTCTCCCTCTACCTTTCTCTCCATTCATTTTTGCTCTCCATTAATCATGCTCTCCATTTACCTTGCTCTCCTGCATCTCCTAATCATAACCCTTGACTCAAAGAATTAAGATATATTTCCAGTCGACATAATCTCGACCGTGTGGACAAGTTTCTCGTCCTATTTGCATAATACCGGTTTAACGGGCCGTAAGGAAGAAGGATGTAAGTTGACCCTTGAAAAGGGTCCAGAAATGATGGCTGCCTGAAGGAATGGCTGAATTGTGACGCCGGCCACGTGCCTGAACAAGCCAGGGCACTTTTCTACCTTCAACACTTTACCATATAGAAAGTGAAAAAAAAAAAAAAAAGAAAAGAAAAAATCCTACCATATTTTTTTAGATTTTCGGCCTTAAGACACGAACCTCGGAAGTCGAACGAAAACCTCTAATTATTCTGATCTCTCTTTTGTTTAGGGATTTTATTTGAGTTTAAGAGTTAGTAAGAAAGTCTAAATCCTTACTTTGAAATTTATCCTCTGGTTCTGTTTTTTTTTCTTTTTTTTTTTTGTCTTGTGACTTTCTCCTTACCTGTTAAGTCAGTCGACTCCTCAATCCGACACATTTTGACCGTCTTCTTAGCTTTCCTCGTTGCTTAAAGAAATCCTATAAAAATGCTTATTTGCCCTCCACCCACTCCTATTCATTCCATCACCGGCACACCCAGTAATAGTCAAAGATAGACACTAGAATTTTTATGATAAAGTCTCATGATTTTGGCACAATCAAAATGTCGATTTTAGGCGACTCAAATTAAAGTGGACCTGAGAGTAATGGTAATGAAAAAGTACTAGATCTCCCGAACTGGAGCCTCACCATCACATGCAGTTTGGTGTCATATCCAGGACACCTTTTTTTCACAAATATGGAACACGAAATATGGTACACCATATATGAGTCACCAAATCCACAAATATAGAACACGAAATATGGTATACCATGGATTATCAAATTCCCTAATATGGAACATCAAATCCAGACATATGGATCAAAATACACAAATATGGAATATCAAATTCACAAATATCGGAACTAAATGTGGGATACCAAATTTACAAATGTGGAATATCATATTTACAAATATAGGCCATTAGATATGGTGCACCAAATATGGGACATCAAATTCACTAAAATGGGTCATCAAATCTACACATATGGGACACAAAATATGGGACATCAAATTCACTAAAATGGGTCATCAAATCTACACATATGGGACACAAAATATGGGACATCAAATTCACAAATATGGGTCACCAAATATTGGACACCAAATTCACAACTATGGACCATCTGATTCAGAAATTTGGGATACCAAATATGGGCATAAAATACACAAATAAGGAAGACCAAATACGGGATATCAAATTCACTACACTGTAGTAATGGTCTGTTTTGCAAGTTTAATAACCCTTACTCCACGGCTAGCCCTTTCGGGAGGGCTTATAATCGTGGCCGTCGCTATAATACCTATTATAGCGCTATTATAACGACGGCCACGTTATAAGACGCTGACAGTATCCC
Organism: Sepioteuthis lessoniana; assembly: GCA_963585895.1. Lineage (NCBI taxonomy): Eukaryota > Metazoa > Mollusca > Cephalopoda > Myopsida > Loliginidae > Sepioteuthis > Sepioteuthis lessoniana. The sequence continues at coordinate 35,298,076 of OY757911.1, forward strand.
TTGCAAAAGGGGTAAGACCCTGCCACCAAAAAAAAGTGTCTTGTGTATGATATTAAACTACATCTGGTGGCAAGGCTCTAGATCTGGAGATCTGGGGAGAGTGGAGTACCCCATCATTGCCATTACTCCCAGATTCACTCTAACTCGGATTGGTTGTACCTGTTAGGGTCGATATGTAAAATAGATCTGTTTAGCATTATTCGTATTCGGCTGTGTGCAAAACATAAATAAATTACTCTTTAAAAACGAAAACACAGAAAATATAAGTATGAACATACACTGGACATGATTTTGTCTCTTTATCTTCCCACATGGCCTCAAACTCAACACAGTGGCCTACATCAAGTGCCTGGAAGAGATAATGCTACCCTGGATCGGGACAGTGGCTCTTGGAAGATCCTACGTCAAGCAACAGGACACTATGCCATGCCATACAAGAAAGAGAACCCAATCCTGACTGTTTCCATTGATGTATTGTATCGGATCCGTACCGACAGGATATTAGTTGTCTGAATTTCTGAGAAAAAGCTTGATGATTTTTATCTTTCAGCAGGACACAGAGCGTAACGGTTATAGGCGTTGGTTCCCAAAGCTTCTAAAGAGACAATCATTGAGAGGCTGCAGGTTCAATCCTGACCGCAGGCGAGTAACAATACAGGAATACTTATCACTTATACCCGGTTATAGCTAACGGAATCAGAACAGGCGACCTTCGTGGATTCAAAAAGGGACGTAGTTCGAAGTTTCGTGTATGCTCCCGAGTTAGACAAACACCTGAAGAAGGCTGGAAGACATATCGGCCAAAACGTTGTAAATATAACAATAAAGTTAAGGACAATAGTCCGAAAACAATGAATTAAAAAAAAAAACAATCTTGACTATCAGAAAATTTCTGTAACCACATCACTCCTAACGTTTGACTACCTAACTACCTAGATTGCAATCTCTTTGATTATTATGTGTGTGGTGCGGTTGAGCAAGAAATCAACTAAACTACATGCAACACCAAGGCAAGGATAATGGCAGCATTTACTAATTTAAACAAACCTGCAGGCATAAAATAAAACTAGACCAGTTGACATGCCGTTAAAATCAATCAATCAGTCTTACTAGCTCTTAGGTTTGTATGTGAATATACACAAATTATATGTGATTTTGTGTTTATAATTTGTGAATGTATTTGGGCACATCTGCTTGCATTTTTTATAGTGTGTGTGTGTGTGTGTATGTGCCCGTGTGTTCCCGTGTGTACGCATGTCTTTATAGTATTTGTGTATGCGTATATGCGTATGTGCATGTGCGTGTGTACATGTGCTTGTGTGAGTGACTGTATACGTGTGCGTGTGCGTGCATGTACATATATGCATGTACGTGAACGTGTGTATGTGTGTATGTGTGTTTGTATTGAGCCATAAGTTCCCCAAAGCATAAGTTATTTATTAGATCCTTTAAGAAAGTAGAGACCATAATTTGGTGGCCTTTTGCCATGTGAAAAGCTTAACGACTGAAGCACGTGGACAGTGTGACGCCTGAAGACGAGGAGGCCACCTGCAAAGTCAGAGCGAGATTAAAAGGTCAAACATTTATTGTTGGGAGCTGGTCTGGTGGCTGAGGCTGTTGCGTGGTTGAGTTCAAGTAAAAGCCATGATTATAGTTTTTAAAGACACCTTCATTTGAAAGATTGACGCAACACAATCTTTCTTTTTTTTCATTTGTGTTTCTTTTTTCTTTCGAATAAACTTAAGCTTAATAACTATTAAAAGTCGGGATGTCCAAGGATGATGGTCAAATTTGGTTGTTGCCTCCACAGCCACTTGGAAGTTTGTTGCAACACAATCTTCCAATTCTCATTCACCTCTCTACCAGGATTTTGAAAACTGATTTTCAAGGCCGGCAGATAGGCAAGCATTCTTCTCTTTGAAACTGGTGCAACACTTTTTTTTTTCATTATTTTTACCTTTTCGGTTTTGTTTTGGTTTGATTTTATGACATATTAACCGTTGTAGGTTATTTAATGCCAAATCCATTTTTATACAAATAAACAGTACTATTTCAAACAAATCAGTTTAGCATAAGTACACAGTTTAGTTCTATTTGATTGTTTAGTGCCATATCTTGGACACTCATCAGGGGAATCTTACCCCTTTGCAGAGATGCAGTCGGTGTTTTCTACGGCCCTAGCCGACTGGGCCATAACCTTTTCGGGTTTGGATTAGATTCAAGTAAGCTTTGTAAATATCTGTTAGTCTGTCCATATCTATAAGGAGGATCCCCATAGAGTAGTGGCTAACGTGCTGGACTGCGACATCATAGTGAGCGAGTTCGAACTCCAGTTATGCTATTATGTTCACTTTCGGACTAATTACCTTGGGAAAGGTATGACCTCTCTAATCCCCTCAACTCCGAGTTCAATTGTACCATTACCGTCTTTCTACAAAGGATAGCTTTGGCACTAAATAACCCACAAAGGCTGACGTAGCATTAAATGAAGAAACCGAACCAAATCTATCGATCAATTTTACAGGTCTTTTTCTAATTTTACACTTGCAAGAAATAAATAAAAGTCAACATCTTGTTTGGGCTAAGACTCTTTTTTCAGCTCACTTAATCCTACGTTATAACAAACAGGCCACAAAAAGGCAATCAAATAGTTCGAATATCTATCTATCTATCTATCCCAGGAGAGGTAGACGAGGCTGCACAACTACCCAAGATATTAAATTCATGAATATTCAGCTTATTTAATAAGATCATTAAAAAGGGAAGGCTAATTTTTATGTTCCCTTTTATTAAATATTTTTTCAGTTATTCTGACATAGCACTTCATAGTTTATAGTTAGAGGTACCAGGATATGGCGGGGGTGTCCTCGTTGTGTAATGGTTAAAGCGATGGACTGCGGAATCGTAGTAAGCGAGTTCGTACCATTATAGTCGCGCTATTACGTTCACTTTCGGGCAAATACACTTGGGAAATGTATGAACCCTCTTATCCTCCCAGCTATGGGTTAAATTGTACCACAACTGTTCTTCTTGGAGAATGGCTTGGGCATTAAATAACCTATAAAGATTGATATGCCATTAAACAAAGAATCCAAACCAAACAAAGCATATGGCACTGGGGAGAGGGCGGTGACTGAATTATAGGAGAGTGACAAAAATGAAGATTTAAGGGTGAGCGACATTCCACCACATTGTGTTTTTGTTACATGATAAATTGTGTGTATAAACCAGTTCAATGAATTAATCAATTTATAAAAAGTAGTGGCGTAGTGGCTAACGTGCTGAACTGTGACATTTAAGTGAGTTCGAACTCCAGTCACGCTATTACGTTGACTTTCGGTCTTATACCCTTGGGAAAGGTATGAACTCCTTAATCTCACCCCTGGTCATGGGTTGAATAGTACCACAGCTGTTCTTCTATGAGGATGACTTTGGCATCAAGTAAATCACGAAAGTTGAGATGCCATTAAAACAAAGAAACAAAACTTTAATGAAAAGGATATTTTATACGAAAAATTATGAAAATAATTTTTAAGTCAATCAAGTCCATTTTATTTAATTTCATGAAATCTCTGTAAAATATCATTTGAATGCTAAAAGTATATACTTTTCTATAAAGATAATAATATTTACTTTTCTATAAAGACAAAAATATTTACTTTTCTATAAAGAAAAATATTTACTTTTTTATCGAGACAAAAATATTTATTTTTCTACAAAAACAAATTTATTTACTTTTAGACAATTTACTTTGTGGACAAGGCTATCCGCGTTCAAACCTGAATGAGGCTGCATTTCACATGGCGCTAATACCATTGGGAAAGATATTCATCCAATTATTCGTCCTCCAGATACGTTTAAATAGTAGAGCAGTCTTTGTTCTTTAATATGACAGCCGCTCTAGGACCAGGAGAACTTTGAGTTCAAACCAGTTGTAGACCGGGAGCGGGATGGGCTTTGTCAGGCTATTCCTACTCAAGGCATGCAACACGAGTTGTACCCTCCAGTCCAACTAGGTTATGGGACTTGTGATGATTAAAGCGAGATAACCCAGCATACGTACCGGGAGACTAAGCAAAGAATAGCATAGTTCACATAGCACCTAGTGAACCTATGACCAGCATTGACCAGAGCGCACCCATCATTTAAATCCACGCTATAAAAAAGACCTTGGGTTGAATCATACCTATTGGGAAGCATTGATAAATGACTATCTAGTTATGATTAAAGTGTTGCATATTGACCCTTGACCGAGCCGTCAATCAAAGATTTCTCTGAACAGGACACAGCTGAGTAAAAAAGCAGTTGCAGTCATGTGGTTGATCGGACGTCATGGGCGTTAGTAAATGACATATGCAGACACTGCGTGAGAATCAGTTGGAGTTAGTGTGATCCAATGCCAGCTTGCAGTCACTGAGAGCGCCCCCGTAAAGAGGAGGGGGCAACATCCCACAGCGGCCTCCAGTTGAGTATCCTTGGCCGAGAAGCAGAAGTGCCAAGTGGGGTCTTGAAGAAAACACACCATGGTATGGTCAAAAGAAGAAGTTATGGGTCAATATAGCAGTCTACTGTGTCTCCCTCCGCCCGTCTGTCTCTCTCACCACAGAAGCTTCAACCCCTTTCGAGAACAAAGTGTGAGAGTTGTATTTTTATATAGAAGTGTTATGTTCATTCTTCTTCCATGTATATTTCCCTCATTATGGCTTTATAACAAAAGATAAAGAAATATTTGTCGGTGTGAATTGTTTGTATTTGATAAGAATACTTGATAGAAATACTAATGGTAAATAACAATATATATAACCACTGTGTGCAAACAAAGGATTATTATTAACCAGAATTATTAGTATTCATCATCAACTCACGTTGATTTCCCTTAATCTCTCTCCCCATCCGTCCATATCATCCACACTTCCGGCAGGTCTTCCAAACTACATCCTGTATCCGCACAGAGCTGATGTAAATAAGTTCTTGTTCGTAGGCCAACACAGACACGTCCACGTGTAGGGGTCCATAGAAGAACGTCACTAATGAGTTCTTCCTTGCTTCTCCAGTCATGTCCCGCATGTATTTTTCGTCTTAAATTATTAGTATTAGTTAGTAATATTTGAAACCATTTAACTGTGTGCAAATAGAATTATCAGTGTTGGATAACAATACTTGAAAACATATAACTGTGTGCAAACAAATCAATGAATTCATTTATGAAAAGTAGTGGGCGTAGTGGCCAACATGCTGGACTTAAAAAAATGTTTTAATCGATTTTCATTAAATTTATATCTTTTAAAAGAAAAATGGTGAAAAATCTGATATGAAAATAATTTTCTTGCACGAAAGGAATTTTTTTTTATTTTGAAATGTGTTTCCATCTATTGCATCGAATTTTTTCTATTCGAAGAATTCTAAGAGCGTTAAAAAAAGATCAACCCAAACCACACACACACACACACACACACACACACACACATATATATATATATATATATATATATATATATATATGTTGAAAAGAAATTTATAGTGAATATGACAGCAGGATAGAAATATGGACAAAGTTGGATAAATCAAACACTTAATTCGGATTTAGACGCGGGATATTTTGTTCGGACTGTTTAATTTATCCACCTTTCACATATTTCTATCACACACACACACACACACACACATATATATATATATATATATATAAAGAGATTTTCGCATTATATAATCCACAAGACACACAACATACATTTCAAATGTGAAATACGTGATTATACAATTCAGTAATTTAATAAATGAAACCCTAGCCTTTTGTTCAATTCGACTCAGATCATCTGAAATATGACTTCAAGCAACGAAAGAGAACGGGAACTGAAGAAAACGCACACACACGCACACACACACACACACACACACACACTCACACAACATATACAACACATGCACACAAACAAGACACACAACACATACACATGCACACACGCGCACCACACACACACACAACACATACAAACATCTACATAACGCATATACAAACACACAACAAATACACACATATACATATACAAAATAGCGATGTCATAAAGTAAATATGTCATAAAACACAACTAAACCAAAACAAGCCAATACTTATTCTAGATAAGTAGACTCACCAGGGTTACCAAAACTGTGATAGTAGCCACCAGACACCACTGTTATTTATCTATCTATCACAATGTAAAAGATTGCTTTTATGTTTTTGAGAATTCGGCGGTAGCTTTAGTGAAATGCAGGAATTTGTCACGGTGCTCATCGACAAGAGACCAACTTCGGTATGTAAATGGTTCCTCTTTTGAATATTGGATCTTTGACAAGAAAATATTTGCAAAATGTTTCATTAATAATGAGATGAAGAAGATCACATAGCAATTCTTTTTTTTTCTTTTATGAAAGTAGACTGAGTAGGGCACCTGCTGTTGAGTGACAATTTGACAGCTATTCTCTAAGATCGTTCAGCGATAAATTGAAGCCACTGTCCCATTAGTGTGAAAGCTTTGTACCACACTGATGCCTGCTATACAGGGATAGTTAACCTGTATCCAAACTCATTGTCAAAGAGCTGCAATCTCTTCCATCTTATACTAGCAGGCGATCGTGAGGTAATGCTTACAGTCATCGAAAATAGAAACGGTTACCTGAGTTCAAATCCTGAACCAGGCTGTTTGTATTTCACATAGCGCTAAGGTATGAATCTACCCATTCTCCTTCCGTCTATGGGTAGATAGTAGGGCAGAACGGACTCTTTAACCTTTGCAATGGCAACCGGTCAAGGAGAAGGAAAACTCTGATTTCAAACCTGTAATACTTTACTTTAAAATTGACTTAGTGTCGCATCCTGTTTGTGCTATGGGATTGGATAAACACTTATTCCAGACTTTTTAAATATTTGTAATTATTTATGATATAAGATAGAAAATAATCTTGTGAGTCATTATTAGTCGTTTCAAACTTTTGTCAGTGCTCAATTATTGCAGCCTTGAGTCGTACTTAATTAGCTGTAATGAATTTCCATTTAAGACACCTGGAGTAGAACATAATTTTGCAAATTAGACATGATTAATCAAGTGAGTTTAATCCTCACTAAGTGACATAAAATAGTGGCCTTGAAGCAGATCAAGCTGACCTTAATACAGAAACAAAAATGAATAGACACCGATAGTTTACTGAAATTTGCTTATTGATAAAACATAGATCACGTGACAAAAAATAACTTCTTCATAATGCCTTGTACACCCGTAACATGGGAGGGTTTATAGGTTACGTGCAGGACTGCGAAATCGTAGTAAGCGAGTTCGAACTCCACTCACGCTATTGCGTTCATTTTCGGATTAATTACCCTTGAGAAAATTGTGAACCTCTTTACACTTCCAGCTTACCCATGGACGAGCTAATATTGGCCAACCAGCAAGGACTTATATACATCAGCTCTGCACGGATGTTGTATTTTGACCTTCGACCCGGCCAAATATGCCATTCCAAAGTGATGCACCGGAAGGAAGTGACACATTCCAATGGCCAGTAATCGAAAGAAATCGCTTAGGTGGATTTGGCTGATGAAATGGGACAAGGTAAAAGCCCATGATCCACTCATAGACTGATGCACCGGAAGAGAGTGACATCTGAACTGCATGACAGTTATTTCCGCTTGATGACGATCAAACATGTCATTCCAAAGATTGAGTGGGCGATTGAACTATTATATAACTCGGTGAAGACAAGAAGTACACGGAGTTAGAGATGAGATGTGGTAGGGAAAGCCACACCAGGCCGAAGGGGTCCACGGAGTCTCCGAGTGAGTTGGAAGTCAGACGAGATAGAGACAAGATGTGGTAGAGAAAGCCACCACCCGGCGGAGGGGGCCCTTGGGGCCCGTGATTGAGTTGGGGACCAGAGAAGTTAGTGACAAGATGCAGTAAAGAAAGCCATCATCCAGCAGAGAGCTGGGCCCTTAGGCCTCCGGTTGAGCAGCCCTGGAGAACGAGATAGACACAACGCTGACGGCCATAAGAGTGGGGGTCAATATATTGCAGTTCTGTTCGGTCTCCAACTCCCTCTCACACACAAACGTTACAAATAAAGTGAGAGGCATATTTTTTTTAAAGAAGAGTTATTATCGTGTCGTTATGATTCTTCTGCATGAATCTGCATATGACACGGATACTGTTTGCCGTCTAAAAGACCAGATGGATGATAGGGGCGGATGGAGAGAGAGAGAGAGAGAGAGAGAGAGAGAGGGGGCGGGGAGACTCTGTAATCAGTACGACTTGATGATGATGATTGTCCTCTACAAGGATGGCGTCGGTACTGGATAACCCACCAAAGTTGATATGTCATTAGAGAAGCTAACCTAAACTAAACTGGAGTATTGTCCTTTTCAGATTTTGGAAAGGATCATATTCTGGGTCAGCCCAAAGGTGGAACGTCGAATTTGGGAATTTGACTTTCAAATGTGAAATGGGTGATAGTACAATTTAGTAATTAAATAAATGAAACCACTACTTTTTGTTCAAGTCGACTCGGATCATCAGAAATGTGACTTTAAGCAATGAATGAGCCCCCCCCCCAATCCATTTGCATTGCGTGTTCTACATGTGTGTGTGTTTGTGTGTGTGTGTGAGTTGATGAGTGTTTGTGCCTGTGCGTTGTGTGTGTTTGTGTGTATCTCTATGTGAGTAGTGCGTGTTTCTGTCTGTAGGTTGCGTACGTATGTGTTTGCGTGCGTGTGTGTATGTGAGCGAGTTGTGTGTTGTGTGCTGTGTGTGTATATATTTGTTGGTGTATGTTGTGTGTTTGTGTATGTGTGTATTCTGTGTGTTGTATAAATGTGCATGCGTATGAGGTTTGTGTTGTATGTGAATGTTTGTGCTTGTGTATGCGTTGTATGCTTTGTGTGTGTGTGTGTGTGTGTGTGTATTTTGTGTGTGTGCTGTGTGTGCTGTGTGTGCTGTGTGTGCTGTATGCATATTGTGTTTTGAGTGTGTGCGTGTTCATGTGTATGTGCTGTGAGTGTTATATATGCGTGTGTATGTGCATGTGTATGTATTGTATATAAATTGTGTATGCGTGTGCGGGAATTGTGTGTGCGTGTATGTGTAGTGTGCGTGTGTGTGTGTGTGTGTTGTGTGTACATGTGTATGTTGTGTGTATATGCTGTATGTATGTGTTTGCAAGTGTAAGTGTTTTGTAAGTGTTTGTGTGTGTTGTGTGTGTATACATCGTGTACGTATGCTGTATGTGTATTGAGAGTTAGAATTTGAGTGTTTGTATGCGTGCGTTTGTTTGTTTGGGTTTCATGTCATATCAACTCTTGTGGGTTATTTAATGCCAAACCCATTTTTTATACAAATAAATCCATTCTATTTCAAACAATTCAGTAAAGCATGAGTACACAGTTCAATTGTCAAAAACATTTCAATTTCAAGCTATTCAGTTTAGTCAAATAGTTCTAATTTAAAGTTTAGTATAAGTATAGTTTTTGTTTACACACAAATAAATTCTATTTCAAACAACTCAGTTTAGCAATATCAAATGTTTTTGGTTTGGTTTGGTTTGGCTTGATTTCATGGCATATCAACCATTTTAGATTATTTAATGCCAAATCTATTTCATACATTTATAAGTGTAGTTTTATTTACACTCAGTAAAATGTAAAAACAGCTCTATTTCATACAATTTAGTTTAACATAAATACGCAGTTCCAATATCAAAAACGGTTCTTCGTAGGTTTGTTAGATTTTATGTCATCAAACATGGCAAATTGTTCACTGCCAAATCCTGTTTAGACTTATATATTAGATACACATGGTGTTTGTACATTTTTCTAATAACACCTTTGAACAAAGTTGAGCTCATTTTTCTTCACAGTTTAATGATTTCAAGTATTTCTATCTAATACGAATAATTCTATTAACTTTTCCATACAATTCAGTTGAATATCAAAAGTTCTTTTTCAAACAATTCAGTTTAGCATAAGTACAGTTTCAATGTCAAAAACAGTATTATTTCAAGCAATTCAGTTTAGGATCAGTACGCAGTTTAGATGTCGAAAATAGTTCTATTTCAAACAGTTCAGGGTGTGTTCTCGTGGTGTAATGGTTAAAGCGATGGACTGTGGAATCGTAGTACGCGAGTTCGTACTCCAGTCACGCTATTACATTCACTTTTGGGCAAATACCCCCGGGAAAGGTATGAACCCCCTTATCCTCCCAGTTATGGGTTAAATAGTACCACTACTATTCTTCAAGGAGAATAGCTTTGGCATTAAATAACCGAAAAAGGTTGATATAGCATTAAACAAACATCAAACAGTTCACTTTCGTTCTATTTGATCCATCGATAGGACACTATCAGGTGCTACCATTCCGGGCCAGAGTAAACCTGGGAGCAATGGCAATGAAAGGGTACTCCACATTCCCCAACGTTCCAGCTTTACTGGAACCTCACCATCAGATTGTTTAGTGTCATATTCAGGACACTCATTGGAGGGGGTCTTACCCCTCTGCCGAGAAGCAGTCGGGGTATTCTACAGCCCCAGCCGACAGGGCAAGATACGTGTTTTGTATTTATGTATTGTGTGTGTGTGTATGTGAATGTGCGTGTTGTGTTTTGTGCGTGTATGTATCTATGTATGTGCGTGTATATGTGAGTTGCTTGTGTTGTGCGTATGTTTATAAGCATAGTATTTTGTGTGTGTTGTATATTTGCGCAAGTGAGCGTCGTGTGTATAAGTTGTGTGTGAGCATTTTGTATATGTGGCGTATGTGTTGTATAAATATATGTTGTGTGTGTGAGTGTGTGTTGTATATATGTTGTGTGTGTATGCTTGTATGCATATAATACACCAGTCCATAACTCCATCCTTGTCACTGACTATTTGACCAAGATGGGCATCAAGACAGTTCATCAGCCTCCCTACAGTCCAGACCTTGCTCCCTGAGACTTTTGGTTATTCCCTAAGCTCAGAGGCTGTCGTTATGAGACAATTGAGGAGATGAAAGAGGCTGTGACGAGCGTCATTGACACGCTCAAACAAGAGGGCTTCCATGGGAACTTCCAGAAGTTGTTGGAACGGTACAACAAGTGCATTGTAACCGGAGGAGATTACTTCGAAGGGGACTAGAGTTTCATGTGTATACTATCAATAAAAGTGCCCATACGAAAAAAGTCTAGAAACTTATTTAATGATCCTCGTATATATATTTGATTTGGCTGTTTAGAACAAAGTTTGGGAATAAATTTGTTGCATATTTTGGTAGTATATATATATATATATATATATATATATATATATATATATATATATATATATATATTATTCAGCCACTCATACTTTTGAGTAAATTCCAATTTCTTTTTTGAAATTAACTATACTGCATGATGTTATTTTCGGAAAGAGTTTTTCAAATTGTTTGTTTGGTAATATTTTTCTGCACTTGATTGAATTTTACCCACTAGAGCAATATATGTTTAAATGTTAATCTTTTTTTGCATGGAGAGCATATTGAGGATTCTGAGTCCTCTAATAAATGATGATGGGTAATGTAGGTGTGGCCTATGTGAACGTGTGTCAGCACAACTTGTTCTCTTCTGTTCTTGTATTTTATGTTCCATTCTCCAATGGTAGGTTTTATGTTGTGTAATTTGTTATTAGTGCGTGAATCCCAATGATCTTGCCACTTCTTAAAGAGAGTGTGCGTATGAATGTGTATGTATGTATATCGTCTGTGTATGATGTGCATATGTATGTGTGTGTGTGTGTGTGTATCTTGAGTATGTGTCTTATGAGTATATCTGTACGTGTATGTTCATCTCATCAATCATCCTGTCAAAGTTACCAAATGATAAGCATTTCTGCTAAATCCAATCAACATTCAGTAGAGAAAATGACAATTAAATCAGTTGACACATAATTCAAGTTATGGCACATTGTCGCCTTTTTCATTTGATTTTTCAAAAAGCTGGTTAAATATTGTCTAAGAACCGCTTGCAATGCACTGTCAAATATATCGAATATTCAAATATAATGTAGGGGGCAAATATTTATTTGACCGTCAATAAATCGCTTAAAAAAATAAAGGACAAAAATCCTGTGAAACACAAAATTGCATCCCAGGAATCTGATAAATTCTAGAAAATATTTACAAATTTTCGAAGAAAAAGTAACTGTTAAATAAAATCTAATACTGGATAATTCCAGAATAGAATGTCACTAGATCACGTTATTCATTTATTCTTTTAGACGAAGGGAAGGATTCTTAGTTTAATAGCATATCATCTTTCGTTGGTTTTTAAATGTGAAAGCCATCCTTGCAGAAGAACTCGAGGGGATAAGGAGGTTCATGCCTTTCCCAATGGTATGAAACCAAAAACGAACGTTATAGCCCGACTGGAGTTCAAACTCGTTTACTATGATATCGCAGTCCAGCACGTTAGCCACTACACCACGGGTACTTCTTTCACCTGGCCAGCGATCTCCCTCTCCCCCCCCACCAAAAAAGGGGAGCAGATGGGATGCAATCGTTATTTAAGCCATGAATTAAAGAACGATTTTGAACGTTTGTCGTTTATTGAAGAGTTCATAATAATGAGCATCGGTTGCCATGACAACCACATAGCTTGCTTTGGTTTCTATGTTTAATGGCATATCAACCTTCGTGGATAATTTAATGCTAAGACAATCTATGCGAAAGAACAGCAGAGATGAGGTCCTATGCTTGTCACGGTATTTGATTGTGACCTTAGTTCCGTTTATCAACTCCTTCTGCTTCCCTACACTCGTATATATATATATATATATATATATATATATATATATATATATATATATATATATATATATATATACACACACACTTTTTATTCTGTCGAATTATTATTTCTATTGTTATAAATACTTTGTAAATTTTTCTTTTTAAAAGCATTAGATTTTTACAGATTATGTATTTATTTATTCTTGACAACCGAATAATTTCTTTAAGATCAGTTTTTCATTTTTCTATTTGTAATGATCTTCTGGGTGTTATTTTTTAAGAGTTGTTTTGTATTGTGGATAACCACTGTAATGAACAAAATAAGTTGCCAAGGGGGTTCCGTCTGTTGGAAATGATTGTGAATCAATGCGTGCTGTTTTAAGGGACTGGTCGAAAATTCTTATGTCTTTCTCAATTGTGAAACAGAAACATTTAATAGATAAGGATAATTTGGCATCCGTGCACATAAAAAAATTTTCAAAAGAATTTTTTAAAATTGAAATTTTTTCTTTTCTAAGAATTGTGAAAACGCTTGGATACTGAATTTCTGAAGAGCTAATTTTGCTTTTTTTTTATTTTCCTTTATTTATAAATGTTTTTTATTTTTTATTTTTTTGCTTCAAACAGCAATACTTGAAACCATTTAATTGTATCCAACAAATGATTAGTACTAAATAGAAATATCACTTAATGATGACAATGATTGAAACTGTATACAAACAAATGAGCTCTAACAATTCATTTAAAGATAAAGTTACCTATAAGCTATTCGCTTACAAATCATAAATACATAAACAGGATTTGGCATTAGATAACCAACTTGGGTTGAGTTGGCAATCAAAAGCACTGTTTGCAGTTGCACCTTTTTCAAGGAAATCAATGATGATGTGTCGTTTAATGTCACAGAAGACTGTCACTATGATCTTCTTTACTGACAGCTGCGTCTGGAACGTTTTTCTTAAGCGGAAAGTCAGTGTGTTTCCGCTCTTCGTGGCAAATCCATGTTTAGCGAATTTGTAAACTTTTTTTATGACTAAAACATGCTTCTCCCCGTACATATCACACATTCTTCTGTAAATTTCACATGGTTTCCACTTCTCAGCGACCAAAAATTTGATGACAGATCTCTGATTAAATTTGAAGTACTCTGATTGATTTGCTCCTATTTTGAATAGCCGCAAAACTAATATTTTTATGAGATTAGAATAGATTTTGCAAGAAATCAATTCCTAACAATTCATATTTATGGGAAAATTTTTTGAAAAAATAATTTTATTTTTTAATAAAAGTACCTCTTATTTATTGAACGACCCTCGTTTTTTGTCAACTCCTCATTCATTAAGGACCAATATTAACATTGGTATATCCATGATATACTAACACTGAACACAACGGAAGGAAAGACAAGATAAACGTGTTAGAGGAACATTTAACCTTTTATATACATGATATACATATCAGTGGTATTACGAAGAAATAATCCATGTATGTGTCTCAACTGATAAAAATACATACATATTGTTCCATGAACAAGCAGTATGTTGAAGGGGTTCAAAATTGGGAAAAGGCTTACTTGATGTGGGTACGTAATATCACCATGTGACTTTATCGTTTCTTGGCAAGGTCAGATGCAATATCTCTACAGTTCAAAGAACAGACGTAAAAGGTCGAGAAGATGTTTTTGAAATTGTCATATGACACCTTACGAGGAGGTGCCCGTGGTGTAATGGTTATCGTCGTAGGAAATGGACACGGCGACACGAGTTCAAATCATGGACGAGACTGATTGCATTTCACATTGCACTAATACCCTTGGGAAAGGTATGAATCCAATTATTCTCCCTCCAGCTATGGGTAAATAGTAGGACAGACTGGGTTCTTCAGCCTTGGTTAGGCAACTAGTCTAGGAGAAGGAAAACTCTGAATTCATACCTGTTAAACTCCGCTTAAAAATTGACCTTGTGTCATATCCTGCCCGAGCGGAGGGGTTGGTAAATAGGATATGACACCTTACGAGCCCCAAACGAACACTATGGAAGGGAGATAATAATTTCGTTTATTTAGTTTACTGTTTTTTGCAAGGAGGGTGGGAAGGTGAATGGGTCATCTGTGCAACTTATGCTATTCTATGCTAATCTTAACTAACCACACAGATCAACCCATTCAGTCTGACAATATGAACAATCATCCAGCCCGATCATACCACAATCACCAAAATATCTCATTTACTCTATGCAAGAAAAAAAAGTATTATCCTGGTTAAAAGGATGAAATGATATTGATGATGAAAAAAAAAAGGGTTCAAAAGTTCATGATAAATGCCTGTGAATGCAAATGGAAATCTAAAAAGAAAAACCCGAAATTTCGCTTATTCGATTGAGTAATTTCATTGTTATTTATTTTTTGTTTGTTTTTATCTCGTCTTATTTGTGTTGCTCAGATTGTGTTACATTTTATAATTTTTACGCAAGCAGCATTTTTTTCTTTTTTTTTAAAGTTTTTTTTTTTTTTTTTTTTTTTTGTAAAAGGCTCAATTTCGAAATAATCCCATGAGTGCTTGTGGCAATGAAATCAAAATCAAAATCGATGTCTTTCAAATTCCGTGTGTCATCTACTGGTTCACGAGAATGGGACCAAGGAAAGGAAATGCCAGTTTGTGAGCCGGAGAACAATGGGTGGTGCCGAAAATTTGATACTTGACAGCTGGATATTCGTCCCCGAGGTCGTTTGTTCTTTCCGCCTCATAAAAAAAAAAAAAAAAATCTTTCAGATTTGACTGTGAATGCATTTTCGCTTTAACGGAATTACGTGTTATTCTACGGCACATGACATTGCGTGAAGACATCTTGTCTTGTACGATGCGTCATTGTGGCTTTCAAATATCCGCAACCGCCGATGTGTCACACACACACACACACACACACACACACACGCGCGCGCGCGCGCACACACACACACACATATGAAACGCACTGTTTGTAAAAGTAGGCATACACATTTATGAATATGCGTACGTATGTTTCGCTGACACATACATATACACTCGTATACACATACAAGCATTAACTTAACTATTTATCTATCTACGGGGTGTAATGGTTAACGTGCTGGACTACGACTTCAAAGTAAACGAGTTCGAACTCTAGTCGTACTATTACGTTCACTTTCGGACTAATTACAGTTATGGGTTAAATAGTATTACTGCTGTTATTTTACGAGGATGGCTTTGGCATAAAATAACCAACGAAAATTGATATGCCATTAAACAAAGAAACTAAACTTATTAATCTATCTATCACCACACATATACACACAGAGGAGTATGGGTTAATATTTAACAAATCTCAATTAGGATTTTGAACAATTTCTCTAAGGTCTCCTGGTCGTTAAACCTGGAAGTTTTCCTCGCTATAACTTTTGTCTTCAGCTCGTTCAAGTCTGGATTCTGATTTGGTCATTTTAAAACATTGACATTATTATCCATGACTCTGACTCGATTTTTTTTTTTAGGTTTTTGCTTCTTTAGAAGGTCCATTGATGTTCCAGCCCATGTCTGATGTTTTGGTTCAAAATCTGTTCTTTCTTTAAAAGAATTTGCTTGAATATGACTTTGTAGCCATTTCCCACATTGTGAGCAGTCACAATCTTTCAGCTAATTATGGTGACTGATTTTCTATTCTGGCGCAAAATAGCAAAGGATTGTAAATGTTATGTGCTCAAGCATATGACAAACATAAGAATATATATATATATGTGTGTGTGTGTGTGTGTGTGTGTGTGTCTTTTTCTCGAGTTTCGTTTCGCTTTGGTGGTACATTCACATAGTAGTACTGACACCATCTGTGGCTGGTGTCAGGCTCCTTGATTAATATACTTCTACGTGCAGTTTTAAACAATTCATGGAAGCAGCACCCCACAAACCATCCTAGTGAGTCTAACAAAATATGTGGGACACTGCTGGAGAAGTAAGGATGGAAACATAAGTGATGTTCTTTTTATAGACTCCTACACATAGAAGCGCCAACGTTGGCCTACCAGCAAAGACATACATCAGCTCAGTGCGGACACTGGATGCGGTCTAGAAGATCTACCAAGATCAATAGATGATAGGGACGGACGGTGAGTGAGAATCAGGGAACTCCATGCAGTTAGCTCGACTTGATGATGATGAAACCTTGTTAATTATTGTTCGACCCTCGGTAAATCTTGTTATTATTACCCAGGATTTGTTTAATTATTATTATTATTATTATTATTACTCATTCGTGAGTTTTCCCACCAACATTAGCTGATAGTTTTCCACTGGAGTTTGAGTGACCGCAAGTCTCTTCAGATCCCCAGGACTCTTCTTAGTATTCTGGCCGATCTCAACAATGCTGTAGTTTGGATGGTTTCCACTCGTCCTCTTATTTCCAAGTCCTTGTACCAATTCTTTGGAGATTGTACCGAGGGTGTCAATTACAACTGTTATCACCGTCACTTTCGTGTTCCACAGTTTTTTTTTTCAATTCTCTTGCAAGGTCCTGGTATTTATCTCTCTTTTCGCTTTCCTTCAGTTTTACACGTGGTCATCCGAAACGACAGGTTCTTTTTTTTTTGTTGTTGACTATCACTAGGTCTGGTCGTCTGGCTGAGATTAGATGATCGTTTTTATCTCAAAATCTCAAAGAATTTTGTGAGTCTCATTATCTAAGATAGATTCTTGGTTGTGCATATACCTTTTGTTCGTATGGTCAAATTTAAACTTCTGGCACAATTTTCAGTGAATCACCTGCCCTACCCAGTCGTGTTTTGTCTTATACTCTTTTTTTTGCTCGTTATTATTATTATTGTTATTATCATTATTATTATTTGATTGTAAGGCCTCCTTGTGCATCTCCACTTTTTAATATTATATTATTATATTTAATATAAATTTTTTTGCACAGAACATATACGCAATCAATACAATATCTATATACAAATCAAATCTGTGAAGTAATTCATCTGAGAGTTCCCAAAATGCTCTCTTAGTTTTTTTTAACCATTATTTCTGAAATCATTCAATTTAATCTTAAAATTTTCAACATTATAGCTGTTTTGATATGATTAGGTAACTTGTTCCAAAAATATATTATTCTGTTAACAAAAAATCCTATTAGTTAATAGATTTAGTTGTTAAAATCTGTCTTAATAGTAAATTTCCAATTCATGGTGAAATATTGAAAAAATATCTACCATAATTAGGAATCCCATTAATTATTTTGAAAGTTCCCGTTATATTATCTCTCATTCTTATTTCTAATAAAGTAGTTAATCCTAATTTCTCTCTGTAACTGTAATCTTTTACTTTTTTATTATCTTTAAAAATATCTTTGAAAAATAATCTTTCAAAATTATTTTCGCCATTTTTGTGGTACTATTATTATGATTTTTATTTTCACTAAATCAATCATTGTCAACCATTGTCCATTTTGACGGTTGTAGATTAACGATCTTTATTGTTATGAGGACAAACAATAGAAATTATGACATAAGAAGAAAAAAGTACTTGAGAAAATTAATTATGGTTTTGTTGAGTTCGGTACAGTTAAGGATTAAATTTCTCTTGTAATTATGGCACTTTACTTCATTCTACTTCCAAGTAAAGGTCTATACAACTACCGTGATAATCAACCCCAGCTATTATTCAAATCTTATCACTACTATCTTCTCCAATAATGGCTTTGGTATTAAATAACCCATGAAGGTTGATATGCAATTGAACAAAGAAAACAAAACCAGACCAAATACAATATAAACAGAAACATTACATTTCTTGTGAAAAACTGGTTATTGATGTAGCTGTTTAAAAATTTGTATGTTCAACTGTTTGGTTTTTTAATAATAATAATAATAATAATAATAATACCTCGACCTTGCTAGGGAATTGGAAAAACTATGGACCATGAAGATGACAATTACACAAATTGTAATTGGTGCGTTTTGAACAGTAACTAAAGGATTACTAAAGGGACTGGAGGACTTGGAATTTGGCGGAAGAATGGAGACCATCTAAACAACTACATTATTGAGAACGGCCAGAATACTGGAAACTTGAGGAGACTTGCTGTCACTCAAACTCCAGTGAAAGGCTATCTGCTAACGCTGATGTGAAAAACTCTAATGAGTAAATAGTAATAATAACCCCGACCAGAAAACCAGAACACGTGATAATACCCCCCACCAAAAAAAAAAAACTTTTCGTATAGTGGACTTTGTCGTCACAACGAACCACTGAGTGAAAATCAAAGAAAGCGAAAAGAGAGATATGTGCTCGGACCATACCAGAGAACTAAAAAAAGCTTTGAAACATGAGAGTGACGGTGATACCAATTGTAATTGGTGTCCCTGGAACAGTCCCCATGGGCTTGAAAAAGAAGCTGGAAGAGATGGAAATCAGAAGATGAATGGAAAACACTCACTACAGTATTGTTGAGATCAGCCAGAATTCTGAGAAGAGTCCTGAAGACCTAAGGAGACTTGCTGTCTCTGAAACTTTAGTGAAAGAAAATCAGCTAACGCTGGTGTGAAAAACCCGCAAGTATTTTAATAATAATAATAATAATTTGAAATAGAATCGGGTTACGATGACCTGACCTGATCAGAAGAAAAGAATTTGTCAGCAAGTGGATTGTGCCGTTCCAACGAGCCAAAGATTGAAAAGGGAAAAAAGCGAAAAGTTAGACAAATACTTGGACCTTGCTTGAGAGCGTGAAAGTGTTGGTGATATCAATCGTTGTTCGTGCCCATGAAACAGTCCTCAAAGGTCTGAGAAAGAGACTGGTGGAACTGTAGATCAGAGGAAGAACAGAAACCATCCAGACCACTGAAGACCTAAGGACTACAGAGAAATCTTCAGAGCAGTTAAAAAAACTTTGAGAGTCCTAGTCTGTCACAAGGATAACGAAAATCGGGAAGAAGCAAGGATCTAGATACGGCAGACAACCTTACTCTTTTTGTTATTTTTCCTTAACTTTTGATGGATCTGTTTTCTGACCACCTATTGGTAACAAAGCGATATAGTAGTTTACACTGTAGGAATTACATCCCTTGTCTGTTGTTGGTTCCTACTTTTTGCTGCTAGGTGATAAAAAAAAGTCATTACCTCCTGTATCTACCAAAATAATTCTGCTTATGATCACTTGAGGACGTTGTCAAGGTGGTATATAAGGATATATAGTATTTCATATAACGACACACACTGGAGGATTCGGGTGGTATAAAGTGGTTTGTCTGGTTCCAAAGGACCTTCTCCACAGGCAATACCTGCTTTGTAGGGCTGAGTTCATAGTTTGGCGCTTGAAGGCACCAAACATTTTTTGAAACAGCCATGCATGCGTTTCAATTTGTGCGTGGCTCTCCACTATAAAATGACCTTGTGTCACATTCTGGCTTGGTGGGAAGTTAGTTGAATACCACTCACTGAAGGACTTTTATTAAAGGACTTTTTCCTTCACAAATACATTTTACTTTTGTTTTCCAGGCGTGCGATTGAGAACTTTAGAAAAGGACCTTTTCCCTTTTATTGCATTCACACATATTTGTTCTCTTACTTTAATTGTCCACATTTCTATAAATAAATAATGTTAACTTATCCAATTGTGTTCACTTCATTTATTATTCACAACTATCAGGACGACTTCTCCGCAACAACACTTTGCTTGGCGACATCCATAGTTAATTCATGTTATTTAGTCAATCTTGCACACAGCCCTTATTAGTTTGCTGTCCCCGAGTGATCACCCATTTTAGTACTGCACAGGTTTATTGCTGTCTAATTTCGGTTATATGTCTGGAGGGGGATCAGTATCTCAAGCATGAATTGATCTTATATACTGCACGACTGGCTCAGATCGGTTCAGAATCGATCTGCTGAGATTCGCATAAATCGGTTTTTGATTGATCGAAACGGGTCGAAGTGAACTATGAAGGGGTACTCCACATTCCCCGAAACTCCAGAACAGGAACCTCACCATCAGATACAGTTTAATGTCATGTTTAGGATACCGATGAACTGAGTTTAGATTCCATCTTAGTTTGTGTTCACAGCATACTAATGTCTTTTGGAAAGGCATGAACCCACTTTCTCCAATAGGACAGGTCGGGAATTATTCTCTATTGTCCAACCTCCAGTTATATCCAGGTTGTAGGAGCTCTATAAATCTGTATAGCAGTCCATTATTTGCTGAGGAAGAGGAAGCGGAGGATGTAACAGAAGAATTTGTTGTGGACATTTGATTCGTTCCTGATTGTGAGAAACAAGCCATCTACTATTACTCCGTCATGTGTACTATTACTCCACTAACAGTATTCCCTGCCGAGAGGTAAGAGCCGCAGCTCCAAAAAGCGATATTCTGAGTATGACACTAAACTGCATCTGATGGTGAGGCTCCAGCCCTGGAGATCTGAATAGTTTAGAGTACCACTTCAATGCCGTTACTCCCAGGTCCACCCAGACTCAGAGTTGTTCCGGTTAGGGTCCCATTTTGGAGCCAAACAGATTTCTTTAAAAATTATTCGTATTCGTTGGGACCGTGGGCAAAAAATTATTTATATTCATTTGGACTGTGAGCAAAAAATTATTTATATTCATTTGGACTGTGAGCAAAAAATTATTTATATTCATTTGGACTGTGAGCAAAAAATTATTTATATTCATTTGCATCATGGACCAAAAATTATTCGTATTCATTTGACTGTATGCAAAAAGCAAAAAAACGAAAACCAAAACAAAACAAAACAAAACGTTTACTTTCGGCTGTTGACGCAATAATATCAACGGCCAAAAGTAAACGCGTATTTTTTAAAAATCACAAACTGCTCACTAAAAAATGAAGATTAACGTCCAATGTAGTCTCTGCTCTTAATTGATTTGGCGTATATATATATATATATATATATATATATATATATATATATATATATAATTCTCTTAATACTCTGTCCGGTGGCAAAAGCTGCTTGGTAGCACCAGGAGTGGCAGTACCGCCTTGAGCTACCGAAACTGTGTTATCACCCCTGGTTAGCGGCTGATGAGGGCAGGGTATTGCACGTGATTTTACACGTTGTATGATGAAAATTAAAAAAAAAAAAATAGAAAGATGAGTCAAAAGTTTTGCACAACTCGAGAAATCCGGATGCTTTTGCAGAGGTCGTGAAAATGATGAAACGCTCTGGACTGAGAAGTGCCAAGCTCACCTGATACTCTCCGACTGTTACTCGCCAGATTTGCCACTATGGCCTTGGAACCCACGGTTTTAGGCCTCTCTGAAATTGTCTCATCATTAAGATTCTCGCAAAATTTCCATAACAATCTGGTTACAGTATTATGATCGGATGCTCCTTCACTTTTCTTACAACAAATGTTCTTCGTTGCTTCTGCAGCGTTATGGTCCAGTTCGAATCCATAAAAAATAAGTTCCTGTATGAAACTACATTGCATGTTACTTGTACGGCTTTCAAATCACTCATGGAATGAAGCAATGCACAACTTGTCAGCGTACCAATCACCGCGATTATATTTGAACTGTTTCAGTCAAGTTACTTACACGCCGCTATCTACCACGAACCAAAATATTACAAAACTTTTGATTTACCTTTGTGAACATAAGCATACAATGAATGCGATTCCCTAACTTCTCGGCTTAGAATAACTCTAGACTGGTTGGGATGCCGTTTAAATCAGTCTGCCATTACTCGAGATGATTAGATAATTATGGTTTATATAACTTTTCACTCGTGGTATAATGGTTAGAGTGTTCGCCAATGGCCAGAAAGACCTGGGTTCAATCCCAGATCGAGTCATACCAAAGACTCAAAAAAGTGGTACTTGATTCCTCCTTGCTTAACACTCAGCATTTTAAGGTACGGATCAAGGGTAAAGTTGGTCAATCCTGGGAAAGGAGTAGTGCCCTCTCCTACACCTTGGTGTATTAGTTATCGAAAAGGGAGCCTTCGGGTCACCCTCAACTACGGTCGCCAACTTTACTTACTTATTCTCTATCGGGTATGCCAATGACATTATTTTTGTTAAAAGTGTGGGGAAGTGGGTTGGGTGGTGGTGGATGTATGCTTTTAGTGGAGTCATTGTTACGAAATAAACACGGTTCGACGTTGTAGGGATTACATCTTTTGCCTGCCAACAACATCGGATGCTTGGGGCGAAGGGACACAAAAAGTAATTACCTTCCGTATATGCCAAATAGTGCAGCTAATGTCCACAGGGTGGCGTGGTCAAAATAGCCTATAAAAGAAGTCAAATCCTCTTTAGACCTCGACAATGCCTTGAAACGGACGTTTCCTGTACACATGCGACCATTGACCTTGTGTCGTATGGCGCAATATAGCCTGTCTCAAACATATAAACCTTCATTCAACCTTTCTATTCTCTCTTGTACGTCGTATATTAAGGATTCAACTTAGTCAAAAGACTTTTCAACCACGTTTGTACATTCCTCCAAACACTCTTTGTAAACAGTCTTTTATCTCATGTCATTCTTATATTCATTCAAGTAAGTTTGCTCAGACAATAAAATATGTGGCCCAGTCGGCTGCAGAATACACCGGCTGCATCTCTGCTGAGGGGTAAGACTCCTGCAATGAGTGGTCTGGATATGACACAAAACAATCCGATGGTAAGGCTCCAGTAATGCTGGAGCATTGGGGAATGCAGAATACCCTTTTATTATCATCGCTCCCTGGTCTACTCTGGCCCGAAGTAGTTGCACCTGAAAGGATCCTATCTATGGGTCAAATAGAACTAAACTGTGTACTTATGTTAAACTGAATTGGTTGAAATAGAACTGTTTTTATATTCAATTGGGTGTAAACAAAAAACTATACTTATGCTAAACTAAATTGTTTGAAATAAAACTGTTTATATGTATAAAAATGGATTTGGCATTGAATAACCTACAATGGTTGATATGCCATAAAACCAAACCAAACCAAACCAAAACAAAACAAAATAAAACATGTTAACACGTCCTGAATTGTTCTTGTATTGGCCTGCTCGGGGAAATATCCTCTGCTACAATTTTCCGAATTGGGTAGTGTTGATTAAACTAGTTATAAATATTTTTTTCTAATTTTAGATTATTTAAAAAATCATAAATTGTAAAAACAATTATCAAAAGTTTCATTTAAAAAAAAAATAATAACAATTTTTTTAATATCTGAATTTTACCGATGAAATTCGAACATTATAAAAGGAAAAAAAAAAAAAGAAAAAGTTGTTTAATTTTCAAATTTTTTTCCCCATTTGAACTAATTTTATATCCTCGAATTCACCGCAATTCTTTAATTTTTCGACCCCATCTCCCCAAAACCAATCAAGATTTAAAAGAAAATGCCAAGTGTTTGATGGTCTAATTCGTTCAAGCCACACACACACACACACACACAAACACAAATTCATGATTAAAAAAAGACAATGTGAAATTTTATGTAATTTTATATAATTAACCATTTTCGAATTATCTAAAAATAGAAAATAAAAGGAAGAAGGATTAAAGATTACTTCCCTTGATTATCTTAGATAAACAAACATTTTTATCTGGATTTGTTTTTCGATGTAACCAGTTTTTTACGACGTACATATTTTTTCGTATTGTTTCATTAAAAAATTAAAAAAAAAACAAAAAAAAAACATCATAAATCCAGCGCTTAAGCAAAAATAAGTCTGTATGAAGTACATCTTTCATTTTCACGTGAAAAATTTATTACTAGCTTATTTCGAATTGTTATCCCTCGCTCAAATAATGTTAGAAGTGAGTTATGGTATTTGGTTATGACGAACAGACGAAGTCAATCTTCAGTCGCCGATACCATCGCCCTTCGCGACCAGGTGATTTAGTTTTACTCTGTCTCTCAGATTCTTAACTCTTGGTATATGATAAAAAAGTCATTTATCGATACACCATTCGTATCGTCTTGATCCCTTGATAATGGTCGACCTTTTGTACGTGTTCAACCATGCATACCATAAAATGCATCAGTTAGAAAATATTAGTTTTTGTTTTTAATTCCGTGATTCATCGTCTTTTTTTCTTCTTTTTCTTTTTTTACCATCTCATCGTGTGGTAAACAATTGAACCATATTATTTAATGAGACGATGTCGTCGAGGCAGCTGCCTTTTTACCGGTTTAGTGGGGAGAGGTGTTTATTTTACATCGTTTATTCACACGTGATCGTCTTTGTCTAGAGATGTTAACGTTTCAAATTCTCACGAAAAAAAAAAAGAAAAGAAAGACGCGTGACGTTGCCACAGGTGGCAGACGACAATTCCTTCCAGGGGAATCCAGGGCACACGAACTGCAGCCGGCCATAAAACAAGAGGGGACGTAAGTAATAATGATAATAATAATACATCGTTTTTTTTAGATATATATCAAATGGTCAGAAGAGTTGGTGGGAGTAATTATTTTCTAGTGCTTTCTTTTGTGTGTTAATCTTTTGATACCGAAATTGTTTTACAAATGAAACGCACGAAAACTGTTACCGAAAATCGGAAGAAGTGGTTGCAAAAGAAGAAGAAAAGAAGACGGGAATACAGAGGGAAAAAAGAAGATGATGACGCGGGGGAAGAGTGGGTACAAAAGGGATAGGAAAAAAAGTAGCTAGTGAAGAAGAAGAAGAAAAAGATGATGTGGGTAAAGAAGAAGACGAAGTAGGTAAAGAATAATAATAATAAGAAGAAGTGGGTACAGAAGCAAAGAAGAAGAGGTGGAGGATGGGGAGGAGTGATTACAAAAGAAGAATAAAAGAAGCGAGTAAAGAAGAAGAAGAAGAAGAAGAAGAAGAAGAAGTTGGTAAAGAAGAAGAAGAAGAAGTGGGTACAGAAGCAAAGACGAAGAAGAGGTGGAGGATGGGGAGGAGTGAGTACAAAAGAAGAAGAAAAGAAGCGGGCAAAGAAGAAGAAGAAGAAGAAAAAAAAGAAGAAATGGGTACAGAAGATCAGAGAAGATGAGCAGCAGGAGGAGGAGTAGGTAAAAAGGAAGAAGAAAAGAAGAAGAAAAAGTTGGTACAAAAGAAGAGAAGTGTGTAAAGAAAGAAAGAAAGAAAGAAAGAAAGAAAGAAGAGGCCACAACAACAACAACAACGTGAATTATGTATTAGGATCATAAAAAAGTATCACTGCCCCAAAATATTTTTGAGTCACAAACCTCACCGACCTGACACTCAGTCATGAACGTTAGACACTTGTATAGCCACATACATATACAAAGCGGAAACATAATCAAACATAATTTGCGACTTCAATGAACGAATGAACACACTTCTTTATAAAAATATATATCTCTCACACTTTATTCTCGAAAGGGTTGATGTTTCTGTGGTGCGTGAGAGATGGATGGAGACATGGACACACTGCTATATTGACCCAACTTCTTCTCTTGGCCATAGCACGCTGTTATCTTCAAGAACCCACTTAGCACTTCTTCCGCATCTTAGCTGGGGTTGCTCAACCGGGGGTCGCTAAGGGCCACAGCCCCCTGAGGGCATTCTCCGTCTGCCTTCCTGTATCTAACTGACACAACGGCCGCCGGCATCTGCCTATATTCTTTCATAACGCCCACTTCCTTCCGCTTCTTCTTCCGCTTATTTACACATGTGCATCTCTGATTGACGGCTCGGTCAAGGGTCCGTATATAACACACTGGGAGATACACATATCTATTTGTTTTTGTCTTGATCAGTGCTTTCTGAATGATCCACCAAAGACTTCAATTTTTATCAAAGATAGAGAAAAAAAATCAACTGTTCTCTATTTCTAAAGCAGATGCCTTCTCGTATGGTCTTCCGTAGTAAAAATGGTTGCGGTACCTTCAACATAAATCATCATCAAGTCGCGCTGACAGCATGAATTACCCCCTCCCCCACTCTCTCCATCCGTCCCTATCATCCATCGCTCCCAGCAGGTACTTGAAATTTTTTTTTAGTTGTGTGGTCTGTGTCATTATGAGCCATGTCTCATACGACTCGCTTCTTTGAAAAAATTTTTGCCCATGTCTGCTCTTGGTTGACTATATATGTAAATGCTTTTGTGCTATTTCTTCCAACTGAGAGGCAATGTAGAGTTTGACGAAGTTTTACGTCTCAGTCTTATCTGCTCCATCCGCAGTGTCATGTCAGTGACAAAATATAGGGTGTCTCAATATACATGGGACCCATATGACCGTAAATAACTCTACTAATAGTAATGTTGTGCTCTTTTTTTGTTTCAGATTTGAAAATATTATACTACAACAACAATTAATCCTGGATCACAAAGGACTTGGACAAGAGAGGAAAAAAGATTTTGCGTCACTATTTATTTAGTGTTGAGTTCTGGTTAGTGAACGCTTGTAATATTAAATAAAGGACAAACCACGATATGAGAGGAAATAGAGATATATTCTCAGGAAAAAGTATATACAATAGAGAGACTATTAGTAGACAAGAACATAGGATTAATGAATACAGAATAAAGATATAGTCCAACGATAGTATTAGCTTCCGTTATTACGGTAGCAAGTAAGGTGATCTAGTGCGATCTCCAGTCTCCAACGCTCTAATACTATTCCTATAAGAAGCTGCTCTTCACCTTCTAGTCTGCCCTGGTATTAGTAGCTACTACTATATATGGCAGATGGACTAGTTCATTGTGTGGAAAAAGGTGGGTGATACCCAACATTTAGACACAAAAATCATTAAAAACTGTCTCAAAATAGATGCAACCGATTAATATAATCATGATTTATTGCCGAAACAAGAAACTCAAAACAAGATTGCATGTCGTAGAAGCTGATATAATAACAATAAAAAAACAATTTGATGTCTCTAGCTCAAAGGATGCATTTTTTATTGGACATGTTCCAAATGAACACCATTGTGCTTGTCTCAGTAATAAATCATTATCATATTAATGGGTTGCACTACTTTGAGACACCCTGTATTTTTGTCACGATATTTGAGAGAAGGGATTTTTCAGGGGCACGAAGTAGACATGCAATTGTAACATATTGACCCTCGACCGAGCCGTCAATCAAGAGATGCACCTGTGTAAATAAGCGGAAGAACAGCTGAAGCAGGTGGACGTTAAATAATAATATAACCAGGGCCAGACGGCTTGAGTTGCAGTTGGAGCCAGTTGGGGACAAGATATCGAAGTGAGAGCCAGCGGCAGACAGAGGGCTTTGGACCCTCAGTGACCCACGGTTGAGCAACCCCAGCCAAGATGAGAAAGAAGTACTGCTATGGTCAGAAGAACTTGGGTCAATATGTAGCAGTCTGTCTCCGTCTCCAACTAAACCTCTCACACACAACCAACATCAACCCTTTCGAGAATAAAGCGTGAGAGATATATTTTTATAAAGAAGTGTGTTCGTTCGTTCATTGAAATTCGTCATTCTGTTTGATTATGTTCCGCATATATTTGTATTATGTATATGTATACGCGTAATATAGTATACAACACAATAATACTCCAATTTCTCTTCACCCTTCTCTCTCTCACATACACACGGATACACACACACACACACACACACACACACACGTACATTGATCATTCGTAAGTTTTGTTGCGGAGCCGATAGTCGCGGCAGTTTTGACATTCTGGAACAACGCAGTTGATTCACAAGAAATATGTTTATTACCCATCAGTCTGCGAAATAAACTCGTTGTCAGTCGTTTTACGTTTTCAATCTGCTTATAAAAACAACAGGAATATAAATAAAAGTATTTGTGTACTGATATTTGGTAAATTTAAGGCTCAAACTGACTAGCAACGGCTTGCGAGATAAACTTGTTTACATATATATATTTACCCAATCTCTCCGTACGTGCTGGAAACAACATAATCAATTTTTAAGGGAAGTTTAACAGGTTTGAATTCACTGTTTTCCTTCTCTTAAACCGGTTGCAATACCAAGTTTAAAGAGTCAAGTCTGCCCAATTATTTACCCACAGCTGAAGAGAGAATAGTTGGATTCATACCTTTCACAAAGGTATTAACGCCGCGTGAAAATGCAAACAGCCTCGTCCAGGATTTGAACTTGGTTCGCCGAGTCCATTTCTTACGACGATAACTATTACACCACAGGGGCCTCTTTGTTAACATAGACCTCTATGGCAGATGTTTGTGGTGTATTGGTTATCATCTTAGAAATAGACGCGGCAACTCGAGTTCAATTCCACGAAGAGGCTATTTACATCTCATATTACACCCATACCTTTGTATGAATCTAACTATTCTCTTTTCAGCTATGGGTAAATTGTAGAGCAGACTGGGCTCTTTAACCTTGGTATGGCAACCGGCCAAGGAGAAGGAAAAACTTTGAATTCAAACTTGTTAAACGCTTCTCGTGGCGAAGGGGTTGTAAAAAAATGTATACCTCTATGACAGATATGAATAAATTTAATTCAGTACATTATACACCCTACAAAAGGTCGATAATCAAACAGGTAAAATGCTAGTCCAAGGAGTAGCGCCCTCCCATACACCTCGGTGTCGTAGCTATTGAAAAGGGAGCCTTCTGGTCACCCTCGACTAAGGTCGCCAACTTTACTTACAATCTTCCCTCCTCTTATTTGATCTTGTAGTAAACTAAGTTGAAACATTTAGTGAGATGTGCTTTTGTGAACGCAGATGGTCATGTGTATGTGTGTATAGGACGAGGCTAAGAGAGAAGTCAGTCAGAATCGATAAAAATAGGGGGAAAGCAAGCGGGAATAACAATTAGAGAGACAATAAAAATCCTGATTTAGTGCTTATGGGGTGCGTTGATTTGAATATTATTCAAAGAGGAAAGGAGAAAGAGAGAGAAGGGGGGAAGAGAGAGAGAGAGAGAGAGAGAGAGCGGAGTAGAGAGAGAGGGTAGAGATATGGGAAAAGTGAGCGAGTGGAGGAGAGAGGTAGAGATGTGAAGAAAGAAAGAGAGAAAGAGAAGAGGGGATTTGAAGTAGGAAAGAGAATAGGTAGGAAAGACAGAGAGAGAGAGAGAGAGAGAGAGAGAGAGAGAGAGAGAGAGAGAGAGAGTGTGTGTAGGAAAGTGTGAAAGGTACAAGAGAGAGAAATGGAGAAGAAAGAGAAAGTGAAAATGGAAACATTGAGGAAGAGAGAGCGAGTGAGAAGAGAGAGAGGGAGCGAGATCTGAAGGAGAGAGAGAGAGAGAGAGAAAGAAAGACAAAGACAGAGAGACAGAGACTGAGAAATAGATGTGATGAAGGAAAGTGAGATGTGAAAGTGAGAGAGAGAGAGAGAGAGAGCTATGAAGGAGAGGGCAAGTGCAAGGAAGAGTAAGAGTGAGAGAGAAAAGGAGAAAAGAGGAAAAAGGAGGAGATGAGAGAGAGAGAGAGAGAGAGAGAGAGAGAGCTGGGGATGTGCAGGAAGATGTGGATTCATGCCTTTTCCCAAGAGTATGAGAGCAAAGTTAACAGTGCAATCACACACGCACATGGCTATATATTGATGGATGCTCTCAGTAGTCGATGGTAATGTTAAAATGAACAAACCCTTTTATTTATTGGCCCCTGTAAGGGTTGATTTTTTTTTTTTTTTTGGTATTGCCTTGCTTGATAAAGTAGATGTGGGGAAGTGGTTTCACCGTGTTTTCAATAATAGACTTTCTTCGCTGTTAATCATCGTGAAATACAAATAAAATATTTTGTATAAATATTCGGCAATGGGGCAGGAAGCAGTGGGTTTATTGGCTTTAGTATAAATTAACTGTTGCCTTAAGCGAAAATTCGGTTCTCTTATTTTTTTTTTTTTTTTGAAAAAGCAATTCCTACCACATAACATGGTGTAGTGACTAACAACATGAACTACAACATTGTATTAAGTGATTTCGAACTCCAGTCTACTTTCAGATTGATACACATGGGAAATGTATTGAAACTACTTATTCCCCTAGCTCTGGGTTAAATTGTACCACTAATATTTTTCAAGGATAGATTTTGAAAATTAATAGTTCAAGGGAAATAACTCTTATAGTAGTCCATTGAGTTATTTCCCTTGAAAAATCTTCATTACTAAAAATCAAATTCACTTATTTCTATTGGAAATCCTTTTGAGATGAGGCTTCTTAATTTGAGCATTAATTTTTTTTTTTTGTGCGATAGACAACAACTATAGAAGGCAGTATTTACTGGGGATACAGTTACAAGACTCAACATTCCTATCCGAGGTCGCAGTTAATCACCTGAAGAAAGGCAGAGGTAAATTTGGCCGAAACGTAGTGAGAAAAACAACAAAAAACTACCAAGATGAAGACAAGAAGACCGCAATAAAAAAAAAAAAAAAATAAAAAAAAATTAATTCTCACTTATTTCTAATGTTCATATCATGCATTCATAACCAATTCAGGATCTTTATATATATATATATATATATATATATATATATATATATATATATATATATACGTATTAGTGTATATCAACCGCTCCTCATGGGCAGGATGTGACAAAAGGTTAACTTTTGAAACGGAGTTTAATAGGTTTGAATTCACAGTTCTTCTTCTATACTGGTTGCCTAACCAAGGCTTAAGAACCACGTTTGTCCTACTATTTACGCATAGCTGGAGAGAGAATAAACGGATTCATACCTTTACCAAAGCTATTAGTGTTGTATGAAATGCAATCAACATCGTCTAGGATTTGAACTTGTGTCAACGTATTCATTTCCTACGACAATAACCTTTACACCACGGGTAAGTGTACGTGTACATGTATGTGTGTGTGTGTGTGTGTGTGTGTGTGTGTGTGTGTGTGTGTGTGTGAATGCGACGTGTGTCTGTGTGTTTATAATAGTAGTAATACATGTGAATTCGTGTGTGTCTGTGTTGGTAGAATTGATACAAAATATGACTGAATACAGCCGCACATTTCATAGATATAACCCTATTTCTTCAAATTCAGTTTTTCGTTACTTGTGAGAGAATTTTATGTTCGACTACATCTGGCAAATTCTATGCTTTTCTTTCTCCCGAGATTAATTATTTATTATTTCCATTTCATGTCTGAAAGCAAATCTATATTTCTGGTAAAATGAGACGAAACAAATTAAATGTACTTCGCTTGAGTTAAATCATTAAAATTGACAAAACTCAAACGGAAAGCAATCAATTTATAAAAAGTAGTTTGAGTAAAATCGCCTGCATTTCTTTGAATTTTTTAATAAAAATTCAGGGTGATTTAAAAAATGTTAACACCTTTGTAAAAGTACTTTTATAATCTAATTTCAAACAGTCTTCTTATGTTCACCATCAAAATTTTCTCGGAATTTCCCACACGCGTTGCCCATTCGGCTGGGGCTGTGGAATATACCGACTGCACCTCTGCAGAGGGGTAAGAACCCACAACAAGTGTCCTGGATATGACACTAAGCAAACTGATGGTGAGGTTCCAGTGATGTTGAAACTTTAATGTGGAATACCCCTTCATTGCCATCGTTCCCAGGTCCACTCGGTTCTTAGGGGTAGTACCTGATAGGGCCCTATGTATGGGTTAAATAGGACTAATATGCGTACTTATGCTAAACTAAATTACTTGAAATAGAACTGTTTTGATATTTAAACTGCGTATTTATGCTAAACTGAATTGTTTGATATATAACTGTTTTTGACATTGAAACTGTACTTACACTAAATTGAATTGTTTGAATTAAAACTGTTTGACTAAACTGAATAGCTTGAAATAGAAACGTTTTTGACAATTAAACTGTGTAACCATGCTAAACTGAACTGTTTGAAATAGAACTGATTATTCGTATAAATATGCGTTTGGCATTAGATAACCTACAAAGGTTAATATGCCAACACAAACAGCCAACCAATAACCCGCAAGTGATTAAAAAATTAGGGTTAATATTTATATGAAAGCATCTTAATTAGAAAAGTGAAACTGACATTACGGGGACCAACTGGGGAAAATAGTAAACTGGTGGAGACTTTAAAATATGACTTCATAAAGAATTTTCTATAAAAATATCATATATATATATATTCACATTTCCTTTTAAACACCCTGTACAGTGATATTATTTGTGGAGTTACTTATCACATTTCGCAATAAGTCGACTGTTACTTTAACCCTACTAAAATATAGCGTGATTATCGATCTGATCTTGCAAACCGACTAATTAATAGAGAATTCGATCCTCACTTAGTGGCCCTTCATTGGGAATCTTTTGTTGGATCTATCTATCTATCTATCTATCTATCTATCTATCTATCTATCTATCTCATTCTGTTCCTATCTATCTATCTATGAAGAAAAGTTGAAAAAAACAAAATAATCCAAAATTTGAGTAATTTATCATGAAAGTCGACGTTGAACGTTTCAGTTGTAATAACCTTTTTCGGGACTTTGAATTCATGAAAAGTGTTGTTAAAATAGTGATGAATGTTTATGAAATAGCAGAAGAAAAGAAGGTGTGTAACTAAGAAAGATTTATTATCTATCTATCCATCTATCTATCTCTTTTGTTTCTCTAAACAAAACATTCTTATATTCATAGAACCTGCGGTTTTAGACTGCTTCCATTACCTGTTGTTACTAAGTGGTGACCCATCGAATCTCTGAGTAGGTTTATCACTGCTTAACTTCATTGATCTAACGAGAAACGGCATTAATTTAATTGGTTTCGACCTGCCCAGATTATCCCCAAGTCCATCTAGGAAGGTTCTTATAAATCACTTTAATAACGACTAATGTTGTTAAAATAATTCAAAGGCATAAATAAAAAAAAAAAAATTAAGGAAGGAGTAAACGAGAGTTTGGAAGATCCTGTTGCGTCAACTGTAAAAATATCAATGGATCTGCTTGCCATGAAAATCAGTTTTCGTATTCTTGGGTCTTACCTGGGTTCAAACATTGTTCACTGACACCAATAGAATATGTATTACAATAAGGTAAAGTCAAAGGGAGATAACTTTTCATTGACCAAGAAAAACAACTCATACTCTTCCGCAAAAGAAAAAAAATATTGAAGATAAAGTAATTTACTGTCTTCCTACCCCGGAAATCGGCACAGAATAGGGAGAATTGGGAGTATACTAGAGGGTTGTAAAGTTGGAGTGGGGCTCTTGCTGAAATTCCTGTCAGAAATTAAAAAATGTAAGTGGAAATCGAATTATTTTTGTCCGTATTAATCAAATAAAAAAATGAAAATGAAAATAAGAAACGATTATAAGTTTTAGATTAAATTTTCGTTTTCTAAATTTTCTAATAAAACATCAGTTATAAAAATCGAGTCATTGTGAAGATCTGTGCTTATTTCGTAAGTTATGAACATGGTCCATCCTATTCGTTGGAGTATTTGCCTCTTTGATAGTAAAAGTAATTTTGAGACTGCTTTGCTTTTTGAATAACTTACGGATTATAGAGATTTCAATATGGAGGAGGAAGGTAGAAATATTGTATTACGTCAGTCTTTCAGATCAGAAGGGTCTTGCTTGACAAGCACTTCAAATCATGTTTGATTTTTAAATCAGGGATTGATCACTGACCTATGACACAGAGAGAATATACACAACACTAGACAGGCCGAGAGGATTTTTATTTTTCGATCTGCTTCAGCATATGAAATATTCGAATAAAAAAGTTGGGGAAAAATGGTCCATTCTGAGAATCTGATCAATTATCAACGACTATTCTTTCACTATACCGGGCCATTGATCTAATGAGTAGAGTGTTCGCTAATGGTGCGGGAGACCGGGGTTCAATTCCAGGGCGTGTCATACCAAAGACTCAAAAAAATGGTACTCGATTCCCCCTTGCTTAACACTCAGCATTATAAGGTACGGATCAAGGGTAAAGTGGAGCAATCTAGGGAAAGGAGTTGCGCCTCCCCTAAACCTCGGTGTAATAGCTAATCAAAAGAGAGCCTTCGGGTCGCCCTCGACTCAGGTTGCAAAATTTACTTACTTTTTCTTTCACCTCGTTTTTTTTTAACTTGAGGACAAAATCCATTAGAGGTTTAGTCATTTGGATAAGAAAAAAAATTGCTGTACTTTTGCTTGTGCTTAGAAAATATACAGAAAGTACGGTGTGTGTGTGTGTGGGGGGGTTAAGTCTTGAAAATTCTTTCATGTCAACACAGATATTTTGCTGAAGATATTAGAAAGTGAGACAAAAACACGATAGTCAAAATAATTTATTTCAGGTATTTGAAATTTTCATCTTTATTGATATGTTCACCTTAGTTCAGCAGATGCATCCTTCGACCTTCTTCTGGAGTTTCTTGTCGAACTCAGGAGTCCACACAGGGCTTCGAACCAAACCCTTCATTTATTCCAGGGGGTAGATTGTTCTAATTCCGTTAACCATAAACGTGTACAAGAGTTGAAACACCTGAAGAAGGCCGAAGCACGCATCAACCTAAACATTGTGAATATAACAATGAAGATGAAGACAATGATCCGAATACTCATCAATTTTGACAAATAATCTTCAGATAATGTTAGGCTGGAAAAAAATTATCATTCGAAAATAATTATGTTTTTAGAATTTGGATTTTTTTGACTTGAAGACAAACACAAATTTGGCTATTCATATTTATTAGCCCAGTCGGCAGGGGCTGTAGAATACACCAACGGCATCTCTGCAGAGGAGTAAGCACCACCATAACAACGAGTGTCTTGGATATGACAATCTGATGGTGAGGCTCCAATAATGCTGGAGCTTTGGGGAATGCGGAGTACCCTTTCATTGCCATTGCTTCCAGGCCTACTCTGGCGCGGAGAAGTAGCACTTGTTAGGGTCCCGTCAATTGGTCAAATAGAACGGTTTGACATTTAAACTGAGTGCAAACAAACGATTCAAGCTAAATTGAATTGTTAGAAATAGAACTGTTTGATCATTTAACTGTGTTTAAACAAATGAATGGTATTCAGTTGAATTGTTCGTGATACGTAGCGATATTTGGAACCATTTAACTTTGTTGACTTATGCTAAATTGAATAGTCAGAAATAGAACTGTTTGATCATTCACTGAGTGTATCTACAAAATGTGTTTACAAATCATATATTTAATATATATATATGTAAAAACATAGTTTGGCATTAAATAACCAACATTGGTTGATGCACCATGAAACATGAACCAACCCAACCCAACCCAACCCAACCCATTGATTTCATGGTGAGTTTGACTCTAATCTTATTTTTGCTTTTCATCCAATGGGAACCACACATTTCAAATCAACAAATAGAAATTCATTATTAAATAAAAATTAACCAATCAAAAAGTCAGTTACAAACTTTGAATTTGGCTCTCAACCGTTGAATTTGAGCGCACAAAACAAGAATCAATTACCAGAAGCCGATTTTTCGATATTTTTATAAATGTAGTATGTCGGATACATGTCACGCGACAACTAAATTTATTAAAGATCCATTCATAATTTCAGTTGTTCTTTCTTTATTTTAGAACCAATTTGAACAACCAACTTAAAAGTTTTTTGGTGACAGAGACCTCAGTAGAGAAATTCCCTGCCGTATGCAGACACATCTCTCAACCCAACTACCTTTCCACCAACAGCAGTCAAAAGAATAAACTTTTATATATCCATTAATTGATGTTATATGAATCTCACTTTATTTACATTTAATGGTCCAACAGACACGTATTAATATTATCGAACCTTTAGTTACATCGGACTTTAACACGCCGAAATACTGTTTAAACCGGATCCAAGTTAGAAAGTTAGATAAATATATGTTTGGGGAAATAGAGAAGACTATTTGTTGGTTATTATTTCGTTTAGTCCGGCTCATTGGCCCGTGGGTAAAGTAATCACCAATCGCCCGGGAGACCAGGGTTCAATCTCAGGTCAAGTCATACTAAGACTCAAAAAATGCTACTTGATACCACCTTGCTTAGCACTCAGCATTAAAAGTTTAGGATCAAGGGTGAAGTGGAGCAATCTAAGAAAAGGAGTAGCGCTCTCGTCTACACCTCGGTGTAGTAGCTATTGAAAAGGGAGTCTTCGGGTCAACCTCGACTAAGGTTGCCAACTTTACTTAGTTTATCATTTCGTTTAGTCCGGTTCATTGGCCAAGTGTGTAGAGTGTTCGCCACTGGCCCGCGAGGCCAGGGTTCAATCCCAGGTAGAGTCATACCAAAGACTTAAAAAAATGGTACTTGATACTTCCTTGCTTAACACTCAGCATTATAAGGTACGTATCAAGGGTGAAGTGGAGAAATCCATGGGAAGGAGTATCGCCCTCCCCTACAGCTCAGTGTAGTTGCTATCGAAAAGGGAGCCTTCGAGTCATTCTCGACTAAGGTCGCCAACTTTACTTACTATTATTTCATTTGATTGTTGGTAGTCGGTTTCGATGATTTTGGGTTTTAGTATCTGACTCCTTTGTACTTCTTATCCCATTAACTTTTCGGCTTCTTTGTCTGTGGAAGGCTGCAAGAGAATTTAAAGAAGGAAGGAAAGAGACGAAAATTCCTTTTAACTCCAACTTTGTTTTTTTGGGTTGAACGACTATTTTGTGGTGGAAACTTTCCCCCGAAACCTGCAGGATTGGTCGCGTTTCCTAGACAAAGTGCTAAAACATATTAGAATCATTTTTGTTGGGTGATGATTTTAAAATCGGTCC
This sequence comes from Sepioteuthis lessoniana, assembly GCA_963585895.1. Lineage (NCBI taxonomy): Eukaryota > Metazoa > Mollusca > Cephalopoda > Myopsida > Loliginidae > Sepioteuthis > Sepioteuthis lessoniana. Next base: position 35,335,465 of record OY757911.1, read on the forward strand.
AGTAGCTGTTTTTCAGGGTTGTACGTTTTTAGGGGCGGTTTACTAGCAGGAAGCACGACCAACCGTTAACCTCAGGGCTTGGCGCGCAAGCGTGTTTATTCTGCCAGTAGCCGAGATAAAAATGTTCCTTTCAGTACCAGCGGTACGGTTTAATTGAGAACAGATTTCTCTTTGGTGCTAGGAAATCGATCTTTCATCCACACGCGGATTTCGCTTCTTGTCAAAGGCTTCCGGAAACTGCTACACTTTTTGATTTGATTTGATTTTTTAAATTTTCTTTTTTATTACTCTCCATATATATATGTAAACAAAAGTGAAGTTATCTTTAAAATTCATGTTTTAGGATTAGTTTTGTAAATTCGTGGCGTAATGGTTAACGCGCTGTACTGCGGAATCGTAGTATGCGAGTTCGAGTTCCCTTCATGGTATTACGTTCAATTTTGGACAAATACACGAGGGAAAGGTTATGAACTCTCCCAGCTATGGTTTAAATAGTATCCCCACAGTTCTTCTTGAAGGATGGCTTTGTCATTAAATAATCCAGAAAGGTTGATATGCCAACAAACGGAAAGAAAAAAAAGAATAACCCACCAAAAAATAACAAGCTTTTGACCGTTTTCATATTGTTTTTTATTCATTTAAATAACAGCTATCATGAAAAAGTCAAAATACTTTTGACTTTCTGGGTGACCCTCTCACAAACAAAAGTATTCTTATTCTTAATTAATACCAATAATTTGTGCACAGTTGTATGGTTTCAAGTGTTCTTATATAAGATTAATTTCTATAGAATTATTTAGTTTCCAGTAATTATTCCGATTCAATAATATCTTTAATTTTTTTTAAATACTGATAATTTTCTAACTGATCTATTTGGCTTATGGACAGATTCTAATAGGGTAGAGTGGATCTGAGAGTAATGGCAAGAAGGAGTTACTCTACACACAATGGGGCTCATTTAGCATTAAATAACCCACGACGGTTGATTTGCTATTCACCAAAGACTCCAAACCAAACCAATTGAGACACATATTGATCAGTCATCTGGGGCTGTAGAGTACACCGACTATTTTTCTGCAAAGGGGTAAGACCCCCCCCCCACCAACGAGTGTTCTGGATATGACTCGAAACAATCTGATGGTGAGGCTCTAGTAATGCTGGAGCTTTGGAGAATGCGGAGTACCCCTTCATTGCCATCGCTCCCAGGTCCACTCTGGCCCAGAGTAGTAGCACCTGACTGGACCCTATCTATGGATCAAATAGAATTAAACTGTGTAGTTATGCTAAACTGAATTGCTTGAAATGAAACTGTTTTTGTATGTTTAACTGAATTGTTTGAATTAGAACTGTTTGACTAAACTAAATTGCTGAAAATAGGAATGTTTTTAACAATTAAACTGTGTACTTATGCTAAAGTGAATTTTTTGAAATAGAAATGTTTATTTGTAAAAAAATGGATACGGCATTAAATAACCTACAAAGGTTGATACGCCTTAAAACCTAAACAAAGAAAGACATGATTTAAATGTGCTAGGAATCCTGATTTCTGGAAACCAAGACATTCCCTCACTTACAGTCTCAGCAAGACTCTGAGAAATAGACAGATAGATAGATAGATTGATAGATAGATAGATAGATAGAGAGAGAGAGAGAGAGAAGTCGATTGATTGTCTGATGAGTACATGTACTGAATGACCTATCAAAATAGGACTGAAATGTTCGAATAAGAACAGTGACTTCGAACAGATAAATCCTCTTCGAAGGAAAAAAAGAAATTTAAAAAAAAGAAGAAAAAGCAAAAACAACAAAAAGGAATGAATTACAGTTGATTCCGGCTGAATGAAACAACCGAAGACATAAATACAAATAAGGAAATAAACATCAAAATGTAATCAAAATGTTTTCGGTCGATCAAGAATTATTTATGTTTGATTATGTTGCGCTAAACACACACACACACATATATATATATATATATATATATATATATATATATATATATATATATATATATTATATATATATATATATATATATATCTGTGTTTTGTGTGTGTGTGTGCGTGTAATGTTAATAAATGCACACAAACCGTTCCCCTCAACAGTAAACTGAAAAGGAACAACTAATTTAAAAAAGAAAACTAGTTCTTTGCTAAAAATGACAGATTTGTTTAAGAGCCTTAAGTTTATATATATATAGTCATCCGCAGGCAAACTGTTTCCTTTTATCCCAACTCTTCAGTGTGACAACACACGTAGGACGCTTCAAGCTGGGATTGAAACCCGTTCTACTTACCTTAGACTTAGTATCATACCGCTCAGCCACTAGTTGACATACGTTAGACCGGCGATTATAAGGTATTGATTTAAGCATTGCACAACCGGGACATTGGCCCAGCGGTTAGAGTGTTCGCCAATGGCCCGGGAGACCTGGGTTCAATCCCAGGTCGAGTCATACCAAAGACTTTAAAAATGGAACTTGATACCACCTTGCTTAACACTCAGCATTATAAGGTACGGTTCAAGGGTAAAGTGGAGCAATCCTGGGAATGGAGTAGCGCCCTCCCCTACACCTTGGTGTAGTAGCTATCGAAAAGGGAGCCTTCGGGTCACCCTCGACTATGGTCGCTAACTTTACTTACTTATTTTATTTCATCATATTTGTTTTGAGGGCTATTGCAATCTAAAATAATTAATCGGGTTTTATTAATTTCGAAGTAAAAACTTCAAAAAAAAAAAAAAAAAAAAAAAAAGATTGAACATACAACACCGAGTTCTTCCAAGCTGCGATCGTGTCGAGACTGCTATATGGATGCACTACATGGACGCTAACTAAACGGCTGGAGAAAAAGCTTAACGGCAACTACACAAGAATGCTGCGAGCAATATTGAAAAGGTCCGGGAGGCAACACCCCACAAAGCAGCAGCTATACGGCCACTTACTACCCATAACGAAAACTATCCAAATTAGATGAACCAGACATGCTGGACACTGCTGGAGAAGTAGGGACGAGCTCATAAGTGATGTACTCCTGTGGACCCCTTCACATGGCCGAGCGAAAGCAGGGCGACCAGCTCGAACCTACATACCGCAGCTCTATGAGGATACGTGGTGTAGCCCTGAGGACCTGCTGGAAGCGATGAACGATGGGAAGAGGTGGCGAGAAAAGGTCAGTGATATCCGTGCCAATGGCATGATGATGATGATGATGATGATATAAACAAAATATGAGATAGCTCAAAGTCAGTCTGTAGTACAGAATCGAATGTAGAAACGAACTTTTAAATACAAATCTACAGATTGCAAATGCGTTTCAGTATTTTTCGATCGTCAGATGGTATGGAAAGTTTTTTCACTTTTAAATTTACTTATAATTAGAAACGCTAATTCAGACTATTACCTCCGTCACTCTCCTGTTTACTTCTTATATGAAGATTAAAAAAAGAGCAAACAAAGAAAAAAAAAGGGAAAAGAATAAAGGAGAAGAACATGCTTATGCTTTTGAATATATCATATAACGAAATACCCGGTGTAAATTTGAAATAAGGCTATAATCTGGCATATATTACAATAAATTAGTTTCAGTGTGCCTCAGATATCGGTGCGCCCTAAACCACTGGCCTATTATGCCTCCTGGTAAATCCGGCTTTGAGTCTACCAAGTTCAGGGAGGGCTTCCCCAGATTAGAATAAAATACAATGTGGGTGGAGAAGTAGCCCGGATGGAGTCTCCGTGTCGTAGTGGCTAACGTGCTGGACTACAACATTGTAGTAAATGAGTTCGAACTCCAATCGTGCTATTACATTCACTTTCGTATTAATACCCCTGGGAAAAGTATGGCCCCACCTTATTCCCACAGCTCTGTCTTTTTACAAGGATAATCAGAATTATTGTTGAGAAATCTATTTTTGTCAAAATGTCTCATTACATTCTCATCTGCTATGTTTCTTTGCTGTACTCTTCTATTAACTGAACATTACTAATGCTGCTTGTTGGACATGTTTAGACATGGCCAATTCCACCAGACTATTTTTCAAACTACTCTGCCAATGAGACATAGAATGTGTTAACTGTATCCCAAAAAGGGACGACGTTAGTCCGACACAAAACCGTATCTACTGTTCAAGAGATCTGGGGAGTGTAGAGACATCCCTTCATTGCCATTACTCCCAGGTCCACTCAGACCAGAAGTGGTAGTATGAGTCAAATAGATCTGTGTGAAAATTAATTGTCCTCGATAGAAATACTTGATAACTTGTAATTGTAAATTGTTATAACTGTAAATCATTTGGTTGGTAATTTACAAAGCTCTTTGTTTCGCTCAAGGCCGAATGAATGGGGCTCCCAATGAGACTCGAACTCACTCGTGTAGGTTTGCTAGTCTAGCTTGTTAACCGTTACACCACCAGAGGTACCCAAATCATTTGGTTAGTAATTTACGAAGCTCTTTTCTACGATGTAGCACAAGGCCGAATAAATGGGGCACCAAACGAATTCACTCGTGTAGGTTTGCTAGTCAAGCTTGCTAACTGTTACACTACCAGAGGTGTCCAAATCATTTGGTTAGTGGTATTTGTCCTCCGTCCCACCAACCGGACGAGTATGGCACAAGGCCTTTTTAAGGTGGGTCTAGGCGCAGGGCTGGAGCCCACACGCGCCCGGCAAATCATTTAGCTGGTTGTGTTTTAAGTGTACAATGTATTTATGAGGAATGGGACATACCCATTAATGTTCATAGGTTGGGTGTATACCGGGCGTTGACCAAGGCGAGAAGTGGACAAGAGTGTGAAGTAGACCAAAATTGGAAGTGGACCAAGGTGCTGTCTATTCTTTTGAAATTTTTGTTTCATAAAATCTGGCTTATTTAGAATTAAAAGCAAATTAAGTCTGAGAACTTATTTGAAAAGTTCTCAACAAAATTCTAATACCAAATCCTGTTTATAGATTATAATAAAAAGATGAATTGTAAACTAATAGTTTGTCGGCAACATTTTAAAACTAGTCATAACTCATTCGTCTGTAGACAGTTAAGTGGTTTCAAGCACTGTTACGTAATACTAAAAATTCAATTTAACATTCATCATTTGTTTGCATAAAGTTAAGTGGTTTCAAGCACTGCCGCGTGATACTAATAATTCAATTTAGGTTTGGTTTCCTCTTTATAAACCTTCGTGAATTCAATTTGATTAAATAAATTTGATTTAAATGATTAAAAATCCTATGTGAGACATAACAGGTACTACCACTTCGGGTCAGAGTCGACCTGAGAGTAATGGTAAGAAAGGATGGTTGGTTGGTTTCTTTGTTTAATGGCATATCAACTCTTTTTAGGTTATTTAATGCCAAAGCCATTCTCCTAGAAGAACAGTAGTGGTACTATTTAGCCCATAGTTGGGAGGATAAGGGGGTTCATACCTTTCCCAAGGGTATTTGCCCGAAAGTGAACGTAATAGCACGACTAGAGTACGAACTCGCGTACTACGATTCCGCAGTCCATCGCTTTAACCATTACACCACGAGGACACCCCCAGGTAAGAAAGGAGTATTCCACATTCCAAGACACTCGTTATGGGGGAGGGTTTTACCCCTCTGCAGAGATGCAATCGGCGTAGTCTACAGACCCAGCCTATTGGGATAGGTTTTGATTGATTGATTGATTTTAATGGTATGTCAAGCCGTCTCGGAAAATTTTATGCCTCAAGGTTAGGGAATCGCATCCATTGTAGTTGGGACCCTAATAGGTACGATATGAAACTGTATTAAATGGTGAGGCTGATAGGTATGATACGATATTAAATAGGGATCTTAATAGGTATGATACGAAATGGCTAATAGGTATATTAAATAGGGTATGATATGAAATAGGTATGATACGAAATAGGCTAATAGGTATGATATTAAACGGGGACCCTAATAGGTATGATACGAAATTGTATCAAATGGTGAGGCTCCATATCTGGGAAGTGTGGAGTATTTCTTTTTGGCATTATTCTAGTGACCACTCTGACCTGGAGTGGTCAGAGTGGTCCTAGAATAATGCCAAAAAGGAGTACATCACACTTCCCAGATATGGAGCCTCACCGTCTAATACAGTTTCGTATCGTATTTAGGACACTTCTTTTTTGGGGTGAGTCGGCCTTATACTTCTGCAGGGAATACAGTCAGTGTCCTCTGAGTTCCGTCGATAGGGTAGTTAGACTAGTTTGGTATAAGGGTAGAGTAAGGAGTTTCAAACGAGGACTGACTCACTATCGAATTCTATAAGATTATTTTACCAACCGTTGCACTATGATGGGTACAAAATAGACAGTTACCTAGATTTTGAAAGACTACAATTGGAGGATATACCCTTTGCAAAACGTACTTCCATTGCTAGCGATTGGTTAGTGGTTTAGCTTGTTAACCATCACTATACAATAGAAACACAAGCTTATTTTTAAAATCAGAACCGGATTTATTAATCCTGGCATAGTTTGACTTATGGTCACAATTAATAATTGCACCCTCTACTCGCAAATGGTTTGCCTTATAACGAAGTTCAGCTGAAAAGTTCATAGGCTGACCAAGATTTTCTCATGGAATGTGAGAAAATGAAGTTTACTTTTCAATATAGTCTCCTTTGTTGTTTACACATTTCTTTCATCAGTGTTGCAGTGCTTGAATTCCACAACTTAAAAAATGTTCAACATTAGATATGAAGTCATCATAAGAACTTTTCAGCCTATAAATTTTTCAGCCCAACCACGTAATTTACTAAAAATTACATCCACATATATATCATCTTGACTCCAGTCAAATCACGCTTGGAGTACAGATTTTCCCGTGATCACCAAAGTTAAGCGGCAATGAGTCAAATCATTACTTAAGTGGGTGACTTCTTAGTAACAGTAGATGTTGTAATCAATCTAAGGCCCGTGTATCAGACTAAGTAAAGCTTATTGAATCATAATATATATGTCATAAACAATTATCACTGTCACACGATCGAATGACGGTTACGTCTGTTCATGAATCCAAACGAAACAATTTAGTGTTGTCATAACAGAAGGAGTTCAATTGTTGCCTTTATTTAATATCACAATGCAAATGACCTCTATCACGGCATCTACTATAACATTTCATTAATTTCATCTGTTCGACAACCAATATATCAATTCACCAAGTTTTATTAACTTCAAACGATATTAACACCATCATCAACATAGATTTCTTCTGGTATATTTTCGTGTATCCATCTGTATTTGTGCGTTTATTTAGGTTTTAGCAGGCTGTGTGGTTGTGTTTTATGGCATATCAACCCTGTTTATATATATATATATAACACACACACACACACACACACACACACACACACACACATATATATATATATATATATATATATATATATATATATCAGTAATATCCAGTCAGCGCCCGAAGTCTACATTTGCTTATTTGCAGCCTCAAGTCAAACATGTATAGTCATCTGAGGAGACGGAGAGTATAATGATATTCTCCGGCGAAATAAATTTATAATGACAATTTAACCAGGTTTGTGTTTCCTTCTAATTGCAATATATATATATATATATATATATATATATATATATATATATATATATATATATATATATGAAAGTAAATATGGTTCAAAATCTGACAGTATGAAGAAAGCAGAAAAAATATCTTTCCAAACCCGTACTTAATACTTTTAAATTAAGAACGCTATGTGCACATTTGTATCTTTTCGTTGTATACTTTTTATTTGCTCCTGTTATTTCGACAAGCATTCATTGATGTGTGAACAATTTTCCTGATATCAAAGTCCTGATGATGGTTATTGAAACCGAAACATTTAACGTTGACTTTACATCACAATAAATTCACCTATTTCGATTTTTGTTTTTCTGCTTTCTTCACACACACACACACACACACACACACACACACACACACACACACACACACACACACACACACACACACACATATATATATATATATAGCTACCCTGATGAGCTGCTTAGGCGAAACTGTTGTAGGTTAGTTCCTGACTCACGAAATAATTTTTGTCACTATTTTGCTCTACTAAGAAATGAGCACTTTTTTGCACTTGTAGCTTAGCAGCAATTACGGTGTTTTTTCTTTTGACCAATCAATTGCGTATCTGTTGATTTTTTTCAATTGGTATGATTAGGTTGGCCTTTTCTTTTTTTTCCAATATATATATATTTTCCCCCTAGACAGTGATTCGTGGTATATTTCTATCTTCGATTCACTTGCGGTTTTTCCCTTACCGTAAGTGCTATTATTCAATAAGTTATTTAATTATATATATATATATATAGAGAGAGAGAGAGAGAATCGTTATTGCTGCTACGATTTCTTTAGGTAGGCCGTATGCTAGTAGGATTTGTTCCATCTTTCCTCTGTGAATGGAATCGAAGGCCTTGGTAAAGTCGACAAATATTAATGTCGCTTGTAGGTTTTTTGCCCGTACACCTTCAAGGATTCTACGGATGGTTAATATTTGTGAAGTCATGGATCTATTTCTTCGGAAGCCATTTTGGTTTTTCCTAAGTATGTTGTCGATTTTGGGTTCTATGCGGTTTCGTAGTAGGGCATTGTAGATTTTGGCTGCTATGGATGTAAATGTTATACCTCGGTAGTTTTTGGCTAATCCGAGGTCACCCTTTTTAGGGAAGGGGAAGATGCATCGCGTCATCCATCGATCTATCGGATTTTGATTATATACTGCGTTGCAGTGACGGAGCAGTATGTCGTCGAATTGTCTGGTCTTCCATACTTCTGGGGGAATCTCGTCCAGCCTTGCAGCTTTCAGAAACACCAAAGCAAAAGTACGATCACCAGATAGAGACACAGAATACTTCGACATTGTAGCAGGAGTACTACAAGGGGAAACGCTGGCTCCGTACCTCTTTATCATTTGTCTAGACTACGTACTTAGAACATCGATTGACAAAATCAGAGAGAATGGCTTCGAGCTGACGAAGAAAAGAAGTAGAAGGTACCCCGCAAAAACAATTACCGACGCCGACTACGCCGAAGACATAGCGATACTGGCAAATACACCTGACCAAGCCGAAACACTACAGCATAGTTTGGCACGAGCAGCCGCAGGCATAGGCCTCTATGTCAATGCATCAACCGAAAAGGACATCGACACGAGGTTAACGAAAGCATGGACAACTATCAATAGGCTATCGATTATATGGAAATCAGACTTAACCGATAAAATGAAACGCAGTTTCTTCCAGGCTGCGGTCGCATCGATACTGCTATATGGATGCACTACATGGACTCTAACAAAACGGCTGGAGAAGAAGCTAGACGGTAATTACACAAGAATGCTGCGTGCAATCTTGAACAAGTCCTGGCGGCAACACCCCACAAGACACCAACTGTACGGCCACCTGCCTCCTATCACGAAAACTATTAAAGTTAGACGAACCAGACATACAGGACACTGCTGGAGAAGCAGGGACGAAATCATGAGAGATGTACTCTTATGGACCCCCACACATGGCCGTGCAAAAGCAGGACGACCAGCACGAACATACATTCAGCAACTATGTGAAGATACGGGATGTAGTCCAGAAGACCTGCCGGAAACAATGAACGATAGAGAAGGGTGGCGAGAAAGGGTCAGGGATATCCGTGCTGATGGCGACATGATGATGATGATGATATATATATATATATATATATATACAATTTGTAACGGAATTGTACGTTGGTAACATTATTTTTTATCGAGTCAGAGCTTATTTGTTCGAACACTTTTAAATGGTTTCTATTATTTAGGTGCACTGGATAAGGTGTTGTTGTGAAAATGCTTCTGAGTGAAATCATCTGGAGGTTCCAGGTTCAATCCCACCAACAGGTAAAATGACAAAGAATACTTTTTATAGCTTTACACTCGTACCCGGTCATAGTTAAAGGAATTAAAACAATCTACTCCCGTAAATCAAATAAAGGGTTCAGTTTGAGGTTCGCAAATTTGACATAATAAACCTGAAAAAGGCCGAAGGGCATATCGGTCGAAACGTTGTGAGTATAACAATGAAGATGAAGACAATAGTCTAAATATTCTATGTGATAAAAAAGTTTCAGTTATTGTTATCCAACTCTGATAATTTTCTATCTGTCCACAGTTAAATGGTGTTGAGTACTGCGATTAATTGTTTGTACACATTTAAATAGGTTCGAGTATTGCTATTTAAATGTAATAGTTTTATTTAATATTCATCATTTGATTGCAAACAGTTGAACGATTTCAAGCATTGCTATTTAACATTAGTCATTCGATTTATCAAGTATTCCTTCCTAATTTTTGTTTAGTTGATTGTTTTAAGGCATATCAACTCTTGCAGATTACTTAAAGCCAAAAACTGTTTACTTATATATATTAAGTATATATGATTCGCAAACGGATTGTTTGTTGGTAACAAATTTTAAACGAGCCAGAGTTCATTTGTTTGCACACAGTTAAAGGGTTTCAAGTATTTCTATTTAACACACATTGCTTAGTTGGTAGGTTGGTTGGTACTATTTACCAACCCCTCCGCTCGGGCAGGATATGACACAAGGTCATTTTTTAAGCGGAGTTTAACAGGTTTTGAATTCAGAGTTTTCCTTCTCCTAGACTAGTTGCCTCACCAAGGCTGAAGAACCTAGTCCGTCCTACTATTTACCCATAGCTGGAGGGAGAATAAGGGGGTTCATACCTTTCCCAAGGGTATTTGCCCGAAAGTGAACGTAATAGTGCGACTGGAGTACGAACTCGCGTACTACGATTCCGCAGCTCATCGCTTTAACCATTACACCACGAGGTTGGTAGGTTGATTGGTTAGTTGGTTGGTTAGTTTGTTGGATTTTACGGCATATTAATCCTTGTTGTTTATATAATACCAAATTCTGTTTATACACACACACACACACACACACAAACGCGTGCGCTCGTGCACACGCACGCTTACGCAATCTATTTTACGAACAATTTCTGCAACAGATCAGATGTCGAAAAAAGGATTTACTTACAATTGCAGCATATGAAGATTTAGTCAGGATATTCTTATATTATCTTTTCTCATAGACGATTGGTACGTATAATGTCTGATGCTTTCACGAGAAATCTTCCGAAACAATGGGACAATCAGTCTCACGCTACAATCAGAGAAAGAAGAAAAATGACCCAAACTAACGACACACTGAGCAAAGCAAGACGCCTAATGATTATGGGACAAGCTTTTTCTAACGAGTCTCCTCCTCACCTATCATCTCATGCACATTAGTACCCCCCCCCCAAAAAAGAATAAACCCCCCGCCAAAAAACTCAGGATACTCGTCACAAATTTTGGAATAAACTAGAGATAGAATTGCCTTAAAAAAACATTTATAAGCGGAGATTTCTTGTTCATTCAAGATTAGGTCATTTTGTTTAATGGCATATCAACCCTCGTGGATTATTTAATACCATACTTGTTTTGTTATGTACATATAATTTGTAAGCGAATAGTGTGTTGGTAGATGTTTAGGGTTTTAAAAGAATTGTTAGAGTATGAGACAGAAATTAGTAGATAATTTTCTTCACCGTTCTATTTTTTGTAGTTAGTGATGATTTTACAATAGAAATATAGTAGTAATGATTTTACTATAGAAAGTTTGTAAAAAGGGATTATCAATGATCATGAATATACAGGTCGTATGGTGGCACATAACAGACAAATCTTACATATATTTTTAGATATATATCTAACTTATAAGTTTTGATATAATTTTATTTCTCTCAAAAAAGATAATATACCATCTCTGTTGACATTTTCAAGTTGATTTTCCGTATAATTTGCATTAAAAAAGCGTTTTCTGATGAAAGCGAAAACACCACATTCTATCAGAAAGTGTCTAACAGATTATGTAGATTTCTCATTGTCACCAAAAATGTTCTTACCAATGGATAAGGAAAATTTCTACCCATCGATATCAAAAATGACCAAAAGATTGCCTAACACTATTTCTCCACGGAGATTTACTCTGTTGACTAAGTTTGAATTTGCCTGTTATGTGCCACCATACGACCTGTATATTCATGATCATCGATAATCCCTTTTTACAAACTTTCAATGTATTTCTATTGTAAAATCATTACTACTATATTTCTATAGTAAAATCATCACTGCTGTATTTGTATTATATTTAATATAATTGTATTATGTGATAAACACTTGCTTAAATTCATGAACACTGGCAATCCTTTTTCTCCTGAATTTCGGTGTATTTCTATTGCCAAATCATATATATATATATATATATATATATATATATATATATATATATATATATATATATATATATGAACCATGTTATATCATTAACACTTGCTTTAGTTCATGACCAGTGACAATCCCTTTCTTTCTGAATGTCATTGTATTTCTCGAGTCAAGTCTTTACTAACATATTCATATTATTCATATAATAGCCATATTATCCCAGTGACACTTGCTTAAATTCATTGCCAGTGATAATTCTTTTCTTCTAATTTTATTTTTGCGGTGGATATTGAATCCGAAACCGTGGCTAGGTATATAGAATACCAATGCCATCGCTGCTAAACGAAAATTCTTTGTTGTTTTATTTTTTCCTGTCATCAAAATTTGCTGTGTCAATATATTTGTAATAATTAGGAAGTTTTGATGCATTTGTTTAATAAATCCTACCAGTGATATCACATATATAAAGTTCATAGTTTTCTGGTAACAGATGTAACACTAATCAATTAAGGGTCTTTCAGGTAACAGATGTAACCCTGATTAATTAGGTTGTATTTGGTTACAGATGTAACACTAATGAGTTAAGAGTCTTTTAGGTAACAGATGTAACCCTAATCAATTAAGGTTGTATTTGGTAACAGATATAACACTAATGAGTTAGGAGTCAGGTTACAGATGAAACACTAATCAATTAAGGTTGTATTTGATAACAGATGTAACACGAATGAGTATTTTTGGTAACATATGTAACATTAATCAATTAAAGGTCTTTCTGGTCTTAGATGTAATACTAAATCAGAGTCTTTTTGGACACAGAGGTAACATTATTTAATCAAAAAATTTTCTATTTACAGACATAAGGTGAATAAAATATAATTTTCTTGATAGTATAACTTGATTTATAATTGTTTTTTTCATTGATACTGAAGTATATTTTCATTATCTCTATTAAAATGTTAAATTTTTTTTCCAGTTGAAATTATCTAAATGAATAAAAAAGGAAGTTTTCTTTGTTTTCATCAATTCTGATATTCTTTTCATCGAAGCCAACAATCAGATTTTTATCCAAGTAGAGGAATAATTATTCGTACTCTTATAAACTGACGTTTTTCTGATGAGACATAATTAAATTTTAATCATTTAGTTTTGTTTAGCAAGTAACGAAGACGATATTGTGGTTTGGATTGTCAAAAGACCCCAAATTATTTTTAATTTCCATTTGCAGACGATGGATCGTAAAATGTTAACAAAATCATGTCTTCTTTTAAAATTAATTTTGATATGGAAAAATTTTTGTTTTTAATTCGAGAATAAAATTAGCAAGAAAGGAAAATGAATTTCAACTTGCCCCCCCCAAAAAAAACAAAATAAAACAACGAAACAAACAAAACAAAACAAAACAAAACAAAAAAAACAAAACAATAAAAAACAAAAACTGAACCTGAAAAGATACAAACATTACAGCAAATGGAATGTCAATGAGGTCAAGAGAAATCCGTTTACAGCGCGCATGCTCAAGTGTGAAAACTGATAAAAGAAAATGCAATGAGTCATTGGAGGTTCATAGGTTGAGTGAGTGTTTGGAAATTAAGGGATCTTTTTCTGTCGTGTGGATATGCGTGTGGAGCTATTTACAGCACTTTTAGGAATAAAATAAATAAAGAAATAAACTGAAAAATAAAGAACAAAACAAAACAAAACAAAAAAAGAAAATTTTTGAAAAGTGACATTTGAATTTCGTTCCTTGTTTTCTGAAAGAATTCAATTTATTCATGGTAATTAATTCTTAATCGTTTTAATTAAGAGGAATAAAGTAGATGAGCATTTTCAGTTTTCGGGTTTATTAGATTTAGCATTAATAATTAACTAGAAAGAAGGAAATATTTGCTCTCACATTCAAGTTAAAGATCAAGAGATATTTATATTTAAAGTGAGTTACAAGTGTCAATATATATATATATATGAAAAGTATTTATACATATTGTTTATAAGTACTTATATGTATATAAAAATATGTAAATATGAAAATTATTTATACGCTGCTCAAATAGGCATATTTGACGACCCAATTTTATCGCAGCTACAAGTATCATCTACCCGCCTAAAAAGTTCCGAGCACAAATCTCAAAGTCATCAGAATGTTGCTTGGGTTCCATTTTGTAACAGTTTCTTAACTAATTCGGGTATTTTTGGCACTAAGTAAGCCTTAAAAGACAAACAAACAAACAAATAAACAAACACCTCAGGTTTTCCCTCTCAGCTTATCGTTTGGAAGAGCGCCTTATTTGCAGTTATATATATATATATATATATATATATATATATATATATATATATAAGTAAACCAAACAAACATGTGGCAAGAATGATAGAAACTGTTTCTTAATAATTGAATATCTAACAGAGATATAAAAGCAGATCAGCTGGTTCAACGTAATTCATTTTGAAGGATTGAATGATGCTATGATAGACATGAATAAAACATTGAGAGATTCTGATGAAGGCCAAATTGTTGTAGACAGAAGACATGATCAGATCAAGAATGACACGATTTTTGAGATGCCCATGTCCCTGTTGTTTTAAGTTTTCACCGGCAGTATTCTGAGAAGGGGAAAATCACCAATCTCTGATGAGGTATTGGCTAGTAAAGGTGCAGGAAAAAAATTGTGTTTTTTCCCATTAAATAAGAGCCAGCAGTATTTGTTGACCGCCCCACCCAACGGGCAAGTGTGGCATAAGGCCTTATTTATGGTGGGTCCGGGCGCAGGGCCGTAGCCCACACGCGCCTGGCATTTCCCAAAAAATGCCTACGGCCCCTCAGGCGCCGGGCAATTAACCCAACCCTCCCGAAGGAGGTAAAAGCCTGGGGGGAAGGCCCCCTGAGGCCGAAGGAAATCTCCAGGTACCGAGACACACTCGGCCAGATCCGTGCCGCAGATAACACGGCCGGCCGAAGCGCTACCCGGCAACTGGAGAGGTGTCAGACCGAGATTGATCTGCCAGCAGAAAGGCTACTGTGACAAAAATTGCAGACAGCTATAATCAAGATGAAGAAACGTCAAAACGCGTATATGTGTAATAATAAGTGTGCATAATTTCTCCATCCATTAAACCACTTCCCAATGTACACGGGTATTATATATAGACGAAATAATAGATTAAGATGTTCCCGAAAGTAGATTGTTGCTTATTCTTCCTGGCAAGAAATGTTATCCAAATTCAAGGCATGGGTTAACAGGAAAAGAAAGGAGTTGAACCTTCATTATCAAACACAACATGGGGGTCTGGACGATCACCGGCTATTGTAAGATAGCAGAGGGCTATCTAGCGCTATAACTCCAGACTGTAATCCCTTAAAGATTTGAAGAATGAAGAAAAGAGATGTGTACACCTACAACACACAATATTTTACTCATGAGGAGCGGAAACATAAAGAAAAAGATTTTATAAGTGGTTTGGTTTCTTTATTTTAATGGCACATTAAAATTCTCAGGTCATTTAATGCCAAAGCCATAATTCTAGAAGAACAGTAGTGGTAATATTTAATCCATAGCTGGGAGGATAAGGTGGTTTATACCTTTCCCAACAGTATTTGAAAGTGAACATAATAGCGCGACTAGGGCTCGAACTTGCTTTATAAAAAAAACTCATTTTCATTCTGAAGAAGATCTTTTTTTTAATCAAGAACGAAATATTAAAATTTCTGAATCCATTGTCAGTATTGGTTTATTCAGATTTCCACTTATTCTTATTATATATATATATATATATATATATATATATATATATATATATATATATATATATATATATATATAAATTTGTAAACGAATAGTTTGTCGGTAACGTTATTTTTAAACGAGCCTGAGCTCATTTGTTTGCATACAATTAAATGGTTTCAAGTATTATTATCCAACACTAATGATTCTATTTAATATGAATTATCAATTTGAACACAGTTAAGTGGTTCCAAGTATTGTTATCTAATACTAACAATTCTATTTAATAATATTAATCATTTGTTTATGCATATTTAATTGTTTTCAAGTCTTGCTATGTATTGTTTGCACTCAGTAAAATTGTTTTAAGTATTCCTATCTAACACTAGTAATTCTATCTAATATTAATTATTTGTTTACGCACATTTAAATAGTTTCAAGTATTGCTATCTCCGACTAATAAATCTATTTGATATTAATTATTTGTTTGCACACAGGGAAATGGTTTCAAGTATTGCTATCTAACACAAATAATTATATTTAATGTAAATTAATTATTACAGTGAAATAGTTTCAAGTATTAGTAATCATTCCTTTGTAGATAGTTAAATGTTTCGTTGCGGGGAGGGTCTTACCCCTTTGCAGGGCCTTAAAAAGAAGATACATTTGTTTAGCAAATGAAAACACAAGAGAAGTCCACCTGCTCGCAGCGTTGAAAATAATCAGACGAATGAATGAAAAACTATTTCTATATTCAAAAAAAAAGGTTGCAGTCACATGCACTCCGTAAGATTCGAACTCATTTGTAATGGTCTGGCTGTCAAGCTCGCTAATCATTGCACCTCGCGAGAGAGAGGAGGTATATCCTTCCACAGACAAAAAAATGTGGTGGTCAGATGATATTTTCCTTTGGAAAATTCCTCGTCTCTCACTGGTTCCGTAATCTGGCTTGGTCATGGAGGTGTTACGTATTGTGTCAAGCTGGAATATCTCGGCGCAGCTCTTCCCTCTCCAGGTCGGATTGAATTTCAGAGTTTTTCTTCTCTTAGGAGAACAATTGGATTTATACTTTTCCCAATGGTATTAGTGTTATGTGAAAGGCAAATAGGAGGGAGTACTCGAGGCGTAGTAGCTACTGGGCTGGACTGTGACATTATAGTCAGTGAATTCAAGCCTCAGTCACGCTATTATGTTCTCTTTTGGACTAATACCCTAAAGAAAGGTATGAACCTCCTTATTCTCCCAGCTATAGTAGCACTACTGTTCTTCTATAAGGATGGCTTTGGCATTAAATTACCCACGAAGGTTGGTTGATATGTCGTTAAACAGAAAAAGCAAAGAAAGCAAAAAAAAAATATATATATACAAACGGCATATATCAAGATTTGAACTCGGGTATCCGAGTCTACTCTCTTCGACGATAACCGTTTCACCTTCAGCTGAATCATTTAGAATTAGTCAAAAAAAAAAAAAGATTATTTGAATAAAAAGTGGGAACTTTTTTGAGGTAACGGAATGTTTGGAGCTGAACGGCAGCATCTGTGGACCAAAAATCATATAAATCTCTTTTCGCTCAGAATTAATCAAGAAATGTCAAATTTGGATTAAAGAGATTAATCTCTTTCTTGGAAAAGAGATTATCCCCTTTCTTCAACCACTAGATAATAGAAAGATATTTTTTACTCTTTTATCCCGCTGGAAATTTCGCAAATCTTTCAAAATGATTCCATCAAGAAATCATCATAATCAAGTCATGCTGATAGCACGGATTCCTTTGACTCTCTCACGCCATCTGTCCCTATGGCCCTTCGCTTCTGGTAGGTCCTCTTGACTGCATCCAGTGTCCACTCAGAGCTGTTTTATACAACTGGTAGGTCAACTCTGTATGAGTTCATAGAATAATGTCACTTATGAGTTGGTCCTTTCTTGTTGCCCAACAGTTAGAGTTCGTCTTACTTGGATGGTTTGTGAGATGAGAGGTGAGTATACAGCCGCTGTTTTGCGATTGTTAGTTTCAGGATTTGTTCAGAACAACATGTAGCGTTCTTGTGTTTCCGCCCCACCTTTTCTCCGTGATATTCGTTAACGTCTAGGCGGTGTGTCCATACTGACAAAATCATAGCTTGGAGAAAATCCCATTTTATTTAATCGGATTGATCAAATTTCCTTATAATCGAAAACCAGTCAATAGCTATTCAAAGCTCTCGTTATGTGTATGTTGAGATCACTTTCAGTCGATGAGATATTACTGCCGAGGTATGTGAGCTGGTCTACTAATTTCAGAGGGTTGCCACTTTTAATTTTGATTTTAATTTTCGTTGCATTTTCCCAGCTATGGTTTAAATAATATCTCCGATGTTCTACAAGACTTTGACATTAAATAACCCACCAAAGTTGAGAAGCCGTTAAAAACGAAGAAACCAAACAAAACTTTGTTACACTTAAATTCCCTGAATTTTTGGGTTGCATGTATATAAATTTAGTTATTGATTGATTGCTTGCTATTTGTTTACGCACAGTTAAATTATCAAAGTTCTATTTCTAGCAATTCAATTTAGCATATGTCATTTGTTTTCACACTGTTTGAATGTCAAACAATTCTATTTGACTCATAGATAGGACCCTTTCAGATTTTATTACTCTGGACCTGAGTGGACCTGGGAGCGATGTCAGTGAAGGGGTGCTCTGCATTCCTCCAAACTCCAGCATTACTGGAGCTTCACCCTCAGATTGTTTAGTGTCATATCTAGGATACTCATTGGGGGAGTCTTATCCCTCTGCAAAGATGCAGTTGGTGTATTCTACAGTCATCCCAACCGACTGGGCTTGACATTTTTGTGTAGTTGTTTCTTAATATGTTTTTCGTGCACATAGTCCAATCGAATACAAATAATTTTTAAACAGCTCTACTTGACCTTAACAGGTACTATCTCTCCGGGTTAGAGTGAACCCGGGAGTAGTGACAATAAAGGGGTACTCCCCATTCCACAGATCTCACGAACTGGAACCTCACCGTCAGATGCAGATTAAAAACTTAGTGGAATACAGCACCACAAAAAAATGCAATTGCCTTGTGGAATTAGCTTGGTTGCACAATTGCTCCATGGTCGTTAGATGGGGTGGGGTACATCTGTCATAGGTTACACATTAAATCATTTTTACAAAATATTGTTTAAGAACTGGCAAAATGTGATTCAATTATTAATGAGAGAATTCCATACTGCAAAAGAGAGAAAAGTTCTTAGAAACAAATCTTGGACTGAAAGACAAAAGCGACTTGAATATTACAAGTACCAGTCGCTTTCATCTACAACTCATTGAATAGCAAATGATCTGTCTGACCGAGTGATGTCTTTGTTTCATTCTGTCTTTCTTTTTCTTGACTTTTGAACCTCTAAAGCCTGAAAGCGACAAGATTTCTAAATTCTTTGATGAATTAATCATGGCGCTTAGAATTACGAATAGATATTCTCACTTCAACGGCGCCATTTGCGATTGGCCTCAGAGAATCACAGAAATACAAAATAAATTTGCAACGAAAAGAATTCAACAGTAAATTCGTATTCATTTGTCTGATATATGTATTTTAACGAGAGAAACCGGCCAACCCTTGTCTATAATATGAGTTCGGATTTAAGGCGTTTCCCTCTTTGATTGTCTTTATTTTTTTTTATCGATCTGTTTGTTTGGTTACTTGATTGATTTTAACGGCATGTCAACACGTTATTTTATGCCCAGCGGTTAGGGAATCGCGTTCATGGTACATTCAGTTTTACATTTTTTGTGTCATTGTTTCTTTAAGAGATTTTTTTCTTTTTTTCCAGACGGTCCTATCGAATACGTATCAGATCTATTTAGTTTCGGTTTCTTTGTTGAATGGTATATCAACCTTCGTGGCATACGTGCCCGGACCCACAAAAAAAGGCATACGTGCCAGGACCCACATTTGGGTTCGTGAAACTGCTTGCCTCATCAGGCTCACATTGCACTAAGTGAGCCGATCAGCTGCACAGACTAGCAGGGTTCGAGTCTCGGCTCGTTCCCGACCTCCCCTCCCCTTTATCCCCACTTTAATCGGCCTTCGGGCTTTTGACCTTGTGTCAAGTCGTGTCTGGTGGGAGGCAGCGACAAATATCTGCATATCAACCTTCGTGGGTTATTTAAAGCCAAAGTCATCTTCGTAGAAGAACAGTAGCTGGGGGGGGATAAGGGGGGGTTCATACCTTTCCTAAGGGTATTTGTCCAAAAGTGAACGTAATAGCGCGACTGGAGCTCGAAATCACTTCGAGTTCGTAGCCCAGCCCTTCAGCCATTATGCCACGGGGGCTTCTTACAAATCAATTTGATCCATAGATTGGACTCTAACAGATAAAACTAGAGTAGACCTGTGAGTAATGACAATGAAGACATACTCCACACTCTCCAGATCTCCAGAACAGTAGCCTTACCACCCGATCCCTTTTAGTCATACCCAAGGCACCCCTTCTGGGGCGGGGTCTTACCCCTTTGTAGTGTATACAGTCAGTGCATTCTATGCCCTACCGACAGGTCCCACCATCTGTATGAGATGATGCTAAGAATGATTTTTAACTTCATTAATATTGTGACGATAAAGTATTTCCTGGTTTAAAGCAATTGTGAACAATATTTAATAGCAGGCAAATTATTAACATTTGATGAGAAGACTTGAAACCATATAATTATGGATAAATCAAGTTAGACGAACCAGATATGTGGGACACTACTGGAGAAGTAGGGACGAATTCATAAGTGACGAAATTCTGTGGACTCCTTCACAAGGATGAGCAAAGGCAGGACGACCAGCTAGAACCTAAATACAGCAGCTCTGTGCCGATACGGGATGTAGCCCAGAAGACCTGCCGGAAGCAATGAACGATAGAGAAGGGTGGCGAGAAAGGGTCAGGGATATCCGTGCTGATGGCGACATGATGATGATGATGATTTGTCTTGAGAATATTTACTTAACGCTATAATAGCCCACTCGACTGGGGCTGCAGAATATACCGACTGCATCTTTGCAGAGGGGGTAAGACTTCTCTAACGAGTGTCCTTGATAAACACCAAACAATCTGACGGCGAGGCTCCTGTAATGATGGAGCTTTGAGGAATGCTGAGTACCCCTACATTGCCATCGCTCCCAGGTCTACTCCGGTCCGGAGTGGTAGCAGCTGAAAGGGTCATATCAAATAGACCTAAACTGTGTACTTATGCTAAACCGAATTGTTTGAAATAGAACAGTTTTGATATTTAAACTGCGTACTGATGCTAAACTGAATTGTTTGAAATAGAACAGTTTTGATATTTAATTGTGTGTAAACAAAAAACTGTACTAACGCTTAATTGAATTGATTTAAATTAGAAATGTTTATATATATAAATGGATTTGCTATTAAATAACCTTCAATGGTTGTTATGCCATAAAACCAAACCAAACCTTAATGCTATAATTGTTTACAAATGATCATCTTTAAATAGGAACAGTTACAGAACCAAAAGACAGATTTCGACATTAAATAATCCAACAACAGTTGGCACGTAATAAACCAAACATCCATATTCCCGAAACCTTAGCGTAGATTTTATGTTGCTCAATAACAGGAGGTAGACATTAAATGTTGATCAATGCCGGAATTTCTGATAAGAAACTTTGTTATGTTTCAGGAAAAGGACAAATAGTTCGGCCTCGTATCATTAGGGATTAGAAATGTAAAAAATTTCTGCGCCATTTTAATTGTTCATCTCTCACAATGAAAAGTGCAAAATCAGATGACAAAGAAAGCAAAAATGAAGCGTTGTCCTATTGTGAAAGTTGTTGAGTATCTTGGGACAACATCGTCCTTTGACATGACAAGGTTTGGTTTGTTGTTTAATGGTATATCAACCTTCTTAGGCTATTTAATGCCAAACCCACCCTTCTTTCACCAAATGGATCTTCAGGATAATTTTTAAGTCAGAATTATCCTGAAGATCGTTTAGATGAAACTTGGGTTGGTAGTTTCTGGTTCTTTTATATATTTTAGTTTTACGCTACTTAGGTTTCTTTAATGGCATATCAACTTTCGTGGGTTATTTAATGCCAAGGCTATTCTTCTAGAAGAACGGTAGTAGCACTATTTAACCTATAGCGGGGAGGATAAATGGGTTTATATCTTTCCCAACGTTATTTGTCCGAAAGTGAATGTAATAGCGCGACTGGAGTTTGAATTCGCTTATTACGATTCTGCAGTTCAGCGCTTTAACCATTACGCCACGAGGACACCTCTGACAAGGTTTTGTTTGGTTTCTTTGCTTAATGGCATATCGACCTTCGTGGGTTGTTTAATGCCAAAGCGATCCTCGTAAAAGAACTGCAATGGAGCTATTTAACCCATAACTGGAGGGATAAGGGTGTTTGTACCTTTCCCAAGGGTATTAATCCTAGAGTGAACGTGATCGCACGACTGGAGTTCGAACTCGCTTAGGACAATATCACTGTTTAGAACATTAACCACAATATGCCGCGAGAATTCCTCCCTTGACATAACAAAATGCGAGACGGATTAAACGAGTATTATACTTTCATCTGAGTTTGATAAACAAAGAAATATTTCAATGTTGTCATTAAATAAAGAAAATAAAGAGAAACCAATAAAAAATGTCATCATAGATTATTGGCAATTTTGCTATTCACATCAAGACACTTGTTTGTGTCTTTCCATGGATCATTGGTCTGTCTGTCAATGTATGTGTGCGTAGGTGTGTTTTTTGGTGTGTATGTGTGTGTGTGTGTGAGAGAGAGAGAGAGAGAGAGAGGTGGTGCTATGTCATTTAGTGTGAAGGGAAAGGCCTTCTAGGACTTTGTGTTGGTATATAGCACACATTAAAAAAAGAGAAAGATTAGATGCTTTTTTGTCAGCTAAGAATAAAAATTCTGTAGATATTTTTCTTACCATCATCACCATCACCACCAAGTCGCGCTGACAGCATGGAATTCCCAAATTACCTCTCGCTCCCTTCCTCTCTCTCTCTATCTCTCGCGCGCGCCATCCGTCTTTATCATCCATCGATCCTGGCAGGTCCTCTAGACTGCATCCAGTATCCGCACAGTGCTGATGAATGTAAGTTTTTGCTGGTCGGCCAATACTGGTGTGTCCTGGTGTAGGAGTTCATAAGAGAACGCCGATTTTGAGTTTGTCCTTACTTCTCCAGCTGTGCCCCATATGTCTTGCTCGTCTTACTTGGATCGTTTGTGACATAGGGGATAAGTGGCGTACAGAAGCTGTTTTGAGGAGTGCTGCTTCCACAGTATCTTTGTGTAGTTCCCATCTGTTTTTTTTTAATAGTTGGTCCCTCTTAGATGGTCTTCTAGACTATGTCCAGAGTTCGCACAGAACTGATGTATGCATATTCTTGCTAGTCGGTCAACGCTGGCGTATCCATTAGAAAATGTCGTTTATGAGATCGTCCTTACTTCAGTAGAGCCCCGCATGTCTTGTTCGTCTTAGATGGTTTGTGACATGGGGAATAACTGGCTGTATAATATAGTTCCCATGAAGATTTTCTTCCGGCGTTTCCTCTATATATTCATTCAATATCTTATTCCGCTTTAACCAAATGTCAGGGAAAGACACAATGCGGTCAAATCTGGTAGACGAAAATATCAACGATACGGCAATGAGCTGAGACGGCAGAATCCTCGTAAGACGACGGATATAATGAATGTGGGACGGACAACTGAAACAAAGGCAAGGCACGAAACGAGGTATTAGTGAATTTAACATAAAGGCTACAAGATGAATATTTATAAAATTGCGATGAGGAGAGAGGCTAAGAAAATCTATACGACGTAACACAAAGACACAAAATGGATTTTGGTGGAGGAGTCTCCGTGGTGTGGTGGCTGACGAGCTAGACAATGAAATCGTTGTAAGCGAGTTCAACCTCTACTCGCACTATTACGTTCATTTTCGAATTAATACTCTTAGGAAAGATATGAAACTCTTTTGTCCTCACAAGTATAGGTTAAATAGTACTACTATTATTCGACAAGAATGACTTGGTCATTAAAGGGGGTGTCCTCGTGGTGTAATGGTTAAAGCGATGGACTGCGGAATCGTAGTACGCGAGTTCGTACTCCAGTTGCGCTATTACGTTCACTTTCGGGCAAATACCCTTGGGAAAGGTATGAACCCCCTTCTCCTCCCAGCTATGGGCTAAATAGTACCACTACTGTTCTTCTAGGAGAATAGATTTGGCATTAAATAACCTACAAAAAGTTGATATGCCATTAAACAAAGAAACCAAACCAAACCTTGGTCATTAAATAACCCACGAAGGTTGATATGCCGTTAAACAAAGAAACCGAAACCGAAGTGTTCGTCTGCAAGGAGGGATTTGGCATTAAATAACCCACAATAGTGGAAATGCTATTAAACAAAGAAATCATAATCAAAGTGTTTTTCTATGTACATTGTTTTGGCACTAAATCACCCACGAAGGTTGATATGCCATTAAATATAGAAACCAAGGGACCAAACTAAATGTATATGAAGATATTGACAATGATGCCGTAACCAGTAAATCATAAATAGATTAATTGGCCTTGAATGTGAGATAATTGTCATTTACTAAACTGGGCTTAGTTTTGTACAAGGCTGGAAATATGGGACACCTCGTGAGAACTAAATTCACTAACAATGGTCTGCTAGTCTAGCTAGCTAACCATTACACCACACGAAGGGGTTTTATCCGATTTTCCACCAAGCCAGATTTGGCATGAAGTCATTTAATGGGGGCGGGGAGAACGCACTAACTGAAAGTGCTTGATCTCCTTGACATTCCTCTTTTGGGGTACCTCAGGTACCAAGCCATAAACTTAGTCTTGCTAAGTAGATACTGCTTGAAGAGAAGCCCTCCTAGTACTAGGTGATCAAGTTCATATCACCCACCCGGCACGAACATCGGATAAACTATTTGAAGTAAAATAATGTTATTGTTGTATTTGATAGCATCAAACACTGTCTGGATAAGGATATTAATGTCATCACAGTGACAGATAGACAGACATTTTGCTGCAGCTGCGACAATCTAATTTTTTTTGTGTTTCAGGATAAGTCCACATAAATAGATACTGAATCAGTTGCTTTTTCAAAGAAGAATTATTTGTTAAAAATAAAGCAAAACCAAAACAAAGCAAGACAAAGAAAGAAAGAAACAAACAAACAACCCCGCAAAAAACAAACAAACAAACAAACAAACAAACAAACAAACAAACAACAACAACAACAACAACAACAACAACAACAAATAAACAGTACGGATTAGGATTTATTCCGTTTAAAAATGCCTTTAAATTTATTCAAAGATAAAAACAGATTTTTTGGTAAAACACAAGTGTGACAGCGAATGACATGAACTCTGCATGTGGAATAAAAGTGTGGATGATTTTAGCCAGCAGTTTTCCGGGAACCTAAAACTACGTCTTTCTTGAACTTTCCATGTTCTGTCTCACAGAGAGAGAAAGAAAGAGAGAGAGAGAGAGAGAGAGAGAGGGAGAGAGAGAGAGAGAGAGAGAGAGAGAGAGAGAGAGAGGAAAAAAGAAAGACATAGTAAGAGTTAAAAATAAATAGGAGAAAGAAAATAGTTGAATGGAACACACACACACACACACACACACACACACACACACACACATACATACATATATATATATATATATATTTCACGAAAAAGATTCAAACCCCGCACCTTGCGCTGACGGCATTTGAACTCACATTTAAAGTAAATAAAATTGGCGATCTTAGTCGAGGGTGACCTGAAGGCTCCCTTTTCAATAGCTACTACACCGAAGTGTAGGGGGCGCTACTCCATTCCCTGGATTTCTCTATTTTACCCTTGATCCTTACCTTATAATACTGAGTGTTGAGCAAGGAGGGATCAAGTAGCATTTTTTGAGTCTTTGGTATGAATTGAACTCCGGTCTCCTGTACCATTGGTGAACAGTACACACTAATCCAGATTTTCTTTTTTCCCATTGACTTTATCACGTGTTGTAACCACCCGTTATGTACTTGGATTAATTTTCTATGTGAATAGACTTCGTATTTATAACAGTTAATAAAATTTTGTTGAACCACTACATATTAGAATTATTTATTTAAAATTTGTTTTGAGTGAATTTCAACACGGCATCTTTACGATGTAATTACACCAAGCAGGAAGATAAAAAATTATCTGCTTACAGAAATTTGAGGAAGCAATAGTAATTGCTTTTAAGAAACAAAAATTGTGCAAAATTTTGGACACTCAAATTTATTCGCCAATGATTTAAAACGTTTTTT
Organism: Sepioteuthis lessoniana; assembly: GCA_963585895.1. Classification (NCBI taxonomy): domain Eukaryota; kingdom Metazoa; phylum Mollusca; class Cephalopoda; order Myopsida; family Loliginidae; genus Sepioteuthis; species Sepioteuthis lessoniana. Next base: position 35,361,796 of record OY757911.1, read on the forward strand.
TCATGTAAAACTTGACGCTAGAAATGGAAAATTTGTAGAAATTTTTTTTAAAAGGAAGTGGCACAGGAAATATATGTTAAGTCAGATAATAACGGTTCTTAAAAGGAAACGTGTAAATAAGTTTTGATTGGGTTGTGTTTTATGGCATATCGACCCTTGTGGGTTATTTAATGCCAAATCCTGTTTACACACACGCGCGTGCGCTCCTTTTCTCTCTCTCTCTCTCTCTCTCTCTCTCTCTCACACACACATAGACACACATATATATGCATATGATGTGATGGGAGGCTAGTGGCCATACGGTAACTGTTTTGTGAGAGGTTGCTTACAGGATTTGTTCAAAACAACACGTCTTTGTGTCGTTCCCATTTCACTTTTTCCCTAGGCGCTTTGATAAAGTTCAATTGGTGCAGCTATACAATAGTACTGACATGGCTACAGTTTAGAAGAATTCCCGTTTTATCTTATGAGAAAGAGATGAGATTTCCATATGGTCGATAAATTGTCGATGGCGGTCCATGTCTTTTCTATGCCTATGTTGACATCACTTTCAATCAATGACATGTTGCTACGGAAAGTTATGTAGATTGGTCTATTAATTTTAAAGACTTGTCATTTAATATGGAGAAGGCGTTATCTTGTTTAAAGCACACGAAACAACACACACACACACACACACACACACACACACACACACACACACACACACACAAATATATATATATATATATATAGAGAGAGAGAGAGAGAGAGAGTGTGCGTTGCCTATCTTGGTGTAATCGTTCGGAAGCTCGATTTCTTAATTTTGTTTGTAGAATGCATTTATTAAACTCCGTATGTCCCATTACTATTTCCCTGTGCCACACTGAGCTGAATAAATAACTCTCTCTCTCTCTCTCTCTCTCAATTAATTTCCCTCATTCTTTGTCTCTCGCTCTTTCTCTATACATATCTAAGCTCCATACCACAAAAACTGATTTCAATACACCCATAGTAACATTTGAAGTTACCGGTCTATATAGTAATATCCCCCATGAATTAGGAAAACAGATAATCTCGTTTTGAATAGAAAAATACCCAGAAACATTACACCCAAGATTTAACTGAATAAATATCACCGATGGCATAGAAATAATCGTAGATAATAATTCTTTCCAATTACGCGTATACCTCCACCAGAGATGATATCTCGCAACACTAGAAACTAAGAGATTCGCATTCGTAGAAAAACGCCATTAGAAGAACTAAGATATTCCTAAACATAGCTACGGACAACCCTAAGCATATGTCTCAACGTACAACAAAAACAAACCCGTAGCTATTCACTGACATATCAAAGAATCTAGATCAACTTAAAAGCAATGATGGAATTAAAAACACATCAGACACAACAAAAATCATGGAAAGCAAATGAAACTGAAAATCTTAAAACACACACACTGACTTCATCTAAAATTGGGAAACACACAATGCATGGAATCTGAAAATAAAAAAAGAAAAAGAAAAGATGAGGAGTATGCTATATAATTACAGGATAAATAATCTTATACCTTTAAAAACCAGAAAACAACATTCATAAATAGAAATTTAAACTGCAATTCAAAAAATGTAGTCTACATAAATGAACAAACTGCAACGAAATATACATTGATTGCACACAAACAATGAACACTGGAGTCCTTTTACATAAGAGAAATATTAAATTACTAGAAAATCAAAAACTTTATCTATAAAAACATCTTTATGAATGCAGTAAGGGGCACTTTGAAATAATGCCAATATAACAGACCATGGCAACTCATTACGCCAAATAAAAGAAAAAAAATTAATAGATTTAAACCAACAGAGCCTAACTACACACATACATACACATATATATATACGCATACCAAATAGCTGAGAATAAATCTATGTATTGGGCTAAATACATTCTCACACACATTAAATCCACCTAATGCCCTTAAAAATATATGTGCGTATATATACATAACTGTACACACTTATATATACACACACATAGAAAGGATATATCACCGATCTCTTATTCTTCCATTCTTTTCTTTTCTTTTCTTTTTTATCCCTCCTTCCTTCTTCTTTCTCCTTTTAATTCATTATTTCTCTTGATGATTCTATTTGCTCAACATCAGTGTCTTGAACAGTCACATTTTTTAATACGAACGCTGATTTATTGACTAAACGACTACCCATTTCTCTGTATATATAATATTTCCTCGGTTTTTTTTGTATTTCATTAAAGATCCACACAAAAAAAATTACAAAGACTAGCGGTCTTCAATTTTAATATGGCATTTACGGATACAAAACTTAGAATTAAAAAAAAGCAAAATAATCTATTACAACAATCTTTACGATAAAAGAAACTGCCAGAACTTAACAATGACATAAATATCCGAAACCCGTATAGTGCACAAGTATATGAAATGATAATCCTTTTGATGAGACTACATAGCAGAAATCTCATCAAAGGATAAACACCTGGTTATCCCCCCCATCGTAAGATACTCGGGACAATTCTTAAAATGGACGAGAAAAGAACTTCAACAAATGGACCAGACTACAAGAAAACCCGTGACGATGTATAAGGCCTTACATCACTGAGATTATGTTGACAGGCTTTATGGGTCAAGAAAAGAAGGAGGAGGGCGGCGTCGCTGTATCGATACAACGACTAGAAAACTAAAAAAAAAAAAGCACAGAGGAAGACTGGTTACAGTGACCAGAAGCAATATAAACAACACAAGCATTAACAGAACAAAAATACCCAGAAAATAAAAATGGGAACTAAAACAATTGTATGGACATTTCAAGCGACAAACAAACGATATCTCACACGAGAAAACTTGGACTTGGCTAAGAAATGGAAACCTTAAAAGAGAAAGTGAATCTCTTCTGAAAGCAGTACAAAGCAACACCATAATCTATTTGGGTGGCTTTTATAGATGAGAATAAAGACACAGTCATCGAAAGATTACTAATACACACTCCCAAACCACTTGTCCAAACTGCATCGCTCTTCGCGCGGGTAAAAAGGGAGCATGTTCTGTTGAGGTTGGAGCCCTGGCTCCAGCGTTCGAAAAATCAGCTACAGAGCTCAGACTAAAACAAAAATGACTAAAATGCAAAAGAACAATACAAATTGCAACATTCAACGTCAGAACTTTAAATAGAATAGGACAACTACCGGAGCTGACAGCTTCTCTGATTGATCATAATATAGACATAATATGCATACAAGAACACAAATACATTCATAGCGAAGATATCAAATATCACGATACCGACAATGGATAGACGTTTGTCTCTGCATCTGCATGGTAAAACTCTGTCAATGCCACGATAGGAAGTGTAGGTATGCTTATGGGACCTAAAATCATTAAATAGCATCGAGAAAATACAACAGAGGATGATTGTAGCTACATTTAATGGCAATCCCAGAGCAATAATCATATCCAGCCCTACCCATATTAGTGAAGAAACGGACCTCATCACCTTCTATAACGGGCTATCCTCCCTTGTTCGTAGCATCCCGAAACACAATGATCTCATCATCAGTGGAGACATGAATGCCCAAATCGGTAAAAACATAAACCACAAATTCAACTTACACAACTCGAAACAGAACAGAAATCGGGAACACTTAATAGATTTCACGTTAGAAAATAGATTAACATGCATCAGTACTAAATTTTAGAAAAGAAAGAGAAAAATATGAACCTACACCTACGCAAATAATACTAAAGCACAGATAGACTACATCTTTATAAACGGATGCACTACATGGACGCTAACAAAACACATGGAGAAAAAGCTTGACGGCAATTACACAAGAATGCTGCGAGCAATATCAAACAAGTCCGGGAAGTAACACCCCACAAAGCAGCAGCTGTACGGCCACTTACCAAGTTAGACGAACTAGACATGCAGGACACTGCTGGAAAAGTAAGGACGACCTCATAAGCAATATACTCCTGTGGACCCCTTCACATGGACGAGCAAAGGCAGGACGACCAGCTAGAACCTACTTACAACAGCTCTGTATCGACACAGGATATATCCTTGAAGAACTCCCGGGAGCGATGGACGATAGAGACAGGTGGCGAGAGAGGGCCAGGGAGATCCGTGCTGGTAGCGTGAGATGATGATGATGATGTCAAATCAAGAATAGACAAGACGCCACAAAATAGCTGATGTAGATTATGTGGTGACAGAGACGAAACGATCAATCACGTAATAAGCGAATGCAGCAAATTAGCGCAAAAAGAGTTTAAGACTAGACACGACTTGATGGGGAAGATGATCATTGGGAATGATGCAAGAAGTTTAAATTTGACCAAACTCACAAATCGTATATGCATAATCCAGAATCCGCCCTAGAAAATGAGACGCACCAATTTTTCTGTGATTTTTTTTATACAAACGGATCATTTAATCTCAGCTAGACAACCAGACCTAGTGATTGTCAAAGAAAAAACAAAAATAAAAAGACAAACTGCGAATTGCGGACTTTGTCGTTTCGGCTGACCACTGGGTAAAACTGAAAGAAAGCGAAAAGAAAAATAAGGTCTTACATCTCGTTAGAGAACTGAAAAAACTATAGAACATGAAAGTGACGGTGATACCAATAGTAACTGGTGCGCTCGGTAAAGTCGCCTAAAGATTGGTACAGGAACTGGAGGACTTGGAAATAAGAGGAAGAGTAGAGACCATACAAACTAAAGCATTATTAAGATCGGTCAGAATACTGAGAAGAGTCCTGGAGACTTGAGGAGATTTGCTGCCAATCAAACTCTAGTAAAAAACCATCAGCTAACACTGTTGTGAAAAACTCTCAAAAGAGTAAAATAATTATAATAAGCAAATGCAGCATATTTTCACAAAAAGGGAATGAGGCGCACAAAATTGTCTGGGATTTTGAGGTACAAACAGTTTACCTAATCCTGGTCAGAAGAACACACCTAGTGATAGTTAACAACCTCCTCCCACAAATAAAACACAAAAAAAGAGAACCTGCCAGGTAGTGGACTTTAACGTTTCGGCAGACCACAGAGTGAAAATCAAAGAAATCGAAGAGTGATAAGTACTAGGACCTTGCCAGAGAACTAAAAAAAAAGGCTACGGAACATGAAGGTAGCGATGATACCAATTGTAGCGCTTGGAACAGTCCCCAAAAGGGACTAGAAGAGTTAGAAATTGGAGGACGAATCTAAACCGTTTAAAATACAGCATTGTTGAGATCGGCCAGAATACTAAAAAGACTCCTGGAGACTAAAAGACACTTGCCGTCACTCACACTCCAGTGAAAGACTATCAGGTAATGCTCTTGTGAAGGACCCACAAAGAAAAATAATGATAAAAATAATAATAAAACTAAATAAATTATGGAGCATGAAGGTGACGGTGATACCAATCGTAATCGGTGCACTTGGAACAATCTCCAAAGGATTAATAAAGGTACTGGAAGACTTGGAAATAAGAGGACAAGTGGAGATAATCGAGAATATAGCATTATTAAGATCAACAAATATATTGAGAAGAGTCTTGGAGATTTGAAAACATTTGTTGTCACTCAAACTCCAGTGAAAAAACCATCTGCTAACGTTGGTGTGAAAAACTCCCTAAGGAATAAAATAATGATAATAAAACATAAACACCAAATCTGAAATCATTTGCAGAACAATTCATATATATATATATATATATATATTCGTTGGTTAGTCAATAATAACCTACAGTAAAAATTCTAATCAGACACAGTCTTCATTAACTTTCCCTCTTACTTGTTATTTCTCCAACTTTTATATATATAGACAAGACTCATGATTGTATATGTCTTTTGATGATTCGCTCTCTCGAAAATAGTTACACAAGGAAGTGGAAGTACTTGGGGAGCGTACGGTGCCCTTCTGAACTCATTATATATATATATATATATATATATATATATATATATATATATATATATCGTCCACAGACAGACTGTTTCCTTATATCACAACATTTCAGTGTAGCTAGACACGCAGGACGCTTCAAACTGGGATCGAAAACCGCCCAGCTTCATGATAGACTTAGTATCTTACCGCTCTGCTTACAGGTGACCTACGTTAGTTCGGGAATTATAACGCATTATGTATTAGCTTTCGTTTGTTTACATTTTGCGTTACCGGATACCATAGAGCTCAGTTCTTTAGAAGAGTTTTGCATTACGAAGGTGGCAGCCGTTATTTCCTTCGCCAGTGTGCTCGACCCTCAGGAAGGGAGCGTATATATTGTCATCCACAGACAGACTGTTTCGTTGTGTCACAACTCTTCAGTATTGCTAGACACTCTTGACGCTTCAAGCTGGCACTCATTATATATATATTGTCATCCACAGACAGGAACACAAGGAACCGAAAGTACTTAAGGAGCGTACGGTGCCCTTCTGAACTTATTATATATATATATATATATTATCGCCCACAGACAGATTGTTTCATGTTATGTCACAACTCTTCAGTGTGGCTAATCATGCAGGACGCTTCAACCTGGGATCCAAACCCACCCAATTTCATGTTAGATTTAGCATCTTGCTGTTCAGCCTTCAGGCGACCTACGTCAGCTTGGAAATATATATATATATATATATATATATAATTACTCCCGAGATGACAATATATATATATATATATATATATGGAGGGAAACGCAATCTTTCAGGATGATGTTGCATCAATTCACACAGCTAAAATTGTGTCTGAGTGACACGAAGAACAATTTAGTGAAGTAGAGCATCTTATCTGGCCATTACAGTCCCCAGATCTCAATATTATTGAAAATTTGCGGCGCATTTTAGAAAAACAAGGAGCCGATATACTCTACCATCATCACTGAAAGAACTTGAGACTGTTTTGGCAGAAGAAAGGAAAAAATTCCCCTGGAAACTATTAAAATTTTGTATGAAACCATACCTCTTAGAATTTAAGTTGTAATAACTGCCAAAGGGGGTCCTACACCATATTAAGATAAATTTGAAATTTCCAGTTGTTTCCATTATTTTGTCTAACCCCTGTACTATATATCTCTCTGTTCTCCTAGAATTCACATTTCTACCGATATCGATATTGTGACTTCATTTCTTTTGGCTCCTCCCTACGGATACCAAAAATCATTTCTGAGAAAGTTCCCTTTCACTAAAAAAAAAGATGAAAGTATAAAGTTGAAACTTCTCATCCTACTAACTTTTATTTTTTCTGATTTTTTCCATAACAAAAACAAAGGCGTGTTTCGTTGCAGTAGGCATCACCAAACACCCGCACACTAAATACCCCCTTACTACACCAAATAAAACCCGATACAAAGCCGTTGCAATCGTCGTTAACAAGCTCAATTTCGTTTTTGCCTGAGGCGATCGACTTAATTTTCTTGGAAATCGATCAACAAAGCGATGAGATGAATCAATGTGGTGCATACTGTTCTTGAAAGCTGATTACAGATAGGTCTTCGATTATAACACGATGCAAGAAGGAAGGGGTCATGTTATTGGATAAAGAAAGAATAGTATTTGTTGTATGGCCACTTGCCTCCCATCTCACCCACTGTCCAAGTAAGACGAATGAGACATGCTTGGTTACCGCTGGTGAACTCAGGACAAGCTCATAAGCGACGTTCTCTAATGGACTCCTGTACATGGTTACATTAGTGTGGGTCGACCAGCAAAGGCTTACTTATATTAACTCTGTGCGGACACTAGAAGCAGTCTAGAAAACCTGTCAAGAGCGATGGGCGATAGAGACGGATAGAGAGAGAGAGAGGGAGAGAGTCAAGGGAATACGTGCTATCAGTTCGACAATGATGATGATGACGCAACAACAAAAAAAATACACGTCGAGTGCCGACCTAATCAACAACATCAACCACAGGGATTCTCTTGACTCTCTCTCACCATCCGTTTTGATCAGCTATGGTTCTCAGCAAGTCATCTAGACGGCACCAAGTGTCAGCACAGAGCTCTTGTGTCCATGAGTTAGAGTCCACAGAGAACGTCGCTTATGAGATCGGCAGTGTCCAGTATGTATTTCTCGTCTGAAATAGATAGTTTGTTAGATGGAAGGTAAATGGCCGTACAGCTATTGTTTTGTGGGATGCTTCACACAGAATTTGTTCTAAATAGCATGCAACATCTTTGTGTTGTTCCCATCAAGCTTTTTCTCCAGGCGTCCAAGTTGTGCAACCATACAGGTGTACTAACATGGCTACCGACGTAAACTAATGCTAAAAAGGTTTCATATTTTAAGTAAATTTTCTTGTAACAGAACATCACAAGGAAATTTCATAATCTTATGTAATTTTTAAAGAAAATTAATCTTTTTAAATACGTTTAAGGACGAAACGATAAGGATTGGTTTTGGTTCCTTTGTTTAACAGCATATCAAGCTTTGGGGGTTATTTATTGCCAAAGTCATTCTTGTAGAAGAATAGTAGGGGTACTGTTTAACCGATAGCCGTGAGGATAAGGGGTTCATACCTTTACCAATAGTATTTGTCCGAAAGTGAACATAATAGCGCGACTGGAGTTTGAACTCGCTGACTACGATGTTGCAGTCATTTATGTTAACCACTAAGCCATGGAGACTTCCCTAGACTGTAAGTATGGTTTATTATGGTTGGTTGGGTTTATGGCACCTCACCTGTTGTTATTTAATGCGAAATCCTGTTTTTACATATATATTAAATATATATAATTTGTTAACTCATTTTGTAGATGCATTTTAAAACGTACAGAATTAAAAGGTTTCAAGTATTTCTATCAAACACGAATATTTCTATTTACTATTGATTCGTTTGTACCGGGCCATTGGCTTAATGAGTAGAGTATTCCCCAATAGTCAAGGAAACCGGGGTTCAATCTCTCTTGATGCCGCCTTGCTTAACACTCAGCATTATAAGAAAAGAGCAAAGTGGAGCAATCCAGGGAAAAGAGTAGCGCCCTCTCCTTCACCTCGGTGTAGTAGCTATTGAAAAGGGATCCTTCGGGTCACCCTCGACTAAGGTTGCCAACTTTTTGTTTTTTTTACTTTATTAATCATTTGTTTGCACTGTTAGAATAGTTTCAAGTATTGCTGTGAAACAGTAACAATGTAACATCAGTCACTTGTTTGCGCACAGTGAAATGGTTACAAGTATTGCTATTTAACACTAATTATTTTATTCAACACAATTCATTCATTTGCTCATAGTTAAATGTTGTAAGTATTGCTATGTATAAATAAAAATTCAATTAAACATCAATCATTTGTTTACCCATTGTTAAAAGATTGAACAGTTCTATATCAAACAATTCAATTCAGCATAAGTCATTTGTTTGCACTCATTGGAAATATCAAACAGTCTTATTTCACTCATAGATAGGATCCGAGCCAGTGTGAACCTAGGAGCGATGGCAATGAAAGGGTACTCTGCATTCTCCAAAGCTCCAGCATTACTAGAGCCTCAACATTAGATTGTTTAGTGTCATATCCAGGACCCTCATTGAGGGGGTCTTACTCCTCTACAGAAATATAATCGGTGTATCGTACAGCTTCAAGCAACTGGGATTGGTTTCTTGGTTTGGTTTCTTTGTCTTAATGGCGTATCAACCTTCGTGGATTATTTAATGCCAAATCTATCCTTCTAGAAGAACAGCAATGATGCTATTTAACCTATAACTGGGAGGAAAAGGGGGTTCATACCTTTCCCAAGGGTATTTGTCCGAAAGTGAACGTAATAGCTCGACTGGAGTTCGAACTTGCTTACTACGCTTCCGCAGTCCAATGCTTTGGCAATTACGCTGCGAGGACCCCTCCCTCTGTGATTGCGATTTTAATGAAAGCCATATTGGATCATATGTTTGGTATAAGGAACTGTGGCATTTTGTCAACCCGTGAAACATATTTTTCTCTATGGTGAATTTTATTGTCAAACTTGGTACCAAATAAAATCTAAGATGACCGAGAGTCAGATTACTTTTATATTTCATCAATTTAAAAGATCGTATATTCAAGTGTAACAAATTTTGTTGCGTACGACGATAGTGTTAACGCGATACAAAGGATGTGGTGAGTCTTTTCCCGCTTTACATTAAAAGTACGACGGACAATGGATTTTCGGTAGATTCAGTGCACTGAATTCAGTATGATATGAACTTACAACCCCTTTTCTAAGAAGTAGTTGGGAATTGACCTGGTTGATTTCTAGAACAGGAGTTTATTGGAACAAACTTGGCGGAAACTGTTGGTGATTGATGATTTTTGGGCGATTTTGACAAGAAAAAGAGGCTAAATCTTAAAAATCCACCCCTGCTTCGCTTCGAGAGACAGATGCAGTCAGACAATCGCAGTTCGTATAAGCTCTGGGCTCTTGTATTCGTTTGTTTCTTTTACCTCAAAGTTTTTAACTCGGTGCATTGCCCTTTACAAATAAAGCTTTTCAAGACAATTTCGACCATTTCATTTTATTTGCTATGCGGTCACAACCGATTATCTAAGAAACTGAATCTGCGAGCAAACCAGATGCTGAGCTCAGTTACAACTTTACAAAATTCATCGTCGCTAAATTCATCGTGTGTTAAATTCATCGGTAAATTCATCGCATGGCAATTACACAAGAATGCTGCGTGCACTCCTGAACAAGTCCTGGCAGCGACACCCCACAAGACACCAACTGTACGGCCACCTGCCCCCTATCACGAAAACTATTCAAGTTAGAAGAACCAGACATGCAGGACACTGCTGGAGAAGTAGGGACGAACTCATAAGAGATGTACTCTTATGGATCCCCACACATGGCCGCGCAAAAGCAGGACGACCAGCACGAACATACATTCAGCAGCTATGTGAGGATACAAGATGTTGTCCTGAAGACCTACCTAGGGCGATGAACGATAGGGAGGAGTGGCGAGAGAGGGTCAGGGATATCCGTGCTACCAGCGCGATATGATGATGATGATGATGATTAGATTCTTAAAAGCAATGATCAAATTTTGAATTTAGCCAAGTATAATTCACCAGCGATAAATTAATCATGGAATGAATTTATTGACGATGAATTTATCACGATGAATTTACATGACGTATCAATCAGGATAATTTTACCACACGGTAAAGTTACTGCAATGAATTTACTGGACATGTTGGCGATGGTATGTTTATGTTTTTTTTTTTTATTGAAACGTACAAAATCTGTTGGAAAAGTTCAGAGTCTTTATATAAAATAAACAAGAGCAAATTAAGAACAACAATAAACAAACCCAACAAAAACAAGAAAGAGAAAAAAGCTCTTATCGTGTTGTAGTCAATCTTTCTATATTCAGTATTTGTATGTCAACATTAGACAGTAATAGACAAAAAAGTTATCTGGTTTCATCAAGTTCGGATGAAAGACTTAATTATTGCCCGGAGAGAGTGACAACGGGAGACAGAAAAGCGGGAAACGAAACGAGAAGCCTGGAATAGCGTAATCGTGACTCTATCATTCAATAATGTTAGAGACTGAAGAGTTGAATCAGGGGAGATGATTAATAAACAAGCGAAATAGCAAGCACCAGAAAGAGAAACCGGAAATTAACCCGTTGAACCCCGAAACTAGATTCCCTTAGACTATCTCTTGGTATTTTTGGGTAAATTTTACTAATTCAAAACTATGTAACAACAAATATACAATGAAGAATAATAAATGTTTGATAGAAAGTTGCTCTTATGAACAACCTTGTTCTCTTTTTATACATGTTGAGCAATTGCAGTCCTATCCGCAAATGAATCGTCATTTTATACAAAGAGAACAGCGACAATATCCACATCTGATCAAAAACTTGAACGGCGTTTCTATTCATCTCCGTTCGGACATAAAAGCGTTTTGAATTGTTCATTTAAAAATAAGTTAACAAAACGGACAACCAATAAATTCAACCTAATGGTAAAGAGAAGAAATAGATTGAATAATTTGTTTCAAAGAGGCGCACTTAGCGTAAAGGTTATCGTACTGGGAAATGGAAGAGATGACTTGAGTTCAAATTTCTGTTTGCATTTCACTTAGCCCTAATGCCCTCTCAAGCCATAAGGAATTAGTGTCTGGCATGTCTGGTTCGTCTAACTTTGATAGTTTTCGTGATGGGAGGTAGGTGGCCGTAGAGCTGGTGCTTTGTGGGGTGTTGCCTTCAGGACTTGTTCAAAATTGCTCGCAGCATTCTTGTGTAGTTGCCGTCAAGCTTTTCCTCCATACGTTTAGTTAGCGCCCATACAGTGCATCCATATAGCAGTATCAACGCGACCGCTGCTTGGAAGAAACTGCATTTCATTTTATCGGTCAGGTCTGACTTCCATATGATCGAGAGCTTATCGATAGCTGCCCATGCCTTTTTTCGCCGCGAGTCGATAGCAGCTATATATATATAGTTAAAAAGTGTAGACGTCTTTTGTCGACATGTTTTTATTTTGATCGGTTCAAGTCACCGTATGGGTTTTATGATATCCGGCTGGGATTGGCGAATAAATTTTCCGGAATTAATTGGTTTCCAAGTACTTTATATATATATATATATATATATATATATATATATATATATATATATATATAAACAGGATTTGGTCAGAAATAACCTACAAGGTTGATATGGCATAAAAATCAACCAACCGACCAACCAATGATGATTTGATACCGGAGTGTTGTACCGATTAACCGCTACTCCAGGGTTAATGGGTAAAATTTCTCATCGAAATTCTTGTTGAACATGCTCTCTAGATTACAAACGGGTTTCAAATCTGATATTATTTCTGTCTGTGATTTAATTAATTTTCTTCAACGAAAATTTTCAAGAATATATAGATTTTAATTATGCCAAAAAAAAACACAAAAAAACAAACCTAATCCCTTTGATCACCTCTTGAAATATCAAATATCAAACCCTGATTGATTGATTGATTAATTTTAACGGCGTGTTATTTAATCATAGAGTTAAGGGAATTGCGTCCATTGTACCGTTATGTCTACATTTTTTGTGTTGATGTTTTTAAGAGTTTTTTGATCACTGTTATATGAGATCAAATATTCCTATCTTACACAGATACTCTTTAAACAGATCCTATTTGACCCACAGATAGGACCCTAATAGGTACTACGACTGCAAGTCAGAGTGGACCTGGAAGTGATGACAATGAAGGGGTACTCCACACTCCTCAGATATCCCAAACTGGAGCCTCATTATCAGATGCATCATCATCATCATGTCATGCCACCAGCGCGGATCTCCTTGATCCTCTCCCGCCACTCTTCTCTATCGTCCATCGCTCCCAGTAGGTCTGCAAGGCAACACCCTGTATCGGCACAGATCTGCTGTATATAGGTTCTAGCCGGTCGTCCTGCCTTTTCTAGGGGTCTACAGGAGTATATCACTTATAAGTTTGTCCCTACTTTTCGAGCAGTTTCCCGCATGTCTGGTTACTCTAACTTGGATAGTTTTCATGATGGGTGGTAAGTGGCCGTACAGCTGATGCTTTGTGGGTTGCTGTCCTTGGTCGTGGGGTCTTACCGTCAAACCCTATGATGACTTTCAATGACAGCTTGTCAGTCCAGTACTTGCAAAAAATGAATGTTATAGAAATAATTCATATTTCTGTAACGTTGATTTTTGCAAGTGCTGGAATGACAAGCTGTCCTTGTTCTTATTAAAAATAATTTAAAAAGTCAGAAACGAATCGACTGGTAAGCTGGGAAAATAGTCTATGATTGTTGTGGTCAAACTTTAACAACATCAGTCATCAAAGTTTCTTTAGATAATACAAAGATTTTTTATTTCATAGCACAACTTTTTGCTAAGATATTTTGTCATGTCCCTTTAAAAATAATTGTTTTATCTGGAGCTTATAGGACTTGTCTAGCTAATATATTTGATTTCTGTGAGCTCTTATCGTTAAAAAGGAAATTTCTTTCGTTGCTAGTTTCCTCTTATAAGACATCAGATGGCCTGAAAATTAAATTGACCAGAATGACTAGCGTGACTGAAGCCTTGATGCCCAATTGATTTGACATCGCAGCACTCATGACACACCTTTCTTTGAGAAGTAGCGAGTGACTTGCATATTTCTACTTTCCATTAAACATTTTATACTCCTCTAAGTCTTTTCTAACTCAAGGCTATACAAATAGAGCACTCAGTGAAGACTGGTTTTATTATCACTGACTAAGAAGACTAACCTAGCAACCACAAAAATCTCAAATACGGAAAATATTACTGAGAATATGCCGGTGATGAAGTATCTAGCAAATATGGATGGTTAGTGGTCGAAAGCCCTTGTGTAAATTGATTAGGGTGATAATTAATTATATTAATCATTTTATTGATAATTGATTATATCAATTATTTTATTATTCGATTTGGTAAGATTGTAGATTGGTTCGAAATCTTTGAATGGAAATTTAAGTTAAATTGAAATTGTCATTCACGTGCTCAGGTGTCGATCAAGATATCCGCTCCCGTCAAAATAACGTTGTGGCCCCAGAAACCGAAAAGTAAATAAAATGGATTCATGTCGTGTCATAAATTTGATGGAAATTAAATAAAAATATAATGAAAATTAGGGACGCGTTTGATAATCATAATGAAATATTTAATTTTAGATTATATAAAGAATTAGATAAATTGAAAATTGACTCAGTTGAGTTTTGAAACCCAGAGAGACAAGTAGGGTTAGATGTTGGTGTGGGTCGGTGAGAGACAGGGTGGTGGGTGCCTCTTTGTACCTGGAAGTGAGATTCGCTCATATACCCATACAAGGTTTTCCTCTCACCTACGTGTTTCCGTCGGACTACCAGAATGGAGAGAAGCTGAATAAAAGACTTTTTCGTATCTGATTAACAGAATCTCCTGTTAAATTTTAAACTTTCAAGATGGTACACTTGTCAGTATTACCCAGTGCTCTAAAAATGTGACCTTGTACCAAAACTGACGGAGTCGAATAAATATCTACAATTCACTTTTACGCATCAAGGCACACTTAGCGGAATGGTATAGCCCTAGTAAATAGAATTGGCGACACGACAAGCTCGTCTCGGATTTGAACAATCCTGAACAATTGATAAATATCTACAATTCACTTTTACGCATCAAAGCACACTTAGCGGAATGGTATTGTCCTACTAAATAGAATTGGCGACAATAGAATTGAACAATCCTGGACGAGCTTGTCAGTGTTTCACTTCGCGCTAATGCTCGCAGGAAAGGCATCAGTCCATCTGTTCTACCCTCGGGTATGGATCAATTGTAGGATAGACTTAGTTCTTTTGTCTTGCTTATGTAACATATCTTGAAGGAAAACTTAAATTTCAAACTTGTTAAACTCCACTTAAAAATTGACCTTGTGTCACATTCTGCTCGTGACGAAGGGATTAGTTAAATACACATTTTTACATACCAAAGAAGATATTTACTATGCTTAGTCTGGCTCATGATCCTGTTAGTAGAAACATCAGTCAATGGACTGTCAATAACTTTGGCTAATCGTGGCTCAATTTCCGATAAAAAACTTTATATTTACCTCGTATATACTTAGATTACATATTTACCTTAGAATAAGTAAGCGTGTCATGTTATTGGTACGCCACACTAATGATTAATGAGGAGAGGAGATGTAGGAGTTGTTGATTAAACAACTGTCCTCTAATTTTACTGCTTAGGAAGTAGTAATAGTAAAAAACGATTACATTCATTGTCAGCCTTGACAGAAAATATTCATATAAAAACAGACCATCTCTTTTACACTAAGTTGGTGACTGTAGTCGGGGGCGACCTGAAGGCTCTCTTTTCAATAGCTACTACACCAAGGTGTAGGTAAGGGTGCTACTCCTTTCCCAGGATTGCTCTACTTTACCCTTGATACGTGCCTTATAATGCTGAGTGTTAAGCAAGGAGGCATCAAGTAGCATTTTTTGAGTCTTTGGTATGACTCAACCTGGGATTGAACCCAGGTCTCCCGAGCCATTGGCGACATTGGCTTAATGATTAGAGTGTTCGCCAATGGTCACCTACTTCATTGTTTTACTTGTCTCTTTTATAGAAAGAACGAATGATTAATCTTAAAATATCGCAGTCTCTGATGTATTTTTTCATTATTGCGCAAATAATTTGGAGTAACATTCTCACATTTTTATTCTTCATTTTTAGATTTTTTTCTCGATCAAAGAAACATTCAATAATCTACGAATAAATTCAGACGAATATCCTTCTCTTTGTTGTTTTGATTAGGATGTTTCGGTGGATGAAATATTCAAATAAACATGAGGATATGTTTAAATTTTTCATGATATAATGAAAATGTCGGTCGATTGAGATTTCTTTCTTTTCTATAATTGGATCAAGCTTGTTTTGCTTTTTAACTGATACATATTACGTATTACATTTTTATTTACTTATTCGTTCAAACGTTATAAATATATTTTGAATGTATAATTCTTTTGTATATCATTGTTCTTATATATAAGAGAAAAATGACCCCCACATCCCACTTATCATCCATCTTTATCGGCTTCGGGGTATTTTATAGAATAGTTATTGCTGCATGTGCGACTCCAACAAAGCCTGGTAGTTTTACCTTGTTGACAACCAGTTGCGATTGAATTAGAGATAAGAAATGTTAAAGAAGCTATCGAGACAATATTTCTTCGAGGAATTTCTTGACTTGAAAATACTAACTCTGTGTGACCTTTTTCTTGTTACCTAAACTGAAAATTCTTCTCAAGGATATGATTTGATGATATGGAGGAAATTAAAAGAAACTCGATAGCGTAGTTTCGCGTTATATCAAAAGAGAAATTTCAGAGGTGCTTAGATCAATGTAAAACTCCCTGGAATAGGCTTGTTGAATATGAAAGAGACTGTTTTCAAGAGAATTAACTGTTTATTCATTATTAATTCTGTTTTGGTAATTACAGCTTTCAGTTCTCTCTCTCTCTCTCTCTCTCTCTCACACACACACACACACACATACACACACACACATATATATATCTTTAAGAACAAGAAAATTAATGATTATTTTCCATTATAAATTTATTTCATCCGTTGATAACGGATCATTCAGATGGATTCATATATATATTCCTATATATAAGTAAAATAAATAAAGTTGGCGACTGTAGTCAAGGCCGAACAGAAGGCTTCCTTTTCAATGGCTACTACATCGAGGTGTAGAGGAAGGCGTTACTTCTTTCCCTGAAATCCTCCACTTTACTCTTGATACGTCCCTTATAATGCTGAGTGTTAAGCAAGGAAGTATCAAGTATCATTTTCTGAGTCTTTGGTATGACTCAACTTTGGATAGAACCCTGGTATCCCGGGCCATTGCCGAACACTTTACCCAGTTTGAATTCACACACACACACACACACACACACACATATATATATATATATATATATATATATATATATATATATATATATATATATATATATATATATATATATATATATATATAAACGAAACCTAATATAACATCAAATGATGGAAATGGGTTTCAGAAACTGATGTTGTGTCACACGAAAGAGCCTGTCTACCTCGAAAAAATTTAACATAATTGTAGGGTTTGAACTCTGATCTCAGAAATTAAAGGCAGAGAAATACAAACTTTGCCTTAAATTAGTTTAGGTCCAAATAGAAAACATTAATGGAAGTGTTTGCAAGACGAGATTACTAACCAATTCGCTACGGAAGGAGCCTAACCAGTCAATCTATCTATCTATCTATCTATCTATATATGTGTGTGTGTGTGTGTGTATGTATGTTTATATGTATACTCAGATGGCGAACAATTTTTGATGGAGTCATTACAGTAAATCCGGGAATGCATTTTATCTTAATTTTGATATCTAAGAATTCCTTAGAATACATCAATATTCATAATATTTATATAAAAAAATGGGAAAAATATACTATACATAAAATATTAACCCAATAGATTATACTCTAGATTTTATCGCGTTACTTATCTGGTGTTACATTTTTAAGATCTAAATCAATTTTCCATCTTTAAAAAACAAACAAACTATAAATAGCTATTCTTATTATATTAGTGCATCCTAATTTATCAATTAAATCTAATCAATTATTCAACTATTTTAAAAAAGAAACCATTTTCGTAACATAATTCATTTAATTTCTAAAAGTCATCAGTTGTTAAATTTCATTGCCTTCGAATTAATCTGTAAATATTATAGTGATTATGATGTCAACTGTTTAAAAAATTGCGATAATGATATAATTGCTTTGTATGCGTTTTTTTTAATATATTAATAGCCATACATTGAGCACTCTATTAGAATATATTGATATTATATGTTCTGTATGGATTGTTTCTAATAAGCCTATTCTTAGACTAAATACACACACACACACACACACACACACACACACACATATATATATATATATGTTTATCTCAGGTCGTGTCATACCAAAGATTTTAAAAATGGCACTTGATACCCCCTTGCTTAACACTCAGCAATATAAGGTAAATCAAGGGTAAAGTGGAACAATCCAGGGAAAGGAGTAGCGCCCTCCCCTACACCTCGGTGTAGTAGCTATTGAAAAGGAAACTTTCTGGTCGCCCTCGACTATGACTATATATATACAGCCTAATCATTTGTACATAAGACACTGTTTTTCCAGATTTTTCAGCCTAAAAGTTAGCAGTGTGTATTATACATAATAAGTATATGATTAATACTTGTTCAGTCACATGCCTCACCATAATCGGGACAGGATGACTGAAAGTAAGTCATATTTATAGTTCGAACTAATGTGCTTTACGCAGTTATAGTGAAGTAGAAACTAGAATGTGTGTTTGTTTATAATTTTGTTTCTCCTTATGTGAACTTATTTTCATGGCAAACTCGTTGCATTTTTGTATGAACATTCCTGCGTTTTTACTCTAAATACCGTGTAAATTGTGTGTGTTTGTGTGTATTTGAATGTGTGTGCAGCTTTGAATATGAAAGTTTAAGATAGTTCTAATACTCTGGTTGTGAGTTTGAGTAATTCAAAACATCGTATTTCCAACCCTTTCGTTTACCTCCAGGACACAGCAAATAAATGAACGAATCCAGACTCAAATTACCCAAACATCCTGTGGGGAGTTCCTGTGGCGGAGATGCTAACGTTCTGGACTGTGACATTGTTGCAAGCGAGTTCGAACACCAGTAAGGCTATTACGTTCACTTTTGGACTAATACTGTTGGGAAAGGCTTGAACTCCCTTATTCCTGAGCTACTGCTTCTCTATTAAGGATTGTTTTGGTATTAAATAACCCACGAAGGTTTATATGCCATTAAACCAAGAAACTCAAACCAACCAACGTCTAATTTGCTGTTGCCAAAATATAAGAGGAATCTGGCTTTTATCACCCCCTTTTTGCCCTCCCCGTCCTTCCCACAATTAAACTGCTCATCTGTTTGTCCCTGGATGACGAGGGTCCACAAAGCCACACCCATAATTTCTAGCCCCTCTTTCATGTTGAACTGCTCCTCCCTTTGATGAGAGAAAAACATAATTCCTCAAGACCTTTGGGTAAATAGGGACAGCTAACCATGAGGCCCTGGTTGAAAGTTTTATCGGAAGTTCGTCACGTTCTTTGCTGAATTTTCTTCCGATTTCCTCCTCCTTCTCTGGCTTTCTCATTTGTCTTATCCCATCCGGGCAAAATTGTATCTCTTCCAACAAAAAAGAAAAGAAAATAGCAAAAATTATCTCCACTTTCAATGACCCCGAAACCCATCCATCGTTTGCACGTGCCAAAGTTTTTCTTTCGAACACAATGAGAAAAATCTCAGTTTCATCAAAAACTTGTCTATCCATTTATGTGCTCTCGGTCAACTAAATCGAAAACGCGAGTATGATGTCATTTACTAAGTTTTGCTTATTTTTGTACAAGGCTGGAAGTATGGAGCACCCCGTGAGAATCGAACTCACTAACAGTAGGATAGTAGTAGGTTAGTGTTGTTTACTAAACACTAAACCACGAGAGATACCCTAAGATGTAAGTTGCACCTAACCACTGTATTCATGGTATATGCTTGGTAGAATAATCAATATCCATTCAATTGATAAATAGTGTCTATATGCTTGTCTAAAATGATCTATCTATCTATCTATCTATCTATCTATCTATGTGTGTGTATTTACGAACCACTCGGTTGGTTGAGTTATATATATATATATATATATATCTGCCCAGCACAACTTTGCCAAATGGTGGGTCGATATACTTGAGTCTGTTCTACAACTACATTCCCAAAGTTGCATTAGTGACTCGTTCACCTTTGCAAATTAAGATTTGGAATATATCTATCGACCTCAATAATTCATTCGTCTGCTCCTTTGACATAGTGAGATAATAATGTTCTACTCGTCGAAACGATTGCTATTTGCACTCCAACAAGGCAGACTTGAGGCCGTAAGGCCCCCGGCATTCGGCTGGGCCACATTCGGCTGAGCGAGCTGCATCATAGTCCAGCTGGGCTCGAGCTTCGGCTCGTGCCCGACCTTTCCCCTCTCCTAACCCCACACTATAATCGACCTTCGGGTCATTGACCTTGTGTCGAGTCCTGTCTGGTGGGAGGCAGGGACAAATAGGACACCCTATGTCTTTTTGAAGCATATATATATATTGCCTATAAACGTGTGCAATTCACTTTTAACAACACCATGTACTGACTGACGGAATCAGTATGGAAAGCCCTATTGGAACGGCACTAACAAACATCTTTGTTCGGTTTCAGGAAGCAAGACTATTCGAAATCACCAACATGCCTTTCTTTTATAAACGGCACCTTGATGAAATCTTTGTGTTTTTCTCCTCCAGGTCAGAAAGTACACACTTTTTCCATACAGTCAATCAACTACATCCTGCGTTGACTTTCACCTGTGAAATCGAGCACAAAAGCTTGCCTTTTTCTTGACGTCTCAGTTGAGCCCAAGAATTTTGGCTTGCAGACGTCGATCTATCGTAAGCCTTCGTTTACTGGATCGTAAACAGGCTGGGGGCTCTTTTTGCTCTCTAAAACGCAAGATTAATTTAATAAATACCTTAGTCCATCGTGCCAAGTCAAAACTTGCCGAAGTAACTCAATTTTATCGAGACGACTTTGTTGAAGAATGGATATCTCGAGAATGTAATCACCCACACCATTAGATATAAATGCCTGCAATTCTCCACCAAACCAAACTTTGAACCAGAGAGTTGCCCGGTTTATCTATGATTGCCGTGGATCAGCAACACTTCCATGCAGTCATTCGAACAAATTAAAAGATTCGTTCACCGTTGTTTCGATTCGGTTAAGTTACGAGTCTTTCTAAAATCTTATATGTTGTTTCCCCATAATCTCAAAGACAGTGTGACTGTAACCCCAAAAAGTTCTCTCCTTTACCGGTTTATATGCGAATTCGATATTAGCTATGTAGGCCGCACCAGTCAGTGATTAGAGATATGAATAAACCAACATGAGTATTCGAACTTGTGTTAACTCTTCTGGCTTCGGTAATTTTTTATGTGTTTTCCCCTCCCCGCTTCTGGTTTTTCCTTTAGTCCCCTTCCCATGCTTACTTCCTCTAATACAAACTCGAGTGTCACTCCCGACTACACTGCGACGCCGAGCAGTCAAAATTCAACTTCTGCCATTGATCGTCTCCTATTGACCAATCAGGCCTGCGCATGCGCATATAGTCCCACTATGTTCACCATCCTCGAGTCATCAACCAACGAACACCAGCTATCCATTCTGGAAGCATTTACTGATAACGAAACACAAACTGGAATGGTGTATACAAAAGCAGTTTCATACTCCCCTGCTTTTAAATACCCCCCTTTGGACCATTAGAAGAAAACACTACAGCTCGTGCCAACTAGAAGATTATTTATGTGTTTTCCCCTTCCCACTTCTGGTTTTTCCTTTAGTCCCTATCCCATGCTAACTTCCTCTAATACAAAATCGTTTGTCACTAATATAATCCTCTGAAGAGAAGTGACCGAAACAAAAGACCCCCTTTTTAAAGATTTAAATCGTTTTCAAGGATTTTAAATCGTTCTTGATACTATGAACACGCTTTTCAAAGCAATATTTAGATTCTCTACCTACATAAGATTTATATATATATATATATATATATATATATTAGTTGGATCTATCACCGTGAGATCTATCTATCTATCTATCTATCTATCTATCTATCTCAGCGGGTTCATATCTATCTATGAAGGTGTGAATGGATTCATTGCAGTTTTGACAATGCACATTAACTAGAAAGGTTTTTTTCTGTGTATAATTCAAGTAAAACGCTGTGAATATGTCAGATTGCCCAGAAGCAGGAACGCAAATTTTCTGTGACGTGCGTAAAACGCCATTGAAGAACGGTGATGGTAAATTTAAAAAAGTGATTGAGAGAGAGAGAGAGAGAGAGAGAGAGAGAGAGAGAGAGAGAGAGAGAGAGAGAGAGTGTGTATGTGTGTGTTGAAAAGAAAAAAGAAAAGCAGAGAGAAAGAGAGGAAGAGAGATAGTGAGTTTGAGAACGAGAGAGAGAGAGAGAGAGAGAGAGAGAGAACGAAAGAAACGGAATGAGTAAAAGAAGGGGATAGGGAACGACAAAGAGATAGTCAGAGAACGAGATTGAGATAGATAGATAGATAGAGAGAGAGAGAGAGTGTGTGAGAGAGAAAGAAAGAATGGAGATAGATAATGAGAGATAGAGAGAACAAGAGAAAGAGAGATAGTGGGTCAGAGAATGAGAGAAAGAGAGAACGGTTGAATGAGAGAAAGAGTTAGAGAACGTGAAAGAGAAAGGGAAACTGAGAAAAAACTAGAGAAAAAAGGGAGGAATTGATAGTAAGATAGGAAGTCAAAGTATAAGAGATAGATAGATAGATAGAGTGAGAGAGATAACAAGAGAAAGAGAGAGAAATACAGTGAAAAAGAAAACAAGAGAGAGAGAGGGAGAGAGAGAGAGGGGGAGGGAGAATGAGAAAGAGTTAGTCAGAGAGCAAGAGAAAAAGAGAGAATGAAAGAGAGAACAAAAAAAAGAGATAGTGAGTGAGTGTCTGTGTGTGTGTGTGTGTTCAAGAGAGAGAGAGAGAGAGAGAGAGAGAGAGAGAGAGAGAGAGTGTGTGTGTGTGTGTGTGTGTGTTCAAGAGAGAGAGAGAGAGAGAGAGAGAGAGACAGACAGACAGACAGAGAGAGAGAGAGAGAAAAGAGAACAGGAGGAAAGAAGAAAGAATGGGAAAAGTTACGAACGAAAATCTAATTATATGAGCACGTAGTTTTATCAATATCGAATCAGAATCATCTGTTTTGACATTGAGTCTTCCATAAAGAGCCTAAAGATGAGTACTCATAGCGTAGTGGTTAAAGCTATCGACTGCAATATTGTAGTAAGCAAGTTCGAACCCTAGTCGCACATATACATTCACTTTCGGACTAATAACATTTGTGAATAGTATTTACTCTCTTATCCCCTAAGTTATAGGTTAAACTATACCACTACGGTTCTTCTACAAGCATGGATTTAGTATTACATAACCTACGAAGTTTGATATGCCATTAAACAAAAAACCGAAGAATATAGAATGGATTTCTTGTTTTATACACAGCAACGGTATACACCAACGAAATTGCCTGCAGCGGTTATTTTGAATTGATCCCTATCTAGTATGTGTACATGCGACTAGTATTCATGAGTTTTTAATCTGCTACTTGTGTTTACTCCTTGAACGGAAGAAGACGCGTCTTTTGTTTAGTGAAGCACATTTTGAATTCGAACCAGAAGCAATTCGCGTGTGATTTGTATATACGTCGATCCAAGATGAAGTTCTCTGGTCTACTGTGCACGAGGATGTTAGTATTAAATGACAGGAAGTGGAATTATGGATTGAGGGTTAGACTTCCTTATCGGATACATGTTGCTTGGCGTTTTATGCCAGGGAGTTAATTACGGGTTCTGCCTCGTGAGGCAGCGACAGCAAAAATGAGGTTTAACTAGTAATGTTTTCACAGTTGGTCGATATATTGATAGAATAAATGTTCCCCACAGTGAGTGGCCAAACTGAAAGTGAAGGTCATAGTTCACTTCCTGTTGTCATTAATAATAAAAGATGAGAAATTGTAATAAGCAGTGAAAGAAGACGGCGGTTTCAATTATATCTCCTTCGGAGAAAGAATTTAATATATACACGCATACACATACAAAGAGAGTAGGAGAGGAAGAGATAGATACATAGATAGATAGATAGATAGGCGGGATAAAGAAAGAGAAATGTGAAAAGAGGAAGAAATTGAGAGAGAGAGAGAGAGAGAGAGAGAGAGAGAGGGGTGTATAGTGGGGAAGAGAAAAGAAAAAGAGAAAAAGAGAAACAAGGGAAAGAAGGAGAGCTGGAAGAGGAAGTAAAAATATGATGCAAAAATAGGAAGAGAGATAGTGACATAAAAAGTGGAACAGTAGGGAGGAAGAGAGAGAGAGAGAGAGAGAGAGAGAGAGAGAGAGAGGAGGAAGAAGCAGGAATGGAATTTATATGGCAATTACACAAGAATGCTGCGTGCAATCCTGAACAAGTCCTGGCAGCAACACCCCACAAGACACCAACTGTACGGCCACCTGCCCCCTATCACGAAAACTATTCAAGTTAGGCGAACCAGACATGCAGGACATTGCTGGAGAAGCAGAGATGAACTCATAAGAGATGTACTCTTATGGATCCCCACACACAGCCGCGCAAAAGCAGGACGACCAGCACGAACGTACATTCAGCAGCTATGTGAGGATACAGGTTGTTGTCCTGAAGACCTTCCTAGGGCGATGAACGATAGGGAGGAGTGGCGAGAGAGGGTCAGGGATATCCGTGCTGCCAGCACGATATGATGATGATGATGATATATATATCACTTCTATTTCTTTCTTGCACCCTCTCTTCTTATTCAATTTTTATCTATCTCTGTCTATATATTCATCAGCCCACTCACAGGATAAGACACAAGGTATTGTTTAATATGGAAGCTAACTTACGGATAAATATTAAGACTAATCCTTTCTTTTAGTGTAATGGAGGAGGTGCTGCTTGGAATGAAGACTCCCTGGAGTTGAGTAGATTTATCTGAGGTAACAGGTAAGTATATATATACATATATATATACGAGGTGCATACGATAAGTTTCCAGACCTTTTTCATATGGGCATTTAAAATTGTCGTAGACTCTTTAAAATTGCTATACATCTTATGAGATGACTGAACAATCTTTATGATTTCAGCTTCAAATCAACAGCTACAGTAGGAATTGGAATACACCCTACTAAAGCCTGATTGTCACAGCTGGTGAATTTCAAAAATGCAATCTGTCACTTTAGAAGAACGATATGCAATAAAATTCTGTTTTAAACTTGGAAAAAATGCCACTGAAACGTATGGAATACTTCAGACTGCTTTTGGAGCATCTTGCATGAATCGAGCATCAATTTTTGAGTGACATAAGAGATTCAAGGAAGGCAGGGAGTCTGCGAGGGATGATGAGAGGTGTGGGAGGAGTAAGGAAGTCAATACACCAGAGTTGATTGGCCAAAGGGTTAGGATTAGGGCTACTATGTTGAGGTTTTAAGGGAGTTCAGGAAGAGATTCCGTCAGAAGAGGCCAGCGCTCTTCAAATCGGGTCAGTGGCATTTCCACCAGGACAATACACCAGTCCGCAACTCCATCCTTGTCACAGACTATTTGACCAAGATGGGCATCAAGACAGTTCGTCACCCTCCCTATGGTCCAGACCTTGCTCCCTATGACTTTTGCTTATTCCCTAAGCTTTAAGGCTGTCGTTATGAGACAATTGAGGAGATGAAAGAGGCTCTGACGAAGGTCATTGACACGCTCACACAAGGGGACTTCTATGGGGCCTTCCAGAAGTTGTTGGAACGCTACAACTAGTGCATTGAAGCCAGAGGAGATTAGTTCGAATGGGACTAGAGTGCCCATACGAAAAAGGTCTGGAAACTTATCGTATGCACCTCGTATATATATATATATATATAGTCATCCACAGACATATCTGTTTCGTTCTATCAGAACTCATCAGTGTGGCTAGACATATTAGCTTCCCGTAGCTGGGATCGAAACCCGGTTGACTCAAACGCCAATCCAAGCTTCTAACCCTCAGCCACAGGGAGCCAGTAGCAGCGAAGTAAATTTTAAACGGTTATGAATCACAATTACTATTGTTTACATACATCCGTTTAATATATATATATATATATATATATTCATGTATTTTTTTCACACTCTCTCTGTCACTGTCTGTTTATGTGCATTTATGTAATGGAGGGTTTTCTGTCTAGGTTTACAATAGCTGCTACAAATTTTAAGTTGTTATGGCCTGAGTAGTCGTTCAAGAGAATAGTTTGCACAAGAGCGTACTCATCCACTCTCTGGCTTAGTGTAACGATTAATATCATAGGGAATGGAATCAGTGATGTGAGTTCAAAACCTGGACGAGGCTGTTTGTATTGTATATTGACCTCTGACCCCGCCAAAAATGCCATTCCAAAGACGGCGGAAGTGCATATTACATTGGCATGGGCGACCTTGGCTGACAATATTGGACAGGGTTAAAATACCACGGTACAGTCACAAACGGATGCACCGGAAGAGAGTGACCTGTGAACTGCATGACAGTTATTTCCGCTCGATGACGATCAAACATGCCCTTCCAAAGACGGCGGAAGTACATATTCCGATGGCCAGTTATGGGGAGATATTAAGTGGACGTTTAACTATTATATAACTCAGTGAAGACAGGAAGTCAGTTAGTTTTTTGGAGATCAGAGAGATGGAGAAATGATGCTGTAGACCAAAGAGCTGGGCCCCGGGCCTCCCGTTGAGCAACCCTAGAGAACGGGAAAGAAACGCTGATGATCATAAGAGTGGGGGTTAATATGTTGCAGTTCTGTTCGGCCTCCAACTCCCTCTCACACACAACCCTTTCAAATAAAGTGAGAGGTATATTTTTTTAAGAACTGTGTCGCTCGTCTTTATTATTGTGTCGTCGTTATTGAGTGTCGTTATGATTCTGCATGCATCCGTAGATGTATATGTATTATGTTTTGAGTTTACAACATTTGCATTTTACTTCTTGCTGATATTTTTAGGAAAACCTGGGATCTATCCCTCCTCCCCCAGCTATTGTTGAATAGTAGAGCAGACTTGGTAAAGCAATCAGTCTTGGAGAAGGAAAAGTCTGAATTCAAACTAGTTGTACTTCACTTAAAAATTGACATTGTGCGCGTTTTGCTGGTAGCAAAGGAGTTGCGAATATGATACTCCTCCACTGTCTTCGTTTATCATCGCGGCATGGACAAGGTGAGACTTTTTTATCGAGATTTTTCCAAATAGTGAAGAACACAAGAATGTGATCCATGTATTTATTAAAGACACAGGAGTTAAGTGAACATGAGTAGAACATGGATACTCTTGTTTGTATGTATGTGTTTATGAGAGTTATTCAAAAAGTTCTAAGCCTCATCCAGAAATAAGATTCATAGCTGAATATTTTTGTTATAGCAACACACTACCACTTCTTATAAAACTAGAGAAGCTAATTCAGATTTATCTCTTAATTTCTGTGTAGGTGAGGCCCATATCTGAGAGGTTTGCGACAAACCTAAAATCTGGTCGAGACTTAGAACTTTCTGACAACTCTCGTATGTATATAAAGTAAGTTAAGTTGGCGACTGTAGTCGAGGGTGCCCCGAAGGCTCCCTTTCCGATAGCTATTACACCAAGGTGTAGGGGAGGGCGCAACTCTTTTCCCTGGATTGTTCCATTTTACCCTTGATCCCTACCTTATAATGCTGAGTGTTAAGCAAGGAGGCATCAAGTACCATTTTTGAGTCTTTGGTATGACTCGACCCGGGATTGAACCCTGGTCTCCCGGGCCATTGGCGAACACTCTAACCATCATGCCAATGTACAGTCTGTTATATTTATATACTAATATATACTAGGAAGAATAAGCTAATTATCGCCATTTTGAATTATTAATTTCCTGCATGCGTTTCATTTGTTTAAAGTTCTATCTATTGTGCAGGAAAATAGAGTTGGTTGTAAGGAAAGCAGCACTATGATGTTGTTCACTCCTTCAGAAATTAGTTTAAGGCATTTTGCTAGGCATTCACGCCAGAAGTTCCAATAATAAAATTTTAGAGTGTTTGGGTATCAATATCTGATAAAAACCAAATACCTAGTCCATATCATGGTGTTTGGGGTGGTCATTAGCGATAGTGACGTTACGTCTTGATTTATCTTCCCACATTGCCTCAGACTCAATACGGAAGCATACATCAAGTATCTGGAGGAAGTAGTGCTGCCCTTGATCGAAAGGATATGGCTACTGGAAGACCCTTTGTCTGGCAACAGGACCCTGTATCATGTCACACAAGCAGAAGAAGACAGTGTTGGTAGTCAGAAACTTTATTCGACAACAAAAGTCCTAACCTCTGGCCGCCTAACTTCCCAGATTAAAATTCCCTTTATTATAATGAGTGGGGTACGGTTGAGTGAAAAACCAGCAAAACCCTGCGCATCATGAAAGATGAACTGAAGGCAAGGATAACGAGAGGATTTACCAATTTATACATGGAGACCGTCGAAACGGCTTGCTGGAGATTTCAAAGTCGTCTGGAAGCCGTGGCCGAGGACAATGGCGATTTCTTTGAATAAATTTGATCTATAGTGAATCAAGATATTTTCATGCAATTTTGGTAAATATATTTGATTAAGTGCAATGCCAGTGTTATTTTCATTTTTCTGTAATTTAGACCTCAATTTATCCATCACACCCAGAAGGTATATGCGCATAAATGTATGTATATATGTATGTAGGAACATAATTGTATAGAAAAATGAAGGCAAATCGACACTTATTTGGAATCAAGCAATTCTTTGGCAATTGAAATGTCCACCTAAAAATAAACGAATGGCAATTCTCAATTCCCAGCCATTTTTCGATCATTTACACGAACATTTTCGCTTCGGTTTCAAATAACGAGAGAGGTTAAAAAAAATATATTGTCAACATTTTCGTAAAAGTTGTTCCAATATTTAATCTAACAGTCTCGGCACATCTATGATCCTTGATTTGATTTTTACAATGACAATTTCCCGAGAAGATGAAAAGGGATTTTCGATTTGGTCAATGGCTTGGAATTTATGATTTCTTCTTCTGAGGACAACAAGCAAACTCATTACCGTAAGCGAAAGTCAAATTGTTCGGAAAAAAGCTTTTGAACATTCGAAGAAAAATCCGACTGAGAAGACATAAAAAAGAATATATTTTTTCCATTACGAGACAAAACTGAACTGTCAGTTTCATAGAAATTTCTCTCTCTCTATCTTTTCTCTCTCTCTATCTTTTTTCTCTCTCTCTCTCTCACACACACACACATACACACACATATATAAAAAAGTCCCCTATATGGTATCCAGTGTTCTCACAGAGCTAACGAATGTAAGTTTTTGCTGATCGGCCACTAATGGTGTATCCATTTGTTAGTGTCCACAAGAGAACGTCTCTGATAAGTTCGTCCTTGCTTCTCTAGCAATGCCATATATGGCTTGCTCGTCTTACTTGCTGGTGTTTTGTAGGGTGCTGCTTCCATGGTTTGTTCAGAACAGCACACAGTATCCTTTTGCTGTTCAAATCAATTTTTTTCTCGAAGAATTTAGTTAAAATTCAACTTGTTCAGCCTTACAATAGTACTGACACAGGTCAAGCTCGGAAGAATTCCTTTTTTATTTCATCCAGTCTACTGATTTCAGAGGCTTGCCATTTAACGTGGGGATGGCTCCATTTTGTTTAAAACAAATGAACTCAGTTTTATTTTAGTTCGTATAGAGGCTAATGCTTTTTTCTGACAGCTCCAGGCTATGCAGCTGAGATTCTGCGAGGATCGGTGTATTTTCAAGAAGCGTTAGATCGTCTGCGTAGTCTGTATCCGTAATAGTTTCTATGGGATATTGTTTGCTTTTTTTTTTTTTTTAGTGTGAGACTATTTTCTTTCAGTTCATTTATTGACTTTCATATATACACATGTCTCAACACAAGAAAATACAATTATATACACATGTACAATTATATATACACGCACGGATATGGAATAACAAAGACTGGAGACAGAATAAAAATCCTAATCTGACAATTAATTCGTTAAGAACACAATCATCATTATTAGTTGGTTTGGTTTCAGTTGTTTAATGGGATATCAACCTTTGTATGTTATTAAATGCCTAAGCAATCCTTCGAGAAGAACAGTAGGGGTACTATTAAACCCTTTCCCAAGGGTATTTGTCTGAAAGTGAACGTAATAGGGCGACTGAAGTTCGAACTCGTTTACTACGACTCCGTAGTCCATCGCTTTAATCCTCCTCATTATTAGTAATGACAAAATACCATTATAAATCAAATTCTTTGTTTTTTAGAGAATTCTTCGATTATGGACGAAAAAAAAAAAAAAAGAAACAAAAACAAAAAAAAAAAAACAAAAAAAAAAACAATACAAAACAAAAACAAACAAAAAAACACAAACGAAAGAACGAACAAAAATTCTTCGATTATGGACGAAAAAAAAAAAAAGAAACAAAAACAAAAAAAAAACCCCAATCCAAACAAAAACTACTGCAAACAAACAGGCAAACAAAGACACAAACGAAAGAACAAACAAGAAATCTGATAATGTTATATTGATCTCTATCGTGATTTTAAAGGTTTTATTACTAAAAAGTGTTTCATTGATCAGATTAAATGAATATTTAAAAGTATTAAATCCAGTGAATATTGATTCTGACGTGGATCATCTGACCGTTTGGATTTTCTTTTGCATTTATATTTATAACGTGTCTATTACTCTACTGATCGATGACAGCATTTTCTTGATCTCAATACTTGACTTGTTCTTGTCGTGTTTGTCTTGTCTTATTTCAAAACATTATAATAACTGTCATCATCATGATCAAGTCGTACTGATAGCATGGAGTTTTTTGACTCTCGCTCTAGCCATCCAATAATCTTGACAGGTCCTCTAGATTGCATCCAGTGTCCGCACAGGGCTGGTCGGTTTATATTGATGTGTCTTGAGATCGTCGCTTATGAGTTGCTTCTCCAACGGCGCTCCGCATTTCTTGTACGTCTTACTTGGAGGATTTGTGACATGGAGTATAAGTGTCTGGAGAGCTGCTGTTTTGTGGGGTGCTGCTTTCAGCGTTTGTTCAAAGTGGCATGCAGCATCCTTGTGCAGTTCCCATCAGGCTTTTTATCGTCCATAGCTCTTGGCAGGTCTTCTAGACTGCATCCAGTGTCTGCACAGAGCTAATGTATGAGTTGTATGGCCATATGCAGATGCATCATAACAACGACACAATAAGACGAGCGACACAGTCTTTTAGAAAGATATACTTCTCACTTTATTTGAAAGGGTTGTGTTTGAGAGGGAGTTGGAGACCGAACAGAACTGCAACATATTGATCCCCACTCTATTGGCTATAACGGCGTTTTTTTCCCCGTTCTCATGGGCTGCTCAACCGAGGGCCTGGGGGCCCAGTCTCTCTGGGACATGTTCCCCAATCCAGCATCTTATCTCTAACTCGTCTAATCCCCAGCTGCAACTGCTCAATTGGGGGCCTGAGAGCTGGCTTTCTCTACCGCATCTTCTCCAACTGGTCTGGTCTCCAAACTAACTGACTTCCTGTCTTCACTGAGTTATATAATTGTTCAACGTCCACCTTCTTCTTGTGGGTGTCACAAATTGCACTCATCCAACCCATCCACGGTCAAGGCTACACTCTGCTATTCCTCGACCGAATGCACCTGTTATTTACATTGGTGCATTTCCTATTTTGACAGCCCGGCCGGATCGTAGGTCAATATACAACATATGCAAATCCTTGGTGGTCGGCCAACGTTGGCGCATCCATAAGAAAACGTCGTTCATGAGTTCGTCCTTACTTCATTTATCCAGCAGTGCCTAGCATATCTTGTTCATCTTAATCATTTTGTTTGTGAAATGAGATATACCGATTTTTTACCAAGACCTTACTAGAAGGAAGTTTTGGCTTGGATGTTGGTATACTTTTTTTTGTCCAAGATAATTTTATCAAGAGAAAGACAAAAAAGAATCGGTTTAAAAGTTGATTTTTATTATGGCTAATAAAAATTAGGTTCTAGAGAAATGAATTCAAGTTTATGATACTTAGACAAATAGAGGCGTGCTTAGCGGAATGATGATCGTTATATGTAAATGGAATCGGTGAGCCGGGTTAAAATCCTTGACGAGTTATTTGCGTTTTATTTCAGGCTAATTCTCTTCGGAAAGCCATGAATTCATTTGCTCCTCTCTAGTTATACGTAAACAGTAGGACAGACTTAATTTTTTTGGATTTGTTTGGTAACCTGTATAGGAGAAGGAAATCTTCTGAATATAAACTACCTTTAGTCCACTTAAGGTTAGCCTTGAACCACATCCTGTCTGAGGTGGAGGAGGTGAGTAAATACATACCCCAACAAATTCTTTTTGAATAAAATCGTATATAAAAATAGCCAATGTGGCCGCTTTGGCGAGGATCACAAGAGTGGTAAAT
This sequence comes from Sepioteuthis lessoniana, assembly GCA_963585895.1. Lineage (NCBI taxonomy): Eukaryota > Metazoa > Mollusca > Cephalopoda > Myopsida > Loliginidae > Sepioteuthis > Sepioteuthis lessoniana. The sequence goes on from OY757911.1 coordinate 35,394,474, forward strand.
GAGCAACAGACTCTGGAAGATTGTGCTGCGTCAATCTTCGAAGAACCGAAGTCTACATCTCTTGAAAGAAAAATCCACGCTTTGTTTTAAAATTCTAAATGCTCTCCCAAGTAGAAAGTATCTCTCTCAGTTACGACACAGTTCCCTATGTCCGTATAATGAAAGGACAACAATGTTGTGGTGTAATGGCTAACGTGCTGGACTGTGGCCTCGAAGTAATTGAGTTCGAGCTCCAGTCGGGCTATAACGTTTACTTCTGGTCTAATATCCTTGGGAAAGGTATGAACTCCTTTATCCCAGCAATTATGGGTTAAATAGTACCACTAATGTTCTTCTGTAATATAATGGCCGGGGGATTTCGTTATATGCCTTTGGGTTTAGTTAGGCCGAGAACCTTTCGGCTCAGTGCATGGGTTACTTAGGTGCAATATTAACGCAGGTGTTCACGCGCGTGCGCGGAGCGGACGTGTCACTCAAAGATGTCACAGTAGCCCAGATGGGAAACGGGGCAACAAAGTGCTGGAATTGTCACGCACCGGAAGCGCGCAGAGGATTTTGGGGATTTTGAAAAAGTCAGTTGAGTTGAGTTCCTGGCTCGGAAGAAGACGGTCGACTTTCGAGGCTCGCTGAGGCCAGACGAATTGGCCCGCTACGGGCGCCGCACAAGATGGGGGGGGGGCAGATGAAAAAGCCAGAATAGAAAGAATGTGTATCTCTCTCCTTATGTCGAAGAACCTTTAAACTCAAAGGTAATAAAAAGTTTCGTACCTGAACTAAGAAGTCGTAAGTGTTTTTCGTGTTTCGAGATTCCTATGTTCTATGTATATATGTTATGAACATTTTATGTACGTTTCGCATATCCGTATCATGGGTATGGTACACTTCACCTACCACCCATCACGAAAACTATCAAAGTTAAACGAACCACACATGTGGAACACAGCTGGAGAAGTAAGGACGAGAGCATAAGTGATGTACTTCTATGGACTCCTTCACATGGACGAGCAAAGGCAGGATGGCCAGCTTGAACCTACATACAGCAGCTCTGTGCCGATTCGGGATGTAGTCCTGAAGACCAGCCGGAAGCGATGGACGATAGAGAGGGATGGCGAGGGGTGGCGAGAGAGGGTCAGGGATATCCGTGCTGATGGCTTGACGTGATGATGATGATGAAGACAGTTCTTCTACGAGGATGGCTTTGGCATTAAATAACCCACGAAGGTTGACATACCATTAAACAAAGAAACCTATTGAAAATGGAAAACCAAGAAATGGTCTCATAATCAGAAAGTTTTGCTCAACGAAATGTTTCTGTGAAATTATGATGAGACGAAAAAAAAAAAAAAGGAAAAAGATAAATACTTTTTTCTTGTTCTTCCTTCTCATTTGTTGTTTTTTTTTTTGTCTTTCGATTGAATCTCTGTTAAACAACAGACAAATAAAGAAAAGAAAAAAAAGAAGAAAAAAAGAAAAAAGAAAAGAAAAAAGAAAAGAAAAGCATGTATGTGTAAAGTGATAAAACAAAATAAACTTTGGTTCGTTAGATGAATATCGAGTCAAACAAACTCTTACAAATTATGTAGCGGGATCTAATGATGACCTCGGAAGGAATAAGCGTCAAAAAACAACCCCCCTAAAAAAAAAACAAAAAACAAAAACAAAGACAAAAACAAACAAAAAAGAAAAAAAAAAAAGCAAATAAAAAAACAAGAAGAAAAAACAACTAAAAAAAAACAAAACAAGTAAATAAACAAAAAACAAAACTGAGACAGTCTGTTTTTCACGTCATACAAGACACACTTCACTCATCTGAAAATGACCTTGCGCATTAATCTACGAAAGGTATCTAATATCAGCAAATCCATGATAACAAAAACAGGCTCTCCCTATTTGCAAGATTAGTGCAAGATAATCTTCCTACCTATATTAATCTGTGCATTATTCTACGAATTGAAGTAGAACGCTACAAACCAATTTCAGCTAAGTCATTGATAATAAAAATAGGCTCTCCCAATTTGTAAGATGGATGCAAGACAATCTTCCCACCAATATTTATTTATGTGCCATTCTGAGGTTGATAATCAATAAATCAATGATGTAAGATAAAATAAAAAAGTCAATAAATAAAATTATTTGTCGAAATTTCCGAGATGAAGCTTGAGAATCTTTATCACTTAGAATTTTCGGACAATAGTCTTCATCTTTATTTTAATATTCACAACGTTTCGGTAGATGCGTCCTTTGGCCTTCTTCAGGTGTTTCATGTAGAACTTCGAACCAAACCCTTTATTTAGTCTATAGGGGTACATTGCTCTAATTTCGTTAACATTGACCGGGTACAAGTGTTAAGCTCTTGTAAGTTTTCTTTGTTATCTACCTGTAGTTGGGATTAAAACCGCAAACTCTTGATTTTCCTTAAAAACACATTTCAACACTTTTTCTAACACGTTTGAACAAAATTTTAATTGATGTAATGGCAGTAATAATTCTAATTGTGGTAGTAGTAATAATTATAATTATGATAGTTGCACTAGTAGTAATAATAATAATAAAAGTTGTAGTACAAACCAAATCCATTCCAGAGAATGAAACGTATAAAATTCATTGGGATTTTGAGATACAACTAGACCATCTTATCCTGGCCAGAAGACCAAAACTTTCAGATAGTAAAGAAAAAAAGAAAGAAATGAGAATTTGGCGTACAGTGGACTTTGTCGTCCCAAAATCAAAGAAAATGAGAAAGACAAGTCAGAGAACTTAGAAAGCTGCGGAACATGAGGGTGACAGTGATGACAGTAGTAAATAGCACACTTGGGACAATCTCCAACGGGCTGGAAAGAGGACTGGAAGAGTTGAAAATCCGAGGACGAATCAAGACTATCCTGACAACAGCATTGTTAAGATCGGCTACAGTACTGAGAAGAGTCCTGGAGACCTGAAGAGACTTGCTGTCACTCAGACAGAAGTGAAAGACCACCACTAACGCTGGTGGGAAGAACTCATAAGAGGTGAAATACTATTACTACTGCTACTACTTATAATAATAATAATAATAATTATTATTATTGTTATAAAAAAGAGAACCTGCCGAATAGTGGGTTTTGCCGTCCCGGCAGATCATAGAGTAAAAATAAAAGAAAGTGAAAAGTATTTAGACTTTGCTAGAGAACTAAAAAGAAACTATGAAACATGAAGGTGTTGGTGATACCAATTGTGGTTGGTGCACTTGACACAACCCTAAAAGATTGGTAAAGGAACTGGGAGACTTGGAAATAAGACAACAAGCAGAGACTATTCAAACTACCGCATTATTAAGATCGGCCAGAATACTGAGAAGAGTCCTGGAGACTTGCGGAGACTTGTTATTCAGATTCCCATGAGAAACTATCAACTAACGCTCGTGTGAAAAACTCACAAGCTGTCACATAGAAAAAGAACTAAAAAAACTGGAACTTGAAGGTGACGGTGATACCAATTGTAATTGGAGTGCTTGGAACAATCTCTAAAAGAGTGGTAAGGAGACTGAAAGATTTGGAAATAAGAGGACAAATAGAAACTATTCAGACAAAAGTAATAATATAAGATCGGCCGGAATACTGAGGAGAGTCTTGGAAACTTGAAAAGACTGGCTGTCACTCAAACTCCAGTGAGAAACCATCAGCTAACACTGGCGTGAAAAACTCTCAAAGTAGTAAATAACATTAATAATAAAAAAAGAGAATTTGCCAAATGTGTGGACTTTGCTGTCCCGGCTGACCACAGAATAAAACTGAAAGAATGTGAAAAGAAAGATAAGTACCTCGACCTTGCTAGGGAATTGAAAAAAACTATGGAGCATGAAGGTGACAATTATACAAATCGTGATTGGTGCTTTCGGTACAGTAACTGAAGGATTATTAAAGGGACTAGAGGACTTGGAAGTGGGAGGACGAGTGGAGACCATTCAAACTACTGCATTATTGACAACGGCCAGAATACTGAGAAGAGTCCCGGAGACTTGAGGAGACTTGCTGTCACTCAAACTCCTGTGAAAGACCATCAACTAAAACTCATGTGAAAAACTAATGAGTAAGTAATAAACACATCTTGAACCAATGAAAAAAATCGGTCAACTATAGTAAAGTTTTAGTCAGTCACACAGGCCTCAGGTTTCTTACGTTACCTGCTATTCTTAAGTTATCACCCATCTGAGTACTTAACAGACTCTTCGTTAACTCAGTGATTTCGTAGGGACCGGCGCTTTAAGAATAATACACACACACACACACACACGCACACACACACACACATATATATATACATATATATATATACATACCAGGTTTCGATCCCAGCTTCGGGAATCTAGCCTGTCTAGCCACACTGAAGAGTTCTGATAGAACGAAACAGGTCTGTCTGTGGATGTCAATATATATGCTCCCCTACCCCTGTGGGGTTGAGCTCTCTAGCGAAGGAAGTAAATGGTTGCCACTAGCGTAAGGCAAGGCTCTTCTAATGAATCGAGCTCTCGGTAGCCATTAAGCGGATATATGTAAACAAATGTGATACATAAGTGTTTAAATTTCCTTCGCTTGCGCTTGTCTCCTCGTGGCTGAGTGATAGAATCTTGGATTGGCGTTTCAGTCAACCAGGTTTCGATCCCAGCTTTGGGAATCTAGCCTGTCTAGCTACACTGAAGAGTTCTGATAGAACGAAACAGGTCTGTCTGTGGATGATAATATATACATATATATATATATATATATGGTTCCTGCCGTGGGAAATGGGCACGAAGACCCGTGTTCAACCCCTGGACATGGCTGTTTACATTTCACATAGCGCTAATAACCTTGGGAAAGCCCTGAATCCGACTATTCTCCCTCCACTTTTTTTGGTAACTCGCAGGGCACATATGACTCTTTAATCTGGGTATGGCAACCGGTCTAAAAGAAAGAAAACTGAATTCAAACTTGTTAAATTCCGCTTAAAAATAGACCTTGAGTTGCATCTTACTCGTATTAAGGGGTTTGGTAATTAAATATATATATACATACTGATTCGAGTTTTAGGATCAGCAAGTCATCCCAAAGATATTATTTATTCTATTTTTCATTGTGGTTCCCTAAGCAGTATTAATTTTTTTTCGGAGAGAAAACATTTTTCAATTCTCGTTACGCGACAAACTTTGTTCTTGTAAAGTCTGTAGTTTTGTTCTAGTAAATTTTTTTTTGTTATTTTCCTTTCCTCCATTCGTATATAATTGTGCGTCTTCTGTTTTTATATTATGGCGGCCTTTTTAACGATCCAGTCCCCATTGCCGCCGCCGCCGCCCCCGCCGCCATGCAAAACTTCAAATTCTATCATGACTTCTTCATCTTCTTTCTCAAAATGTCGCTAATTAAGTCGCTCTATGACGTTTGCCATCTTGAAAAGATTTCGGTTTGAGTGATTATGGAAAGCAACGTGGCTGGCGCCTTCTTGCTACATTCTAATGAAGTCAGGTGTAAAAAAGGGAGGAAGAAGAAGAAGAAGAAGAAGAGAGAGAGAGAGAGAGAGAGAGAGAAAGAGAAGAAGATGATAGAGAAGAAGAAGAAGAAGAAGAAGATAAATAACAATAAGAAGAGATAGAGGGGGAGGGGGAGGAGGGAGAATTGGCAAGAAAGATGATAACTGTAGACGTCTGCATCAGGAAAGAAAAACAAAAATATGTGATGAAAGAGAGAATAAAGTTAAAACGGAGTAGGGAGATAGAAAAAAGGAGAACAAAAATGAAAGTGAAAGGAGGAGAGAAAAAGAGAAAGAAAGGAAGTAAAAGAATACATTCTTCCAAACCTGTCGATCAAAAATCAACTGACGGAGATCAATTATTAGAAATCAACCCATCGAACTGAAGATCGCCGAAAGGAAATGTCACTAGATTCAGAGGCAAATTTTCACGACTTTTTTTTTTTCTTGACATTATTCCAGTTCTTTCAATGGGTTTTTTCAAACATTACTCCCATCCTCTCCTATCAAATCTCATCGTAGATGTTACTTTTATCTAAAACCATTAGTGCGTCAAGTCGATCGGAAGAATCCATAAAGTCACGTAGCTTTTCCTCGCATTCGGCGAAACAGCAGGAAACCTGTTTCATTCTCTCGACTCTTGTTTTTCAATGCTTTTGTGCCTATTCAGTACTTCTGCTCACCGGCGAACGCTTCTTCTTCTTCTATTATTATTATTATTATTATTATTATTATTATTATCATAACGTAGATATGAGAAGAACATTAAAAAAATCAGTCAGGTCGTCGCGTTTGCCATTTTTCTGAAAATCGGTCGGGATGTTTGTGTTAACATACTGCAAAAATGTGACTAAAGGTTCATGTCCCACGTACATGTTCAGTTTCATGGCAAACTTTAGTCGAGTAAATGGATTTCTGATCTTTTTATATATCCCAGTGTTTACTAGGCCTGTATAAGGCTATTTAAAAAAGAAAGATATTGTATAATTATTGTCATTAATTTCCTCATAATAGCGTCCAAGATTGATCTATTCTATCGGCATGTAAATCCGTCGGGGTTATTTTAGAGAGGTTAGGTTATTGCGTACTTTTATGTTTTTATATTTTGTGTAGGTTCTTGAGAGATTTTTTAACGGTTATATCATATCAGGTACGAAAGCCATGAAAAAGAAGATCTCTTATCTGAACATTTTTGTTGTGGCGGCACACTATCACTTCTTATAAAACTAGAAAAACTAATCCAGATTTCTTTTTTTTAAATTTCTGTGAAGGTGAAGCCCATAAAAAGGTGAGAGTCGTGCAATAAAACAAAAATCTTGTTGAGGCATAGAATATTTCGAACGACCCTCATATACTCAGGTAGGGCTTGAATAATACCATTATTGTTCTTCGCATTCATAACCCATGAAGGTTGTTATGCCATTAAACAAAGTAACCAAACCAAAACAAACCAAATTAAACAAAACCAAACTATAAATAGAGGGTGATCTAAAAATAACTCTCTATTTAAAAATTGATTTCTTAACTATAATTTTTATAAGAAATAAATATAAGAATATTCTAAAATGGCGAGTTACTTTTCAATTACCCAATATATATATATATATATATATATGTATATATATATATATATATATATATATATATATATATATATATATATATATATAGTGTAATTGTCTAATGAATGAGTAAATCATGAAACCCAGGGTCACAGACACTGCCATGTAATATATATATCATCATGTCATGCTGCTTGCACGGATTTCTTTAACTCTCACTCTCGTCATCTGTCTCCATCGTTCATCGCTTTCGGTAGGTCTTCCTGGCAACATTCTAGGTCGTCTTACGCTTTCATAGGAAAACATACTAATATATATATATATATATATATATATATATGAACCATATAATAGGAAGCATACCTCCTATTACTGGTTCGTTAAACCTAAGAAAGTAAAAATTTTAAGTTAGCTTGTCGGTCGAAGC